>OY728155.1:676116111-677366111 GCA_963277665.1 Viscum album | reverse complement strand
TCATACAATTTTAAACTAAAAGAAGTAGATTAAAAATAAACTTGAAAACTTGTAATGTATGCTTCTTGTAAATAATGTTTTAAGAATCCATTCATGCCGTATAAGTTAAAAAAACATTCTTCATAATTTTGTCGGAAAAGTCAAAAAGTACCTCGTACGAAAAATGACAAAAGATTCCTTTAATATCCTTTAATAAAAACTCACCGAAGGGTAAAATTATATTTAAAAAATTTTAGGTGGATGGAAATAACATTACATATTGAGGAAACAAGGATGCGGATGATAAAATACACCCTAGTAAATTTCAAAGTATAAACAATCTCGGATAAAAATGAGATTGTGATATTTCCCTTACCTTAGGTCCGATTTGCTTCGTAAGTGTCCGAACATCCTGTATAATGATTTAAATAATGTCATTGACTTATTACAGAATCATATTCATTGTTATTATATCATATATGGTTCACTTATGTCATTATATTACCCGTTCTTTGGTAAATTCATGTTTAAGTAGTGTTTTGGGTAAAATCGTCTCATTTGTCGTTCGTGTTTTACCTTGTAATTCCTCATATGATTACTTAGATCATTATTACTTAATTATAGAATATAAAACATGATTTATAAATAATATATATTCAGAATATACATATATATAATGGATCAATAAATGGAAAGAAATACACCATTCATGGTGATGGTAGGCCGTACGTACGCATGAACGCTGTTCTCTTTTCGTTATTGAATTGAGTGGAATTAAGTAGATGACATAAATATATATACACATAAGTCCAGTAGCTTTATAATGTCATATATTTCATTATGATTTCTTATATATACTTTATAATAATTCTTAAATGGTTAGCATGGAGAATGAATCTCATCGCGTCGTGGAGACGGTAGTCCGTACGTACGCACGAGCGATGATATCATTTCCATAATTATTGAATTGAATTGGAGTGGATGATACAATATATCAGAATCAATATAATTTTCTAATAAATTTTTATAGTTATTCTTTACACCATTATACCCATCCATGTAAGGTGGTGGTGGAAAATAGATTACACCACGGCGTGGAGACGGTATTCCGTACGTACGCACGCGCGGTGATTTCCTTTTTCTGTAGGATGGATAGAACATTAATTAGAGTTTTTTCATATTTATAATAACATATCAGTATATAATAAATACTTATGTTATTACTTTATGATGAAACAACTAAAGAACAATAAGTTGAAGAAGAAATAAATTGAAAAAGATCGGTAATGGATATTACCTCTTTTTGACGTTCCTTTTCTTAACCTCCACTTAAAGAACTAAGAATGGTCTTTGAAGAAGACCAGGACCTCTAGGATGATACTAGGGAAGTGGAGAAGAGATTTTGGCAGGGGTTGGCCGAGCTTGAATGCTCAAATTGGTGTGAGGAGGAGAGGGAGGAGGTGCCCTTTTATAAGGGAGGAGAGGGGCTCCTTTGGAAAAACTAAAAATATTATTTTATTATAAAGTCAAGTTCGGTTTTAAATAGCTCACTATTGATTTATTTTGAGGCTAAGATGGGGATGGGTCGAAATCCTCTCATACAATAGAATTTAGACAAGTTTAGGTTCCTATTTTAACCTTATCATTTAGATTTAACATTAAGTTAAATAATTTTACTTTTACCGTGTCTTCTTGTGTTCTTACACTATAAGGTTAATAAACTTACTATAAGAAGCCAAAAGAACCCCAAGTTGTTTATTAATAATATATATAACCTTATCTAAGTCATTTGTCCGATCCTTAGATTTTTAGGAATAAAATAACAATTAATAATATAATATTTGTTTTAAAAACTATTTTATGTCAATTTTGACACTATTTAGTAATTGATTTTTTTGTAAAACTCATAACAGAATGATAAGTTCGGAAAAAGATAATTAAATCAATAATAAAATGTCATATTAACCTTGAAAATTAGTTTAATTCATAAAAAGTCTCAAATTATATTTATTTGGGTATTTATAACATCAATTAGGTCAATATTTCATTAATAAGATAATTACTGCATCATCGTTGTGTCATAAATAAATTAAATTATTTAATGTCTAAAAATTACAAATAAAATACCATTATGTCGGAAATCTTTTTATCATTCTAATTAATATTTATAGTCGAATTTATCTAATGTATAACCCCATATTAAAAATGTTTTTGTAAATAAACCTTGATTTTAACTCTTTTAATCCTTCTTTAAATAAATTAATAATAAATGTCCTAATCTAATCCAAGTGGGCCTAAATGATCATATTTTATTCCAAAGTTTGTTTTTGGTCGAATTACACTTATCCAATAGAATTATGACATGTGTTAGGGTAATAATAATATTATCTTTACCCTTAATTACCCTATTTACTTTTAACCGTGGTAAAAAAAAGTAAAAAGTTACTATTCACCAAAAATTATTTTCATCTCATTGAACCACATTTTAGTCCTTGATATTAACCGTGTCTCTCGGATTTTCGAAATTCCACTCACAGAAGCGGTAAAATTAAGTTTTATGAACAATTCAGTTTTTTTTAACTACCACTTAGTGGTTTCACTATTCATCAAAAATTGAAAGTTTTCAGAAAAATACCAAAAATTAGCCCTAAGAAATATTTGATATTATGAACTCAAAAATGATGTCGATTTTACCAAATTCAAAACATATCAGTTGCATTAACTAATTTAAAAATTAATTCCCGTCATCAAAACAAATAGCGTGTTTTTAAGAAATAATAACTATCAAAAGATTGAAACTTGTTTATAACTGGTTTAAATGTGAAATTACATCCAATGACCATCATTGTATTAAATTGTAAAAATATATTCTAAATATACTTTAAAACCACTAAAATTAATAATTTCTCACTATTAATTATTTCGATTGAAAAAGTTGTTTTTAATTAAAATTAAGTAATTTCCACTATTCATCAGAATATGAAAGTTATCCGAAAAGTACTAAAATTTCACCCTAAGCTAGTTTTAATATTCTGAATCCAAAAATGAAGTCCATTTTAAAAATTAAAATTTAAAAAAATTTCAAAAAGTGGTTATTACTATTCATAACGGCTAGTTTTAATAATATTTTAATAGCATATTGTTGTTTAGTGAAACTCATTATTGTGTACTACACGCACTATCGAGGAAGGTCCCGATTGCGTGTAATGAAAGGAAAGTCAAGGATGCGTGTTGTGAAAGATCCTTTTGGTGTAGCGTACAACACAGAACATTAATGAAATTAAAAAGAATATTTTTCATAAAATCTCAGGGTGTTTCATTCTACCCCCCTTAAAATGAATTTCGCACTCGAAATTTGTCGGGGTTATAAATGGTTTACTATTCGAAAGTTTCTTTAATAGAAACCCACATCATAAAAAGGAATACCAAAACCAATCTTTAAAAACGAAAGTATGAAACGTAACGGTTACCCAAATAAACTAAACACTGCGTTTCCACATAAGTGAAAATATGGATATGGAAGAAAAATCTAACCATCATGTTCTGATAGAGAGTGGTAGAGAACATGGCTATGGAAAAGCCAACAATCACAAATCCATAAATTTGTGATGATCTAAGGTACCATCTGATTAATCAGATATAAGAGCACTAGGACAACATTTTTGGTTTTCAAGATCATTTCCCTAAAGTTGAAGAATTTGAATAAATACTTACTTTATTTTGGTACAATCTCACTGTTGTTCGTGCCTTGAACAATTTCCACTTCATCTATTAAATAAATGAAGTTGAATTTGTTATTCATGAAGTGCTAGAAGATCATGTGATAGAATGATGGGTCATTCCATCTGTTTCAAACAAAATGTTAGCAAAAGTTATTAAATATACAAAAGTCATTCTATAGTGAGATTAATCATATATGGTACCTAAAATGGACTTATACTTCATATATCATACTGCTTAATATAATAAAACTAGTTTCTACTAAACAGGGACTTCCTGTAGGACAGTGGTAGGCAATAAAGGCCAGTCGCACTTCGGTTGTGGGTTCGATTCCCACAGCCTTGTCCGACACAATGGGCTGTCGCCTGTCCTGCAGGTTGTCCTTTTTTCTAAAACTATATTACTATAACATACAATCAATAATATCAAAAAAACTTCTATCCTTAAACAATAATAACTTATGTCCAACATAATCCATTCCAATCTTTAAGCTTATCCATAATACTGCAGTCCACTCTCATAATATAGTGAAAATGATTACCAGAGATTTAATACCATCGTTGATCCCCATATATCATAAGATATGTCTTTTTGGTTACATTCTAAACATTCAAAGTCCTTAATCATATATTCTCTTGAATACCCATTGAACCTTAGTGAAAACATGAATGCAGTTAAACGTTAACACTTTCCACATACCAAAATCCTCAAAATTCTATATACTCAAACCATGATATCACTTAGTCCTTATATCAATCATGAGCTCATGAATACAATCAAACATCTCATTATCTTCTTATCCCTTCATTATGCTCATATTATCTGTTTACCAAAAATGTGTCAATCACTTTTCATGGTTACTGGTACCATAAAATTATTGAAAACCACAAAAGACAAAAACATAAATATTCCAATATTCCACGATACTATATACAACATTATTTTGGAATCCCATTACATAAACACTTAATCATTCCACCACATCGTTGTCATATTCAACATTTCCAATAGTGATCGCATGTGACTTCCCTTTGTCCTTTGCCTTAAGTGGTTTCTCATGTTGATCATCACTAACCCTTGGATTAGGGAATTTATTAGCATAATGCCCCATTTCCTTGCACTTGAAGCATTGAAGTGTTGGTGGTGCGTTCTCTGCAGTGTTTTCTTTATTCACATCATTAGAAACCCTTTTTCCATTACCTCGACACTCAGCTACTCGATGACCTTCTTTTCCACATTTAAAACATTTTCTAGTCCCTTTAAGACAATCTCCACCATGTTTCTTTCCACACTTTGAGCATAAGGAAACATTCATCTTTTTTTCACCATTATTCTGAGATTTCTCCTTGAACTCCATCTTTCATTTCTTGTCAAAACCATGAGATGGATATGTAACACCAACTTCCATTTATACCTTGATAGCACAACGCACAATTTCTTCATAGCTACTGAAGTCTCTTATAGCTAATTCCCTTCGAAGACTTGGTTTTAAGCCACTGAAAAATCGATCAACTTTACTTTCAGGTTGGATGATAATGCCAGATGCATACCTTGAAAGTCTTGTAAAATTTACTTCGTATATACCAATAGATTCATCATCCTTCTGCTTCAGCTCAAGATACTCCTTTTCCATATTTGTTCGAAGAATACGAGGGAAGTACTTACTGAAAAACAAGTTCTTGAACTCTTCCCATTCCATGGACTCAATTTCATCTCTTGGCCTCGTATTCTTGATAATATTCCACCATTGATCAGCTTCACCTTCCAAACGATACACTGCTATGATGACTTTATCATGTTCAGAACATTGAAGAACTGAAAATATCTTTTCAGTGGTACTGATCCATTGTTTAGCAACAAGTGGATCGGAAAACCCACTGAAAGAAGGTGGACGTTGCCTCATGAAGGACTTAATAGAATATTGTTCCCTTCTCTGCTCATTTGGAAGTCCAGAATTATTCATAGCTTGTGTAAGTATAGCAATAATATTTTTCACTCCATCTCCCATAACATTTGTTTGTTTAGGAGGACAATCATTTCATTGTCCATTGCATTGATCAACACGGTTCCTTCGGGTTCCAGCCATCATCTAAAACCCAAAAAGAATAGTGTGAGAGGAAAAAATCATGCTAGGTAAAACAACATAATAAAGGGGGAGTGCCTTCAATATCTAACATATTAGGTTTAATTCTATGATCGTTAGCACAATTCTAGGACTATAACCTATACATATACTTAACCTTAGATACATCCCTAGACATACATTAGAAATATCTCTAGGGATCTCACTAAAGTTCTCGCATCCTAGTTTCCAAAGGTTGACTAAACCTTTCCTCTGATACCAACTATAGAGACCTGAAGCCTAACGTACATGGACATTACATTACTTTTGCGGAATACTTAGTACATAACAAAAACAAACACACAAGGACCGTAATAGTTTAGTGTCTTTGAAAACTCGGAATATAATCTTCTAATCGTGGTGAAAGATCTTCAATATCTCCCATAAAGATCTTCCTTTTTTTATACCTAAAACCTTTCTTTATGTTCTGGGGAAAAGAAAACATAAAAGGGTGAGCTCAAATTCTCAATAAGGGTAAACAAAAGTAATATCAATCACATCATATTCATAAAAACATAACATTTTGGAAATCATAACCTGCAAAAGAGATCATAATTTCATAACATGGAATAAATCATGGCAGTGAAATGTAATCACAATAATCATAACATAAAACATGAATCTTTGTGGAATTCATACATAATCATAGATAATCATTTCTTTTTATTCAAGACTCATTGCCAAGACTATCTTAGTGGACACAGTCCATTTCTGAACCGAGTCACCCTCGTTTCAGTCCTGTTTCACTGAACCGGTATAACCTACCATTCCAGCCATGTCTATATCATGAGATATAAAATCTTTACCCAATGCATTGGAGGGAGATATAGGTCCCACCCATCTCATAATGATACCATTCTTATGTGTGCCACAAAATCATAAATCATACATCATTACATAACCCATGTAATAAAAATGGGAATCTTAAACCTCATGACATCATAAAACAATTCATATACAATAAAGGAATTCATAAAAATAATTCCATCACAACATAATCAAATCAATGTAATAATAGGGATAAAAACAGACCCCTTTATTATCTTAGATGAAAAATAATTTTGATAAAACACTTGAACTTCATTCTTGAAAAAAATATCCTTTCTACTTCAAAAAACACTTTTCCTTTCTTAACATGTCTTAAAATTTTAAACTAAAAGAAGTTGATTAAAAATATACTTGAAAACTTGTAAAGTATGCTTCTTGGAAATAATGTTTTAAAAATCCATTCATGCCGCATAAGTTAAAAAAAACATTCTTCGTACTTTTGTCGGAAAAGTCAAAAAGTACCTCGTACGAAAAACGACAAAAGATTCCTTTCACATCCTTTAATAAAAACTCACCGAAGGGTAAAATTGGATTTAAACAATTTTAGGTGGATGGAAATAACATTACATATTGAGTAAACATGGATGTGGATGATAAAATACACCCCAGTAAATTTCAAAGTATAAACAATCTCGGATAAAAATGAGATTGTGATATTTCCCTTACCTTAGGTCCGATTTTCTTCGTAAGTGTCCGAACCTCCTGTATAATAATTTAAATAATGTCATTGACTTATTACAGAATCATATTCATTGTTATTATATCAAATATGGTTCACTTATGTCTTTATATTACCCGTTCTTTGGTAAATTCATGTTAAAGTAGCGTTTTGGGTAAAATCGTCTCATTTGTCGTTCGTGTTTTAACTTGTAATTATTCATATGATTACTTAGATAATTATTACATAATTATAGAATATAAAACATGATTTATATATAATATATATTCAGAATATACATATATATAATGGATCGATAAATGGAAAGAAATACACCGTTCATGGAGATGGTAGGCTGTACGTACGCATGAACACTATTTTCTTTTCGTTATTGAATTGAGTGGAATTAAGTAGATGACATACATATATATACCAATAATTCCAGTAGCTTTATAATGCCATATATTTCGTTATGATTGCTTATATATTCTTTATAATCATTCTTAAATGGTTAACATGGGGAATGAATCTCATCGCGTCGTGGAGACGGTAGTCCGTACGTATGCACGAGCGATGATATCATTTCCATAATTATTGAATTGAATTGGAGTGGATGATACAATATATCAGAATCAATATAATTTTCTAATAACTATTTATAGTTATTCGTTACACCATTATACCCATCCATGTAAGGTGGTGGTGGAAAATAGATTACACCACAGCGTGGAGACGGTATTCCGTACGTACGCACGCGCGGTGATTTCCTTTTTCCGTAGGATGGATAGAACGTTAATTAGAGTTGTTTCATATTTATAATAACATATCAGTATATAAGAAATACTGATGTTATTACTTTATCGTGAAACAACTAAAGAAGAAGAAGTTGAAGAAGAAAGAAATTGAAAAAGATCGGTAATGGATATTACCTCTTTTTGACGCGCCTTTTATTAACCTCCACTTAAATAACTAAGGATGGTCTTTGAAGAAGACCAGGACCTCAAGGATGGTACTAGGGAAGTGGAGAAGAGATTTTGGCAGGGGTTGGCCGAGCTTTAATGCTCAAATTGGTGTGAGGAGGAGAGGGAGGAGGTGCCCTTTTATAAGGGAGGAGAGGGGCTCCTTTGGAAAAACTAAAAATATTATTTTATTATAAAGTCAAGATCGGTTTTAAATAGCTCAAAATTGATTTATTTTGAGGCTAAGATGGGGATGGGTCGAAATCCTCTCATCCAATAGAATTTAGACAAGTTTAGGTTCCTATTTTAACCTTATCATTTAGATTTAACATTAAGTTAAACAATTTTACTTTTATCGTGTCTTCTTGTGTTCTTACACTATAAGGTTAATAAACTTACTATAAGAAGCCAAACGAACCCCAAGTTGTATATTATTAATATATATAACCTTATCTAAGTCATTCGGCCGAACCTTATATTTTTAGAAATAAAATAAAAATTTATAATATAATATTTGTTTTAAAAACTATTTTATGTCAATTTTGACACTATTTAGTAATTGATTTTTTGTAAGAATCGTTACAGAATGATAAGCTAGAAAAAAGTTAATTAAATCAATAATAACATGTCATATTAACCTTGAAAATTAGTGGAATTCATAAAAAGTCTCAAATTATATTTATTTGGGAATTTATAACATCAATTAGGTCAATATTTCATTAATAAGATAATTACTGCATCATCGTTGTGTCATAAATAAATTAAATTATTTAATCTCTAAAAATTACAAATAAAATACCATTATGTAAGAAATCTTTTTATATTTCTAATTAATATTTATAGTCGAATTTATCTTATGTATAACCCCATATTAAAAATGTTTTAGTAAATAAACCTTGATTTTAACTCTTTTAACCCTTCTTTAAATAAATTAATAATAAATGTCCTAATCTAATCCAAGTGGGCCTAAATGCTCATATTTTATTCCTAAGTTTGTTTTTGGTCGAATTACACTTATAAAATAGAATTGAGAAATGTGTTAGGGTAATAATAATATCATCTTTACCCATAATTACCCTATTTACTTTTAACCGTGGTTAAAAAAAGTAAAAAGTTACTATTCACCAAAAATTATTTTCATCTCATTGAACCACATTTTAGTCCTTGATATTTACCGTGTCTCTCGGATTTTCGAAATTCCACTCACAGAAGCGGTAAAATTATGTTTTATGAACAATTCAGTTTTTTTAACTACCACTTACTGGTTTCACTATTCATCAAAAATTGAAAGTTTTCAGAAAAATACCAAAAATTATGCCTAAGCAGTATTTGATATTATGAACTCAAAAATGATGTCTATTTTACCAAATTCAAAACATATCAGTTGCATTAACTAAATTAAAAATTAATTCCCGTCGTCAAAACAAATAGCGTGTTTTTAAGAGATAATAACTATCAAAAGATTGAAATTTGTTTATAACTGGTTTAAATGTGAAATTACATCCAATGACCATCATTGTATTAAATTGTAAAAATATATTATAAATATACTTTAAAACCACTAAAATTAATAATTTATCACTATTAATTATTTCGATTGAAAAAGTTTTTTTAAATTAAAATTTAGTAATTTCCACTATTCATCAGAATATGAAAGTTATCCGAAAAGTACCAAAATTTCACCCCAAGCTAATTTTAATATTCCGAATCCAAAAATGATGTCCATTTTGAAAAATAAAATTTAAAAAAATTTCAAAAAGTGGTTATTACTATTCATAACGGCTAGTTTTAATAATATTTTAACAGCATATTGTTGTTTAGTGAAACTCGTTATTGCGGACTACACACGCTATCAAGGAAGGTCATGATTGCGTGTAATGCAAGGAAAGTCAAGGATGCATGTTGTGCAAGCTCCTTTTGGTGTATCGTATAACACAGGACATTAATGAAATTAAAAAGAATATTTTTCATAAAATCTCGGGGTGTTTCATAGGTGATTAGAAGACTATGATTCAGAGGACCGATGTGATGGGAAAATTCATTGAAAAATGACCGGTTTTTATTAAATCACATGGTTGATTTTTCATTAAAATTGGAATTACTATTAAATGGGTGTTCGAATCAGAAATCTAAGGGAACTATTTTATTCAGAACAGGGACATTACCTTTGGCAGGGTCAAACATCAACCATCGCTGGTGGGACGTGAATTTTTTTTTCTCTGAAATGGATCAATAATAAAATATTAAATAAAAATATTTATTTCAACCAAGCATCTATTTCTCAACATATTTCAGTTTTTTCTAAATCTAGGGTCATCATCATAACCCTAGAATTCCATGGATGTAAGTATTGGAAATTTCTCTTTACAGTGATGAGGGCTCGAAGATCAGAACTTGGATCAAATATCAATAGATCGACGAATGACAACAACATAGCTTCATACTTCATTAATTAATAATCAAAACTACATGTTGGTTGTTTGATCTATTTCAGATTTCTTGTAAACCTTCTTAGATTCAATGATGAATGTAGAACAACCAATAGATAGGTTGATCTGTAGTTTGGTCATTCTTATGGGATGGTTAAACTATTGGGTTTGACGGGTAATATATCTTTGTGATTATCCTTCTTCATTCTTCAGTCTAATAAGAATGAACCAAGGCCAGCATGAACAAAGGAAAATATTAATTCATCGGGTATTCAAGTGAATTTATTCTCTCCCCTAAATATTCCATTTTCTTTACGTGTTCATCATCTTTTCCCTGCACTATGAAACATCTTTGTGAACAATCGATTGTCTCACCCATGATTACAGGTTTTTTATGGTTGTTCAAGCAACATATCTAAACGAGTCGACAGAATAGAATTGAAACTAAAATCCCTAAAAACTCATATTTATCAAATCCATATTCACGAATTGAATCCATTATAACCTCAACATTTAATATTATATATTATAAGGGTGATAGTGATTTAATTGTGCCATTATTTATAGACCTCTGTGAAAAAAGGTTATCCAATGCATTGACGAATAAAATGTAGTAGGATACTACATTAATTTTGTGTAATATGGAAATAAAACATCATACATACCTTTTCAAATGCATGCTGCATTTAACAGTCCATATTTCAACTAAAACACTTCATAGGGTACCATTTTTATTTTGATGGATGTATACTACTAAAATAAATATGTGCATGATGATATCATATTCCTAAAAAAACATTATCCTGATGTTTCGATTGTGTGAGGTTATTTTTCTCAAGAAAGTATGAATTTTTGTTTAATGTATTTGCTGATGTCAGTACTAGACCTAACCGGCTAATGAGAAATGAAGATGAAAAATATGTGGAAACTGAACCATCATTCCCATCGCATCCCCAAACAAGTGGAATTGTTGGGTCTTATATATTGTCTACATTGATCCTTCAAGAGCGCAATATGTCACATCACACTATCTTTTTTTACTATGGTTTATTTGATGAATATGTCAAGAAACTAATTAACATATTTATATGTTATCACATATTATGAAATTCCAAATATACACAACTAGAAATATTACCTATTGCAACACATATATTTCCACCTTTTTAAAAAAAATGGGGCAACTGATTTACATGAGGCATATGTTTTATTGAAACCGTGGTTCACTTCCCTAATTATCATTCTTCTCCTCTCGACTAACTTTTTCCATCTACATCCCCCATATAAACCCCCTCTCCCCCATCCTCTGCCTCACCGTACTCTACCTCTCAGCCCTCTCCTACCCTCCCTGACCTCCCCCTCCCAGACCTCTCCTCCAATCTCTTACCTCCGTCTCCCAGCCATCCAACCACCACTTCACAAACATATCCTCCCCTCCCTGACCTTTTCTCTTGACCTCAACCTCATGGAAACTACCTCAATGTCCTATCCTCCACCTCCCTTCCCCCGTCCCCACACAGCTCCCTCACCTCCGATGACATCTCCCCCCCCCCCCTCTGTGATCCCTCTCTTCCGACGATGTCCTCGACCGATTCATTGAATCTATGTTTTTATTTTATTCTCATAATTTATTTTTTATTCCTTAAAACCAATGATTTTTCTTATATCAATGGCCTCAACAAGTTGACTACATAATTGCAGTTTCCAATTTTATAGTCTTATATCTGAGCCTGATTCATTGCATCTAGGTTTGTATTTTCTTCTCACATTGTTATTGCAATATCATTTTCATAGATTATTCTTTTATTGGTATGATAGTTAAGGAATGTCTTTTTCAATATTTTTTTGATCATATTTTTGTGAGTATTTATATACTTTGATTATTTGGAAAAAAATTTGGTAAGTGTTCAAATATATGAGTTGACAATTTTATGGATATGGGTTTTTCATGTGATGGACTTCATGGTCAAGGTGAGTTTGAATTAAAATATATAAATTGTTAAAGGTAGGTGGTCATTAATTTCATTCGTATTTTGTGATAAGGTGTTGTAAATATATTTTTCCTACTGGTTTAATTATTATATATGGGTTATGTTATTTTAGAATAGCCTTTAAATTATGGTCTTGTTATGGTAAAGAGTCTAGACCAAATTTAAATTCAATAAATGTTTTCATAAATAAATTTATGTAGTTCATTCAAATGAGGATATAATTGACCAATTTATATTGGATAATTATTTATATCATGTGATTATTATTATTATGGTTGTTGTTGTTGTTCTTGTTGTAGTTTAGGTGAAAAAATTTAGAGTATTAAATCAATTTCATCATAATGTGATCGAAGAGTTGATCCAACATTAAACCTTAATCACACCTATACAGATGTGGTTTCTCGGAGATCCTTTATGTGTGATACGAATGAAGCATCACTCAGATTTCTCCATTTATATTTCAGCATAATAATAAATCATTAATTTTATTTTTGGGGAAGTAAATGAATTTTCATACATCATACATTCAGTACTCTCTTGTATGTAAGTTCATTAACTAACAACCTTTGAATAATTTTATCAAGAGGTTTATTGAATCTATTAGATTTGGTTTTTCTGATTAGGGGATTCATTATTCCCAAATTTTCTAGGTTCATTCTTCATTGAGAGAGGATTTTTATATATTTTGGCCTCATAGAAAGTGGTCTTTTATCAGATGTTGTGAGAAGATGATGAAATGAACTCTAGACATTTAATGGGATGTTCAAAAACTTTTAGTTACAACTTTTATAGGATTTCAATGTTTACAACTTCCCCTTTTCAAGTAATTTTTTTTCTATTATTGGTAATTATTTTGTAATACCTATTAAGATCGATTCAGCAACCAATAAGCTATCAAGACACTCTCTTGTAAGGATTTTCAAATGGGTGATGTTCTGTAAACCACTACTCTTAGTTATATATATTAAAAATTGGGTCATGGAATTTTGGAAAAAGGTTTCTTATGAAAATCTAATAGATTATAATTTATCCTAATTGAAATTCCATCAAGATATTTTGCCTTGTGGCAAGGTGATCTAAAAAGAACCCATTTCACAAATCCAGTTAGGTAGAATGAAATTATGATTGAAAAAGGGAATCACTGTGCTCTTATTGGAGTGTAGTCCCCTTTTGTGGATGGGAAAAGTAATCTATTTGGATATATTCTAAACATGATTTAGATAGGTACCTTTTCTAACATTTAGAACATAAAAAGGATAAGAAAATTTAGATTAGTTTTTTTATGTAATTTTTATTTTTTTTAATAATTCTCAAACTAACTCTAAAGTGTTTTTAAAAGGGGATGATGCCTATAATATCATAGGAGAAGACCACCCCACTCATGAGGAGGCTCAAGGGGGGATAGTTATTCTGGTGAGTTTACTCCGAATACACATTAAAATACAAGCCAAATTAAAGAATATTTTTTACACATGGGGGATACTTTTAACAAACATCTATCTTTTTGTGGGATGGTGACTATAGAGGTATTAAATATGCGTTTATCACACCAATTATTATTCAATTACTAACTTCTCTAGAGGATATGAATTCTTGTTATATATGTTGATTTTTTTTAATTTTAAATTTGAATGAAATAAGATTTATGGAATTTTTCATACTAATTTTGAGTGCTTATGGAATCTGAAGTCTAATAGAAATTATGATCACCCACTATGGCTGAGGATCACGTGCTAGGTACATTATGATCATAATGGGTTTTCTGATGATGAAATTTTAGTTGAATGTTTCTCCTTGACATAATGATGATGAATTAAAAGAGATGTCAAGATGCTTTTAAGGATTAGATAATTGGTAGGTTGAGGATGATTATTAGTATTTATAGAGATGTTTTAGGTAGTGATGCAAATAATCTAAGATTTCCATTAAGATGGGGGTTTTGATGATGTGATGGATGTTTCACATGGATTAATGGTTTATTATGATAAGTAAATAAATATCTTGAAATGGGTGTTACTTTAGAATGGAATTGAAAATTCTAGGGTGATACTAACTGGATGTGATTCAACTGTAGAAAAAAGTGAATATTCTGAGGAGTGGATACTATAAATAGTAATTAGATTTTTCAAACTTCAAATATATTTTATGGTATTGATGTTTTTTCATGTTGGTGAAATCAGGTTTCACCTCATATTTTCATCTGTACTTTTATACTATTATAACAAATTTATGGGATGTATGAGTTTGTTTTCCCACTCTTACATTGGGTTTTTTCTTCTTATTAGTAATAATAATAATATTATTATTATTATTATTCCAATAGAAAAATTATCCTATTGGTCAGGGTTATGATATGACATCTAAATTATATAGGTTTAATAAAATAGATTTTTTATTAATACATGGATTATGATGAGTGTTATGTTTTTCTTGGTATAGGTGTGAATGTGGGAAGAAGGTATATCTGATTCCATTTTTTGTATTGAATATTTGTGAATTGAGGATAGATAGTTGAATAGTTGTTTATGGAGATAAATTAATGGAAATTTATTTGATTATTTGGGTGGTTTGGTCTTCACATGGATAGTGATATACTATATTGAGACAGATTTAGGTTGTCATTATAAAACTCCAAGATATTTTAAATGATAATTTTTATATGCCTTAGTATAAAAAAAATTGGAATCTTTTAGGTAGAAATTTTTTATATATCCTTTGAGGTATATAGAACTACAAGTTATTATCCTTCTAGACATGATCTATCTTATATAGTAACAGATCATGACTATTATTTATATTTTGAAAAGTGGAAAATATTCTTCATCATTGTCTTCTAATTATTTTTAATGTTAATAAATGTCTATGAAGAAACTATATTATATCATGGAATGGATATAACATATCCAAAATTTCAGTTTATAATATTTATTTAACAAAATAAATATTCAATGACAATTGTATTAATATGATAATCCAATCCGAGGTGAATACAGACTCATTAATACCAATTGAGAATACAAAAAAGGTATCCAACCACTACTTCTATTTGAGGAGGATTGGGTGGAATATATTATACACTGAGAGGGGTAGAATCATTATAGTTGTCCAATTTATCACATTTCAAAACCTTATTTATTTTACCTCATTTTTTATTGGGTAAAAATTATATTGTTCTCTCTCTATCTATATTGTTATTCATTCCCTCAAATAACATCTATTAACACACACCCACAAAAGGTACATGATGATTTGTAAGTTTCACCATTCAGAATAAACTTTTATCCATTTTAATGTCTTGAATTAAATTTATATTATATGATCGGATTATATCAAACCATGAAGAAAATTTGTAGTTTTAATCCTTTTTCCCATTTTTGGGGTATCCCATGCTCTAGATAATTTCATTAAATCTGTATACCTCTAGCCAAATATATTAAAATTTTAAAAAACCACAACTAAAAGTCTTTCTCATAAATGATATAAGGTTTTTGATATGATGTTCCCTTCTTATTCATCAACTTTAAGTTGTACATAAACATTTCATGATATATTTTGTTCTATTGTATAAAAAAATAATATAATTAACTCTATACATATTAGTAAATAATCACAATTATTATTTCTTAAAATCACATGTTTTTTCCACATTTTTATTTCTTCTTCTTCTTCTTGTTAGACTGCATTAATCAGTAACTCTGTTATTATTCCCTCTTCTTCAACATTAGTGTATGAATCAATTATCACTATATTTATTCTATTGGATTCATGAAACAGTATGTATTCGAATTATTTTCCATTTAAAATCACATTCAAACATGTCAAACACAAAAATATTCTTATTTTAGAAATGACATTGTTTAAATACTTCTCTTCTTGATGCTACATATTATATAATCTAAATCCTACTATCAAACTATACTCTAATATATCGTATTATTCTCAGATTTTCGATTAGTGCTCTATTATACACTCCAAATTATTTATTTACTCTTCACTTTGTATATGAACTTATTTTCGTGGAATCCTACCTTATTTTTGAATTTTAGTTTCAATTTCACATACTTAAACATCTTTCAACTATTTATATAAATTCTTTACATTAATTAAAGACCTTTTATCATCTTTGTTTCTATATATATTTGATTCTTCTAAAAACAACCACCAATTTTAATTTTTTCAGACATTATATATTCCAATAATAAATATTGGTAAAACAATTTGTAACTTAATTAAACTCTCATACTTAGCTTACACCATATCATGTTATAAAGAAAATGATATATTTTACTTCCAAAATGGGAACAAATAATGTGTATTAATCCTTTGAATCAATTTTTTATGTATACTTTCAACCATATCTTGGTGAACTATGGGTGGTGACCTATTCCTTAATCAATTATTACATGAAACACAACTTGGAAACCAAGGATAACTTCATGGATACCATAAGTGTTGTTGGATTTCCTATTTTATGCATGGATACAAATACTTCACAATGATATCAAGGACAAGACAATTATGTGTTGTTTACATCCCATTTCATCCTTTTTATACTATGTTTCTTAAATAAATTATGAAACTCTAACCATGTCATATTCTATGGCCATTTTGTCCTAGGGTGCTTCACAATAAGTATTCTAGATGATCACTATAGAGACTACCACGCCCATATTGGACTTGTTGTTTCATACAAGAACATGATCATCTCATCATTACCATCATATTACCCTCTTTTATGGGTTTTTCTTTCCTAGATACTTCTCCATCTTCACCATGGCCAATAATAATATTTTTCTTCTCTTATGGAATGAAATTATTTCTTGATGAACCAGTCCTTTTTTTTGTAAACGTGTATATTATTTCAAGTGGAATTTTTAGGTTTATATCTTCATCCAAAGATTCATGGATGAACCTTGTTATAATGAATTCATCACATATATTTATATAAGATCATAATGGAACTCCAAATGAGAACCTACTACATGAAGATATATGGATCACAACATGAAATATTTATTATCTACCACATAGTTGATCAATTGGAGATCAGATTTGTTTTCCTATACATGGTGTATTTATTAAATTATGGTTGGTTATATTACTACACTATTATTTTTTTGTTGATTAATAATCTTTATGAATTTCATAATTTGTTTTTTACCATAATTTGTGGGGATGAGAACTACTATGTTCTACCTTTTGTTGTAGGTACTAGTTAGTTTCTTCCAGACTTCATTGATAGTTACTCTTATACAGAGACTCATGTAAGTGCAGTTCTATGTTTTTTTATATTTGGTGTTGTTTAATTCATATTATATAAGTATAATTATTGTATTATTTATTTTGGATAGTGATTACCACATTGATCCTCTATGTGATAAATAGAGTAACTCATTCTCATTTTGTAATAAGGTTTTTAACCCATGAAATATATCTATTGTCTGGGAAATATCACCAATTTTTAGTAGATCATGTCCTCTGATACAATCCAATGTCATATTTTGGGATATTAGTAGGGAGGGGGACTAGTAGGATCAGCGGGGAGGGGGACTGGAAGGGGCTGGGGAGGGGAAATAGGCAGGGGAACTAGTAGTGGGTGGGGGACTGGTAGGGGTGGGGTGGTGGGGAAACTGGTAGGGGGAGGGGGACTAGCAGGGGGAATAGAAAGAGGAGGGAACTGAAAGGGGGTGTAAGAGGAAGGGTGGGTTGGGTGAAATGGGGGTAGGAATGGGGGACTGGTATGACCATGGGAGGGGAAACTCAAAGGGTGGGGGAATGACTGGTAGGGGAGGGAAACTGGTAGGGGAAGGGGTGAACTGGGAGGGGAAGGGGAAACATGGAGGGGGGGAACTAACTGGGGGAGGGGACTAGCAGGGGATGGGTGCAAGGGGCATCGTGGGTGGTAGTGAAAGGGGTAGGGTGTGTGGTTGTATAAGTGGAGGGACTGGAAGGGGGAAACAGCATGGGGTGGGGTGAAAGGGGGACGAAAAGGTGGGAGTGGGGATAGGCAGAAGATGAAGGGGTATAGAGGGTGGGGTGTAAGGGGGTGGATGGGGGGAGTGGAAAGGGAAGGGGGAGGGAAACTGGTAGGATGGGGGGAACTAGAAGGGGAAATACTGGCAGGGGGAGGGGAAAGGGAGAAGTGGAAAGGTAGGGGAAACTAGCAGTTGGAGGGGGTAACTAAAAGGGGAGGGTGTGTGCAAGGGGCAGGGGATGTGGGGGTGTTGGGGATAGACTGGAAGAGGGGACTAGTAGGGAGTTGGGGTGTAGGGGGTAGGACAAGGTTGGGTGGGGGTGCAAGGGTCATGGTGGGTGGGGTGCAAGGGGGACTGGTAGGGGGGAACTATTAGGAGGTGTGGGTTTAAGGGGGAGGTCACGGTGGGGTGGGGGAATGGAAGGAGGGGAACTAGTATGTAGGGTAGGGGGAATTGGCAGAGGGGACTAGTAGGGGGGACTAGAACTAGGGGGAGGACTGGCAGGGGATGGGAAGTCACAGTGGGGACTAGTAGGGGCAGGGGGGATAGGTAGGGGAGGGGTGCAAGGGGTGGGGGAAACTAGCAGGGTGTGGGGGTGAAAAGAGGGGGGAATGGGAGGTTTGGGAGACTAGAAGGTGGGCGGATGGGAAACGTGTAGTGGGGTTGGGGAACTAGGGGGACTAAATTAATTTTTTTTATAAAAAACAAATGATATAGCCACGGTTTTAACCATGGAAGTAGGTAAGACCTACTTCCACGGCGATAACATCCATGGTTTTCTAAAATTGTGGCCATAGGCTATTTCCATGGTTTTCAATCCTATGGCCACTATTCCAAACCCTAGCCCTTGGTGAGTTTTCTAGTTGTGATACCTGATACTTTAATTGTCATTTTATGTAGGTAAAATAACCAAATTAAAAAAACAATTAATTGTTCTTTACCTTTTATTAAGAGAGAGTCTCTTCAAACCCTAGAGTTTCATTCTAGGTTGAATTAAACGGTATGAAAATTACACTAATTATATTAAATTATTGATATCTATTTATTTGTATTATTAATTAATATTTAATGTCTCGAGTTTACCTATTTACTCTATTTCCCAAGAATTAAGAGAATTGAATTTTGGTCCCAATTCTTTGGTTCATGAATGCTAATATTTAATAATCAATGAATTTAAAAAATCAACTGGTCGAGAGGAGAAAATTAGAACACAACATGATTGAATTATGTTAACTAGTACAATAGATAGTATTTCCATTTCATCATACAATTTTCCTTGATATGAATATGTGAATTATAATATTATTGTTTGGAAAATAGTTTTATTAGATTACTACTCTGATGCTTGAGTTTCTATGATGAAATGTAATTGGTTTTATTCAATGATAAAATAGGATAAATTTATTAATGAATGTGAATTCATAGTTATTGACATGAGTCGATTCTTGCATTCTAATGATCCAATCATTTTGGCATCAATGGTAAAATATGTGTTTCGTGTGAAAGATCAGGATAGAACTAATTACGATGTCACTAATGAAGTAATACCCAACCATAATTTACCTCATACTGGTGACAAAATTTACACCATTACCACCCCAATTAGTGATGACCAAAATATTGGATTTGAGGAATAAAATTTCTTGATTGTGAGATTTGATGTTGAACCTGAAGTATTTGTGGGATATATTTATAAGCCACCATATATGTTTATTGTTCCTTAATTTATCATTAACAAGTGTTTATAAGGTTAGTATTTTTGTAATTAAATTTACTTTAATTTTGTTATGATGTGATTTTTTTAGTACTGTATAGTGTTGTTTAATTTAATTAGATTAATGTCAATTTAAATAGCTGGGCATGAAATGGGTTTTTAAAAAAAATTAACTTGGTTTAAACTATTGTCACCAAATAATATCATGACATTTCTTATGCCTTCTATGAATTCTTTGTTGTATGCATGAATTATTAGAATATTTTAAAAATACATTTCATTATTATGTATATTATGCCAAATACTTTTGAAATTAGGATGATGTAAAAATTTGATCTTGATCGATAGGTGTCCATGTGTGTGATGCATCCTTCACATTTCTCAGAAAGTATAATAATTGTACTATTTTTCTTTTTTTCATTACATATAATATGATGTTAATAATTATAAAAAAAAATTCGTACATTCAATTCCACTAGAGTTGACTCATTATCCTTCTATTATGTGTATGAGTGGGGATTCTCCTAGACTGAGATGAATAACCCATCATACTCATTCCCACACTGACCCACCAATGCAAACACCATCTACCAAACCTTTTCATACTCAAATTTTGTATTTAGGGATATTCTTATCCATGGATCCATCATAATCCCACCTTCCCTATGACTCACATACGAGGTATATACCACATTCAGAGAAGATCCCACTGATTAATTCATCATCTAATTAACCAACTTCTTCACATTCATCATCTACACTGCCTCTATGGATTTTACGACCATTACCAAATCTATATTGTGTGATGTATTCCGCAGCCTAATACCCGTATTATTTTATTTCTACACCACCTAAAATTCCTACCATCTATCCAGCATCTAACGATTCTATTCCTTCAACATCCACTTAAGTGAATGTAGACCACCTAGAGTATACATTGGAACAAAAAAATCCTTCAGAGGATACTGATCTAGGGAAGCCCATAGATCTATCATAGTATATTGGTCAGCATGTAGCATATTTTTTATCATAACTATGTCAAATTATATCCTATTATTTTTGTAATGTTATACCATGACATAATTCTTCTTTTTCCTCTATTTTATAATTTATTGGGATATTTTTCTATGAAACATGGGGGTACTCATATGCAGGATGCCTAGAATCTCCATTAATAGAAAATGGTTTTTTATAATTTAAATGATCAAATGGTAGGTAAATATGTATGTTAGTGTAGAAGTTTCATTTCTACTTTTTCTAAATACCACTATATAATTCTGCTGGAACCGGTGCCTTAGAGGAATGTTAGTAAAGACATCAAGGAAAAATCATGGGAGAATATATGGGTATGAAAATTTTAAGAATTTATATCTATATTAATGTTGTATTTATATTAAATAACATATTTTTTTCAGAGTCAATTCAACTTCTCTAATAGAGATTATGTAATAAATATAATGTTGATGGATATTTGGGAGTTATGGGAAGCATACAAGAATGAGTTATATATTTGTTGGAAGAGTCAATTAGCTTTTGATTTAGATGGTGTTCCCATATTTCTCGACTACCAAAAAAGTCAATATCAAAAAATGATTTCACATAAGAAGACTAATGAGTTTAAGTTATTTCTAATCATTAATTGTCTGTATATAAAATTTATTTATTATTACTTTTATTGGAATTTTTTTATAAATCTTCATTGAAAAACAAAATAGGGAAATATTTAATGATATATGTACATGTTTCTTCCTGGAAATGGGGATGGCCTCATTTGTTTAAGGTTTAAACTTATCCAATCGGTTTCTAATGGGTTTATTTGTAGAACCAGAAATTTCCAAGGATTCTATATCCATTTCGACCTACTTTCCAAAGGTAAGTGCTCATTAGTTGTGGACCGATGAGGCTTAAGAATTGTTATTGGTCGGGAGGATGGGAGGTCAGGCACATCACACACTTTTGGGGGGAATTATTGCCTACTCCGTGACTCTCTCATAGATTTATGTTATGTCTTGAATCCTTATTAATTCACCAAGTATGAAAATGAGTTTTCCTCTATATTTTCAATCAATTATTGATATGTATTGGATTTAGAGAATCTCTTATATGTATTTTACGTTCTTCATTGATGGGGAATCATCTCTATGTATTAGAGATCCTTAGTAAATGGTATCCTTCATTACATTATACAGAAATATCTTGGTAATTATGATGACCAAACTGGTTTTAAATCCACTAAGTGGGGAACTTGATGTTTATTGTCTTTATGAAGGACATGGAATATTTTAGAGTTGGGATCATACCCGCAGATAGGTTACCTATGTATCCTTATTAGAATATGAATCAGAACCGATGTAGTTCGGGAATTAAGATATATATTATCATCATATGGGACGGAAAAAAATTAATGAAATATGGGCTTGAACCTTAGAAAGGCTTCCTACATACACTATATTTAAGGCAGAGATCAAATTCCACATAGTTCTAGTGAAGAAGAATGAGGATTATGCATAGGTAATGGACCAGAAAGAACTGTCATGATTACTTTCACACTCTATACTCATGTGAGTCATGCTCAGTGTGAGAAACAAGAGGTATCAATAAATTTTACAATGGTTCCATGAAAGATTCATTCATAAGAAATGATGTGGGGATTATTTATGTGTGACTGCCCAAGGTAGATGAATATTGGGATTTTATTCAGGGAATAAACCCGGGAACATGATCCATAAAGTTATATGTGCTTTATGGATATTTGGATACCTAACATAGGGATTATTCCTGATAAGGATGTCCAAATTAGAGGGGACTTATGATTGGGTTTTATTCCTAAAAAGGAATCCCAAATCAAAAGAAATTATGATTGGGGATTACTCCTAAGAAGGATGCCCAATGTTAAAGGGGACATTGTGCTTACACCTGAGAAGGATGCCCATTAATAGGGTCCATAATGGTATTTGTGCTTTATAGAGATTAAGATATTTAATTTGGAGATTACTCCTAAAAAGGATGACACGATTAAATGGGGACATTAGATTATGATTGGGGATTATTCCTGAGAAATAATACCAAATCAAAAAGAAATTATGATTGGGGCTTACTCCTGAGTAGGATGCCCAATGCTAAAGGGGACTTGGGGCTTACTCCTGAGAAGGATGCCCATTAATATGTTCCATAAAGGTATTTATTATTTATGGAAATTTAGATACTTAATTTGGGGCTTACTCCTAAGAAGGACGCCCAGATTAAAGGGGGACTTTATCTTATTATTGGGGCTTATTCATGAGAAGGATTCCCATATCAAAGTCTATCTCATCTTAAAGGATGAGGTTGAATGAATGGAATCTCTAACCATAGTGATATAAAGATATATAAACCACATTGTTTTGATAAATGATCCAAATATTCCCTTTTAGATAAGTAATCCAATAAAAGAACCATGCCATAAGTGGATTTGAAGGGGGTTTTGAAGGCTAAATCATTGAAGAGGAAAGGTGGATTTGAAGAAAGGAAGTGAATTGGTGGAGGGGCACCCAAAAAGAGGCAGGCACACAAGTCCTGTTTGGGCCTGCAATTCCTATTCGTGCAAGTATACTTGCGTGACATGGGTGTATAGGGGAAATGGCTAACCAATAGGGTAATATGTGGGCGAGACTTGGCTCCATCCCTTAGTATTGTCCCTAAAGGCTTCCAAAAGGTTGACGCACAAGTTTTGTTCAAGGGATAAGGTGGCGCTCAAGTGTGGACATTTCTCTTAAGGGTTAGACACTTAGGCGTGAAAGTGTTGATGAATTTCAACACTTAGGCCTTTCTCCCCCTCTTTAGTTCTTCCATTATAAGTAAGAAATTACCTTAGAAGTGTTCGGAAGACTCCAAGCGAAGACTAGGGCACCAAGAGCTTAAATATGGCTTTTGGATTTTTCTTCCTCAAAATGGGGGGCACACCAGGGGTATTTATAGGCTACCCGAGACTTGTGAAAAATTTGACTTAGGGAACTCATGTGACTCATGTGCCTTATGTCTAGCATCAATATTGCATGCGCACCAAAGGATGGTGTGGAAGTATATTTACGCGCCTTAATTTCTTTGCACTTTTTGATGATTCTTCCATCTTATTTTCTTAGAGAACTCTCGTTAGTCAATCTTTAGACTCTATGATAGAAGGGAGGGTCAAAAAAAGTCCCCCCCCCCCACCTTAGAGGTGGATCCAAAAATAGAAAATAGGATATTACTCTAGGTTAAAGGAGGAAAAAACCTAGGATTTTGTGTGTGCAGGGTTTGAGTGTCGCCTATAAATATGCATCACCAATTTGCGCAAAGGACGCGGCTTCTAATATTTAAAGCTCTCGGTACACAGGTTTCTCTCGTCGCGCAGGTGCTACTGTCCACGGTTTATTGCTTCTTATAAATTGTTGCACACTTATATAGAGGTATTTGTACTTTCATGGTGACAACTATGTGCCCATACATGTGAGACCAACTTGAACTTGTGTGCCAAGATTTAGACTTCCAAGCCTTAATGCCTTAGCCATTTTTCAATTTTATTCAGAAATTTTATGAAAAAATCAACTTGCTTAAAAGTTCATTGTCTGATTTTTGTGTAGATTCAAGGGCTCCCAAAAGAATTGGAACGGCTGATGAGATGGCCTACAAGCGGATTGATGATATGATGGAAATTGTTGGCCATGATTACTATAATATCTACGATATCACTCTCCCATATTTGGACAAGTACATGAAGAAGTATCATCTTAATTTACCACATATCATTTATCTTCCTTTATATGGACATGATCATCTGCATGGAGTCAATATTCCAAAGGCAAAGAACTATCTCCTGCATTCCTGGTTTTAGACTTATACCAACTTTTCTTAAGCAAATGCCTCAATTGGAGGATCAATTTTAAATGATGGAATAGTGGAAAAAGTGTTTATAATGCATCATAGCCCATGTTGCCTAGATCTAAAACCTCATAATCCTGAGATGCAGCCACATTGTTATCCCTAAATCTTTCGAAACTCTCAGATGGATCAATCCAAAGGCTGGAAGAAGATTTGGGACTTCTGTCCTAGAGGAGGTGTGAAGAAAACTTGGATGTGGGCATATTGGGTGAGAAAAACATGTGTAGAGTTTGTTGAAGATATGAAAGGAGCTGTAATATATGAATTCATTTAGGCTAGGCAGACATATGTCTATAGGTATGATGACTTTGTTCCAGAGCAAATCAGTCACTGGATCCAAAAAACCAATTCATTCCATCTAACTCATGGAGAAGTAGGAATCAGTTTGTGGGATGTCTACAAGATCTCAGGGGATCCAATTTTAGGTGATATGTATGACGAATTTGTCCCCCTAAGGCCAATTGGATCTTCTTGGAGAATACTCCGGCTTTGGCTCGAGAATTATTGAAAAATTTTCACAAGATTAAGAATTAAAAGACTTAAAAAACTCATTCTAGAAAGGATATTCTTCCAGAGGAGTGGATGGTTATGTTTCCTAACAAGAAGAAGGATAAGGGGACCACCTGTACTCTTCTTACTAGCTACCCCAGAACAGAGAAGAGGGTTTCTTTTGGCACATTCTGGCCGACTCTGGAAGAGGGAGAGTTTGAAAAGTGGGGATACAAAGTGAATTATAGAATCCTAGAGAAGACCCATCTGGCGGGATTCATAGCCCTGTGCCTTAGCATTTATCTTCTCCCAGTTAGGGATTCGAACGGAGGCGTCAGGCTAGGGACCTTTGTTGTTGTAGCCAAGTTGGTTGAGAGGAGAATGGTTGGGTCGGCAACCCCGATTTTTGCGAAGATTAACAGAATCTTACTCCATTTTAATATGGGAAAGTATCCTTTGAGAATATTGGGACCATTCCTTGTTTTGTGGGGATGGATCACCGCTCATTTCAGGACATATGTTGTACAATGCAGATTACAGGTTCCTAGAAGTTCTTTCAGGCCATCAGTGCAAGAATATTCTGGAATTTTTTTCATATATCCCTCAACTACTATGATATGAATGTGAGGTTGAGCGTGTTCAAGGATTCCATTTCATTCCTCATTGAAACCTGCCAACCAGGCAGTTTGTTGATGATGGAACAGTAGGCGTGGAATTGAGGTCCTACATGTTGGCTTGTAGAGATGGTGTATTGGCCACCAGGATTGACAGAGATATTATATGTGAGGCCTATGCTCCATACAAATTTTCATGCCAATTCAAGTCTCTGAAATAGATTTTTGTATCCCCTCTTGTGCATGTCAGGTCAGAGCATCATCTGATGGTCTCCTGACAACTATGGTTTCTAAAATCTATGGAGGAGACCGGGTCAGTGTTTGATCTACCGGTTACTGGAGCGATGAGTAACATGACTACATGGTATGCTTTGAACTCGGTAGCATCATACCCTGAAGTGGTACTGAATCATCTGGTTCCTCATGTGGGAAAAATGAAGAGAAATACTAAAAATGAAACCCATCATCTGGAAGGTGACTCTTCCTCACTCGGAGATGATTCAGCGGGTTCCTCACCCAGGGCTGACTCGCCGGATTCTCAAGATGGGGATTATGAGGCACGAAATTTGTCAAAGCGGCCTCGTTCCAGATATAATCCTCCTGCCAGAATTAAGAGACCTACCCCATCGACTCCTATTGAGTTATATCATTGAGGAAATTTAATCTCCATTAATTTATGGAGAAAAAAGTTTTATTTTCTTATCCTTTGTCAATGATTGAAGGATTGGGGAAGAAGTTGAAGTCCAAGATTGTAGGGCCCTCCTCACAGCCTTATGGTGGACATGCTGAATATCTATGACCAAAGGATGTCCAGACATGGCAGAGTTTATATTATGATGCTAAAACCACCTGGCTGGACCTATGCGAAGGGCTATAAATCCCAAGAATATGTAATCTTCGGGCCTCTACTGATATCTATTTCGAGGATACCCCGATGAAGTGCAGTCTCACCTTAGAGAGATAGAGAATCTCAAATATTCCACTAATGATTCCATTCCTATCACCAAGCGGTTGAAGGAAATGATGGATCGTGGAACCACTAATGGGACTGATGCTTTGGTAGATGAAGAGCACCACGATTACATGGCTCTTGAAGATGTAAGTTTCTTTCCTTATTTTCTTTGAAACATGATTTCAGTCAAGGCTTTGTTACTCAAGGAAATTACTTTCTTCATCCTGCTGCTTGAAAAGAAAGGTACTGTTGAGGATCCTTCACCATATTATAGCCATGGTGGCACTTCAATCAGAGCTTCTGAATCTCCCCGTGAATCGGGAAACGTATCTTCAGGCCTACAAACCATGGAAGAATAATTAGAAAGGGCTTTTCACAATAAAATTCTTTTATTTTGAGATGATGATTCCAACACACCCAAAAATCCAAAAAAAACAAAGGAATTGAATGAAGAAGTCTATAGCTAAACACTTCACCAGTAGTGGTAAGTCCTTTGGATAGTCATGAATCTTAACTTATGAAAAGATTGCTCATACTTCTTGGGATTTCAAACGGATTCATCAATTTCTCCTTTGAAGGAGAGGATTGATCCTCCACTAAGAACAATGGAGGGTGATGGAAAACAGTCACAAATTCATGCTAACATGGATTCTCCTGAAGAATTGAGGAGAGAAGAAGAGCCATCTTCTATTCCTAGAACTACTCTTATTGCTATTGCAAGGGGAGAAGAGCCCGTTTCTGGTAAATTAACAATACTTCATAGAATGTTGAATGAAGACATCAACTGACTTCCATTCTATGATGCTTTAGGTTCAACACCTGTACAAGATCATTTGGAGACCATTGCAATGACCTCCAAAATTTTATCTGAAAACGTTGTTCAGGGTCAGAGGCCATAGGATGAGGGTCGCCAAGAAGACATATCAAATGCTCCCACTGGTGAGACTAACCAGGAATCTGAGATATCATTTGAAGAAATGATGAAACATGGCGCATCTTTTGAATACATTATAGATCATGTTAAATTACCATGTAATTTTGATGATTTTGATGTGAGTGTTATCGTTCAAACTATTAAAATTTTCTTTTTACATCTCTCGTCATGATTGATTGAAATGTGCAGTTCCATCTAAAAGAGCTGCTAATCTTCCGATGCCTGAAGGGGGTATAGACAACCCAATCATTGCAGAGATGCTAGATCAAGTGGATCATAACCCAGTAGAGCTTTCTAAAACCCATCCTAAAAATCCTATTGAAGCTATGAATGATAGGGAGGATCCTTATCATGATGTAGATCTACTGTTGGATAAGAGATGATAATATTTGTCGCTACAATTAATTTTCAATATAGCTTAATCAACTTTTGTTATCCTTTAAAACTTACCAAAATGTTCAATTTACTATGTAGGGTCGTCAATTTTAGTGGCCAGATCTGTAGGTGAAGCCTCAGCCTCCACCCCAACAGGAATAGAAAGTGAAGCACTAAGGGTTAGGGGGAAAGAGAAGAACAGGGCACTTCTTTAAGTGCATTAATCCCGGATTATATTCCCCCTTGTGCTAGTGATGCTAAATCATACCCGGAGGTACAAAAGGTGCTCCAATTTTCACGTCTCAAGGCATGGAAGAACATATGGAAGATCATATTTTAAGTGCCACATAAAGAGATGTCTTCGAAAATCATGTGACTGTAATCTCAGTTCGTCATGTTAGGACTTGGTGGTTTTGGATATCCAGAGATCCATGCCATTGGGAAACACGTCATCTTAAGGAGGAAGCAAGAGAAAAAATATCATAAAGATCTGACAAGAGAAAGGTTGTTGACCAATATCCACGAATTTGTGGTTGCGATGTCCCAAGCTAAGGCTGATCATGCTGCAATGTTGAAGGAGTTGAAGCATAAGATCAAGGATAATGTTGTCTAGGAGATGCACCTTCAAAAATAGTAAGATGATGTTACTATGGAACTTGAACAACATAACAATTCACTATAAAGATTTCAAAAAAATGTTATAAATGTCATCGCAGATTCAAAGAAAGCACTCCATCAAGCTGAAAAGAGTGAAGCTGGTCAAATGCATGAACTTCAAGTGGCTACTGATGAAGCCCAAGATGCCATAAATCAAATGAAGAATTTTGTTGAATGCCTCTTGTAATTTTTTAAAAATAGAAGAGACTTCAGTATGTGGACTTCTTTCTAAATCTTGTGCATAAATGAAAAACACTTTTATCTTCAATCATTTGTGATGCATCCTTTTGCTACCACCTTAAAAATTTTACCTTAGACAATAGTCCTAGTAAGCATAGTTTGATTTTTTCTAGGATTATAAAAATAACCCTACAAACTTTGCATCTTTTGTTGCTCAATATTACCTAAGTCATACAAAATGTATGTTTACTGAGTGGGGACTTGACTTTTGTTCAGAGTTCCCTTGTCTTTTTTTGGCAGTTTAAAGTCATGCACGTCGGATAAAAAGGCTAATGTTAAAAGGTCGAATTTATTTGACCGAATGGATTAAGAATTGAATCAATTCCTTGATAATTTATCTGAAAACGTATTAACATATTCAAGTATGGGGGAAAATATATAAACTATGAATTAAGAAATTTTAAATCTAAGGAATGATATGAAAAAGGCCTAAAAGGCAATAGAATAAGTATATCCTAAGGGTGAAGTTACCACTATTTAATAACTCGTTATGGGGTTGAATTATATAGGGCCACTTAAGGGAATTGGCTGCATTGTCAAATAATAGCATCTTTTGGCTGACATGTATGTTATGTATACTACTTATGTAAGGCTCCCTAAGGGCACGTGCTGCATAGTCAGGAAAAAGAACTCTCAGAAATTTTACATTTCTATTGCTAAAAATCCAATGAATGTTTATGAAGATTCAAATTCTCCAAATCATAGAGTATGCTGTATGGAGAGAGGTACCTGAATATGGAGAGGATATTTCCAATAAAGACTGTCAAAGAGTTGGATGAATGTCACGCTTACGAAGGTCTGACCCAAACGTAGTGAAGGGAAATATAAACCATGGACTTAAATACCTTTAGATCCTGAAAAAGAGTATGAGACAAATATGTAAAGGATTGATATTTTTGCAGATCCCAATATATTTTCGTTAAGACAAACATGGATAAAAGGGGTTTTCCTCCAAAGAATTAAGTTACCACTATTTGAAAAACCCATTAAGGGGTCAAATTATGCAGGGCCACTTAAGATCATTGGCTACATAGTCAAATAATATCAACTTTTGGCTGACAGGTCCATTATGTAGACTACTTATGCAAGGCCACCTAAGGGCACGTGCTGCATAGTTAGGAAAATGAATTCCCGGGTATCATACATTTTGTGACCAGAAATCAAAAATGTTTTATAGAGACTGGAAAGTATTTACGGTTAGGAGTATGACACATGAAAATGGGTATTGTCCAATGCATGAAGGAGATACATAAACCAATGTTTACCATAATCATGTTGTGGTTGGGTCTTGAATTGAGATGTTGGACTTCACTACATATCTCATTAGAATGAGAATCAATCCAAATGTAGTTCTTGAAATATAGATTAACATCATGTGGGACGAGACTATAGAAGATCATAGTTTAGGGTCATAGAGCTCGGACCATTATGAGGGAGACACATCATGCGTTTGTTTATAAACCTGATGTTAATAAAGACTAGGGTTTTAATATCACACCATGTGCTCACAGGGGAAATTTTCATCCAAGGGACTGAAAGTAGAATTTGGGGTTATGCCCAAATACTTGGGGCTGGATTCGAGTGACACTCGAACGTTCCTACATATCCCATAAAGATGGGAATCAAGCCATACATAGTTCTTGAAATACCATCTATACAAATTTGCTTCGTACAAGTGAAGGGTGATATGGGACATTAGTGCAAGGATGGTTTGACCCAATATTAAAGGTTCTGGAATTACCATGTATGCACGTAGTCTTTGAAATATGAAATGATTGGAGATTAATTTCAATGATGATTCCCTCTTAGCAGAGGGACAATGGGGGACTATATAGTTTAACGTCGTATAGCAAGGATGATTGTGTTGCACAGTGTAGTGTCATGTAGAATAGAAAATAGGGACGTACACAGTTTAATGACATGTGGGATGAAGGTGAACCAATGTGAAGAGATTGGTTTTGGGCTTCAACCTCGAGAGGTTTCCAACGTACCCAGCCTAGAAGGCAAGGATCAAAGTCTGTGTAGTTCGATTGAAGATAGATTGATGATCGATTTGTACTTGAGGACAACCCAAAGATGGTGTTGGGACGTATGCATGGTTAACGACACAGATAAGGTGTTATGGATGAAGTTTTACTCTAATCTCACATGAGTTATGATCAGGGTGAGAAACAAGAGGTAACAAAAACCCTAAAAATGAGCAGTTTAACATCATGTATGACGTATAAGGGATTGTTTCACAGTTTAAATGACAATTGTCACAGACATGGGGTTCATGGAAGTTTAATATCTTCCAGCTCAGACAAATAGTTTAATGTCAAGTTAGAAGAATATGGGATCACAGTTTAACGTCATGTTGGAAAAATGAGGGGCTATGCAGTTTAATGTCCTTTAACAAGGACAATGTGGACCGTGTAGTTTAAAGTCTTGAAATAAGGACTAAATAAGTTTAAGGTCATATGCATGGACCAGTGCTGCACAATTTATTGTCATGTAGTAGGGAAAAAATATAGTTTAACGCCATGTAGGATGTATAAGGTACTTTTTTAGTTTTACATCATGCAGGATGAACATGGGGACAATTTTATAGTTTAACATCATGCCGGATGAATGAATAGTTTAACGTCATGTTGGAAAAATGAAGGGGACACAGTTTAACATCATGGAGGATGAATGATGGACCTATGTAGTTTAAAGACTTATTGTAAGGAATATGGGGTACTATACAGTTTAACGTCTTGTAGTGAGGAATAAAATAGTTTAAGGTCATATGCATGGACCAGTGCTGTACAATATAGCATCATATAACTATGAGGTAGTTATGTAGTTTAACGTATTGAAGGACGTATAATGGTACAATTTAATGTTTTGTTGCCAAGATGATGGTTATGCAATTTACCATCTAGAAGGACGTAAGGTATTTGTGTTAAAAAAAATTTTTTTAGGAATCTGGCATAGGTTGGAGTTGTAATGAGTTCTCCATACACTATGATTAAAGGATAAGCTGCATTGGAGTAGACCTTATGTATTGAGTAAGTTCTTTCCCTCTTTGGCTCAAGAATTGGAGGCTTCATTCATAGTATCATTGGAGTTTTGAGGGACAATACCAATTATTCGTAAAAGAATGAACGAAGATGAACTTTTTTGTTGAAAGATTGTGGTATTGGATTCTGATAAACTTCCATGTGGTGTAGGGTGAAAAATCATTTTTCATCTAATCATTCCAATTCATCCAATATCTTTTGATATTGTTCATCTATAGATGACTGATCACAAATGGATACTCTGATCGAAAGTAATTGAACCTCAATGGGAAAGACTGCTTCTGTTTCATATACCAATGAATATGGAGTTGACCGTGTAGTAGTGCGGGTGGTGGTCTGACAAGCCCATAAAGCATGAAAAAGTTTATCAGTCCATTACATCATATCTTTATCCACCATATTTTTTAGTATGTTCGAAAGAGTCTTATTAAAGGCCTCTATTTGTCCATTGGACGCCGCATGATACCGATATGAATGGTTGGATTTGATGTTAAATTCATGATACAACTTCCTTACCTCGGATGAAGAGAATTTGGTGCCATTGTCTGTCAATATGGTATGAGGGACACCAAATCTAGTAATGTTGTAAGACTTGATGAAGCTAACAATGCTTTTAGAAGTAACTTCTTTTAGAGGTATTAGCTCTGCCCATTTGTTAAAGAAGTCAGTAGCAGTAAGAATATACTTAAACTGCTTGGATGTAGCTGAAGGATAAGGTCCTACTACATCCATTCCCCATGTGGAAAATGGCAATGAGTATTTAGCTTTATGAAGATAATCTGGGGGTTGATGAATGAAATTGGAACATACATGGAAATAATGAAACTTCTTAGTTAAATAAGCACAATCTTGTATTACTGAAGGCCAAAAGTATCCAAGCCTTCAAACTTGATCAGACAATCTATGTCCATACTAGTGGACACTACAAACTCCTGCATGTATTTCTTTCATGATAGCCATTGTCACTTCCCCATCAATACATCTGATGATAATTCCATCAAAACCTCAATTGTAGAGAATTTTTTCTAGGTGATCTAGGCTATCTTAACGAGTAAAATTGACCACACGTTTCCAGATTTGTTCTTTTATGGTTCTATTAGGTGGGAGTGTTCCATTTTGAAGTGTTTCCCTAATAGGTGTTATCCATCCTGTAGTATGACCATATGGTTCAGAAATGGGACCAATTTCATCGAATTTGTAGGATCGAAATATTGATGTAGATGCTCAATTTAAGATAGGGGTGAATTGTAAACTTTAAAAATTCCTTTGGAGCCTTTAAATTTGGTTACGAATAACTATGGTTTCCTTAAGCAAAGGAAAGGGCTATGTTTAACAAGGTTTAAACTAAGAAAATTCACAACACCTCTAATACCAAATGAAAACCTGGAAAGAGATTCCGAAATTAGGTTCCAGAAATATGGTTCCAGATATTGAAACTTAAAAAAGGATTACAATATGGGATTCTGCCTTAAATCGTATAGAATCTAAATGAAACAGAGTACAAGTAAGGAAGTATAAGAAAGATATACTTTCTTTATAATACAAAATGCATTGGAAATAAGCAAGTAGTAAAACTACAAGTAACAAGATATAAATCTTTTAACCCAAAGGGAAGGGTATCCAACAACCTTGGATAAAGGTCCCCTGATTTATACTTTCAAGAAAGTCTTTCTTGCCCACACAAGGGTAATCCCTCGATACGAAGATCAGAGTCTCTATCTTGCTATCCCCGCAAGCCCTAAACTTCAAGGTAGTTGGCAACCTCTATCTTCCTCAGCAAGGAAGCCCTCAACTTCAAGTTAGTCAGCACCTCTGTCTTCCTATCCCCAGAAGTCCTCTAATGTAATCACCAACATTCGGAGTCGCAGGAAGCTTTGAGAGTTAATAAGACCCTCTCTCTCTAGAAATCACATCAACAACATGTATGCACAATGTTGAAGTAGTTATTCATCAGTTGTGAGCTCTTTCAAATGAGCTCATATTTATAGGAAAGGTCGGCCTCCACCCCAACAGTCATATTTTCCTTAAAAATCGGTGGGACCTGTACACGTGTCACTTAGGCAACAGTTAGTTTATAGCAGAATAGACAAAAACATTTTATAATAAAACAATTGTAACAAAATGTATGACACCATTTAAAATCTAACTCAAAAGTTTGGAATGAATTTAAGGAGTGTAAAAAAAATAATTTTTCAGAGTCTAAACAAATACTGAGTGTATAAAACAAAGATGATCAGATTCTGTTTAATTGGTGAATTCAGAATGAGAATTCGGAATGAGAATTCGTCATTAGAATTCGTAATGAAAATTCATCATCAGGATTAGTAATGAGAATTACTCATCAGAATTCGTAATGAGAATTCGTTTTCGAAGTTCATAAGGATTCGTATCCTGAATCTGGAGTAGAACTTAATCAGAGTTTGTATCGAGGGTTCAGAAAGAAACTTTATCACAATTCTCATCTGGATTTCGGAGTGAAACATTATTACAGTTCTTATCCGAAATTCGAATCCAAAAAACAGAATACTTTATATCAATGTTTCAAACAAATACGAGAAAATAGAAATGAATTTGAATTTTATACTTAAGAAAAATATGGATGAAAATATGATAAGGATAATTTTTCTTACAAAAGCGATTTTCATTATAAAATCAATTTTTCTTATAAAGGCGATTTTCTTAAAGATAAGGTGTTTGTGATTTTCATAATAAGAAGGAATGGAAATGTCATAAGGAAAACCTTATTGACTCAACAGATTTCCTCTATTCTGATTTGAAAATAAGGTGAAACTATATGACGGTGGGAAATACTAGTGATTGTTTTGTTCTGATTTGGATCTTCCAGAGCTATGGCTATATTATCCAATGCATTAGCTTGGTCATTTTGTGATTGCGGGACATAAAAAGATGTCAGTTCCAAAGGAAATTCTTCCATTAACACTCTGATGTAATCATACAAATGGATTAAATATTCCTTCCTGATGGAATAATTCCCATTGACATGTTTGATTACTAGGTCTGAATCACTTTTTACCTTTAAGTGATTCACCTGTGCCCGAAGCTCCAATTCCAAGCTTGCGATGAGAGCTTGATATTATACTTCATTGTTTGTACTACCTCCAAACAATAAGAAGGAATATGGTGGTATTTTCTTTTCTAGAGAAATGAGTACAATTCGTAACCCAACTTTTTTGAATTTAGGATCTTCCATTTTCTTCCCTATTGGACTTCTGGAATCACCATCAAAGTACATTTCCCATGTGTAAATATTATCTTGAATAGAGAAGATTTCCTCATCAGGAAGTTCAGAATCTAATGTTTCATCTTCTACTGAAGGGTGTTCAGCAAGTAAATCAACCAGAGCATGGCCCTTTATTGCCTTTTGAGACACGTACTAGATATCGAATTGCTGCAAAATCACTGCCCACCTTGCTATACGTCTTGTAAGCATTGGACATCTAAGGATAAATTTGAGAAGTTTATTGAGATTTACCAATTGGACCTCATGATGTTGTAACTAGTGTCTCAGTTTCTAAACAGCAAAGATTAATCCTAGGAAGCAATTTTCAATACTTGATTATCAGGTTTTTTCCACAAGCATAGTCTAACTGAGATAGTAAAGGCTGTTTTCATTCCCAACATCATTCTTTTTGGCAAGGAAGGCACCCAATGATCGCTCTAATGCTGTCACATAGAGAATAAGTGGTCTACCTTCAATGGGTGCCATTAATACTGGTGGGCTCAAGAGATATTTCTTGAGGATATTAAATGCCTCATGTAAATCTTTGGTCCATTGGTCGGTGACTCACTTCATGATTATGTTGGTGAAGGTTAAACACATACCTTCCAAATTGGCGATGAAACGCCGAATATAGGCAAAGTGTCCTTGAAGTCTTCTCAATTATTTCAATTTTTTTGGAGGTGACATACCAAGGATTGATTTTTTTTCCCAGGATCGACTTCGTTACCACGATGGCATACAACAAATCCATGAAATATTCCTAAGGTTACCCCAAAAGCACATTCCAAGTGGTTCATCTTCAAATTGTGTTGTCGAAGATGGTGGAATATGATTTCTAGATCATCCAAGTGATTAGAACGTTGTCTGTATTTAACCACAAAATCATCCACATAAGATTCAAAAAATATCCCTAAATTGGTTTGAATATATGGTGCATGGTATGTTGATACGTTGCACCTGCATTATTCAGGCCAAAGGGCATTAACCGATAGCAAAACACACCCTGAGGGGCTTTGAAAGCTCTATATTATTCATCTTCTGGATCCATTCATATTTTATTACACCCAGAATATCCATCCATGAAGGAACGTGATTCATATCCATCTATTGCATAAATTAAGAGTTCTATAATCAGAACTGGAAAATCATCCTTGGGAAAATGCCAATTAAGATCTATGAAATCAATGAAAACTCTAATTTTTCCATTATTCTTTTTCATAGGGGAAATATTATCCAACCATTTGGGTTATTGACCTTTTCCAAAGAAGTTGTCATTCATAAGCTTATCCACTTCAGCTTCAATTTTGGAAGCATAAGTTGGGTTTGTTCTTCTTGCGGCTTCTTTGAATCCTTGATGTTCTTCTAGAAAACCCAAATGATGAGTAGAAACATAAGGATAAATCACTATTATTTCTGTGTAATTATAAGAAAATATATGTCAATTTTTCTTTAAAAATGAAATATACATTTCTTTATCTTCAAGAGTCATGGTCGCACTAATTAAACTGGGGTGTGGATCTTCTTTTGTACCCAGATTTATTTCTCTGAGTTCACCCACAGTGGTAGAGATAACCTCTTCAAATGATGGAGTAGAATCCCTGGGGTCTTCCTATTATTATTCAACAAGTGTTATTTCTTCTATTTCTACTTTCATAGTAGATGATGAAGCAGAATATTCACGATCAAGAGAAATGTCAAAATTTGAACATCTTGAAGAAGAGGCTTCTATTTCTGACCCTATTGATGATAAAGAGTCTTCCTTTTCTAATAAAGAGGAGATTATGGATTGAGAATCGATATCATCATTCATCCTTGAAATTACTGTAAATTCTTCTAGTCTGTTTGATGAAGTATAGAATTTCTAGATTTTAGTGGATGAAATGAATACATCACCATTTGAGATTTCAGCAATGCTTGGTGAATCACCAATTTCTCCCATGTTGTCTATCTTTGTTTCCATAATTGACATTTTGGAAGTCTCTATAAGAGTATATGGATTTTGGTATATCCTATCAATTTGACTGATAGGAAACACATAATCTGTACTCACATGTATGAATGGGTTTACTGGAATCTTTTCCAAACCATATGGAGCATTAATTTTTTTAACCTCCTTTGTCGTGGATACCTCCTTTCCCTACATGTGATATAATTTTGCCTCAATGTATTGAGAATAAAATTTTTTGAATGGGGATTTATCACTATACAATGTCCCAATTTGACCATTGAAATAATATTTGTGACACTGATGGTATGACGAAGGTACGACCACATGTTGATGTAGCAAAGGTCTTCCAAGAAAAATGTTGAAGGCTGTGTCATGAAGAACAACCATGAAATCTGAATTGGATATAAGGTCTCAAAACTGAGCTCTGTGTGTGATATTGCCCAGAGTTTCTTGATCATTTTATCATATACTTCCAACATCAAAGTAGAAGGATATAAATCAGATTCAGTGAGTCCAAATCGACAAAGTGTACGGATAGGGATGAGGATGGCTCCTGAACCATTATCAATGAAAACTCGTCGAATTTCTATATCATTCACCTTGCCAGATAAATATAAAGGTCTAATATCTCCATTAACAACGTCATCTTCATCTTCATTTGTAAAAGATATCACTACATGGCATTCTGCAGGACCATTCAATACATGGTAAACTTTAGCTGCAACAATTTCAGTTTCAAATTTCAGAGGACTTAACAAAGCCTCAATAAGTGCCTCTATAATATCCTTTGATAGATTCAAGGAATCCAAAATTGATAACTTGGCTGGTACTTGGGCTAAATGTTTTTGGACATCATACTTTTGGTCTAAAGGTCTGTGTTTCCCAACAAAAACATGTGGTTTCGCAGGTGCTTGAAAAGTTGATGCTTTGGAAGTAGATAGTTCTTGAATCGGGGTAGGAGTTGGAAATACTCCTAGATTTGGAAGTTTAGACCGACTAGGTCTATTTATTTTCTAAGAGTAAGAAGGTGTAACTTCTAATCGATATTCCAAAATAACTACGTTAGGACTAAATCTGCCATGTGTGGAAGAACATTCTTGTTCTTGTTGACCCCGCTGAAGGGCTCTACAATGAGTTTCTACTGCATATACAGTCCTATTAGGGGTAGGATTGAAATAGCGGCTTCTGATATATCCATGTCTTCCTCTGTATCCCAGACATCTAGAATTCCCTCTATTTCCTCTATTTGATAATGGGAATTCAGGCTCATCATGATCAAAACTCTAACCAGCATAAGGATCTATTAGGTGAATCATGTTAACAGAACCAAAGATCAACTCTTCATCTGATGAAGACTCTGACTTTTTAGCTAGTTTAGGTTGTGCCATTTGGTGGGGCAGTGCCCGTTATTTCGATGTAGATGGCATAAAATCTCCCATAGTCAATGAAAACTTAGGCTTTGACATGAACTAGTCTTCTTCTGACTATTCTTATTTCTTCGAATTATGCCACCTCTTTGAATAATTTCCTTCTGACGAAGGGGGTTTTTCGGTGGCATTCATAGAAGAAAAAATAATATGTTTCTTCAATTCTGTTCGTAAAATGGCATGATTTTGGTTGATCATTTTCCTAACCAGCCAATCATCATATTTCTGCACATTTTTGTTTTTGACTTCATGCCACTCGCCTTCTTCCTGTGGATCTGTAGCAGTAACACATACTACCTGGGCTGAAGAACCGTTCAGTTTGACTTGTCCCCGAGTCCACAATCTTTTTCATGAGGTCATTGATGACAAAACACTCTTGAATGGGATGCCCAAACATCTGACGAAATGGGAAATAATTGGGAAGGTATTAATCTCCTTCCTTGTTCGGCATTTTAGGCCTTGGCAACTGAAAAAAATTATTTTCCAAAGCCAAAATGAAGTAACCAGGAACTTGTTCATTTCGGAAAGAATAAACTTTGTTCATTAACTCTTAAAATTGTTTCCGTCATGATCTATTTGATCATCTTGATGAAACAACCTTTATTATTTACACTCAGGAAGTGGATCCCTTTGATAAGATGAAGGTCTTGAAGTGGAAGTAAGTACATGTACTTTTTTGAGTGTGACTATAGAAATCTATGCTTTACACATTATCCTTCCTGGAGATGATGGAATTACACAATTTTTAACCTTAGTATTTATAAGAGAGTCTTAAATATGTTGAGCAATTGAAGTAATGTTTGAAAACCCTCTTGTTTATTTCACAGGGTTCAACGGTGTGTGAAATTCATCACACAAATTTACCACACAGATTGGGAACAATTCTTCTTGAGGGAGTGCTAATCAAAAGGAATATGTTAATACCTTCCAGCGAGAAATGAAATCAGAAACTCTCTTACAATTTGTAAGATCAAAACCTATTGTCTTTGGAAACATTGAGATAAATTGAAGAAGGAACCGTTGGCGGATATCTTCCCAACCTGTAATTGATCGGGATTGCAATCTTGTATACCTGAAAAAAGTAGGACATTGTAATGACTGTACAAAACACCTAAGATTATCTACTTCTTGTTATTGAGGAGTTCCCATCATAGGATCACAATGAGAAACAAAATGTGTTAAGTGTTGTTCTGGATCTCCCAAAACATTAAAAATGGGAATGTGGTAATTGAAAAATTTGATGGGGGAGGGATTGCTTCCACCCATTCATGGAAAGCTCTCTTTTTTGGTTGAATTTGTGAATTTTTTTCCTTCATAACCTCCAACTGAGCTGTTAATGACTCAATGTTAGTCATTAACTTGTGAGAATCAACTATTTGAGAATGGACCTGAGCAGGTGCAATAACTAGAGCTTGGACAGGTATGGTGGCTGGTACTGCAACTGATGGTAGCACCACCAATTGTTGTTGCACATGACCCATAGGATTATAACAATGAGGGTGTACTAGTAAATAAGGATATTATTGATCCATCTCAGTATCTGCATCAAATTCCCTTGACTAACTGACTCCACCATGCTTAGGTGGAAGACTACCTTGATGTAGTTATGCATTCAACCTCCTTAACTCCTTTATTTCACCCTCTTGTTGTGAGAACCTTTGCTCTAGTGAGAGTGATTGGGAATCTCGAGAGGTAGGGTGGAATGTAACCGGATTATTTCTTTTCCCCTTGTTGGATGCCTTTTGGAGAGGGGGAAGATAGTTATTTGAAGGAATACCTAGATTCTGGTTAAGCCTTTGATTTCGTGTACACACACCTTCTTCATTTGCCTCTGTGTGTATATCCTCTTGAGCAGGAACTTCTTGATTTGATCCCTGTAAGTGAGCCTCATGTTATGGAGGATCAGTAACAATTCCATTGATGACATTTATTGATTCATAATGCATTTCATCCCTTCTATCGCCATTTATGAGATAATATCTTCTTCCATGTCCTTGACGAGACATTTCCTTTTGCTGAGTTGATCCCTTATGAAATTCATGATGAACTGTAATTTGGAGGGAATCTCTATATAATTTAGCTCTGTGTTACTCTTGTGGCTTCTTCCCTAATCGAGAGAAGAATGACATTCACTAAGGAAGAGATTGAGGATTTGAAAAAGTCCCCAGTCCGGTGGACTTGGGTTGTTCTTGATTTTCCTGCTCAACTCCTTGAATCTTATTTGTTGATTCTGATGGATGGGTTAAAAGAGTCCCATTATGGAAAGATAGGGTGGTTCTTGGGCTACAACATCTGATACTTTCCTAAAATCTCTCCTGATTTTGAAGACTATAGTCCAGAAATTTCCCGGATGCATCAACCTACATCCACTCAAATCAACTAGCTCAAATGACCGTTGGATGATTTATGACACTTCTATCACTTGATGATGTTCATGCTCTAAACAAGAAGACTGTTTGATATTCTCATTTATCTGATGAAAAAGTAATTCAAAAACATTTTTTTATGCCTGAATATGGGAAGAACTAGTTGAGGAATGTTCTTGAGAAAGCCTTTGATTAATAACAAAACCAATTGGTTGTGGCCGGCCATGGGCAACAACATTGCATGAGACCATTTTTGGTGGCCTTTTCTGACTTGAGAGTACAGTGAAATGCAGTGCTCCATGAACACCCCATCCCCTAATATGAGTACCAGATGGGGAATTATCAATTAACTAGCGTAATCTTTTTACTGCGCCAAGGCTTGAACGTTGAAGGGCTCTCTGCTGCTTTTCAACCTTTGAATATCGAGAAACTGAGAGAGATGCCAAATAAATTTGGCATTGTAACCATTCTATTATCTTGACATGATTTTCATATTCATCACAAGATAATATTTTCCTTTTCAATTAAAAAAGTGTTTTACACATGTTGAGACGAATATAATGAATACAATCTTATGTCGACATTTCTATAATATCATTCTGAGAGTCATCCAAAGGCCAAAACATAACTGGTACTTCACCTTTCACCAGTTGTTTTCTCCTATTCAGCACTTCCTCCTTATCATTCAGTGAATATTCTTCTACCTGATTAGACCAGAGCTGGTGCTTCTTTGTTTCTTCATAATATTCATCTAGATTGGTAGAGAATTCATTTATCAAAGTAGAAGATGAATGAACCAGGGGTTGTTTGGAGAATGACCTACTTCCCGAGCTATCTTCTGATTGAGAAATAATTTCACCTGCTAATGGTAAAGCATCAGACATGACTAGCTTCAAATTTTCATGTGCCTTAAGATAATAGGGCTTTCTCATTATTGCATTTTACTTTGACACATTTTACAGGAAATGTGAATTACTACCTCGAAAAAGACTTTTGCAGCTAAATTCAACATCATGGGTAGGACCACCATGGTGGGTTACATCCAAATATGAAATCTTTTTCTCCTTGATCTTCTAGCCATGTAGAGGGTTATCTTGGCTCTCATATAAAGATGATACTTCGAGATCGACTGAACTGTCATGAATCAAGCCTTAATGAGAATGTTTCTGATGAGAACCTTCATAATTATTGTCCCCACTATTTGGAAGTGAGAGAGTATACTCATGAGTTGCAACAGACAATTGTCTGAGTGCATCAAGAACCCCAGCATCGAGAAAGGCCTTATTACAGATCGGCTCGGGATTTCATGACTGTTCTAAATAGATCTTTTAATTTGATGCCTTATTACGCATTTGGGGAACAACTTGTTGAAAAAAGTGGTTATTATGGGCAGGCGTATGTGCCTACTTAGGATAAATAGTCAGGTTAGGATGATTATCTCCATTGAAATCGAGCGTATGTGCCTGACATGATTGTCCGTATGACATGGGGGAGTATGCCCCACAACCCTCTTAGACTGGAACATAGGTTTGTATCTATTCCGGAGTGATATGTTGATGAGTCAATACACTAGTAGGGATAGATTTGTATTTCTTTCCCTATGATGCTACTGAAGTTGTTATAATATTATAACAGTCATCCAGAATATGGGAAGGGATATTATTCTTCTCTTTCACCATTGCCAGAATGTGCTTGGTGACTTCAACTGCTGGAATGGTAATATACGTCCATTCTGTTCTTGGATTAGTTTTATGTGCCTACTCCTTTCCTCCATTTCCTGTCAGTGAATTCTAACAGTACTCATTTGTGGGGGAAGAGAGTTGAGTCTGCTCCAAATTTGTCTTCGGAGCTTTCAGACTGACTTCTCTGGATGCTATCAAATGAGACTGTTGACAGACTTGATGAACATTGGTAGGTGTATGTTCTTGATGGATGTTCCCCATCATGTATGTTTGACTTATTTCCTTCAATACTGGAAGACAAGGCTACTGAAGGAATTAGTGATTGTAAGCAGGTGTATGTTCATGTTTATAGGTGGTCACCATATTTGGTTGGAGAGATTCTTTGTGTACAGTCGGATGAGCCTACTGACTATTTGATGAATTATAAACAAGTGTATATGTCTACTTATAGTACTCCACTGGAATTTCCTGATGGGATTGGTGGGTTGCTGCCAGACGAGTCTAGTGGACAGAAAGATTAAAACGGTTGAGTGTGTCTACTCGCTCGTTTCTTTCCATAAAGTTGGCTTGATGGACTTCCCTAGAGGGGAAAGAAGTAATAACCAGATCCCTGTTAACCAGATTTCACCTCTGGAAGTTCGTCTTGCGTGCTCGGGTCCGTGGAACCTAAGTCGAACCACTAAAGGTGGTACCCTCATCATGTTGAGGGTGCACTGTCGCACGAGTCTGGCAGCAATTGTTGATGGGATCCCTCGAAAAGGACTCCTGTCTCCTTGAATTAAGCCCTTGAGTGACATTCTCATTCACCTCCCCAAAATATGGGAGGTACTGGTGATTTCGTTCTAGGGATAATGACCCGAAACAGTTGGATATGGTGATTTTCACCACCTTCTTCTTAATCACGGGTCGTCGCTGTCCGGACAACCATGGTGAATTATTGACTTTGAGGACTTGTCGACAGTCCCCTAGAGTCATAATGGTACCGTGTTGATGGTATTCCTTAACTAGTGCATTTGAGACCCGGCGTTGAAGACGCTGAGTAGGTGATGTCGTCCTCAGAGCGGACAAGGATCCAGTATGAGTAACAGCAGAGGCATTAACAGGTGTGAACTTTAGAGAATCCATTTTTGTAATGTATAGAGATCTTGGAATAGAGTTCCTATTTGATATAATAGACATAATCAAGATAAGTTCAGCCCCTACATCTTTTGGATGATCACATATATTTTTTATTGCTTTTTTGGTCCTCACATTGAGTTAAATAGGCGCCTAACAAATAAGTAAAAAATCATTTAACTTGGATTATGATTCACGTCAGGTTCACCATTTTTTGTTTCTTAATTAAAATGGGGATGAACTCGTTTGTTTAACGTTCAAAATTTTCCAATCGGTTTCTAACAGGTTTATTTGTAGAACCGGAAACGTCCAATGATTCTATATCCATTTGGACCTACTTTCCAAAGGTAGGTTCTCATTAGTTTTGGACTGATGAGGCTTAAGAATTTGAATTTTTCAAGAGGATTGGAGTTTAGGATCATCGCACCCTTTTGGGGGGAATTATTGCCTACTCTGGGGATCTCTCATAGATTTAAGTTATGTTCAAAAATACTTATTAATTCACCTAGTATAAAAATGATTTTTCCTTTATATTTTCAATTAATGATTGATTTGTATGGGATTTAGAGAATCTCTTATATGTATTTTAGGTTATTCATCAATGGAGAATATTTTATATGTATTAGAGATCCTTAGTCAATGGTATCCTTCAACACATCATAGAGAAATCTCTTGGTCATTATGATGACCATACTAGTTTTAAAGCCACTCAGTGGTGCACATTACATTTATTGTCATTATTAAGGACATTGATTATTTTAGATTTAGGATCATACCTACCAATGGGTTACCTATGTATCCTTGTTATAAAAGAAATCAGAACCCACGTAGTTTGGGAATAATGATATAGTGTAACATCATATGGGATGAAAAAGAATTAATGGAAGACGGGATTGAACCTTAGAAAGGCTTCCTACGCACTCTACTTTTATGGAAGAGATCAAAGTCTACGTAGTTCGACTGATGAAGCGTGAGGTTTTTGCATGGCTAATGGCCCATAATGAACTGCTATGATTACTTTCACACTCTAAGATCACGTCAGTCATTCTTAGTGTGAGAAACAAGAGGTATCAATAAACTTGACAATGGTTACATGAAATATGAATTCATAAGAAATGATGTGGGGCCTGTGTATGTGTGACTGCCCAAGGGAGATGATGATTGGGATTTTCTTCAGGGAAGAAACCCAGGAACAAGATCCATAAAGGTATATGTGTTTTATGGAGATTTGGATACTCAACTTAGGGCTTATTCCTGAGAAGGATGCTCAAATTATAGTGTGCATATGGTTGGGTTTTATTCTTGAAAAGAAAGCCCAAATCAAAATAAGTTATGATTGGGGCCTACTCCGGAGAAGGATGCCCAAAGTTAAAGGGGACTTGGGGCTTAATCCAGATAAGGATGCCCATTAATAGGGTCCATTAATGTATTTGTGAATTATGGAGATTTAGATCTATAATTTGGGGCTTACTCTTAAGGAGGATTCCAAGATTAAAGGGGGACTTTAACTTATTGTTGGGGCTTATTATTAAGAAGGAAGGCCAAATAAAAAAGAAATTATGATTGGGGATTACTCATGAAAATGATTCCCAATGATAAAGGGGACTTGGGGCTTACTCTTGAGAAGGATTCCCCTTAATAGGGTCCATAAATGTATTTTTACTTTATTGAGATTTAGATCTATAATTTGGGGCTTACTCCTAAGGAGGATTCCTAGATTAAAAGGGAACTTTAACTTATAATTGGGGATTATTCCTGAGATGGATGCTTAGATCAAAGTCTCTCTCATATTAAAGAATGAGGTTGACTGAATGGAATCTCTATCCATAGTTATATAAAGTTATGTAAATCAAAAGGTTTTGAGAGATGTTCCATAGAATTACTTTCAGATAAGGAATCCAACAAAGGAACCATTCCAAAAGTGGATTTGAAGATAGTTTTGGAGGATAAATCTTTGAAGAGGAAAGGTGGATTTGAAGAAATGAAGTGAATAGGTAGGAGGGGAACCCAAAAAGAGGCGGGCACACAAGTCCTATTTGGGTGCGCAAGTCCTGGTCGCGCAAGTATACTTGCGTGACTTGCGTGACATGGGTGTATTTGGGTGATGGTTAACTAATCGGGTAATACATGGGTGATACTTGGCTCAAGCCCTTTGTATTATCCCTAAAGGCTTACAAAAGGTTGGCATGTAAGTTCTGTTGAAGGGGTAAGGTGGCGCACAAGTTTCGCCAATTCTCTTAAGGGTTAGACACTTCGGTGCACATGTGTTGATGAATTTCAACACATAGGCCTTTTTCCCCCTCTTTAGATATTCCACTCTAGGTAATAAATTACCTTAGAAGTGTTTGGAATACATCAAACAAAGACTAGGGCACCGAGAGCTTAAATATGACTTTTGGATTTTTTGTCCCCGAAATAGGGGGCCCACCAAGGGTATTTATAAGATACCTGAGGCATGGGGGGAATTTGACTTAGGGAAATCAAGTGACTTACGCGCCTTATGTCTGGCGCACAAGTGAATTGCACGGGCAAGACTGGCACACAGGTATATTTGAGCACCTTAATGCCTTTTCTAATTTTTTTTTGATTCTTTCTTCTTCTTTGCTTGAAGTATTCTCCTTAGTCAATCTTTGGACTCTGTGATGGAAGGGAGCATCAACAATACACACATATGGGATCACTAAAATGCTCAACCATGAGAAGTTCATAGTACTATATTCATAATTAAAATGATTTCTGTGTTTATATTGTTACATAGTAGGATTTTCATGTTTAATATTATGTTTGTTTTGTCGTTAATCTCTTAAAAAAGGCTAAAAAGACCCCTTTCAAATGGCCATTGACATTAAGACTATAGTTCAATTTAGATTTTATATAATTCATCAAATCAGCTCAAACTATGATCAATACTTATTATGTAAAATATAATCAGTTATAAAATCAAAAGTTATTTAAAATACAATCTCATCTGCCTCTAAGTATTCTATCTCCAATATGATCATAAATAACATATCCATTAAAAATTTTCTATGTTTCTTCATTCTATGTGATGAGATTTATTTTCAACACTAACAACTCACATAAGTAGCCCTCAAATCACATCAATTCACTTGATTAAATACATTAACACCACATTTCTTGATAATGTAATTATTTTAGAGAAATTCATCCAAAAGTCATAGTATTTAGTTACACCAACCTATTTCCCCCCCCATATAGTCAAAATAATAATATTACACTTATTAATATATTGGTTTATAATTCATTCACGTTAAAATAATGTTTCACTTTATATAAATTTCTAATCATTGTAATCACCAAACCATTCCATAACTATGAAACCCTACATATTTAGTTATGAACTACTTCAATAAGAAATGCCATATCACGATATCTTTTTAACATATCATAGATTTATTTTTTTCTTTCAGTATATGTGTCACTATAGGATCACACTAATATATTATAGATTTAGAAATTTCATATAGTATAAATTGAATTCTTATTTTTTGATAAAATATTCTTCAATAGATTCTTTAAAATTATTTCTGATCAAAGGTATTTATTTTGGAATCCTTTATAAATCTCACTCCAATTTTTATGGATATTGAGAAATATTTTGAATCCTTCCTGAAACATATATTCAATAATTAGCTCACATATTTTTTCTTTGAATTAGAAGTAGTAATTATAATTTTCAACAATATCATTTAACATTAAATAGATCATTTTTCCTAGATTTGAATTTTTATGGGGAATTTTAATTTTTTTACAAACTATGCATCTCAATACTCTTTGTCACATGAAAGAAAATTCATCAAAAAAAATCTATGTCAACTAAAATAATTTTACTCATCTACTTCACATATAAGTTTATATTAACTTTTTCTTTTGAATATTTAAATTTCATTAAGAAACTTTTATATTTTATGTAACCTTTTCTAGGGACTTTTTTTAACCCATAAAATAAATTTTGTATACAAAAAACCATATATTAATTACTACAATGTATGATGTTATTAGGTTTCTCAATAAACCATTCTTCTACAAGATCTCTTTTTAAAATAGTATATTTTATCACTATTGAAAAATCAGGTAGTGTTTTCAGGTAGTCACTATAGATAATGTTATAATTAATTCTTGTATTGGAACATCTAGAAAAGTTTATTAGAATATTATCCCTTTAATATAATGATACTTTTTGAAAACTATTATATTTTTGTTGCTTGACTAATAAACATTCTACATCGATTTATTTATGAATAACTACTTGGTATTTATATATATTTCCCTCATGTCCTAGAATAAGACAACAATTTGAATTATTATCTGTATCCTCAAACTCTTCATTCATGTAATTTAACCACTACATATGATTAACTATGTCAATAATAATTTATTTTCATTATGTGAAACATGATCTCTTTAATTTTCCATTCACAATTTCCATCAATTCTATACTATATCATCATTAATTCCAAATATATTTTCAACATATACATGCTTCTTTCATCTCTAATATTATATTTTTTTCATCTTATGAAACCTCTTCCTCATCAGTAATTTATTTTGTGTCCGCAACAATAGAATTTTAATCATTTTTAACAACTTCTTCATTGAATTTTCAAAAAAAAAATTACATTATGCAGTTTAATCTTATTATAATTTTCCACTTTTTCAATATATATGATAGGTTAATTTAAGTAATATTTACATAAAAAATAAAAATATTCACGGACCTTTTTACTCCTTTATTTAATTATATTATAAATATTTCCCATTAAGATCCCTTATTTAGCTTTCTCATAAACAATTCTCATATTTTATTTTTTGATTATCATGAGGCATGGACTACTGAAACATTAAATTAAATCATTGTATTATTTCTGTTACACTATACATCATACAAAGCCATGTTATAATTATTTCTTACAAAACATATGTTCTGAAAATAAACATTAGCATACAATATATCGCTTGAAAATAATAATGAGAGTATGTGTTTATCAAGCATTTTTATTCACATATCTACCAATTTCCTTATATTACCATATGAAATGATATTTTCCAATGGAGTATAATGAGTATTGTACTAATTCTATTTACAATACCAATAAATATAGGATTCAAAAAATATATATAAGAAAACCTTTTTCCATTTTATACCACCATCCTTTGAATGCACACACCAAACTCTTTTTGGAAATGTCTATAGAAAAGTTTCAATATTTTCATTTCATTTGAAATTTTATTCATAAATATAACATTTTTATACTAAGAGAAATTATTTCTAAGTGTTATATAGTAATTATACCTGTTAATTCTTGATTTCACATATTCCCATATATTTTATAATAATGTTTTCTCAACATTTCAAATGAATCGAATTTATACTATTTTTTTGAGTTCCTTGATACATCTTACCATTAATACATGTTTCAAAAACCATATATATATATATATATATATCCATTAGTGTTATATATCTGACGATATCACTCATTGAGATCAAACACAATTATCATTGACCAATAATTTTATGACTCCTACACCCAGTGTTTTTCACCCATGGAACTCAAACCAATGTATTTAGAGGGATCACAAATATAAAAGAAAACTTCCACTAGATAATTCAACCATATAAATTATTATACTATAATTTTAACAACAAATAATGTATGAAATTTTATTGAAAATAACATCATTTCTATCATCATTGATTTTTCTCACATGTGACATTTTATTATTGAACCCATCAGTAAAAATAACATCTTTGTATTTTATCCTTATAAAATTAATTTACACAGTAGTAAATCCTTTTATTTTTAGTTAAATATTATTTATAATTGTCACTACCCCTCTATAAAGCCCTTCATTTTCATTTAGGATATTTTAATCACATATCCTAGAGTAGAAAATTTAACATAAATAATCCATGACTTTCCATTCATGTATGCATTTAAGAAAACATAAATAATGAATAAATTATATTAGAAATAATTTTATAAATACATTTTCCCTTTTCATCATAGTTAATATTCACAGGTTGAGTATTCCTAAAATACATATAAAATTATCATATTGGTAAAACATTGTATACATCTCTTCTAAACAAAAAAAGATTTCTGATTTGATGGATTTGATTGGATATTATTCATGATAGATTTCATTCCCAAATTTTTCTTTATCCTACCATAATTGATTCTTTTTCAAATGTTACACCCCTTAATTATTATCTATTATAATTCTATAAAAATTTTAACTATCATGAATAAGCTTTTTATCCATAAATTCTATATCCCTAGAAATATATTTAGATTTTTTATCATTAATAGGGATAATGTTTTTTGTTTAAAAATAGTTCTATTATTATCCTTCTACCATTTTTTCATATTTATATATATGGGAAGAGACCATATTTACATTATTTCATCTTTAATTACTATATAAGCTGACTTATTATTACACATTTTTAAGGAAACAATCCTATTATCATCATTATAACCCACACTTTTTTAAATAGAATTTTTCCTATTAATATAAACTAGAGTATATTAGACATGTCTATTAGGACTAATGAAGAATTTTCCAATTATGCCTAATGGAGAATTTTCCTATAGGTTTATATTCCAATTGACTATTAGTCATATTGGCCATTTTTTGATTAGGTATAATTGAAAACTATCCAATTGGCCATAAGGACAATAGACTAATTGAAAATTAAGTCTATACCCCAATTAGATTTATTCCATTATGACTAATGGAAAATTGTCCTATAAGCCTAATTTCCAATTTTCCTATAAGGCTAATGGCATAATTTATAATTATATTATAGGCATAATGGCCAATAACATTAATTATAAATATTTCATTAATTTTAATGGAATTCATTTCATTATAATTCATGATTATAGAATGTTTACACTATTAATATGTGTATACTAATCAATATCATTTATAGTAAGCTATATTGGGCCTCAAAGGTCTTGTACATCACATTAAATTATGTTTCTTATGTATGAAAATAAAATATGGATGTAAATTAAATGCAGAAATAGAAGAAAAAAATTCAATTTTTTATATTTTTATTTCAAATATTTATATGAAATTACTAATTAAATATATTGTTTATATTTTTAAAATACTTCCATGGAGTAACTTTATGATAAAAAATATTACTGTCTTGGGCCGAATGATCATTTGAGTCAGGTTTTAGGTGACGAGCACTAGGGCAATGTCTGATGTCCACTAGGGAAAAACATCATCCCCTCCAGGTATTGGTCCCCATTAAAATCCTCTCTAGGATCTTAGATCATTGAGATATAAAATCACTCATGTAGAAGTAGCTAGAAAATAGATTTATAGGAGCATTAAATTACTAAAAAACAGGATGAATACATTATGATGACCATCGAAAATTTCCTAAAATCATGGTCAGTTATTATTTAATAACTTCCATCAGAGGTTTTTACCATTTTTTTATATGGAATAAATGCATTTTTTAAATGATTCCATGACTGATTCCAATGAAGGTACCAGTGGAGATCGAGCTGAAGGTGGTGGAGAAGATGTTGTTGATGATGTTGGTGCTCTAGATGATTCTGTTGGAGAGGATGTTTCTTAGGTTTATAATCATGATGAATATGTTACTAAGGGGGGATGAGGATATAGGTGATGCGGGAGATATCTACCCCCTTTATTTATTACTTTGAAGGAATGAGACTTTTCTAGTTTTTTAATTAGATAAATTTATTTTTTATGGATTTATATGTATATTTTTTAATTTTATATGGTTTGAAAATTATTACAAAAATTTGATTAAATTCAAAATGCTGAAAATCTATACTTCCTTGAAATTTAATTTGTAGGTTCATGAATTTGGGGATGAAGGTGGTGGGTATGCTATGAAGTTTAGGACGCAACCTATACCCATAGTTTTCAAACCATCAGTATAATAAAATAAATGTGACCTATAACCATGGTATTATACAAACTATGGGTATATGTCTATATTGATGCCCAAACTACCCACAACTCCCAAAATTGTGGATATATCCTACACCGATGGTTCTAGTTTCTATACCCATGGTTCAAATTTGGGGTATAGGTGCATTTTTCCTTAGTGATCTAGAATAATAGGTGATGACCTATTGCATACAACGATGGATGGGGGTTATAAACCTAGAAGAGAAGAACAATAAAGGTTTAGCACCCAACATAAGATTACGTAATGTTTTTTTATAAGTAATTTTTATTTAATTAATTATTTTATTAATAAATATTCATGATGAATTAGTATTTTATGTTTTGAGGATTAGATATTAATATATAATTTTTTCTAAACATAATGGTTTATGAAACAATTTAAAAATAATTTAAGACTTATCACTATTTTATGGATCATATTATCCATTAAAAGTTAATTTTTGTACATTAGGCATAAAAATTATTTTTGGATATTCATTTATCTGAGTAAGAGATAATGTGTAAATTGATAATAGAATAACCAAAGAATGAAATTAGAAATATTAAATGTAATGATATCAAGTAAAAATATATCCTTTTATTTTAAGTCAATGAAATCATTACAAAAAAATGATGATGGCTACATTGAAATAAAAAATTTACCCAATTACATTCATATTCGATTAATCAAATGTTATTTTTATTCATCACATATTTATGGGTTTTAGGACCATGACATTGCATTGATCATTCAACTTCTAATGATCAATGCTCTCTATCACTTTATATAATTATTCATTCTTTTCTTCTTGGCATATATCTTCACTTCCAACCTTTCATCTCCTACATGAAATCCTAGTTTGGTTTTATTACATTTAACCATTTTATTTTCCTTTCTCTATTATCGTGAGGATGTTTTATTAACCCTTTTACAATGTGGTTTTTCCAAAAATTGTATTTCCAAATATCAAACCCTTGATTACACAGATCATTTCTGAATTGTGAGGATGAACCAAATTGAAGGTGGGGTGGATGAAACACCCCAATAATTTAAAAGAATAATGTTGTGTTCAATAGCATATATTACATGATACAGTAAGCTCAAATGATAATGTAACACCCCAACACATTATGATATATTGTTTCAAATAAATATGATCTCTTTGATAAACTGTGAAAAAATAAATCTTGAGTCTAAATGATCCATAATATAGCATACCATTTTAATGTGTACTTTAATTTTTTGGGTATGAATATAAAAAACATAATTTTTAAAATTTTGGCTATATATATATTTCAAATAAAACAAGATTTATTTAAAAGAAAAGTAAATGTTCCTCATAAAACTATATTTTCTTAATAGATGGTTTAGTCCAACTTGGAGAACATAATTTAAAATTTCTTATTTTCTATCTTTTATAATATTTATTTGTTAAAATTAACTTTGTTTTTAAAATCATCATATCAAAATTTACATATCATTAATTTTTTGTATAATTTTTCGAAATGATTCAATTTTAAATTAATATTGAAAATTACCGTTTTTTATTGAAAATAAAAATATTCTTAAATATGTTACTTTGTAATATTATATTTTAGATTTATTTAATGTAATATGAGTTCATTTTTTGTTACAATTTAACTGATTAATTTCATTTTAATCAATTTTATAATGAAATTTGTTATTAAAACAATATATATTTAAGAAAATTTTCTTTTTTAAAACCCTCTATTTTTATTGCATATGTAGGTTTAATTTCAAATTAGTTTCTTTCATATCTATGAATTTAGTTTGTAAAAATTGATTTAATATTTTTATTCATCATAATTTATATTATATATTAACTATAACTTATGTTTTTACCATAATGTATAGTAAAAGTAGTAAAAATTAATTACAATGATTAAAGTAAAAAATTATTTACTAAGGGTTAAAAAAGATAAGGGTAATACTGACCTACCAATATGTCAAAAATCCATTTTATGGTAATATTTTTATATTATAAATAATAATAATCTAAAATATCCCATTTTGGAGGATTTTTTCTGGACACAAAAACTGGGGTAGTTGAATCATTTAAAATTTTCCAAATATGTTCTCTCCCCTACTTGAAGAAGGCCACCCCCTCCTCCCCACATCACAGTTCCAAATATATTTGGTTTAGAAAATACCCAACAAGAATACTTTTTTAAACCACTCCCAACATCATTGAGACATTATTTTTAACAAAAATTCAACCAAGGAAGCCTTTTTTGTACATAAAGAAGTTGTTCGAAGAAGATGTAAGGTTCAAAAAAGAGAATTTTTATTATTTTCATTATTCAACATATATAAAAATATTTTAAAAATATTATTATACAATACACTACCATTATTAAATCAAATAATATTTTATTATTTCATTTTAAGGGAAGATATCCATCTATTCTTCTATGAAATGGGAAATGAAATAGTCAATCTTGTGTATGGTGGACTACCACCTCGCGAACTGATGTAATTTGTTTTTCTATCACTACAATTGAGGGATTTATATAATGATGGATTTAAAAAATTATAGTATATTTATGTTCTTATTGTTCTTATTTAATTTTAATATCACATATACCTTTTTAATTTCAATTTTTTTTAAAATAATATAGTGTCACTCCTGTGTACAGTGGAGAACTACCTCACAAATCATTGTGATTCATTTTTCATTGATTCATTAAATGGAACATAATAAAGATAATTTAATGAATATATGTAATATAAAAGAAATTAAATTTATTATATAAAATTAATTTATCACCCACTCATATAATGGTTGGGACCACCTTGGTTCATTACTTTGTCAAAATACTTTTGGCGTGTTATGGGAGGAAACTGTAGCTCATTTCAAGAGTCTACCAAAATTTTATTTTTTCTATCGATATGATTTTCAGTGGATTAGTGTGAGTAGATCTATGTTAGTAGTTCCTTTTCAGTGGGTCTGGTGTTAGTACGGCTAGGAATCGTTAGGTCAAAACATTGGTAGGTTCGTGCATCGGCAGGACTGGCGATCATAGGTTGGGTGATGGTGAGTGGTGTCGGTGAGTATGGTTGGGGACTTGTTTTCAGTGTCTCATTTCAGTGACTCGTTTAAGTGAGTCATGTTTTTGAGTTAGGCATATGTGACTAACTATTGGTGACTCGTGTCGGTGACTCACCCATCGGTGATCATTTCCACCCTTTTCATTTTTTTTGAAATTTCACCCCTCTTATATTTTATTATATGTTAAACGAGCTTCTTATCTTGTGAAATAATTTATAAATGAGTTTCAATGGATATTAATTATTTCATGTATATACTAATTCTCTTGGAACAATGAAATATTCATCCTATATAATCTTGACCACGATCAAATATTAATGGCCCTTGAAAGTATTTCTTACCGTTGATATAGGTTTTGGTTCTTCTAAGTCAATATATTATCTTCCTAGTGTGTTTCCATTTTCTCTTGGTGTTCCAAAATCATTCCTTCCCCATGGAGTAGTGTGTGTTTTTTTTTGGGAATTTATAATCTAGTTTCCCTTGGATTCCTTCTTTCTGCTTGCAAACCGCCTATTTTTGGCACAAGTAAGAATTTCTGGTCATCTGTTTTTCAAAGTTGTAATTCCTTAATCCCTATTTTAAGTGTGTAACATGTGGGATGGGTAAACAATTGTCCCTTTTTTATTTAGTTTGAAACCCAACTTTTAATTAATTTGATTACGAAGAGAACCAAACATGTTACGATAACTGGTTTTGTTACCTTAGAAATAAATTATGGGTGGAGAAGAAGATGATGATGCTTGTGTTGTTTTATCTTTTATCGTTGATCAATTTTCTCAATTGTGTTGGATAAAAGAATTTTGAAAATTGTGGTCTTTGGTGGTACGTGTTTGCACCCCTAACTCATGAATACTTGTTCTTAACCTTCGGTTGAACATCAATGAACATGAATACATGATTAAACATGTGTATCCAGTTAATTAAATAGATTCCCCAGGAAAAAACTTATTTTGTGATCACACTTGATTTATAAAAGTGTAATTGAAGAACGAGGGTTTTTAAATAATAATAAACCTTGGTGATTTGTGTGACTATGTTTTTTTTGTGGTTCTATTCAACCATGTGTCTTGTGTTGGTCATGAGGTGTTGTGTCTTGTTGTGTGGTTGTGTAAATGGGGTGGTACAAGTAGTGTTATGGAATCTCAAGTTGATAGATTAATTTATTTTCGAATGGATGAACTTTTTGAATAGTGTTTTGCATCTATGTTTTTTCATGGTTATAGGTCATGGCTTGTTAGAGTAGTGGGACTGCAATCTGGCTAAGGTTTTTTATTCTATTGGATTTGGTGCTTTTTGTGCAGGGGAACATTCGAGGATGTCTTGGAAGCGATAATTTTGAATAAGGATGAGGTTACCTTACGAGGGTGTTTTACTCAAAGCTTCCAAAAACATTTGTGAATTGTCTGTGGGTTAGATATTACTTATGGGTTTTTTTGTTTGGTAGTTTCCTTAGTCGGGATGGAATAAATAATTAATTTAACTGATTAATACATAGTAAGAATTGGATAAATTAATTGGTTGGGGTTATGAATTAAGTTTGTGGATGGTTGTGTGGTTATGCATTTAAGGTGGCAGTAAGGGTAGTTTTTTGTGGGCTGGTTGTTTTTAGTGAAACCCTATAGGATGGTCTAAGTGTTTGGTGCATTTATATATTTACATGTAGTTCCTTGTGATTTCTAAATGCACCCCACCCATGTAGAGAACTCTGTGTCGAACACCACCATTGTTATAGGGGAGGGTGTCCATACCCAACATCTCAATGGGATGATGGATGGATGGTTATGGTATTTTCTCTAAACCCTTATAAAGGCATTGGTATCCCATGAAACATTGGGTAAGTTGTGGGGCAATTTTTTTCCTAGGTGTCTGCTGATGATGTGTGCTTCCCAAGTGTCTTTGGGATGATAGAACAACCATGCTCGTTATTACACAAATTAAAATGATTTATTTCATAACCATGAACTTAAGACAACTCTAAGGATCTATTTTTCTAGTGTATTGAGAAATTATAGATAGTACATGAAATATTAATACATAAAAACAACATCATTATTGAAAAATTATTTTACATCACCACAACATTCATTTGTACTTAGAATTGTATGGGATAACTGGAGGACATACATAAGAAAGGGGTGAGCTATAAAGACTAGAAAGGGAGTAAACAAGGGATAAAATTAAGAATACAATAAATGTTAGGAAAAAGGTATATAAATGGACCATAAAAAAATCAAGAACATAAAGGCATGATATAGTGTGATTATCATAACAAAAAAATGTGGCAACAACACTTAACATGATATTAGAATGAGCCTTGGATCATTGCCCATTGAGCATGAGTAAACCCACTTTGAACATGAATTATCATTATTAAACCCTGATTTAACTTGAATTAGCATGATTAAACCCACATTTCATTAGACGTATCATGATAATAATCCTTACCCAATTCATTGGAGTGCTATTAGGGCTCACCCTTTATAAACATTTTATTTCATGCATAAATGTGCCACATGGATAATACAACATGGATTCATTAATCATCATAATTTATTCCATGAATATGAGATATGGAATAAATATATTTAATTCCTCAATAAATATGTACATGTGCATAAAGTTGAATACCCTTGATAGAGAAATGTGTATGGTATTCACTTACAAGATGATTTTTGGCATGGGAAATTTTGGTGTAACATAAATAGTATAATGACTTAAAATAGAAATCATAATATTTATTGATGAAAGAGAAAGGGGTATCTTATCATTTATAAATTAAAGGGACACTAACAGGGTCATAGAATATAATATCCCGATATGTGTAATGGAATTTAGATGAATAATATAAAAAACATTCTTGAATTTAAATGAGAAGTGAGAAATACCATTCATAATTTTGGCATGGTAACATGTGTACATGGGAGGAATTAATGGTAGAAAAATGTGTCCCTTGTCATTAAAACATATGGATGGAAGTATTGGGTAGTTATAAAATAATACATCAACATTTTTACTTAAAATAAAATGGCATAACAATATAAAGTATCTTGGATATAAATAAGGAACAAAAGTGAGGATCCTTTACTTGGATGTGTGACCCTGAAGGCTGGGGAGGGGCTTGAGAGAAGATTTATGGGAGCATGGGGCACATTAGAAATATTATAGAGATAAGAGGTAAGAGTAGGGACATGCTGCAATGGTTTTTAGTGAAGATAAGTTGGAGAATGTGTGGGTTTATATAGGGAAATATTGGAAATTCTTTATTATTTAGGTTTTGGACACTACATATTAAACTAATAAAAACCAAAAACCATACAATGTTTTTTGAGCATGGTTCTTTTCATAGGGGAGTGGAAAATATTATTTTATATGTCCAATGGCCGAAAATTTTTACTAATATGCTAGATTGTGTGGAGGTGAGTCAAACTCTCAAAGAAACTCATTTTAAAATGATAAAAAGTTTTATATGTCTGGGAGGGTCCCTTAATGATTTGTAAAATAATTAAAAAAAATCCAAAATAACATTATTTTTAAGGTAAAACATATATTGGCTTATAATCCACTTTATTTTATTTTTTTAAGTCAATATTGGGTCATTATGATGTCATAAAACACGTCACATATTTAAACGGTATTTAATTTTAACCAAAAAATTGATTGTCTCAGAAAATTATGAAAATTTCACTGTTGGATTATTTCGACATCCTGATTAAAAAAATAATATTTATTTAATGTAAATAATTTACTAAATATCAGCATTTTTACTTTAAAAATATAAACTAAATTTTAGGGAAAATTCAGGGGTTCTGTGAAAAATAGTTTTTAAACATTAATATAAATTGAAATTGAATTCAAAAAAATTATACAATAATTTATATTTCATTAAAAGTAATTTAGTAATAATAATTTGTTATTATAATATTAATTAATTTATAAATCCATTAATTCATCAAAAGAATTTTCTAAATTGATTTTGAATTTTATGTTAAAATGTTATCTATTCGTTAAAAATAACTTACAAAGTAACAATGATAAAATTAATGTATATTATTCATACAAAAATAATGAACATAATAATAGTGTTACGGTCTTGCTACATAACCCCTTATAATACCAGCATAAGACCTACGGGTAAAGTGTGTGATGGTGAAAAAATGGTAGGGCGGCTCGGATAACATTTCTCAAGTGGTAATCTCTATTAACTTCCACTTCTCTCGTAGGCAGTTCTGTTCAAGATTAAAGTATTGAATCTAATCTTGGGATTGGTCAAGATAGAATCCCAATGGAAAAAATTCCTTCTTTATCTCTTCTAAATGGGATTAGTATGTAGAAATTCTACTAGATTAATCTATCTCTTCCTTTGTTTGAGTAAATTGGATTTTTTAATGCCGTAAATTTATACAAATCATGGGGTAACACTTCAATGACTATATTGAAAATGATATTAATTCTTGACTAAATATTAAAATCCAAAAACATAAAACCAACATAGTGTATATTTTTATATATAACCATTTTACATAATAAGTTAGTAAATTAAATCAAGAGTAACTTCCATTAATAATATTTTGGGTTGCTAGAATCTTCCCCCCCCCCAAGAAATTTTGACCTCAAATTCTCGTTTTTCCAATACTAAAATAGATGTGGGTAACTATGCTTCATCACTTACTCTGATTCCCGTATTGCCTCTTCAAACTAGTTGTTTCACCACAACACATTTATGAGTGAAATTTTTTAATTTCAGAAAACATTTCACCTATGATCTAGATCTTCACCGGCTTCTCTTAATAGGATAGGTAACTCTCCATTGGTACTACATATGGATTTTGTACATGTTATGGGTTAGGTATTTTATTCCTTAATATTGATACATCGAATACATTATGTACTTGAGATAGGTTTGGTGGGAGTGAAAGTCCATTGGCCACTGCTCTAATGAGATCAAGGATCTCAAAGGGGTCAATATACCTTGGAATAAGCTTTACCTTCATACAAAATCTCATATCTCTCTTCCTCGGTGATATGTGGAGGTATACCACATCTCCAACATCAAATTCTTGGTATCATTGATGATTATCATCGTAGATATTTTTTTGACTTGTAGTATCTTTAACGTACTGCTAGATGGTCTTAACCTTCTCCACAACTTCTTCACCTATTTCTGGACCTGGTAGTTTTCACTCCCCGACAACATCCCAAATTGTCAGTGTTCTCTACCTCTTCCCATAAAGGGATTCATAAGAATATATTTGGATGATTGAGTGGAAAATGTTATTGTAAGATAAATCTACCATGGGAAAATGTTGATCCCATCCTCCTTTGAAGTCCATTGAGAATCCTTACAACATGTAGTAAAGTGTTTTGATAGCCCGCTTGGATTAGCCATCAGTTTGTGGATGATAAGCTATACTGAAGTTCATCTCAGTATGCAGAGAAAGCTAGAGACTCTGACCGAACATAGAAATGAATTTTGGATCTCGATTAGATACATTAGATAGTGGATCTCCATGCAGCCTTACCACTTCTCAAATTTATATCCATTCGAGTTTATCTAATGATAAATCCTCTTGAATTACAATGAAGTGTGTAGCCTTTGTAAGACGATCCAGAATAACCCAAATAGCATTGTTTTCTTTTGATGTCTTTAGAAGCCCAGTAACAAATTCCATAGTTATGTTTTTTCATTTCCATGTGGGTAAGGGTAATGGTTTCATCATTCCCTTAGACTTATGCTTCTCATCCTTCACTTGAAAACATACCTGGAACATTGATGTATACTTAGTGATCTCCTTCATCATGTTATCCCACCAATAATTCTCTTGGACATCTCAAAAAATTCATTGATTTTTTTGGGGTGAATGGAAAAATTGGAAATATGTGCATCATCCAAAAGTTCTTTCTTTAACTCCTGATTTGGTGGATCACATAGTCCAGTCCCAAATCTCGCAATTCCTTCATCATTTTCATTTAAGTCCAAGTATTTATCTTTTTTGATCGTTTCCACGTTATTTTGAATTCCCATATCATTATTTTGAGAATATTTTAAACTTTCCAATTCATATGGTTGATCATTCATTAGTGAAAGGATTTATGATGTTCAATTATTTATGTTTCCCATGTCTATATTCATCGAATATAAGAAGATTGTATCATTTTAAATTATCATCATTGATAGAATCAGTAGGTCCTTTCTAATTAGATCATATACCACATTGATCTATTTTCAAGGGTGGTAAGGGATTGATAAGTCATAGTCTTTTATCATCTCTAACCATCTTCATTGGCGCACAATCAACTCTTTCTATGTGGACATATACTAGAGGCTTTTGTGATCTGTACAGATTTCACATATTTCTCCAATGATATAATGTCGCAAAATTTTTAATGAGAATTTTATTTCAGCCAAATACAAATCATATGATGGATATTTTTTCACATGAAATTTCAATTTCCTTAGAGAATAGTCAATTAATTTGTCATCTTTTATAAACACACAACCTGGTGCCTTCTTTGAAGCATCACTAAATACCACAAAAATTTATCCACTTGTGGCTAGTGTGAGCACATGCATAATTATTAGCCTTCTTTTTAACACCTTGAATCTATCTTAGCATTCATCAATTCATGAAAACATGACTCTTATCTAAGTCGTCTTGGAAATAGCGTCTGACAATTGTGATAAACTTTCACAAATTAGTGATAATAACCAGTTAACCCTGAGAAGCTATTGATATTTTTCACCAATGTTGGCCTCTTCCATCCCTCAATTACATCTTTCTTGGAGGGACCCATAATTATTCCTTTTATTGTGATGATATGACCGTAGAATGATACTTCCTTCAACTAGAAATCACACTTGTTATACATTTCATATATATTCTCTTTTATAAAGGTATCTAGTATAGTTATTAGATGCTCCTCATGATCCTCCTTGGTTTTGGAGTATATTTGGATATCATCTATAAAGAGTAAAACAAAGTTGTCTAGGTAATCTCTAAAGACTCTATTCATCAATTCTACAATGATTTTAGGGAATTAGTGAGTCCGAAACGCATTACTATGAATTCATAGTGCCAATACTATGTATGAAAAGTAGTCCTAGGGATATCCTCCTTATTCACTCTGACTTGGTAATATCTGAACTGCAAATCCACCTTTTAGAAGTATTGTTCTCCAAATAGATGATTGAACATGTCATCAATTTATGGAAGAATAAACGTATTCATTATCGTCATTTTTTTGAGCTCACAATAATCAATGAAAAGGCACATCTACCCACCCCACTTCTTGATGAAGCAGACTGGTGCACTCCATGGTGAAGAACATGGGCATATAAACCCTTTATCCAGATTGTCATGTAGTTTTTTCTTTAGCTCCTCAATATCCACAACATGTATTCTATATGGAGTCTTGGATATTTGAGGATCCCCATTAATAAGATGAATCTAGAATTCAAAATCTCTTCTAGGAGGAAGACCAATAAATCCATCTGGAAACAATTCAGCGAATTCACTCAGAATATGTAGGTCTTATAGGATGGTTAATTCCTTAGACTCAATCTTATGAGAAATATACGCATTCTTATGAGGTATTAATATCAATTCTTGAGATGATGGTGCTAAAAAAGATTCATCTTCCTCCTTAAAAGTTTACATAATCGAGGGTCAATTCTCCATATGAAGAGTGATTTCCCTCTGACGGCTATTTATTTTGGATCAATATATGAAAATCCAATATATGCCAATAATTGCATCAAATTTAACCATAGGGTGTATGAAGAGCTTCTCCATGAAGTTAAATCCACAAATTTTGATAAGGGATGAGTTATATTCATGAGATGCAATAATTTTCCCATTTGTTGTTCTCACCGACATCTTTACTTCCAGAATTTGTGGTGGTGATGGGATCTTTCTACTAAAATTTTTGGATATAAAATAATTCATAAGGGAATTATAAAAAACTTTGTTTTATATTCTTGAGTGAATAACTAATGTATGCATCACCACTTCATTGTCGTGGTTTTCTTCGATAGTAGTGACGGAAAAAAGCATTCCCTTTCTGCCTTGGAGGTTGTTGGTTACCTCTGAAAACCCCTGGAAGAGGTCACAAGATTGCAATGTTCCCTGGTTCTTTATAGATGATGAAATGAATAACAAATTGAGGATTGAACATAAAATTCCTCTCCTCTATCGCATCAAGGGATTTTCTTGTTGTTAGTTAATGGCTAGGTTCCCTTCTCTTCCACACCTAAAGCATTTCCTCATCCCCTTAAGGAAGTTTCTAGTGTACTTCTTTCCACACCTTCGGCAAGTCGGTGCTATATTTTCATAGCCCTTTTGGATTTATCCATCCGACCTCCAAAATTAATGTTCACCATAATCTTATTATCCCTAGGATACCTGTGAGATTTTGTGATCTCCATTTCGACTTTGAGTGCACATCGGACAATTTCCTCATAGCTATCGAAGTCACAGATTGCTAGGGTTTTCTGAAGGCTAGATTTTGGCCCACCAAAAAAGAAGTAAACCATGCATTCAGGGGTAACGACAAAGTCAGATACATATCTTTCATTCCTTGTGATTTTTTCCTCATATGCATTGATGGATTGGTCATATTTTTTCTTTAGTTCAAGGAATTCCCATTCCAGCTTATGTCGGAGGGTAGACAAAAATATTTATCGAAAAACATTTTCATGAAATCCTTCCATTAAAACACCTTTATCTTTTTATCAATCATTTTGTTTTTGATCAATGTCCATCATTGCTCATCTTCACCCTTCATGTCATAATAATACAAAAGAACCATTACATTTTTGTAAAATTGATGGATGGATATGATCTTTTCAATGGAGTTTATCCATTGTTTGGTGATTGAGGGATGATATTATCCATTAAATTAGGGGGCCTTTGTCTCATGAAGGTCTTTATTATGGCATGTTATTTCTTAGGTGGGGTTCTATGTTCTTCTTGAACCATGTTTCAATTCAATTCTTGAGTATTCTAAGAGAGTATCGTGAAATTTTTTTGATTCCCACTCCCGTTGGATTGGTCATCTTATTAGAATAGTCACCACATTGATCTGCCCAATAGTTGTTATCCTGAGTCCTTATATAACTATTCATTGGCTGGAATTAAAGGAATGTTAGGGGTAACACATAATGGGGAATCCAAAGACCAAAAGGGATAACTTATAAATTACATGTATTTTTTTAACTTATAGTTTTAAAGGCATCAATCTATGTTATCTATGATCTACTTCCCAACATATATTCTTCTTAGAATGTTTTTATTCCATTTGCAATTTTTCATACTAAGATTATGAATTTACCAAAGAATATTCCTTGAGAGTGGCATAACCATGAGTGCTGAATGGCCTGTTTTGATGCACTAGTTCCCATTCGAGTCTATCTAAAAGATGTGTTTTCGGGGTTTACCCCTAGATTCATCTATTCCAAATTCGCCGCTAGTTTTGTGTTCCTAGAAAGGGATGTAGTTTCTCAACAAACCACTTACTCAATACACACAAAAATTTAGGAATGTTTACTTAGTTTTATACCTAATTCATTCATTAGGGTTTTCTAATCCTAATTCCAACAATAACAAAACATATCCTCTAATACCAACTATAACAAATCTGCTATTTATTACACACTTAAACATTATTTATTACATAAAAATGCACTTAAGACAACTCTGAGGATCGATAAGTCTAGTTTCATGTGAAATTAGGGACATTACATGATAACCTAAGGCACAAAAAAATATCGTTATTGAAAACTTGTTTTACATGACCACACCATTCCCTCGTACTTAGCATTATATTTGATAACCTGAGGACATTCATAAAAAATGGGTGATCTATAAAGCCTAATAAGAGAGTAAACAGGGAATAACATAAATAATACAATACATATTAGGAAATAGGAATATCAATGGGTAATAAGATAAACATGGACATAAAGTCATGATATAGCATGATTATCATAACATTTAAATGTGGAAACAACAGTTAACATGATATTTTCATGAGCCAAGGCTCATTGCACATGGAGCATTAGTAAACCCTCATTGCACTTGAATTAGAATGAGTAAACTCTCATTGCACTTGAATAATCCTGATTAAATGTACAGACCCAAAGCTTGACATGGATAGACATTACATTACATTTGTGAAATACTTAATACATGACAAAAAAAGTCTTCCAAAGACCGTATTAGTTTAGTGTCTTTCAAAACTCAGAACATAATCTTCAAATTATGGTGAATGATCTTAAACATATCCCATAAAGATCTTCCCCTTTGGTTTTCTAACCTAAAACCTTTCTTATATCCTGGGGAAAATAAAACATAAAAAGGGTGAGCTCAAATGCTCAGTAAGGGTAAACATGGAGAACTTAAAAAAAATCCATAAACATTTGAACATAAAAACATGAACATAAAACATCAATATTTTGAGAAATGACATAAATCATGGTATTACATAAGTCATATATCATAAAGGAGCATTAATCCTGATAAAATACCATGGGAATAAAACATGTAATTGTGAAAACCATTAAGCACATGTTATGATTTCCATAGTATCCAAGGCATTGCTACCAAGACCATCATAGTGGACAGATTCCATTACTGAACCGGGTTTATTTGACGTTCCAGCCCTGTATTACTGAACCACATTCACTTCCTTTCCATCCATTTCTATCTCATGAGATTTAAATCTTTACCCAATGCATTTTCGGGAGATATTGGTCCCAACCGTCTCATAATGAAATCATTCTTACCTGTTCCACAAAATAAACATAAACCATTCATCATAACCCAATGAATAAAATGGGCCTCATAAACATTATCCCATCATAATGTAATCCATAAAAAACAAATGGATATCATTTCATCTTTATAAGAATAAAACCACGTAAATTATATAGAAATTATACTTGAAATATAAACATATTATATAATGTCATCTTAGATGGAAAATTATTTTGATAAAACACTTGAAATTAATTATTGAGGAAAATATCCTTTCTTCTTCAAAATCATTTTCTTTTCACATAATGCCATGAAATTTTAAAAGAAAATTATTTTTTATAAAATAGTCATGAAATATTGTAGAGTATGCTTCATGAAAATAAGTCATTATGAAATTGTAAAAAATCTTTTCATGCCGTATAAGTTAAAAAAACATTCTCCTCGTACTTTTAACAGAAAAGTTAAAAAGTACAACGTATGGTAAACAAAAGAAAGATTACTTCCATAAGAAAAAGTAAAAGTCAAATAGGGGTAAACATGACTTTGAATATTAAACACTTTATGAAAAAAAAATTATGGACATAAATGAAAAATATAACCCCAGTGAATACTTACGTATAATCAATCTCGGATAAAAATGAGATATGAAAAATTATCATTTACCTTAGGTCCAAATTCTTTTGTACATGTCTGAAACTCATATATAGTGGGATTAAACATATTATTAACTTGTAACATAACCATAATAATATTTATGCTATCATATATTATTCACTTATGACTTTATATTACCCGTTCTTTTGTAAATTCCACGATAAAGCATCATTTTGGGTAAAATTGTTTCCTTTATCGTACGTGTTTCGACTTGTTGTTCTTTATATTATTACTTATATCTTGATTTACATAATTATATAATTTAAAACATTATTTATATATAATATATATTTAGAATATAAATATATATGATAGATCGATAAATGGAAGGAAATACACCATTCATGGAGACGGTAGGTCGTATGTACGCATGAACACTGTTTTCATTTCCTTATTGGATTGAATGGAATTAAGTAAATGAAACATATATGTACATAAATCAAGTATAATTAATATTTAATATCATTCATGATTATTTATTAAATATACTTTATAATCATACTTGAATGGTTAATCATGGAAAATGAATCTAATCGCGTTCGTGGAGACAGTAGTCCGTACATACGCACGAGCGGAAATATCATTATTTTGACATTAAAATCCTATATAATTGGATGGTATATAATATATAATGAATAATAATAATGTTATATTTATTAATTATATCATTTATATTCATTACTATACCCATACAAATGATGAAACGTTTGAATAACAGACTACACCCTGACGTGGAGACCGTAAGTTGTACGTACGCACGTGTGGTGACACTTTCATTCATAGGATGGATAAATTAACTAATTTTGATGTACATTTTTTATAATAACATCATAGTATATATAATATATAGGATTTATTATTTAATAATTAAGACAAAAAAGAAGGAAGAAGTGGAAGAAGAAAGGATGTTGAAATAGGTGGTGAGATATTTACCTCTTCTTCAGGTTTTTCTTTTTGATTTGATAAAAAGGGCCCCATTGGATGGATTTATAACTAAAGTAATGCCTCTAGGATTAAGGTAGGACAAATGAGAGGGTATCTGAGTAGGGTTTGGGAGAGACAAATGGCTTTGGAGGTGTGGATTAGAGAGAAGGGAGAGTACCCTTTTATAAGAGAGGTGAGGGGAACCTTAGGAAAAACTTAAAATATTATTTTGTAATAAATTCATATTCTAATAATAATGGCTCAAAAGTGACTTATTTAAATGATATGGTGGAGATGGGTCTAAATAATCTCAACCAATAGGTTTTATACATGTTTAGTTTACCATTTTTACCTTATCATTTAGTTATAACTCTAAGATAGATAATTTAACTTTTACCGTTTCTTCTTGTATTTGTACACTATATGGTTAATAAACTTATCATAAACTTCCAATAGAACCAAAATTAGTTAATTAATGTAATATATATTATTATTTATGTTATTTTTCCAAAATATATATTTTTAGGACCATTATATAAATTAATAATATAATATTTGTTTTAAAAACTCTTTTATGTCAATTTTGACACTATTTGATATTTTGTTTTTTTCTAAATCCATAACAGGATTATTAATTCATAAAAAATTCATATAACCCACCCTAATGTGATATATTAACCTAAAAAATTATTTTAATTTATAAAAAGTCTCAAATTACATTTATTTGGGTATTCTAATATCAATTATGTTAATATTTCATTAATAATGTAATTACATCATCATCATTGTGTCATAAATAAATTAAATTATTTAATGTATAAAAATCATAAATAAAATACCAGTATGTATTAAATATATTTATATCTCTAACTAATTTTTATAGCCGAATTTATCTTATATATAACCCTATATTAAATTTGTTTTAGTTATTAAACATTGATTTTAACTATTTTAACTCTTTCTTTAAATAAAATAATAATAAATGTCCTAATCTAATCCAAGGGGACCTAAAGGGTAATATTTTATTAATAAGGTTTTTTCGGTCGCATTACATATATCCAATAGAATTAGGACATGTGTTAGGGTAATAATAATATCATTTTTACCAATAATTACCCTATTTAGTTTTAACCGTGGTAAATAAAAGTAAAAAGATAATATTCACCAAAAATTATTTTTATCTTATTGAACCTCATTTTACATAATGATATCAACCATGTCTCTTGTAATTTTGAGATTCCACTCACAGAAGTGGTAAAATTTAGTTTTTTTGAACGTTTTCAAATTCTCCTAGGAGGTGGGTAAAAGACGGTAAAAAGTCCAATAAATTTTTTATATATCTAAAATTATTATAAAATGACTCCAATGAATTAAATTGAACATATATAGGTATTATGTATCTATATTTACCTAAAATAAATTTAAATGAAATAAATTATTATTTTAAAAAAAGTCAGTTTTAACCAATAACTCAATGTCTGCACAATTCATCAAAAATTGAAAGTTTTCAGGAAAATAACAAAAAATCACCCTAGGCTAATTTCGATATTTCAAATCCAAAAATGAAGTCCATTTTGAAAGATAAAATTTATAAATTTTCAAAAAGTGGGTATTACTATTCATTACGATAATTTTATATATTATTTTAATAACATATCATTGTTTAGTGAAACCCAGTATTGCGTACTACACATGTTATCGAGGAAGGTCGTGATTACGTGTAATGCAAGCCAAGTCAGGGATATGTGAAGTGAAATATCCCTTTGGTGTTTCATATAACATAATAAAAACTTATTTCATTTATACATTAAACAAAATCTATACCTAATGTTGCGTAGAATAATTTCCACAAATCAAACTTGAAATTGTGTGTAACACTACCCAAAAATAGTGTTGCGTATACAGCAAGCTAATACGGTGGTGTGTAAGCACAAGATATTATTTGTCTAGTGTACAATAGAAAAAGAATATATCTAATAAAATCTTGGGGTGTTACATTCTACCCTCCATCAAATTATTTTCGCTTTCAAAATTCGTCGGGGTTTTAAATAATTTACTACTTGAAGGATTCATTCATTGAAACCCACATTGTAAAAAGGAATAATAAAAAATTATTTTAAAAACTGAAGTATGAAACATAATGGTTACCCAAATTAACTCATCCCTATGTTTCCACATAGGAGAACATAGGTGAAAATATGGATGTGGAAGAGAAATATAACCATTATGTTCTGATGAAGAGTGGTAGAGAACATGGCTATGCTAAAGGCAACAATCACAAATCAATAAATTGGTGATGATATAAGGTACCATTTGACTCATCAGATATGAGGGTATTAGGAAAAACTTTTTGTTTTTCAAGATCCTTTCCCTAAAGCTGATGAATGTTTTCATAAGGATAAATACGTACTTTATTTCAGTGTAATGTCATCATTGATCATTCCATGAACAATTCCCACCACATCCCTTATTAAAGAAATGATGTTGAATTTTTCATTCTTGAAGTGTTGGTAGATCATGTGATAGGTTTTTTCATCTGTCTCAAAAAGTTAGAAGAAGTTATTAAATATAAATAAGGCCATATATGGTGAGATTAATCATATATGATTCTAACAATGGACTTATACTTCATCTATCATACCACGTAATAAAATAAATCTAATTTCTACTAACCAGGGACTTCTCATAGGCCAGTGGTAGGTGATAAAGGCCTATCACACTTCAGTTGTGGGTTCAATTCCCGTACCCTTGTCTGATGGGACGAGTTATTCTCCGTCTTACAATTTTTTCCTTTTTCTAAAACTGCACTATTATAACATTCCTGAAATAATATCAAAAAAAGTTCTATCCTTAAACAATATTAACTTATGTCCAACATTATCCATTGAAAATCTTTAGTCTTATCCAAAATACTTATACCCAATCTCATAGTATAAAAATAACGATTACTAGAAATTTAATCAACCAAGCATGTGAATACCATCATTTATCATACGATATATCTTTTAGGCCGCATTCCAATCATGTGAATGCCTTAATAGTGTATTCTCTTGAAAAATTAATAGCCATTGAACCTTAGTGAAAAAAATAATGTTGTCAAAAGTTAACTATTTCCACATACCAAAATCCCAAAATTTATATATACTCAAACAATTATGTCACTTTGACCTTATAATAGTCATGATATCATTAATACTATCAACATATTATTTTCTCTATATCCATTGAACAAGATTCATCATTTTATTCATCAACACTTCTATCATCTCATATATCATTTGTAGTCTCTTCATCATCATCATCATAAATAATACTCATACGAACATGTTGATTCTCTTTGAGAGATTTTCCCTTAGGGAATTGGTTTGCATAATTCCCATACATTCCACATTTAAAACATTTAACCGTTTTTGATGTCTTAGAAATACCATTATACTTGTCCATGGTGTTAACTGAACGTTTTTTTTTTGCACTTACCAGCTTTGTGTCTTTCTTTTCCACACACAAAGCATCTTCCAGATCCATTGAAACATTCTCTCAGATGTCTCTTAACACATGATTGACATGATGAAAATTGAACTTTATTTACTCTATGATCATTATGAAACTCCATATTTCTCTTATTAGTTGAGTCGGGAAACTTACCAAAGATGAGATTATTGATCATATTATGAGATTTCTGAATAGGCATAAAAACGATTTTTAGACTTCCAAATCCCATTTCATTTGGTTCCTCATTGAGAATATCATTCCATTGTCCATCATATCTTCCATTATCGCAAATCTTCCTGTTTCCAGCCATTTTCTAAAACCCAAAAAGAATAGTGTGAGAGGAAAAAATCATACTAGTAAAACAACATAATCAAGGGGGAGTACATTCAATCTCTAACATCTTAGTTTTAATCCTAGGTAACTCATTATCATTAACTTAATTCTAGGATTATAACCTATACTTTATACTTAACCTTACAGACATCCCTAGACATACCTTAGAAATATCTCTAGGGATCGGATTAATGTTTTTTGATCCTAGTTTTCAAAGGTTAACTAATACTTTTCTCTGATACTAGCTGTAGAGACCCAAAGCTTGACGTACATAGGCATTACATTACTTTTACAGAATACTTAATACATGACAAAAAGAAAAGCCTAAAGACCATATTTGTTTACTGTCTTTGGAAACTCAGTACATACTCTTCTAGTCATGGTGAAAGATCTTCAACATCTCCCATAAAGATCATCCCCTTTTGATTTCTTACCTAAAACCTTTCTTTATATCCTAGGAAAAAGAAATCATAAAAAGGGTGAGCTCAAATTCTTCATTAAGGGGAAACATGGAGAACTTAAAAACAATCCATAAACATTTGAACGTAAAAACATGTACATAAAACAACAAAATCATGAGAAATGACAAAAATCTTGGCAGAACATAAGTCATAGATCATAAAGGAACATTAATCATGATAAAACATAATGGTAATAAAACATTTAATTGTGGAAACCATTAAGAACATGTTATAATTTCCATATTAGCCAATGAATTGTTGTCAAGACCATCATAGTGGACAAAGTCAATTATTGAACTGGGTTTACTTGTCGTTCAATCCTTGTATTACTGAACCAGATTCAGTTTCCATACTAGCCATGTCTATCTCATGAGATATAAATCATCACCCAATGAATTTGATGGAGATATGGGTCTCCACAATCTCATAATGAAATCATTCTTACTTGTGCCACAAAATAAACATAAATCATTCATCATAACCCAAAGAACAAAATGGGTCTCATAAACATTATCCCATCATAAAATAATCCATATAAAACAAATGGATACAATTTCATCATAAAAAGAATAAAACCATGTAAATAATAGAGATATTATACATGAAATATAAACATATTAAATAAGTTCTTCTTAGATGGAAAATGGTTGTGATAAAACACTTGAAATGAATTCTTGAGGAAAATATAATTTATAATTCAAAATCATTTTCTTTTTAAAAAATGCCATGAAATTTATAACAAAAATATTTTGTTGAAAATAATCATGAAATCATGTGTAGTAAGCTTCATGAAAATAAGGTGTTATGAAACCATAAAAAAATCCGTTCATTCCATATAAGTTAAAAAAAGATTAGCCTCGTACTTTTAACGTAAAAGTCAATAAGTAACACGTATGCTAAACAAAAGAAAGATTCCTTACATAACACAAATTAAAAGTCAAATAGGGGTAAAGATGACTTAGAATATGAAAAACTTTATGAAAAATATTTTTATGGACATAAATGAAAAATATGACCCCATTAAATACTTACGTATAAGCAATCTCAGATAAAAATGAGATTTGAAAAATTATCCCTTACCTTAGGTCAAATTTCTTCAGTACGTGTACGAAAATCTTTTATAGTGGGTTTAAACATATTACTAACTTGTAACATAACCATAATAATATTTATGATATCATATATGATTCACTTATGTCTTTATATGACCCATTCTTTTTTAATTCCATGTTAAAGCAGCGATTTGGGTTAAATAATTTCATTTATCATTCATGTTTCGACTTGTTGTTGTTGATATTATTACTTATATAATGATTAAAAAAATTTCAGAATGTAAAACATGATTTATATATAAATATAATCATCATATAAACATATATGATAGATCGATAAATGGAACAAAATACATTGTTCCTGAGACGGTAGGCCATACGTACGCATGAACGCTATTTTCATTTCCTTATTGAATTGACTGGAATTAAGTAAATGTGACATATATGTACATAAATCCAGTATCATTATTATTTAAAAACATTCATTATTATTTATTATATATACTTGATAATCACACTTTAATGCTTAATCATGGAAAATTAATCTCATCGCATTCGTGGAGACGGTAGTCCGTACGTACGCACGAGCGAAAATATCATTCCTTTGATATTAAAATTGTATATAATTGGATGTTATATCATATATAAAGAATCATAATAATTTTATATTTATTATTTATATCATTTATATTCATTATTATACACATCCAAATGATGAAGTGTTTGAATAAAAAACTACACCATGACGTGGAGACTGTAAACCGTAAATACGCACGTGGGGTGACTCTTTCATTCATAGGATTGAAAAAATAACTAATATGGTTGTAAAATTTTTATAATAACATCACTTTATATAGAAGATATTATATTTATTATTATATAATGGTAACAACAAAGAAGGAGGAAGTGGAAGAAGAAAGGAACATGAAAGAGGTGGTGGGATATTTACCTCTTCTTCGGGTTGTTCTTTTTTATTTGATAAAAAGGAATCCTTCGGTTGGATTTATGACATTAGGAATGCCTCTAGGATTATGTTAGGACATTTTATAGGGTATTGTGGCAGGTTTTGTTCAATCCAAATGGATTTGGAGGTGTGAATTAGAGAGAAGGGGGAGTGCCCTTTTATAAGATTGGTGAGGGGAACCTTAGGAAAAACATAAAAAATTATTTTATAATAAATTCATATTCGGTTTATAATGGCTCAAAAGTGACTTATTTATAGGATAGGGTGGGTATGGGTCTAAATCACTTCAAAAAATAGGTTTTAGACATGTTTAGGTGACCATTTACCCTTATCATTTCGATTTAACTCTGAGTTAAATAATTTAACTTTTACAGTGTCTTCTTGTATTCTTACAATATAAGGTTAGTAAACATACTATAAACTACCAATAGAACCCAAATTGGTTCTCTAATTTCATATATATTATTAAATAAGCCTTTTGGCCGAACATTATATTTTTTGAACGATTATATCAATTAATAATATAATATTTGTTTTAAAAACTCTTTTTTCTCAATTTTGACACTATTTGGTATTTTATTTTTTTCTGAATCCAAAGCAGCATTATTACATCGAAAACAATTCTTCCAACCAACTATAATATGTTATATTGACCTAGAAAATTATTTTAATTCATAAAAAGTCTCAAATTACAATTATTTGGGTATTCATAATATCCATTATGTTAATATTTTATTAATAAGGAAATTACTGCATCATCATTGTGTCATAAATAAATTAACTTATTTAATGTCTAAAAATCATAAATAAAATACCATTATGTGGGAAATATTTTTATATTTCTAATTAAAAATTATAGTTGAATTTATCTTATTTATGACCCAATATTAAAAATGTGTTAGTTATTAAACATTGATTTTAACTATTTTAACTCTTCTTTAAATAAAATTATAATAAATGTCCAAATCTTATCCAAGTCGACATAAAGGGTAATATATTTATTAATAAGGTTTTTTTGGTCTAATTAAACTTATAAAATAGAATTAGGACATATTTTAGGGTGAAAATAATATCATTTTTACCCTTAATTACCCTATTTTCTTTTAACCGTAGAAAATAAAAGTAAAGAGTTACTATTCACAAAACATTATTTTTATCTTATTGAACCAAATTTTACATAATTATATCAACCATGTCTCTTGTATTTTTAAAATTACACTCATAGATTCGGTAAAATTTAGTTTTATGTAAATTGGTAAATTCTCCAAGGAGGTGGGTAAAAGACGGTAAAAAGTTAAGTAAAATATTTATATATCTAAAATTATTATAAAATGACTCCAATTAATTACATTGAATGTATATAGGTATTATGTTTCTATATTTATAAAAAATAAATTTAAATAAATTAAATTATTATTTTAATAAAAATTCGGTTTTAACCAACAACTCAATGTTTTCACTATTCTTCAAAAATTGAAACTTCTCACAAAAATTCTAAAAATTCACCTTAGGCTAATTTTGATATTCTGAATCCAAAAATTAAGTCTGTTTTGAAAGAAAAAATTTATAAAATTTCACAAAGTGGGTATTAATATTCATAATGGATAGTTTATATAATATTTTAATAACATATCGTTGTTTAGTGAAACCCGGTATTGCGTACTACACACGCTGTCGAGGAAGGTATCGATTGCGTTTAATGCAAGCCATGTCAGGGATGCGTGTAGTGCAAGATCCCTTTTATGTTGTGTATAACATAATCAAAACTTATTTAACTTATACATTAAACAAAATCTCTACATAATGTTGTGTAGAATAATTTCCACAAAACGAACTTGAAATTGTGTGTAGCACGAGCCATGAATAGTTTTATATATACTGCAATCTAATACAGTGTTGCGTAGAGCACAAGATAATCTTAGATTAGTGTACAATAGAAAAATAATATATCCCATAAAATCTCAGGGTGTTACATTAAACCCTAATTTCACTTGACGTATCGTGATACTAATCTTTACCCAATGCATTGGAGTTCTATCAGGGGACACCCTTTATAAACATTTCATTTCGTGCTTAAGTTTGCCACATGGATCATACAAAATGTATTCATTAAACAATATTATTCATTATATGAATAATTGATTTTTAATACATAAATATAATACCTCAATAAACATGTATATGTTTATAATTGTTAATACCCTTGATAGAGAAAAGGGTATGGTATTCACTTATACGTTGATTTTGGCATGTGAAATTATAGAGATCTTCAGCGACATAACGACGTCAAAAAAATCCTCAAATGGGTCGATGATAAAGAGGAGTATGAAATAATATGTACGTGAAATGGAAAGTATGGGGTTCATGGAACATAATATCCAAACATGATTAATGAAATTTAGATGGATAATATAAAATAATTGATTGAATTTAAATGAGGAGAGTGAAATCCCTTACGAAATTTCAGTGTGGTAATGGGTGTACATGTGGGGCATTAGTGAGAGAGAAAGGGGTACCTTATTATTAAAACATTATTAGGGAAGTATAGGAGATGTTATAAATAATTAACCATCAGTTTTAATTTAAAATAAAAGGGCATAACAATATAATAAAATTTGGACATAAATAAAAAGGGAAGTAAAGTGAGGATCCCTTACTTGGAAGTGTGATCCCATAAACATGGGAGGGGATTTAGAGAGGATTATTGTGGGCTTGGACAACCATGGGAGGATTCTAGAAAAATGAGGTTATATTAGTGATATTGTCCAAGTGTTTTTAGTGTATTGGATGTAAGATCTACGGTAGGATTATATAGGAAAATAGATGGAATCCATTATTATTTAGGTTTTGGACACTACACATTAAATTAATCAAAATCACAAACCATAACATGGTTCTTAACAATGGTTTTTTCAAAATGGGATTTTAAATATTATTTTATAAGGATAATTGCCGATATTATTAAAATATTAGGCTTTCTTATGTGGAGATGAGTAACACTCTTAGGGAAATCATTTTAAAATGATAAAATGTGTTATAAGTATTAGAGGCTCCCCTAAGGATTTGAATAATAAATCAAAAAATATATATATAATCAAAATATTTTATATTTAAAACATATATTGTCTGAAAATCCCTTTTATAGTATTTTATTTCATCAATATTGGGTCATTATGATGTCATAAAAACATTATATATTTAAACAGTATTTAATTTTTACTAAAAAATTCGACTGTCTAAGAAAATTATGAAAAACCCACTGTTGTATAATTTCGATGTCTATATTCCAAAAAAATATTAATTTTATCTAAATATTATTCTAAATAGGTTCATTTTATCTTTTAAAATAAAAACCATCATTTATTGAATATTCATGGGTTTTGACAAAAAAAGTTTACAAACCTTAATAAAAATTACAACTGTATTCATAAAAAATATACAATAATTTATATTTAACAAATTTTAATTTAATAATAATAAAATTTTGTTAAACTATTATTTAATTCAAAAATCCTTTTATTTATCAAAATATATTTCATAATTGAATTTGAATATTAACTAAAAATACTATTTGAGATTTAAAAATCACATACAGAGTAACAATGATAAAATGAATGTATATTCTTCATAGAAAACAATACACATAGTCATAGTGCTAGGTTATTGTAGCTTAACAACTTATATCAACTACATAAGACCAAAGGGTATGGTTTGTGATGGTGATAGACTCTTGGGGTGGCTCAGATAACATCGCTCGATTGGTAATCTCTATTAACTTCCACATCTCTCGTAGGTGGTTCCATTCAAGCATAACATGTTGAAGACCAGATTTTGATTGGTCAAGAGAGAATCCCAGTGATGTTACCTCCATTACAAGCTCCACCAAATGGACTTCGTATGGATTAATTCTACTAGATGAATCTGTTGCTTCCTTTTTCTGAGTAAATTGAATTTTGTTTAAACCCTATATATATAAAAATCATGTGGTCACTGTTCAAAGACTATATTATCAACGGTAAAAATTTATAATGGTACTTTAAAATCCACAAAATTAAAACCAATGAATTTTATATGTTTTACATAACCATTTTACATATTAATTCATTTAATTAGATCAATATGAGTTTTCATTAATAATATTTTTGTTCATTGTAGATGAGATGCATTCTTCCATCCAATGTTTCATAGGGATGAGAACATGGTTTTTTGTCCCATATGTATATGGGTAGCATGTGGTGTGGTTTTGGCATAGGTTTTTTCAAGAGGGATGCGGTATGTGGCCTAGGTTTGTGTGGGTAGGTTGTGGTCGGGGGGATTGTGGAAGAGCATGGCTGTGTTAGAATGTTTGTTGGTAGGGATGAGTAGTTAACTTGTGGGAAGAGGTGTGGGTTACCATATCATCTATGTTATTACTACATTACATTACATGACTGGTGTTATTTAGTTCCTTCATAAGGAAGGGTGAGTTGTATACCTTTTTAGGTGCTCTTGTGTTTTTTTATGTTTTTCTCATAGGGGAATTAGTATGCTTCTCCAACATAAACACTAGAGAATTTGGATTTTTCTTTTGAGAATACTTGAAAGCTCTCCCTAGGTATAAAAAACCATTTTTAGGTTTCTAGGGAGATTTTGAAGACCGTGATGGACCTTACTAGCTCAATCATTCAGATAATTGTTTGGTCACTACATAGATTTGTTCTTTTGGTATTTACTTTGGATCTTTTCATTTTATTTCTAGCATTTTTAATCTAAAAATTAATATTGGATGGATTTTGGATAATTTTAAATATATTTCATGGAGTTATTTTGAGTTTTATACATCTTATCTCTTGTTATTTCATACTATGAAAGGGTAATATCTCCGATTGTTTTGAGATTTTAAAACCCTTTGTGCTGGTTTCCACCCTATGGCCTATTGGAGGCACGACTCAGGGGGTTATTATCCGTTTTTCATCATGAAGAAGGATGGTCATTACACTTTTATATCCCTTAACTCGTCTAGATGAGGGAGGGTCATGATAGAATGGAATCATAGGAATATGGTCGATAGATACGATGGTGATTGGAGTTTAGAACATTTTGGATTGAATGTGGTGGTAGGGAAATCAAGTCAGGTATTCTAGGTGTGTGTCATAGGCCATGGATGACCGACTAAGACACTGGACTTTACGTCCCCCAATGATTTGATGTAATGAATCTATGCTTACCAAACTTTCACATGAGTCAACACTATTTGAAGGGAAGAGACCCTAGGGAAGGTATGTGAATCATGATCACTTATGCTCTTCTTTTTTTTGCATGTTTTTCGTAAATTAAAATAAACAATGAGTCAAAATGAATCTTAAATAAATTCTTTTACCTTTCTATTATGGTACCTAGTCATCATCCAAGAGTGGATCAGGCAGTTGAGGCTCAGCAGGCCAATCTAACTAATCGGCGGTGGGTTGATCCAAGGGATAAGGAAAACAAGTGGTAGAAAACGTAACGTTCTTTCTAGTGATAGACTCTATGAATATAAGAATCTTGTGTTTCCAATATATATATAGAGAGAGAGTTGGATTCAGGAGTTGGTGTTCACTTTCAACTTGATCTGGGCTCGGATAATGTATTGGGTTCCTCTAGTAGTGATCTAGATGTTGGTTGTTTTGCATCTGTGGTGAATTCTCTACACAGTGGAGAGGAAGGAGATTGATGTTCTATGGGTTGATTTTTAGAAGGAGTTTTGGACATAATTCCTTTCTTCTACCATGAAGTCTAATAAAAAACAGGGGCTATTCTCTCTCTATCAATGGAGTATTTCGGTATGGAAACTGGGGATCAATATCAAGGATCTACTTTACCTTTCTCCAAATCTATTTTCAAATGAGGTGCCTCAAAAAAGACACTTTGAGGAGGCACTTTGTCCCTCTTTGCATTATGCAGTTACTCCATTCAAATTTTTGACATACCTAGAGGTATAAAAGAAGTTCACAACATAATGTCTAGTTCCCTCATCCAAGATCTATCCCAACTAATCAGTTTAATAAAGGGATATTTTTCTTATCCTATCCTACAATCACGAAATATGTTCAGGTTCCAATCAAGAATCCAGAATACAATGTGAGCACAACGTAGTAGGACACCACCACCAATTTCAAAAAATATATACTATCCATAAGAGTAAATTCATTTTTATAAAGTATAAAGTATAATAATTATGTAAATTGTTTTCACATTTACAATTTTCCTTTAATTATACACATTAATTGTTGGGTTCTTGAAGACACCTGGAACAACAATACATGCTTCATCATGAGATGGTGTCTAACCCATATATCACTATTTCATGAGTTCTCCTTTAGCACTTCATTTTAATTTCATATCATGTACACTTGGAATTATAGAATGATTTAAATATAAAAGGCCTTAAACATAATGACTATAACCCTATGGGTATTTTAAGAATCAGCCCATATCTCTCAACCCATGATTATTTGGAGCATCATTTCATATTCTATAAAATAATATTCAGATGTTGTCATTGGGGCCTAGAACAACCATCCTAGAACACTAGGTATATTTGGACCATCATTCTGTATCTGACACCCCATTTATCAATGAATCACAAATATGTCACATATATCATATTCATCAAGGTTAATCATCATTAACCTTGTTATCACGCATTCTACTCATGGTGTTCCATCTCAATTTATCATAAAAAACATGGTTGTACACTTTAAAAATAAGGAATAATATGAACAATTCATCATTTAACCATTTATACAAATTTAATCATTAATCCTTCAACACATTAAGTATAATCCAACAAAACCTTCAACATAAATTATAAATCAATTCAATAATACCATTAATTAATTATTTTCATAATCCCCTTAATTAACCTATTTTATAATCCCATTATTCCACCAATTTCACAATTTCCATTAATTAATTCACCAATTAATTAATTAAATTCATTTTAAGATTTCCCTATGTGGAAATTGGGATTTCACAATAACATATGTGAAATAGTAGTCAAGATTATGGGAATTAGAATTTGGATCACCTACCTCTTGGTTTTTGACAAATGTTTGTGAAACCTAAAATCGACAAATTGATGTGGAATGATCAATATCATAATGTCGCAAAATATCTATGACCAAAACCTAAGATCAAGATCAAAAAAATTTATGCCCATGAAAACTTATATCTAATCCACCTCTAATGGAGGAAAGAATCCTTCAATGATATGAGAGAATGATGGGAGAGGCACGAGAAACCAAATGGGGAAGGAACCACTTACCAACTGAGAGACAGTCCTTAGAAATAATCATTGATCCATCATGCAATGGTTTTAAATAGCCATGGAATACTCCCTGGAGCATCGAAATTTAAGGAAAATTAGTTAATGTTGAATAGTGGTGAATATAGGTTCATAATGAGGGTTCATTAATTTTTATAAATTTTTGGATATTTAAAATACCATAGACACACATTTTCCTGTGTTGGGGTGTATGGTTTACCCAACTATGATCATTAATCATGTGCCTCACCCTATTGGGTCACATATTTTCTCCCTAGTAGTGCATAGTTTAAATCATTGTCTACCAACTATGATATTACCCTCTGTCTAGGAATGAAAAATTTACTAGGTTTGGTGCATGGTTTAGGAAAATAAAGGTACAAGCGTTAACTACCCATTTTTCTTCTAAAATACAATAATTTCACCCGATACATCCACAAAGTAAAACCCAGACAAGATATTTAAAAAAAGGTTTAATAAAGTTCAAAAAAATATTATGATACATCTCTAGAAATGGATACGAACATAAAATCTCCCCAACTTATAACAGCTCATCCTCGAGTAGTAATCCCAATCATCTCTATTATACAAGGTAAAAAGATAGGGCTACTAGGAATGCATATCTACTTATCTCTACCATGTTTCCTCTAATGCACAACCATGTACCCAATATTATCATACTGCTAGGATGATCATTCCCTACAAAAAATTTTCACAGTGATCAATAACATGAATCATATTCTACTTAATGTACACATCAGCGTCAAGATCAATATCATCAACATAGATCAAATGAGAAAAGTTATGTTGATACCATTGATGCTCATGAAACATTATCATCAAACCAGGATGCACTACCCACTTTGAGGCATGAAACTCATTCATCAGCTCCTCTGGAATACATGCTGGAACTACAATATGATAATGAACATAGATATTATCATCATTGTCTATCACCCAATCTGAAGGTGACCCCCACCTTAAAGACTTCCATCAAGGCCAATCACTTTATATACCCATACATAAATTCCAATATATGATTCAGATGTTTTTATTCCACTGATAATGATATGAGGTTAAATTTATATTCATTATCACAATCCTTACTATGCATCTCCACCAACAAGGTCATCATCTTCCACTTAGAACGAGAATCGAGAATTTCCATAGTCTATGTATTACTTATCAAAGTGTCCACAAAACTATTTCCCTACTTAGGTGTATATTATGGATAAATATATAATGAATTCATATATTCAACCCATATCTACTATTGGATATTCCAATATAACTGTGAAATTATTTACTTGATCCTCTTGGTATTGGTATTCATAGTAAAATGTTTCCCAACGAAAAATGTAACCAAATCTTCTTGGGATAAACCATCAAAACTAACTCGATATATTTTGTACTATAATATCATTCATTTTTCCTCAATATTCATGAACTATATCCACATCTCAGTCTCCCAACATCAATACTCCTATAATACTAGTCACGAATGCATCCCAAAAAAAATATACTCTTCTCTTGGGTTAGGTAGGATTAAGATTTGTGTAGTAGCCACAACCTTTTCAAACTCCTTGAAATAATCCCCTCATTATTCATACCATTGATAATTTATAAAAAACTTGTTCAAGCCTAAAATTGGTATTTCTAAATGGGAAAAGTCCATGATAAACATCTGATAATTTCCCATAAAACCTAGAAAGATTTTGATATTGAAGACATTCATGGGTTTCTCCCAAGAAACAACATAGTGTATGTTATTTGGGTGCACATACACACCTTATACTCATAGATGTGACCCAATAAATTTATCATTTCAATACATAATTTACACATAGATATCTTGGAATATAGTCGATGCTCTATTAGTGTACATAAGATGATGTCAAGATGTTGTGCATGATCTCCATGATTATTAGAGTACACTAAAATTTCATAAATTATAAGAACCAAAAAACGATACATGAATGGGTGGATGAATTGGTTCATCAAAGAAAAAATACTCTCAGATCATTCATAATCCCAAATGACCTCATGATGAACTCATAAAGGACATACCTAATTATGAAAGTTGTCTGTGGAATATCCGAAGGTCAAACTCTAAATTGATGATACCCTTATTGCAAGTTAATCCTTAAAAAACACAATATTCCTTCATACTATCAAAGAGATCGTCAATGTGTGGAAGAGGATACAGGTTATTCACTATCATGCAGTTTAATGTCTTGTAATTAGTATATAATTGCAAAATTTTGTCAACATTTCTGAGAAAAATAAAACTAATTAACTCCAATATGAAATACTCTGACATATGATTCCGTTATCCATTAACTCTTCAGCTGACTCTTATTAACTTTAATATATTTTGGTTCCATTCTGTATTGTGGAATGAAAACTGGCTCAGTACCAGACATGAGATTAATAGTAAACATGACATCTCACAAAGGTTCCATCCTTGATAATTGTTTATGAAACACATCATAAAACATGTCTAGTAAGGGTGGAAAGGTATCATTCATCACACAACCATCATCCAAAAAATACTTGAAAATTGGGCAGTGAGCCACTAATGTCTCCAGTGAATTGGCCTTGTACGGCCTGCCTGGATATCAAACTGTCCATGATGAATGTAGTTGTCACCCTAAGGTGATGTAAAGGTCACCTTCTTATGGTAACAATCTATATGGGATTAGTGTGCTACCAAATAGTCCAACCCAACACAAATTTAAATATATACCTGAAACTCTTATGATCCATAAAGGCCACAAAGTGCTTTCTATTGTGGAAAATTTTCCACAAAAATCTACACAAATACAAATAATACTAGATCAAAATCATGGGTGGAATTGGTAAAATCTTAGAGATTCAATTTCCTTAACACATAAGAGATCACTTCCTTAAACTTCATCCACATGAATCCCCTATCCAAATGGGATGGATCAAAAAACACCTCAAACATCACACCATCCTTGGGAAACTGAAGTACTAGGCCACTAAGTATAACAACAAGAAAATTCCTTTATATAATTAATAAAAATATTATTTTATTTTAAAATGCTTCATTTTGAGCACATAGAAATAATTTTATATTTCATGAGAACATTTCACATCATCGGTTGAGGGGAAATTTTTGAACCATAAAAATTAAATGTATATTAACAAATTACTATAAAACAAATTACAATTTATTCTTTTATTTATAAATGTTATTTTCAGTATTGAAGAATATTTCTTATTAATACAAATTTATTAATGGGAAGAATGAAATATATTAAAGAAACTAAAATATAAAAACATCGATTACCTCAATCCTGTAGAATCATCTCACCCATGAACAATGTAATATCAATGAAACTAATAGTTAGTAATAAAAAATTATTTTGAAATAATTTAGAACCATGAGAGAATCGATGTGAATAATAAAGGGTATAAATGATAGCAAATTTACTAGAAAATATGATCAAATAAATTTATTTTTTGCAACTCATATGGTTGGTAGAAATTATTATCATTCTTCAATAAAAAATTTGGTATTTTTTTCTTGGTCACATAGATACATTAAAAAATCAATAAGTCTATTTAATAATATAACCAAACTTTATAACATTTTAAGATTTTAAAACACATTATATTAACATATTTATTCTGTAGAACTATTAAATGAAATTTTATTTCATCTGTAAATCTAATAAAATTATTTCTAAATGATAAAATATATTGATGAAACCCATTTTAATTTTTATAATATTATGAATGTTGATTTTTTAGTAAATAATTAATTTTCATTAAAATATTGATTTATTTAAAAGTTAAAATTATAATAATTAAAAAATTAATTTAATAAAATAGAAATTATTTTTTGTCTCATCACTTAATAAATATATAAAGGTTTTTTTTAATAATTTTCTAAAAAAGTTGAATTCTTAGTGAAAAATTCAAAAATACCGATTTCAAAATCTCTACGATTATATGACATAATTATTATGTCATCATGAATTAAAATTTAATGAAAAATTATATTTAATAAAATTATATTTTAATAAGTTTAAAATAATTTTAAAAATATTAATATTTATTTATGAATACATAACTTTCATTTTGGAACTAATAATTGGAAATTTGATGACAATATTTATTTTTGTTTTGTGTGTATTAATTACATTTTCTAGAATGTATGGTTTGTAATATGGTGTCCTTTAACACCTAAATACCCTCTAATGCTCATAAATATTTTTTTAATATGTTTTTTATAGATTTATCTCAAAATTAGTCGTATTATAAATTAAAATAATCAATAATTGTTTACATAAAACCCACCCCTCTTTATGTATAAATGCAACCCCCCCCCCCTCACCACTCCATGTTAAAAATATTGGATTTAAAACTCTTTAACCCCCCTATAGTGTCCCTCCAAGGTTCTACATGGTGTTTACAAGGTCTTATAGTTTCCCCATACTTGTTAAGGAAGAAAATTTTGAAGGTAAGGTAATTTTCTTCCTAATCATTTTCATCCAAGTGCATTCTTAATATGTTCTTTATATGTGTCATACCTATTTAATTTTATTCAGTCCCTATTTTTCATTAATATACTTCCAAAATTGTGTTTTACCAATAGAAAACCCTTAATATCTATCATTATTCTTTTACTATATTCTATTTTTTAGATTGTCAAGATGTTATAACCATTTCATGGATTTTTCTCTTTTTCATGTAATATTTTCATATTATAAATACCCAAAACAAATATATTTCCATGGTAATTCACTTATATTTAAAACAAAAATATTCATTTTGGTATTTATATATATGATACTCAACTTTCCATTTATAGGTTAAAAATTAGGTTTTTTCAAGACTTTAAGCAATTTGTACGTACTGATTTTTTAGTGTAACATGTTATGAATTTCCACATGTTATCGATGAAAATATTTCTTTTTTGGTAAAATGTGGCTCAAATAAATTAATAAAACACAATGGTGAACATTTAAATTTATCTAATTCAATTGCAAAATAATTAGTATCTTGAGATAAAAATCTTATGATGCCTTGGTGAATATCCTCAGTAATTATAATTTACGAATCCTTCTGGATAGACCATGGTGATATGATTATGAATGTCATATATTTATGTTAAAGATAAATTTTCATATTATTATTCTTGTTCTTATTATTATTATTTTACTCATATTCATATGATCATTCCTTATGTATATGCCTTTTTCTCGCATGATAAGTGTTTCCTTTGTGTATTCCCTTGTTGGGTTTTATGATCATCGGTTTCTTTTTATGTATCTCACATGGATATTAAATGTAGTGAGATGAATTAGGAAGTAATAACAATGACTTTCCTAGAATAATTTATCAATTTTTATTTTTATGATACCCTTATGTAAATAATGTAATATATACCTGATTTTCAAGACACATAACCCAAAATATCACTCATATTGTTAAATGTTATGTCATAAAATGAAATTTATATGTAATAAAAGAAGGTTAAACATAGTCATTATCAAGTAATAGTTAGTTTTTTGTAATTATGGATGTAAAAAATTAAAAAAACCTTAAGGTTAGGTTTAAATATAACATAAAAATCTCCATATTTTTGGTAATCATTAAGTAAGTGCATTCTAAGAAAAGACATTATTGTCTGAAAACAAAAATGTGGATGTGACTCTAACACAAATTAACTAATTATTAAAACCCCAAAAATAACCCACTTTCAGATACAATCAATTGAGAAATGGTGGATAAAAATAGGCCTTCTAGAACTTTTTTTAACTCTCTGTGGATGTGTTTTTTTATATTTACAAGCTCATTACATACCATTATTTTTGGAACAGAATTGATCGTAGGAGTTTATGTTAGGGAATATATCATTCATAGATTATATAAAAAACAAATATATTATTAATTTAAGGAATATACTAAAATATTTGTTATTTTATAGAAAATGGTAATTCGAAATATTAGGATTATATATTTTAATTATATTATAAAAATTTAGTGATAATATAGTGATAATAATTGAAATAGTTGGGTTGAGAGTGTTAAAAAACCAACCTAAGAAAAACTATATTTATCATAGTGTGATATAGTTTGATAATAAAGTATACTATTCTATAATTCATGGCACCTTAAACATTAATAAAATGCACAATTTTAAATATATATACTATATTCCGTTCAAATATTTTTTATCTTGCATGAATATATATATTAGTTATATTTCAATACTAGATAGAACAATTTAATATATTTTATTATAATGAGGTGTTTATTAGTTCATTTCAAATATTAAATGTATTCTTTAAAAATATTTTAAAACATGGAAGGTGGATTATCACAAACAAATATTCTCTCTCTTCTAGAAGATCTACATGAAATTGTTATCCCAATGTCATAATTAAATAACATAAATAATTTTGATTGTATTAAAGCTACATGAAATAAACGTTATGGGGACTTTAATACATCTACAATCCCTAATTTATTTCATGTACTATGTATTTTTCTATTGGAAAATTGTTTACTCTTAAAATTATTATCATGATAAGAATGGGATGTATCATTAGGGTCTTTTCTAATTGTTATCTTTATTCAAAATGCATCAAGACATTAATTATTTTATCAATGATGAAAAAGAGAGAGACCTATAAGTGGCCTATATGTGTCTAATTATATGTTTCTATTGTTTGGTACATATTAAAATTGATTTAACAATACCCTATTTTGAAATATTTGAAGATGAATCAGTAATATTGTTTTTTGAAAAACTAGTTCATGAAGGTTTTTAAAAATATATATTATAAATACTTTTTCAAAAATTTATAGATTCTTTTATCGACGTAATCCATGATTCATGAGATTTATTTACATAAAAGAATTTCATGATATTTAAAATATCCAGTTGTTCCATTGTGACACATGAATTATCAATCCTTTAGGGAAACATAAATAGGAAGAAATAAATACATCATTGAATAGGTTAGGGACATCAATAATTAATCTAATAATTTGTTTTTTAGGGGTTTTTCTGGTATTAAAAATAATAAAAAATTCAAGAATAAAATATATTTAAGGGGAGAATAATGTTATGCCTAGAAGATTATTTATGTAATTAATTGAACACATATTTTATAATGATTGATTTATTATTAAAACGTGTAAATAATTTTATATTACATGAGAACATTTAAAATCTTAGGTTTATGGCATCCCGCCATTTTATTATATAATGTTTCATTGCATTTTACATAGAAAGGATCTTTAAATTCTAGTGTCCTTGAAATCATGAAAATAATACATGAAAAAAACCTAAAAAATCCTTCTAAAACACTTGTAAGGATTCATAATATTTTCATCCTATGTACAATTACTGCATCTCATAACCTAGAGACATACATCAAAGGAAAGGGTGAGCAGAAGTCCCAGTAAGGAAAACAAGGGAATCAGTTTACTTGTGAAATCAATAAGAGCATGTTAAAACATAAATACATGAGCAACGAAACTATAGGAATATCATAATAAAAAGAACATGACTCATAACATGAATATGTGGCTACAATATATAATTTATAAATTCATGAACATATCAACAAGGTTTATACCTGAGGTGTCATAATAATTTCCATGGTTATTCACCAAGGTATCATGAAACTTTTCATCTCTAGAGATTAATTCATTACCCAATGCATTGGAGCGCTATTTGGGAACAACCATAAAATGTCTTTAATTTCATGTGTTCCCCATAGATCATAATAAAAAAATTCATAAATAACCTATACAGAACAAAATAAATGGTTTTGATTTCAAAATTGTGATGTTTCAATAGTTCAAAAAATATATCATTATGTCATTTATAACCCATGAAAATGGAGTAATGGTTATATGTATGTAAAATAAAGAATTAGATGTATCAATTTTTTTATTTATGAACACCCATAGAATATTAATATGTCTGGGTATTCACATAAATAAAACAAGATAATCTCTTGAGAGAAATAGAGAGGAATTTTTAGATGAAAATTCCACAGCATAACAGCTACATAACATCCTTTTAGAAAACATTAAAAAGAGAGTTTATAATAGTAACCCACTCATAAATAACTCATAATATAGTATAAATCCATAATATAATGGAGATATGAACATGGTATGGATATTTTTATGACATAACACATGAAAAGGAAACTTGAAAGGAAAGAGAAGATGTGATTTCTATTACAAAAAATTCAGCAGCCTAACAGCGTCACTTAAATATTCAGAAAATAAATTCATGACAGGGGAAAGGGTCTCTCATAATTTGGAAATAAAATGGAAAGTAATAAGTATATATAATAACATACCCCAATATAATAAAGTGGAAACTAGAATCTATAACATAATTGAGGTCATGACTTAATGGACTTGGGTGAAAGAATCCCTTACGTTGAAGAGTAACTTTGAATGCTTGATGGTTGGGACCTTGTGAGGATTGAGGGAACCTTGGGAAGACTCCTTGGGATAGGTGGATTTTGGAATGAAATGAATGAGGTAATGGATTTTTATTTATAAGAAAAGATAGGGAATAAATTATTAATTTCCAAGGGATGCCTCATCAGTGGTATTTGAAAAACCGTGGGCTTTCCCATGGTATTTCCCCACGGTATTGGCCACCTGGGACACATCATATAATATCTCACAATTAATAAGTCTTCCAGAAATCTTACATCACTATTACATCATTACTGATGTCATTGAACACCCAAAACTCAAAACTGTATTTTTTACTATTCACCAAAAATTCAATTGTTTTAAAAAATCCCAAAAATTCACCCTAACCTATTTTTGATGCTTTGAATTCAAAAATAAACTTAATTTTATAAAATATATTTTTTAAATATTATTAATTTAATTTTCAAATAAAATCATTATTTATTCAAAAAAAAAACTCTAAAACTAAAACACGTTTTTTAATTCATTAAGAAAGCAATCAAGGTCCCTTAAAATTATTGTATAAACATAATCAAATAAAGTAACAATTTATGATTACATTTTATGAAAATACATTTCCATTTAAAATTATTAAGTTAAATATATTATTATAAATAAAATATTTGTGACATACAAAAATACCAAAACATAAACTATGATCGTTTTTTCACTTCTAAGATGTCTAGAATGTGTTAATACATTCCTAGGTGATGTTTTTATTTTTTTAGCCAATTTAATATTCATTACTATTATTATAGGTATGTTAGTATTAATACTTTACTATTCACTAAAAATCAAGTGGATCTTATTAGACTCTAAATTTCTCACTGATCACAACTGTAGAAGGCCATTTTTTGAAAATCATTTCACATTATTAATTATTTAAAGTTTACATAAATATTTTAAAATAACGTTGTTTACCCCAAATTCATTACTAATACCGCCCTATAAATTCATCCTACATTTATCTAGATATTTGAAATTCACAATCATTATCATAAGATGAAATAACAATTTTATTTATATAAAAGGATTACACAAAGTAGTTATGGTCTCATTACATAGCCCCTTATCACACCAGCATAGGACTGATGTGTAAGGTGTTCTATGGTGATAGAATCTTGGGGTGGCTCGGACAATATTACTCAAGTGGTGATTTCTATCAGCTTGAAATTCTCCCTAAGGTGATTTTGTTCCAGCTTTACATGTTAATGTTTGGCTTGTGCTTGGTCCAGAGCAAAGCCTAGTGATTCTACCTCCTTCCCAATCTTCGGTAGATGGGCTTCATATGGCCGAGTTTACTAAATGATGCAATCAACTCTTCTTTGTGTATTAATAAGCCAAGATCATTTGAATTTATAAACACAAAACGTTAGTATTATAGTTTCCAATGGTCTTATTGACCGACGATCATATAATAGTCAAAACCCAATAGTCTCATTTTAATTATACCCACTTCATTATTTAAATGATATAGTTTTTTTAGTATAAAATAATATAACACAGAAATTTAAGAAACAAATATTATTAAAATGTTGTGGTCGTTACATTCTTCCCCCTTAAGAAATTTATTCCTTGAAATTTTATCTCGTACCCTATGATGTAAAATGGTGTGGGAACTTCTGTCTCATAGACCCCTATGGTTCCCACATGGCTTCTTCACATTTTTGTTTCCTACACAACAACTTAATAGGGTGGGTAGTCTTGTTGCGTAGAACCATGTCTCTACGATCCAAGATCTCCACTTGTTGCTCCTCATAAGAGAGGTCATATTCCAATTGTACCACCTCTGGATTTAGTAAATGTAAAAGGTCAGGTATGTACTTACTCAAGAGGGATACGTGGAAGACAACAAGAAATTGTGCTAGATTTGGAGGAAGTTCAAGCTGACAGGCCACTGCTCCCACATGATCAATGATATCATAGGGGCCAATGTACTTATGGCTGGACATCCCTTTCTTCCCAAAACTCACTACTGGAAATCTAACCTTTACCAATGGTTTGGAACTGTTGGTATAGGCCTCCAAACCGTTGGTATAGCCTATACCAACGGTTTGGAGAACCGTAGCCAAGTAAGCCGTTGGGATAGGTCTCTACCAATGGTTTTCCAAAAACCGTTGGTATAGGTAATATGAAATCTATATCAACGGTAATGAAACCGTTGGTATATAATTTCCAAAAATAAAACACCCGGTGGGATTTTTCCCAGGACCTCTAGTTTATAACTAAAAGACTTAACCACTAACCTAACATGACTTTTGTTTACATAATTCCATAAAAATATATATGTATTGTTCTAATTATTTTAAATTTTGATATATATAATGTTCTCCGTAGGATGATTCCAAAAAAACACTAGACTTTTCCCAACGGTTCTCAAAACCGTTGGGAAAAGTCTAGTGTTTTTTTGCAAAGTTTGGCCGAAGGTTGAATTGTGGAGTCCCTTTGCCAACGGTTTTGGAAAACCGTTGGGATAGGCTACCCTTTCCCAACGGTTTTCCAAAACCGTTGGCAAAGGTCCTCCAAAATTCAACCTTTCCCAACAGTTTGGCCAAACCGTTGGGAAAGGTGGCCAAAATATGGGCTTTCCCAACGGTTTTACCAAACCGTTGGGAAAGGGTACCTATACCAACAGTTTGACAAACTTTTGGTATAGAACTGTTGGGAAAAATCATTTTTCTAGTAGTGACTCATGACTCTCTTCCAAGGGGAAATATAAAGAATGACATTTCCACCAACATCAAAATCCAAGTCCCTTCGATGTTTGTCGACATTTCTCTTTTGCTGACTTTGAGCATCCTTAATGTGTTGCTAGATGGCATAGACCTTTTTTATTATCTCTTGCACAAGATCATGACCAATATGATTTCTCTCACCAGCTCCATCCTGACAAGTAGGAGTTCTACATAGCTACCCATATTGAGCTTCATAGGGTGTTATTTGAATTCTCGAGTGGAAGCTGTTGTTTTAAGAGAACTCAACTAAAGGGATATGCTGATCCCTTCTCTTTTACAATACATTGAGCATGTTCTCATCATGTCCTTGAGTGTTTTAATATTCCTTTCATATTGTCCATTAGTTTGGGGGTGATAGGACGTACTTGAATTCAAGTCATTGCTCAGAGCATGTGGATGACTTCTCCAAAATTTTGATGTGAACCTTGGGTCACGATCAGATACGATAGAAAGAGGAATGTCACGAACTGAATCGGGTCTCCACCAACTCGATGCCCAACCCGACCCGCGGCAAGGCCCGAAGGGCGTCCCCGATCCCCACGGGCTGGCACAAGTTCCCAGGTATCAATTTAAACTTTGGGAATGATTTACCCGAGTGAAAAAATATAAAGCATCCAACCAAAGTAAACCAAACATAAGTAAGGGTTGCAGTCAATCGTGTATTTAACCAAACAGGTTTTTGGTTCAAAGTATTCAAACCCCAAATAACACTAAAAGAAAGGTGACCAAAAACCAACCTAAGAACTGTCACCTAGTGTGAGGACACTGCCCCTAAGGCACCACCAAAACGCCACGTAGATGGGCCAGCTAACAACCTGAACCACTACTCCCAAAAGCTAGACCCTTACCTGTATTAGAAGAGAAAAAATCTACTTACACCCAGGGGTGTAAGTAGGGTGTGGGAAATCGCCCAGTAGGATATCACCAAGAAAAGATTCCACACACATCTATCAAAAGACAAACCATTTGCAATGCTAAATAAAGAAAGAAAGAAGTGCAAAAGAAATGGTTTTCATAAAACAATTTAAAAGAAAAATAGTTCAAGATAAACACATTAGGGTAGTAATTCAAGTGACATATCATGTATCATTGTGCACGGAAAGTAACCGGTAGCACCAAAGGTTGGGAAAGCCCCAAAAGGGTGCTAGAGCATGTGGGACCCTAGAACATCGTGTCTCGGTGAAACGTGTCTTAGGTGGCCATGACCCTCAGATAACGTGCCTTAGAAGGCCACGACCCTCAGAACACGTGGCTTGGAAGTCCATGACCCTCAGATATCACAAGTTTAGTTAGTGGTGCAATTGTCAAACCTGCCAGTGAAACCGGGTCGGGTCATCTCCGGAACACTAGCTCACTAGTCCTAGTCTCCACACCTAATACCCCGGCTTCCCTACTTGTGCTCAGATAAATATAAAATTTCACATAACATGTCACATTAGCACTTAGAGACAAACGTGTCACCTGCACACTGATATCCTCTTTGAAAACCACAGACACACCAAAACTTAATTAAAAAAAAACTTAAACCACACTGCTTATGCTTTTAATTAAAATAGATACATAACTTAACGAAATCACATTGTTAATTAAGAACACCACTAAGAAAAATTATTGAACAGTTTTTAAACATGTCACAAAAATTTTTAAAGGTTAAAAAGTCACTCAAAAAACCATTTTATAATAAAACATATTCTGACACGCCAAAACACAAACTGCGTCATCCGCACTTTGTAACTCACACACTTCACAATTTACAAATAATAATAAATAGCCAAAGTGAGTATTCACAATAAAAATGGACTTGCATCACATAAATATACTACTGGAAAATTAGATGCACATTTAAAATGTAATCAGAACTAATTTTTCAGCATGGAAACTAATTAGCAAGGTGCTGAAAAATTAAACCAACACGCAAAAGATCGCCAGATGATAATTGAGTGTGGAATCACCTACCTCAAATAGGAGCGGAAAAAGACACAGCGCAAAACTCCCATTGCACCACGGTCGCAGCGTATTGAGCCGTCAAACAGGTCCTAAAACAGAAGATTGTTAAACAGGTTTAATAATAATGTTAACATAATAATAATAATAATAATAATAATAATAACAATAATGATAATAACATAAAAAACTAATAATATTAGTATCAATAACATAATAATAATAATAACTATAGCATAATTATAATCATAGTAATCTTAATAATAATAATATTATAACAATAATAATAACAATACAATAATATAATAATAATAATAATAGCATAATCATAATAATAATGATAATAACATAATAATTATAGAAATAGTAACATAATAATATTAACATGATAATAATAGTAATAATAACAATATAATAGTAATAATAATAACATAATAATAATTTAATAATAGTAACAATAATAATATATTATTATTATTATTATTATTGACATAATAATAATAATAACATAATAATAATTATAGTAATGATATAATAATAATATTAACATATTAATAATAATAACAAAAGAACACATTAATATCTTATTAGATAAGATAAAGTAATAATATAAAATAAAAAAAATTAAAGAAGAACAAACCTGCCGGTGAGCAGAGGAGAAGGGGGTGGGGGTGCGGCGGTCTGCTGGAGGAGGGTGGCCGAACAGGGGGCGCAGGAGCGGGGAGGTGAGGGAAGCTGATCTGGCGGCTGTTCTGACAAGGGGAGGAGTGCGTGTGGCTGGTCCGGCGTGGGTCCGGGTGGCTGGTCCGAAGCAGGTCCGGCGTGGATGCAGCAGGGGCACAGTAGGGTCGGCCCGAGGCGGAGGTCTAGTCCGGCATGCAGAGGCAGGGCGTCGGGTGGCCTGACGGAGGTGGAAGGAAGAGCGGCTGTGCGGGGGAAACCATGGATGAGCAGGAGGCGGGAAGGGAGGTGGAGCGCGGCAAAAGAGAAGAGAAGGAGAGGAAGAAAAGAAGAAGAAGAAAGAGGAGCATAAGAAAAGAAAAAATAAGAGAGAGAAGTAGGAGGGGTGGCGCGCGGGGAAGAGAGGAGGAGAAAGGGAGAAGGATAAGAAAGGGGAGAAGAAGAAGTGAGGTGCGGCGAGGGAGGGTGCAGCAGGTAAGAGGGGATAAAAGGGAGAGAAGAGGGAGGAAGATAGAGAGAGGGAAAACATGGGGGAGAAGGAAAGGGATAGAAAAACGAAAAAATAAATAAAACGAAAAGAAAAATAGGAGGGGTTGGTGGCTAGGGTTTTGGAGGGGGGAGAGGGAGTTAAACAAGCTAATCAAAAATAAATTTAATTGCATTAATAACATCCTAGTAATAATAATTATAATAATAATAATAATAATATCATATCAGTAAAAATAATAATCATAATAACAATAATAATCATAATACAAAGACAGATAGATACTTTGTGAGAAATCAAGATGATACTTCTTCAGGTACTTATCCAAATCTGGGAGAGTGATGTTGCAGATAGTATAGAAATCATGGCCAAGTATGCTCATCCTTTCATCAATCCATTTTCTAGCCAGTTTGTCAGCCGTTCCGATTATATTGGGAGACATTGAATCTGCACAAATGTTGAATAAATTAACTCTTAAATGAATTGATTTTTTACAACATTTGTGAAGAAATTCGAAAAAATGGAAATGTAATTAAGGCGCGTAAGTCAAAATTTGGCGCGCAAGTAAGCATGTGTCGAGAAAGTATGGATGTGTCACGCAAGTTTTTGGCACGGAAGTATCACCGCGCAAGTCCAAATACCTTTACAGAAGTGCAACAGTGAAGAAATAGTGAAAAATAGAGAATCTTTCCCCGAAAAGACAACTTGCATGGCGAGAGCTCGAAATTCTGAAATTTGGTGCTTTGCGAAAGAAATGGCTGAATATATATAGGCCAGGCTGCACCCTTGCATGCCGAATCCTGCGCGGCTCACCACGTGCGTGCCGCAATTTGCGCGCTCAACAGAACTGGTGTGCCGCATGTTCCTTGATTTTCTTCTTTTCCTCAGAGTCACATCCTTATTTCTTTCAGATCCAACTCTGAGGGGGGACTTTTGTTGACACTCATTTTTGTCACAGAGTCTAAAGGAATGTAAAGGGAATACCTTGAACCCAAAGTGATTCATCATTTGAAGAAAAATAAAAAATTGAAAAAGGCATGAACCAAGTTTCAAATGAACTTGGGTCGCGCAAGTTCCACTAAGGTCGCAAAAGTATACTTGTGCCCCACCCAATGGTCTCATAGGTGACTTGCGCGCCTTATTTGAAATTCTCCCAGGGTCTTCTCCAGCCTATAAATACCCCCTGTGGGCCCCCCATTTTAAGGATAAAATATTCCAAAAACTCATATTTGAGTTCCCATCACCCTGGTCTCTTCTAAAATCTTCTGAACACTTCTAAGGTAATTTTCATACCTAGAACGGAAGATCTTAAGAGGGGGGGGAGGCCTAAGTGTTGAAACTCATAAACACTTGCGCGTCTAGGTGGCCAGCCCTTAAGGGAAATGGGCACACATGCGCGCCACCTTACCCCTTCAATAGAACTTGTGCACCACTCTTCTAAAAGAATCCAATGATAGTACTAAGGGATTGAACCAATCCTCTCCCATGTTTTACTCTAAGGATTCATCGGCGCACAAGTACCCATGTGGCGCGCAAGTATACTTGCGCGGCTAGGACTTGCGCCCCCACGCAGGACTTGTGCGCCACCTTCTTTTTGGGTGCCCCTCCTTCCCATTTCACCTCTCTTATGCTTATCCACTCATCCTCTTCAAGATTAAGCCTTCTGAACTCTCTCCAAAGTCATTCATGACATGATTTCTTTGTTTGGATTTTTTATCTGAAAGGAATCCTGTGGAACATCTCTTAAAACCTAGTTATTTAAATATCATCATGCCACTAAGGTCAGAGATTTCATTCATTCAACCTCATACTTTAAGATGAGAGAATCCTTAACCTGGGCCTCCTTTTTAGGAGTAAGCCCCAGTCCATGTTCTCATTAATTTGGGCATCCTCCTTAGTAGTAAGCTCGAAGTTCCTTAACTTGGGATTCCTTTTCAGGAGTAAGCCCCAAATGCCTTAATCTAGGCATCCTCCTCAAGAGTAAGCCCCGGTCATAATTTCCTTAACCTGGGATTCCTTTTCAGGAGTAATCCCCAGTCTCAAATATGGGCATCCTCCTTAGGAGTAAGCCCCAAGTCCCTTACATTTTCAAATCCCTTTCACCTGGGCCTCCCACTCAAGGGTAAGCCCCAGTCTTAATTTCTCTTAACCAGTCTTAATTTACTTTTGATTTGGGCTTCCTTTTCAAGAGTAAGATCCAATCATAAGTCCCCTTCTAATTTGGGAATCTTCCTCAGGAGTAATCCCCATGTTATAGTATCCAAATATCCATAAAGTACATATACCGTTATGGACCTTGTTCCTGGATTTCATCCCTGAAGTAAAACCAAATTTTAATCTATTTTGGGCATTCATACATACATAAGCCCCACATCATTGCATCTTTCATGTCACAATTGTCTGGTTTCACCAATACCTCAAGTTTCTCACACTGAGCATGACTCACGTGAGCTTAGAGAGTAAAAGTAATCATGACATCTTTCTTTGAGCCATCAATCATACATAAACATCATACTCCCTTACTCGAACTACGTGGGATATGATTCCTTTTCCAAAACAAAGGATACATAGGTAGCCCATCTGCAGGTACGATCCCGACTATGAAATAATCCATGTCCTTCTAAATGACAATAAACTTCATGTGCCCCACTGAGTGGCTTTAAAACTAGTACAGTCATTATAATGACCTAGAGACTTTTATGTATTGAAGGATACCATCAACTAAGAATCTCCAATAAATACAGTTGATTCTCTATCAATGAAGAACCTCAAATACATATAAAATATTCTCTAAATTTCCTACATATCAATCGCTGATTGTCAGATCTAAAGGAAAGATCATTTTATACCTGGTAATGTAATATGGATTCATGAACATAACTTAAATCTATAAACAGAGTCCCGGAGTAGACAATAATTCCCCTAAAAAAGGTGTGATGAGTCCGACCTCCCATCATCTCTACCAATGTAAATTTCTAAGCCTCATCAGTCCACAACTAATGAGCACATACCTTTGGAAAATAGGTCCAAATGGATATGGAATCATTGGATGTTTCTGGTTCTACGAAAAAACCCATTGGAAATCGCATGAAATATTTGAACCTTAAATCAACGAGGTCATCCCCAATTCCAGAGTAAACAACAGGGTTACACTGACGCCCTGTGTCACCCTCGGTAACCCCTCAAACAATGAGTTAGATGAAAAGAGTACCTCACGCAATGCCTAACAAGTTCTACTGAGAAGAGTAGAAGAAGACATAGAGCATACCTGTTATCAACTCATGCGCTGCATGATTGTAGACATCCATAGCACACGGCCGCCCGCGGCCCCGTCCTTCAGCTCCCTAAGCCTGACATGAGCCGCCTAGTGGTGGTGGAAGGACCTAGAAATGTCGTCTGCCAACCACAGTTCATTCTGGTTTTCTACCAACACCGCCTCCCAAGGGACCACCCTGTCCTCACCTGTGATTTCTCTGATCATGACACTGCCCTTTTCGTGGCGGTGCATCTATCAGATATCTGGAAACCTCAGAACATTTGGTTGATTAGTCTCATGCCAAATGCCCTCTCACATCACATTCCTAGCACTAGTCCTCCCTGGGCCGTCTTGGTGCTCTATAGTATCCCCAACCATGTGCCTGAGTCTAAATAAGGGGAGACCTTCGGCGTCGAGGCCCTGCCAATCGACGTCCCTCTGAAAAAAAATTCTCTCTCACCAGTGCCTGGTCCAGCACCGTAAGATGGGTGTGGATGCACAAGGTCACTATACTGGCATGGAAATTCTCTATAGAGTCCTCACTCAAACTTCTATGCTCAGAAGTTGTCATCACGTACCACGTACAAAGAGAACCGAGTAAGGTCTACGAACCCAGTCACGTACTCAGCCACTGCCATCACTCCTCGCTGAAGACCCAACAGCTCCTGAAACTATATAAAGTGTAAGTAGGAGGGGTATTACTCCTCACTAAATAGCTTCTAGAAGTCATCACACGTGAGTACCGACTCATCATGCATCTGAGTAAACCTAGCTCCACTAACGCCAAACCGCTTGATGGAAAAACTGGCAGTCAATGCCACCATCTGAGCTGTCAGTGTCCGAACAAGCCTGAAGTGGCAAACCACCAACTCTAGACAAACCTTCACTTATTGAGGGTATGGATCACTGTGGAACCTCAGTGGTCACTAAACCCTTAAATCATGTAGCACGCCCAGTCTGCGCTCATCATCGACCTTCGCTGCTGGTACTATCTTCTACTCCACAGGTGGAGGTGCTACTACCTATCCTCCTGGAGAAAGGGTAATCGTATGATGGATCTTGAATTAAGGCCTTGTCACTCATGGAGTCTTCATCACAAACTAGAGCTAGTATCCTAGATGGTTATCATCGCAAAGACATCCTGAATCCGATCAAGGAGTACCACAGTCAAATTAGCATATATATATATATATATATATATCAACAGTGATGGGGAGCCAACTAAAGAAGGACAGTCAAAGAATCAATCATGTATGATGCATGAACCAAATTCCCTGCAACAAGTGTCTCAGTGAGCCAAGTTGACAAGAGGGTTATCAGGGTCCAGGTGATTGGATACGTCGACCACTGCACCATCACTGGACTCCCTTGCCTGAGAATTGATCTTGAGACATGTTGACACTATTTCCCTAAAACTCAACGAATTCCTTTTTAGGGACGTCCGAACAACGAACCAAGGAAGGAACCACATATGATACCACTTTTTCATGACCAGAACCATATTGGGGCTCGAGCCGTAACTACCCCAAGCCCACCTCCATAGGCCAGGGGCTGGTGACTAGCGCCGAAGGCACAAAAAAATAGGGGAGGCATTTTCCTAGAAATTGTACACACACATACAGATAACTCAATGAGAAAGTGGATAGAAAAGAAATCAAGATACAAAAATTCTAAAAATGGGAAACCAACATACATGTATCGATCACTAACCAATACAAGTAAAGTGATAAAAAGTAGACTGACAAGTAAACTGAACAGTAAAAGGGGAAAAACTCACACCCAACCAGAAAGGTTTCACAACCCATCAACAGGTAAAACGAAACTAAACCACTGGTGAGTCTCGCAATTGAAAGTAATAAAATGGCCATTGAACGCAGCCCAAGCTCCTATGTCCTCCACGCCCCTCTGTAGTCTCGAACGACTTGTCCGTCTTCTTAAAGGGAATACCAAGTGCAGGCAAAGCCCAAGTTGGGGTGAATATTAAGATACTCAGTTGGATGCCCCGAAAGCTCGAGGGAGAAACAAAGGAGATACTAAAATGGTGAGTAGTAGATAGAACTAGAACAATGTAAGAGTACAATAGTTAGTGTCCAACTCAACCTAAAAAGAGAAAGGAAGAAGGCTCATCCAAGCAAGATGGGCTAGACACAGAAAGCACGTGGCATACCCCGCGCATCTTCGACCCTCCTAGAAGGAGAGTAACTGAACCCAAGGAGTGGGAACAAAACTAGGGTGTATATATATGCTCTACAAGAAACCCAAATGAGTGTGTAAGGGGATCTCTATCACCATGATCAGCCTAAGACAAGTCACCAACAATTAAAAGAACATCATTCACTGATTCCCTGTGGTCCCACATGCCAAACCTTCCTCATCGGTAAACCAAACAACCAAGGGCCCCTCTCTAGTAATCACAAAGATAATTCACTGACTAGCCTCATAGAATGTGCTGAGTCTGAAAGATGTTATTGGGTAACCCACTTCCCAACCCAACAGGAGGGTAAACCCCAAGAGGTCATCAGGTTACCCACTACCCAGCCCAGCAGGAGGGTAAACCACAAGAGGTCGTCGGGTAACCCACTGTCTAGCCCAGTTGGAGGTTAAACCGTAAAGTCAATGGGTAACCCACTACCTAGCCCCGCAGGAGGGTAAACCCTAAGGTCAATGGGTAACCCACTACCTAGACCCGCTGGTGGGTAAACCCGAAACTGGTCCGATAACTCTGCACTGCTCGTGCCATCACTGGGTTTCACTAACACCGCTATCATGTGTAGGTTCAGAGTGCGTCAAAAAAACCTCTGACCAATGCCCTTTCATGTTTACACATTTAATGAGATATTTAAAGAGGCTCCTATTGCCCAAACAGATTACACCATTGTAATCCTCTCGAAAAAACACACGAGATAGACTATTTACTCACTGAAAACAACTCCCAATGGAAAAGTTATTCAACACCTCTTTATGACCATACGACGTCTCATGGGACCCACACCTTTGTCCTTAAAAGGGTCGGGTGAACTGCGCCATCGTGATGCTCTCGAAGAAACACACCAAAATTACTATTCATACACCCCAAACGGACGTCTGATAAACAAATCACAGTACGCTGCACACAGCATAAAGGACCACATGTGGGGCCCACTCCACAACTCCATCTTCAATGACTAAAACAACCCTAGTCAACCCCACCTCAATGCTAGGGTCACAATGCCACTGACGGTGCCTAGAACGGACTCCGGATGCAGAAGTTGCATATCCCCACGTTATGCAAACGGGGCCCTGTGGGGCCCACACCTCGACCCTGAAATACGTCACACATATAATATCATTTCATTCCTTGCAGATAACCACACGAAATAGTCTATTCATTTTCCCCGTATGGACTTATGAAGCATAAGTCATAAAAACGCAGCAGATGCTCGAAAGCTGCCTATTGGGGACCACGCATCGGGCCCAAATTTAGGCGAGAGGATTGCACCATCGCAATACCCTCGGAAGGACGGTCAAAAAATGAGTGCTCAAACACCGAAAACATATGTTGGGTGAAAAAGTGGCGTTTCACCGTAAAACATGTGAACCTGGCCTTGTGGGGCCCACACCTTGTCTCCAACCTGAACGCTTCGGAAAGAATCTCAAAAAGTCCGCACGTGGACTTGGGTCATGCTTTTAAGAAACCAGATCTTCATTTTCAGGTATGTCTTTCCGTTTTCTGGAGTTTTGAGAAAAGAAGAGTTTATGGAAATTTTTTATGTACACAAAATGTACATTATGAGTACACGATGTGTACTCCTTTGCCACTTGAGGCCATGTGCTGACCGTGCCCGGGCCACACACATGGTGTGTAGGGGTGATGTGGAGGCCTCTTAAAGCGGATTATGGAAAAACTGAGTACACACCGTGAACCCCAGAACTACACACCGTGTATTTTCTTTTTTTATTAAATGCCCCGAGGTCGTGCCTAATCACTAGAATGACCTTCTTCTAGGTCCCGTTCGGCCGAGATCTCCCTTATGGTCGTGATCCTTCTCTAATCCCTCGAGCTTCCATTCGATCTCCATTTCAACTGCCGTCGATTGCGTTGGAACCACATCGGTGATTTCTTCCTTCTCCTAGAGCCTTGTTTTCCAATTCCTTCTCTTTCTCAAGATAACGTGGGTTGAGCATTTTGGACGTTTTCTCAGATATTAGATGTTATAAGAAGAATCAATCATCGTGGTTCAAGTATATGGATCTCCTAGAATCGAGGTAGGTGGTTTGTGCCTTTCTGTAGGAAGTCTTTTAATATTTTGTGAAATTCCACCAATTCCCTTAAACGGGGTATTGTGTGTTTCCTATTTTTGCCTTGTTGTTTGCCCGATTTTATTGATTGCTTGAGTAGAGGTCAATTCTTGAGAATAAGGAAATTTTTACTATGCCCTGGATGTTTTTCCATGCATGTTTTTCATGTTAGACGTTTTTCCAGTTTCCATGCTTAGTTGTAGGATAGTGGAACTGTTATACTGTTATGCTGTTGTGCCTTAGAATTATAGCCAATTAGTACTCGAGGTTTACTTATGGCGATACGCATGCTATGAATGTTTTTTTACATAGGGCTGAGAGAACCTAGGGTAGTGGACCATAGTAAGAATGGACGTAAGGGCTTCACCAGAGTGTCTTTAATTTAAGATGTGAGACCACAAGGGGGAATTGACATTGAGTGATTCCTCAGAGTGTCTGTAGTTCATCGACATGGGCCACAGTGGGAATGTGACGTTGAGTGCTTCCCCAGAAATCCTTTAGTACGATACGAGACTATAGGGGGAATTGAAGGTGAGTACTTCCTCAGAGATTCTATTCTTTAGCTGAACCAGAGGGGTGAGACTGTGTGTGCTTCCTAGAGGGTTACTAGTACTTGTAGGTTGAACCATAAGGGTTGGGCTGTGAGAACTACCCAGGGGGTTACCTATTGTTCTACTTGTTGTTTGGATTTTACCTGTGTACATTGTATGCTAGACACTATGGATTGTAGCGGCTGTGCGCTTTCTTGTTTACTACTTCCTGTAATTTTACTTGCCATGTATTCACTGACTATTAGGCATAGATCTTTGGGTGGTTTCCTACTAGGACCTTGTCTCACACACTGTTTGGGCCATGCTTTTGGGCCCAAACAGACTATATTTTTTCAGGTATAGATAAGGGCCATCGCCCATCTACTTCAGGTACTTGACTTGCTCTGGAGCTAGAGAGCATGGGACAAAGCTATGGCTTGCGATGCTGTGGAGTTTACCTGTTTTCTTTTTCACTTTGGTTTAGTATTGTATTCAGAATTGTGACTTGTTTGGATGCTTTCCTATACATATGTATCGTGCATAATTTTATATATATGTGTGTGTGTGAGCTCCCGTTGTTTACTGTTATTCTTCCGCTATTTATCATTTACTCTTGTATGGATGGTTACAGTCTGTTGTCTATTTTTTTTCTTCCACTATGTACTCTGCCAATGAGGGCATAGTTTCCCCACTACCACACCCAAGGCCCTCGTTGCTATTCGGTAGCCTCTGGCATTTGGGGAAATGTGCTTAAGTCCATGTGACCAACCAGGTACGGGGTGCCTCTGGGTGGCTTCCGGAACGGGGACATTACAAAGTGGTATCAGAGGAGTTTCTTTTTTATTGATTTACAGTTTGGAGCCTTTAGCCAGGGATAGGAAAAATTCTTTATTTGGTATTAAGTTGTTCTTTGGAGTAGCTAACCCATGTACAGGGAAAATCAAATCTACCTCACTTATTACAGTTTTATGGTTTTACTATGTTACAGTTGATCTGATTTCAACTAGAGTGATTCACATGGTTTTCGTCTTTATTGTTGTTGATATTGTGGTTCTATTTCTGTCGCAACACGATGAGATGAGGGTATGCCATTTCATTCATCACATAGGAACTCGTTATAAATCACATTCCATTCATTCTTTCCATGCCATTTAGGGTTAATTATCAATTTCATGTTGTTGTGATAGATGTTGTGTAGATTATGCATTCTGTTGTGATAGATGCTTTGATAGAATCCTTGTAGTTTAATAGAGAGGTTGTTTGTATTGTACTTTGCTTAAATGAACACTAAATTTTGGTTCTTGAGGTGTTATAGTCCCTATTTAATTGGAAATTGGGGAATCAATGACCAAGGTTTCCTTATATATGACTGTATTGGATGCCAAGCTTTGATTCGTGGGGATAATGGGCCCTCACGAATCGGAATAGGCACCTTCATGCTTGTTTTTTAGTGTTTTCTAGGCTTCAGTTCATTTGTAGAGCTACTACCCGGAAAAACCCAGAATAAACGGTGTGTACTTTATATATACACGATGTGTCGTTTTTAAACCATTTCACTGACTATGTGAGAACAAACACAGGTTGTGAAAACTCTCCAGGAACACGCCGTGTATGGTAGGTACACGCCGTGTAGTAGTGAGACGTGTACCCAGTCATGTCACTAACAACACGGATTAGGGAAGCTTGAGTAATACATGCCGTGTTTTATATTAACATGCCATGTAGCATTGTTCTAAGTATCAGTCATGTCACGAACAACATGGGTTGGTGTTATCTCCTCTTATACATGCCGTTTAGGGGTCAGCCGTGTACCCGACCGTGTCGCCAACAACACGGGTCCTGAAAAAATTTCAAGTACATGCCGTGTTTTTTTTGTAAAACGCCATGTAGTCTCATCCGTGTAACCAGCTATGTAACTAATAACACGGGTCATTGAAACCTTGTCTACTACACGCTGTGTCCTCAGGGAACACGTTGTGTAGTCTCAGTTTAAGAAGAGCATGTGGTTTAGCCGTGCAAGGAGACTCGGGAAGGGGAATAGAGTTCAAGTACACACCGAGTGTGGGGACAACAAGCCGTGTAGTTTGGGGTGTTACACGACCAGGGGTGGCTGGAGTACACGCCCATGGGTATGGTTTAAGTGAACACGCCGTGTAGTTTTTATATATGCCGTGTAGTCATGTTTTTTAAACATGAATGTTTCCTTCTCTGGTTCCCATTTTGTACTCTTGTGTTCTCAGTCTTTGATAATCCCAATCTAAGGTGTGCTTTTGATCAATAAGATTTATGACTCTGAGACATCCTCCGGTTGTATGTCAGTTGCCAGACGGTGATCAGACACCGGATATGGCTGATCATGGACCTCCTGCAGATCCTCCTGTTGTGCCAGCCTTGGCACCCGCACTTATACCCATCGTAGGCGCCGATGCATTGATTAGGGAATTATTTATGAGGATGATGTAGACCTTTCAGGGAGAACTGCCTCCTGCCATTACTATGGTAGACTTGATGCAAGTTTTCCAGTAGTATCATCCTCCCACTTTATCGGGAGAAGGAGGACCACAGGCTACATAATCAAGGATGGAAGCCATGATGACTATCTTTGAGCATCTGGAAACACCTCCAGAGAGGTGGTACAAGCTCGCTACCTATATGCTATGAGAATCTGTCAAGAGGTGGTGGGACGTGATCTCACAGGTGGTTCATCAGTAGGTTATGGCTTGGTAGGAGTTCTATTGCGTGTTTTATGACTACGTCTACCCGGAGACCCTGAGGGCCGATCGAGCCTAAGAGTTCATGAGTGTAGAGCAGGGTACTCTTTATATTATGGAGCATTCCTCTCGTTTCACTGAGCTGCAGCATTTCACACCCCTCTGGGGTCGAGATGGGATGTTTTTAGAAAGGAATTTTGAGTATGGTCAAAAGTGGGAGATCCACTCGCAGGGGAATATCTTCCAGTTAAATTCTAACACTTCCATCGTCAACCAGACACTTATGCGGAGCGCAATCTGAGATACTCCAGAGCTGCGAGCCAGAGTGGTCTTGCTTCCAGAGCTATTATTCCTCTAGTTGACAGTAGGAAGCGTCGTAGGGAGTCTACGCGTGGTGATATGAGGAGGCGAGATACATCTTCAGGTTGCCAGGTAGTATGCTACCAGTGTGGAAGGACAGAGCACATGAGGCCATAGTGTCAAAAAGACCCATTGGAGAGCTGAAATTGTAGCAAGATGGGTCAAATTTTTCATTTCATCCAGGTTTTCTCACCAGTAGCTGGTGACGAGGGTTCTTCCATGACTCCTCATTCAAGAGCAACACCACCAGTTTCTCACCATTTGGGGAACTGGAGTTCTTCCGACCATTCGGGCCGAGGTGGAGGTCGATGCAGTGGTGGTCAGTCACCAGTCTTTTAGTGTCAGCAGAGAGGATCAGCTCAGAGTGGTTAGGCAAGGTCACAGGGCTATGGGGTAGGCTAGACTTTTGTGATTGAGCAGACTTATCAGGAGAAGGATCCTAGACCTTCTACAGTTCGAGGTACGATCTTAGTAGCCTCAGTTTTATCTTTAGCTCTTTTCGATACTAGTGCTACGCATAGCTTTATCTCTGTTGTTGTTGTGGAGAGCCTTGGATTCTGCATATTTTCTTCTACTAACCTGTTTACACTATACACACCTTTGTGGACGAGGACATCTAGTGTACGTCAGTGTAGAGAGAGCCCTCTCGAGGTTGCATGGTATCATTTCTTATGGGATCTCTATGTACTAGAGATGACAAGCTATGATGTAATTCTCAGGATGGACTGGTTGGTTCTCTTCCAGTATCTCATCGACTGTTATCACCGCAGGGTGAGTTTCATTTCACCAGTGGGTGAATCTTTTCATCATACAGGCGAATGGGATGTTCAGGCGAGTCGAGGAGGACTCGAGCATCATGGTCTAGGAAGGGTTACGACCCAGATTGCTAGCCTTTATCTAAATGACCAAGGGACATCACAATTAGACATTCCTCCTATGGTGGATCGCTTCATGGATGTCTCTCTAGAGGATTATCTGGTTTTACACTAGAGTGTGAGGTAGAATTTTTGATTGATATCATGCTAGGGGAGACACCAGTGTACATTCCTCCTTATAGGATGGCTACACCTGAGTAGTAGGAGCTCAAGAAGTAGTTGGAAGAGTTGTAGGCAAAGGGTTTCATCAAACCCAGTACTTCTCCTTGGGGTTCGCCTGTCCTGTTTACGAAGAAGGAAGACGATACCCTTAAGCTTTGTGCGGATTACCAGAAGCTGAACTAGCTGACGGTCAAGAACTGATATCCCTTACCAAGGATTGATGATCCATTCAATCAGCTTCAAGGAGAACAGGTGTTCTCAATGATCTATTTAAGGTCCGGTTATCATCAGTCGTGCGTTAGACCATCAGATATACCTCTGATAGCCTTCAGGAGTGGGTATGGTCTCTATGAGTATACGATTATGCTGTTCGGTCTCACGAATGCACCAACAGTTTACATGGCACTGATGAACCGAGTGTTCCATCCTTACATGGATTCCTTCGTCGTGGTCTTCTTGGATGATATCTTGGTGTACTCTCTCACTCGACATGACCATGCTACCCATCTTGAGATCATTTTGAGTACGCTGAGAGAGCATTGGATTTATGCAAAACTCTCTAAGTGCCACGTTTCGATGGATCAGATTCACTTCTTAGGTCACGTCATCTGAGAGGCAAGAGTATCCGTGGACCCAGAGAAAGTGAGAGCTCTAGTTTCCTGGGAGCAGCCGAAGAACATTTTTGAGTTGCAGAGATTCTTAGGGCTGGATAGATACTACAGACGCTTCATTCAGAACATTTCACTTCTAGATGCACCATTGAAAAGTCTGACGAAGAAGGGGGTGAAGTTCTTATGGTCAGATTCTTGTGAGTCATCCTTTCAGGAGTTGAAGGGAAGGTTGACGTCAGCACTGATACTAGTCTTGCGAGAGCCATGCAAGAGCTATATTATTTATTGTGATGCTTCTGGTATCGTACATGGTGCTGTGCTTATGCATGGAGATGGTTTCCTTACATACGGGTCTAGGTAGAAGGGTCCACATGAGAGGAACTACCCGACACACGATCTAGAGTTGGAAGCTATTGTTCATGCCTTGCGCTGTTGGAGACATTATCTTATGGGAGATCACTTTTTGGTTTTCACTGAACACAAGAGTCTCAAGTAAATATTCACTCAGCGTGATCTGCATCTGAGACATCACTGGTGGGTCGAATATCTCTAGTCTTTTAATTTAAATCTTGCATATATGCCAGTAAAGGGCAATGCAGTGGCAGATGCGTTGAGTAGGAGAACTCAGATGCAGGCAGTTCGGGAGGCCAGTAGTGAGTGGAAACTTATGGCTATGTTCTCTAAGATGCATCTAGAGGTGCGCAATAGACAGGGACAAACCTACCTATCTTCTGTAGCCATTACCTCTACACTTCTTGATCGGGTACGGATGAGGAAACTATCAGACTCAGAAGGTTTAGTCATGCGGGAGAGTGTGTTAGGAGAGGACCCTCTTCCTCGATGGACAGTGGGTGAGGATGAGATATTGTGTTTCTAGGGATGCGTATGGGTGCCAGTAGACATATGCAAGGAGCTTATGTGGGATTTTCATTCCTTAGTTTGGGCAGTTCATCCTGGCGTCACCAAGATTTATCAGGATCTTCATCGCCAGTACTGGTGGACAGGTATGAAGAGAGATGTAGATGGTTTCGTCTTGAGGTGTTTTACTTGTCAGCAGTTGAAGGTAGAGCATCAGTGAAAAATAGACCTTTTATAGTAGTTACCCATTCGATAGTGGAAGTGGAAAAATGTCACAATGGACTTTGTGACCAGATTGCCGAGGTCGCCTCGAGGGAACGATGTTGTTTGGTTTGTCGTCGACAGGCTTACAAAGGTTGTTCAATTCTTACCGATCAAGGAGACCTTTAGTGTTGATGATCTGGGATGACTATACATCCGAGAAATTGTACGTCTGCATGGAGTTCCACACTCCATTGTTTCAGACAGGGATGCACACATTACTTCTCAGTTTTGGAAAGGGATTCATAGGGCTTTGTGTACATAAGTACTTTTGAGTAAAACATACTATCCACAAACAGATGGCCATTCCAAGCGTACGATCTAGGTGCTTGAGGATATGCTCTGATTAGGCATTCTAGACTTTGGCGGTTCTTGGAAGAAGCATATCCCTCTTGTGTAGTTCTCCTACAACAACAGTTTTTAGGTGACTATTCAGATGACACCTTACGAGGCTTTGTATGGTAGGCCATGATGATCACCTTTATGCTGGATAGAGGTAGGAGAGGCAGCTTTACTGGGACCTCGTCTTGTTCAGGAGACCTCAGAGAAAATAGAGTTGACTCAGAAGAGGATGGCTACATCATAGTCTCGACAGAAGTCTTATACTGATCAGCGGAGACGACCTCTGGAGTTCGAGGTAGGGGATCAGGTTTTCTGGTGTGTCGCACCAAGGTTGGGACACAAGAGGATACATAGAGAGGGTAAAATTTCACCGCGTTACGTCAGGCTGTTTGAGGTATTGGAGAGATTTGGGCCGACTGACTATCGGTTGCAGTTACGTCAGAGGTACCAGGCCATGCACGATGTCTTCCACGTCTCTCAACTCCGACATTACCTTCCAGACCCGTCTCATGTCTTTCAGCCCATGGAGGTTGAGCTCGAAGTGGATTCATAGTTTGAGGAGCATCCTATCCATATTGTCGATCGCAGTACGAAGGTTCTCCATGGGTGTCCTGTTTCTCTAGTACGGCTGCTATGGCAGCATGGGCGAGTATAGTACGAGACCTTGGAGAGGGAGGTCGATATATGATTGCAGTGGCCGGAGATGTTCGTAGTTTCTTCTTCTACACCTCTCTATAAGAATTCGGGGATGAATTTCTTTAAGGGGGAAAGTTTGTAAAAACCCGGATCTTCGTTTTCACGTATGTCGTTCCTTTTTCTAGAGTTTTGAGAAAACAGGAGTGTCTGGAAATTTTTGAAGTACACGCCGTGTACTTTATGAGTAGAAGACGTGCACTCCTTTTCCGCTTGAGGCCGTGTGTTGGCTATGTCTGGGCCATACACACGGTATGTAGGGGTGATGTGGAGGCCACTTAAAACAGATTACAGAAAAACCGAGTACACGCTGTGTACCCCAGAAGTACACGTCGTGTATTTTTTTTATTAAACGCATCGGGGTCATGCTTAATTTCTAGAATGACCTTCTTCTAGGCCTCGTTCGGCCGAGATCTCACGTACGGCTGTGATCCTTCTCCGAGCCCCTGAGCTTCCATCCGATCTCTGTTTCAGCCGTCGTCAATTGCATTGGAACTGAAGCATTGATTTCTTCCTTCTCATAGAGCCTTCTGTTTTAATTCCTCCACTTTCTCAAGATATTGTGGGTTGATTTTTTTGGACATTTTATCAGATCTACGACATTCTAAGGTGAATCAATCACCGTGGTTCAAGTATATCGATCTACTAGCATCATGGTAGGTGGTTTGTGCCTTTCTGTAAGATTTTTTTGAATATTTTGTGCAATTACACCAATTCCCTTAAATGGGGTATTGTGTGTTTCCTATTTTTTCCCTATTGTTTGCTGGATTTGCTTGATTTCTAGAGTAGAGGTCAATGCTTGTGAATAGGGTAATTTTTACTGTGCTCTGGATGTTTTTCCATGCATGTTTTCCTGTTAGGCGTTTTTCCAGTTTCCATGCCTAGTTGTAGGATAGTGGAACTGTTGTACTCTTATGTTGTTGTTCCTTAGAATGATAGCCAAGTAGTACTCGAGGTTTACATGGGGATATATGCATGCTATGTATGTTTGTTATACACAAGGATGAGAGAACTTTGTGTACTGGACCATAGAGAGAATGTAAGTAAGGGCTTCTCTAGAGTGTCTCTAATTTACGATGTGAGACCACAAGGGTAATTGACGTTGAGTCCTTCCTCGGAGTGTCTGTAGTTCCTCAACGTGGGCCACAGTGGGAATGTGACATTGATTGGTTTCCCAGAGATACTTTAGTATCATACCAGACTATAGGGGGAGTTGACGGTGAGTGCTTCCTCAGAGATTCTATTCTTTAGTTGAACCAGATGGTTGAGACTATGTGTTCTTCCCAGAGGGTTGCTAGTACCTTTCGGTTGGACCATAAGGGTTGGGCTATTAGAACTACCCAGGGGGTTACCTGTTGTTCTACTTGTTGTTTGGATATTACTTGTGTACTTTGTATGCTAGTCACGGTGGATTATAGCTGCTGTGTTCTTTCCTGGTTACTGCTTCTTGTACTTTTACATTCCGTGTATTCACTGACTGTTATGAAAAATATCTTTGGGTGGTTGCCTATTGGGAAATTTTCACACACCCTGTTTGGGACATGCTTTTGGGCCCAAACAGACTATATTTTTGCAGTTATAGATAAGGACATGTGCCCTTCTACTTCAGGTACTTGACTTGCTGTGGAGCTAGAGAGCATGGGACCAAGCTATGGCTTGCAATGCTGATGAGTTTAAATGTTCTCTTTGGCACTTTGGTTTAGTATTTTATTCAGCATTGTGACTTGTTTGGATGAATTCCTAGACATATGTATAATGCATAATTTTATATATATGTGTGTGTGTGTGTGCTCTAGGTTTTTACTATTAGTCTTTGGCTATTTATCGTTACTCTTGTTTGGATGGTTACCGTTTCTGCTGTTGTCTATTTGTTTTTCTTCCGCTGTGTACTCTGCCAATGAGGGCATAGTTTCACCACTATCACACCCAAGGCCCTCGATGCTTGTCGGTAACCTATGGAATTTGGGGAAATGCAATTGAGGCCATGTGACTAACTGGGTACGGGGCACCTCTGGGTTGCTTCCAGAACTGGGATATTACAATGATGCCGCTGATGACGCGTCAATCGGACATCCCAAATAAGAGTTAGGTCTGACGCAAGATTAATTAACTAATTAAATAATTAATTAATCATTTTAATTTAGCGTTTCATTCCATCGAGCGATGAAACCAACAAGCAAGGGTTCTGAAACAACTTTGGAAGGACCGTCTCGACTCCAGGGCCACAGTACCACTGACGAAACATAAAATGGACGTTTGGCTCCGGATGTTCGTCTGTTACAAGGATTAATAATAATTTTATATTATTAAATTAAAGAGTTCCATGTTACCCACCTTCAGTCCCAGAACCCAAAATCCCCAAAACTCACTTCTAATGGTCTGCCTTGCTAACACAAACCTACAGCCGTAGACGGCGCATCAAACGGGAACATCGTTTAGAAGTTACGGCCCCCAAATGCAAGGAGGACCAAACGGGCTGGCCCGACTCACCGTGGCCCACCAGCCGTGGCCCGTTCCAGGAACACCGGACCCCTTTGGGTCTAGTTCTTCAAGGATACTAGACATTTGGTCAGTCTTCATTGCACAACAGGACCCGCAATGTGTGGGTCCTTTTCAACGCTGCACACCCCGAGGCGCTGACCTCGGGGTCCTCCTCCGACCACGATGGGACAACACTAGCACCCTCGAATTCTGTAGTGCACCGCCGCACCCCCTTCAGCCTGCACCACACCGCCTCATGCGGCCCGCTTCGGCTCCCCGCTCCACCATCAGTACAGCCAGCTCCGCAGGTTCCCGCTCCACCACACCGGCAGCACCTTGTCCGCCCCTCTGGCGGCTCTCCTGAAGCCACCATGCTCTATCGCCTCCATATTGACCTCGTACGACGCCACTTCTTCGGCCACGCCCGTCCTCTTCGGGTGCTCCACCACACAAAAATCAGCGGCTGCTGAGCTCCGCCGCAACCCTGGCTCGACCTCCGGTCGCGCCGCTTACCGGGTCCGAACCTTCAATCGGTCCTCCGACCACATTTATGGTTAGTAATTTTTTTCCAAAAACCAGATTCGGAATCCTTAAGGCCGGATCATCACAGCACCTCCCCTCGCTCGTCGATCCGTCAGAGTTTTGGCGCGTCCAAAATTTTGGATGAAAAAATGCCAAGAATGACAGTTTAAATAGGGATCAGGCGTTGACCGTGTTCATTTGGCCACCACCCCAATTCCATATTTATATAATTTAAACGACGAAATTGGAAAAAACTCAAGAAATTGATGATGGTGTGAAAATTAATTGTTAGGGCCAATATGGGCCTATATACCCTGAGAGGGGGGGGTGAATCAGGGTATGGATATTCTTTTCAAAAATTCTTCTTGCCCCACAAGATCTTGACCTCTTTATAATAAGGGTCACTTTGTTTTCTCTTATGTGTTTATGTTAATCACTTCTCTTTATCTTTATCTGATGGTTATGCTTTAGATGGAATGCAAGGAAGCAACCAGGTAGACACATAGATTTTTACTTGGTTCACCCTCACTATGCTACGTTCAAGGAGCATAAAACGATGATGTACTACTGTACCAAATCCACTAAGGCTCACTACCAATAATGTTTGGGCTAGATCATTTCTATGCCCAGGCTCACTGCCTTTACAATGTTTAGGGTCAGCTCACTACTTTCCCAAGGGTCACTCCCTATTTCTCTCTCTGGCTCATTGCCGGTGGAGAGGATCACCTACTTCCTCTTCCTATGCTCACTGAACTTGGAAAGGATCCACTCACAGTTTATAGACATGTAGGACTCTTCACTTGCATGAAATAATGCATCCTCAACTGTTGATAGATGCTCTGTTTAAGTCTTACATTCATCCACTGATGAATATCCCTTTTCCCCTGACCACTGGGAAACTACCTTTGGAATGTACCTTCGCAAAGCACCCTACTTCGCGAAGCTATCAATTTCGCGAAGCTCAAACAAGCCTTCGCGAAGCACATTCCTTTTCGTGAAGCTCACACTTTCGCGGAGCTCATACCATCGCAAAGCTCAAGCCTTCTCAATACTTAGGCTGTCACGGAGGTCATGTCGTTGAAAGTGACTTCCCTCATGAAGCTCACTGATCCAACGCGGAGCACACGACTTTCATGGAGCTAGAATAGCCGCCGCAAAGCTCTTTTTCATGAAGCACACTTCCTTCACGAACATCCTTCGTGAACCGAGAGCAAAGTATTTTTTTCTGAAAATTCTCTCTACTTTTCTCGAGGGGGTTGGCCTCTATTTATAGGCGATTCCACCGACCCTCAAACATTCCGCGCGAAGTCAACGCCACATCATCTCAAATCGCGAAGCTCCGAAGTTTCCGCCGAAATTCTATCAATATCACGAAGCACCATGACAATTTTCCTATCGCAGAGCTCGTCGTAATCGCGGAGCATCACCATAAATATTCCTTCGCAACTTCGACGCGAAGCTCCCTCGCAAATCCCTTCACCGCCGCGATGCACTTCAACCACTACCATTTGTGAAGCATTGACATTACAACGAAGAATCACCACCATCATTATTTTGTTCTTCACAAAATCCAAACCATGAAGCCTCTCTTCATGAAATTCATTCCATTTCCATATTTAATAATGATCTTCATGGAAATCCTATTTTCACTATGCTCACTAAACTCCAAATTTTGGACCCCAAAAATTTGGAAAACAGTGGAAAATGGTCCATCTTGTACTGCTCTTTTGTACCGCCTCCATATTGTCCTTTCCTGTGTCATAATTCTTTTATCAACATTGATTGTCAAAAACTTATTTGGAACTCGACATTTTACCATGGAAACCTGCTTTGTCAACAAACACAATCAACCCAAAAATGATGCAATGTTACCTTGAGGGATTTTTTCCCAATATTCTCCCCCTTTGGGTTTGTTGACAACTCTTCACAACTCTTCTCAGAATGATTTTATGTGCATTGATAGCTTTCTGAATCTCCTTCCAGCCTCTACCACCATTCGCCTCATGTGATTCTGATAGAATTCAAGGAATCACATAACACGTACTCTAAGCCCACATGAGCAATTCTCGGCTTGTGAAAAAAGAGTAGTATGAAAATTTCATCAATGAATCACTTCATGTCAGACCCCAATTGTCGATTCCAAACTGATACCAATTGTAAAATTGATACCAATTGTTGAACCATACTGATAAAAATTGGTGATAGATGGAAACCTTATCTCACCATTACAATATCACTGTTCTTCTCTTATCACGATCTTCATCTGTCGTGATATCTATTCTTTGATCGATCACTTCTAGCATCATCAGATTTTATACGATCCCCCTTTCTGCTCACAACTTCAACACCTCTTTAGCTTTATTTCCTGTGCTGTTCAAGCTAAGCTCTAGCTAAGCATGTTCAACTAGCATCAACTCCCCCTATCTGGATGCTCCACCTGTCAGATTCTCCCCTTATCAGTCAATATTTCTTAAATATCCACACTGTCTCCCCCTTGAACAGTAACTATTTTCTCCCCCTTTGTCAATGAACCCAAAGATTACTCCTTTGAAGTCTGCAATAGAGTAGAAAACACGTATCAGCACATTAGGGAAAATACATCATACCTCAGGGAGAGGGGGTGTGGGGGTCCCACATCCACACTTTTTCAAGTGTAGGGAGTCTACTGGACTCCCATAGCCAATTGATGCCCTTCAAACGCTTCATTGGGTAAGGACTTTGTCAGAATGTCTGCAACCTGTAGTTATGTAGGCACATACTCCATCTTCACAATTCCTTTCTCAACCTTCCCCTTCATAAAATGATATTTTATCTCAATGTGCATTGTCCTTGAGTGATGGACTATATTTTTTCTGAGATTTATAGCACATGAGTTATTGCACTGGATACCGATCAGAGACTTCACTTCAACACCCTTATCATCAAGCTGTTGTTTCATCTACAATAACTGTGTGCATGCTTGAGTGGCCGTAATATACTCAACTTCTACGGTGCTCAATGAAATGAAATATTGCTTCTTGATTAGCCAAGAAACACATAGTCCGCCAAGATAGAATGCACCTCCTGACGTTGACTTCCTGTCATCCGTTGAACCGGCCCAATCTGCATCAGTATATCCCAATAATTCTGACTGAAATTTTTCATTATACATCAAGCCGAAGTCCACTAAGCCCTTGATATACCGAAGTATTCTTTTCACTGCTAGCTTGTGGATTTCATTGGGATTACTCTGATATATCACTGCTTGGCATGTGGCGAATACAATGTCAGGCCTTGTTGCAGTTTAGTATAACAAACATCCAATGATTTGTCTATATTCTGTGATATTAACTGCCTTGCCATCCTCATATTTGGAAGGATTCATCCAGGTAGCAACCAGAGTCTTTATCTCCTTGGAATTCTCCATTCCAAACCTTCTCAGAACCTCCTTGGAATATTTATATTGATAGATGAATGTTCCATTCTTTCCTTGTGTCACTTGTAGAACAAGGAAAAACATTATCTCACCAATCATAGACATTTCGAATTCATGTTTCATGAATTCAGAAAACCATCTGCACTGTGCTTTTTCTGATCCGCCAAAGATTATATCCTCGATATAAACTAGTACCAACATCTGTTGACATCCGTTGATTACTGTTGTGATTGAAATAGATAATTTAATCAACTCCACCACGATGGAAACCATGTTTCATCAAATATAGTTATAGCCTTGAGTTCCATGCTCTTGGTGCTTGTTTCAGCCCATATAATGCCTTCTTCAGCCGAAAAACCATATCCTCATTCTCATGAATAAGAAAACCGTCTGGATGCTCTATATGCACTTCTTCCTCCTGAATCCAATTCAAGAATGTAGATTAGACATCTATCTGGAATACTTTGAACATCTGTTGCACTGCATTGGCTAGGAATAATCTGATTGTCTCCAGCCTTGCAACCAGTGCAAATGTATCATCCAAATCCATTCTCTCTATCTAGGAGAACCCCTTGCCCAAGATTCATGCTTTGTTTCAAATTAATATTCCATCTTCGTTCATCTTATTGTGAAATACCCATTTAGTCATGATGACGTTCTTATCTACCAGCCTCAAAACAATATGATTTAGATCTTCATTCTTGGCCTGAACCCAATGTTCATCTTCAGCTGCATCAGCAAGGCATTTCGGCTCAACCTACGATAGTAAAGATTCCTGCTGTAGTGATTTCATTTTCCTTGTCTGAACTGGAGCTGAGAAATCATTGATGATGTTCTGCCTTTCAATTTTAGCTTGACTCTTTGGCTTCTATGCAGATAAGAATTTTACATCCTCATACTCACCATCAGTATCTTCTTCCGAATCAACTTCAACCACTTTTTCTCTCCCTGAGTCTCTTACCACTTCCTCAATTTTAAAAAAAACCGTTTCACTGTGTCATTGATCAATGATGTCATTTCATTGAACATCTTATCTCAAATTTTTGTTGACACACCTTTGATTTTCACTCGTAGCTTCTTGGTATCCTGAAAACAGTCAGCTGATACCACATTGTTAGAGTAAAATAAGTAAGCATGAAATGCTTGATTATTGCTTCTTCCACCAAAATATGTGTTCCCACCATAGAAGACACCTGAGTCGAGTCATTCAATTATTGCATTGATAGCACTTCCATATGATTTTGTTATTTAATTCTCCCCTTATGTTATGTAAAACTTCCTAGGGTTATTCCCACTGTTTAGACTCATAACCATTCTTCTCCTCATGCAACATTTTTTTTCATATTCCACTTGTAATTAATCCATTAACAAAATCTCTAAGCCTACTGAGTTGGGACTCAGTGTTGGATACAAGAGATAAAGTTAATAACACAATCACTTCCTATTGTCCTCTATTGATCCATTTCTTCTTCAACTCTGGTACCTTATTTGAATTAATTGAAACTCTGGAGCACATCACTTCTCCACTTTTCATCTTTAGATGCCACTTCCCCTTGGATCGTATCTCCCTAAATTATGAAATATTTGAATCAACAGTTAATATCATTTATATACATAGGGAGAGGGGGTCTTCTGGAATCCTCATGATGAGGATGGTGGTTGATCCTGATGGGTCAACCCTTTGATTCTTTCCTGCAGAGCATCACACTCCTTCCATGCTTCTTCTAACTGCCTAGCCAACTTTAACTGCTCTGGCCATATGTCTAAGCATTCATTGCCCACATTCTGAGCCTTTTTATGATATGTAGATTCCGCAGGCTTGGCCTTTCTCACCATTTGGGGTTTAAAACCACTGGTACACATTTCTTTGTTTGATGTTCCACCAAAATTACATTTCCCTTGATTCCTTATATGGGTAGGAATCTCTCTGTTTTTCATCTTCTCTTTCCCTTTTCGCCATTGTAGGTATTGTTCTCTTTCCTCCACTTCTCGCTTAGGAACACGTCATGCGGATTTTTCAATGTGTTCTTTGTTTATCTTTCTTTTATCAGATGTTTGAGTCACCACACTCTTTTTCATTGGCGGTGAGTCCTCCACGGAATGTGCATTCTTTTTACTCACAACTATAGGGGATCTCCCCTTAATATTCCAAGTTTGTTCACATTCTCTCCCCTTAATATTCCAAGTTTGTTCCTTTTCCTTTCCTGCTTTCTTCTTGCTACAATGTCTTGCCAAATGCACATAATCAGAACATATAATATATTTTACATCAAATGCATACCTCATTTCATCATTTCTCTGTCGAGATGTTGATGCATCATGATTTCTTCTTCTGAAATTGAGCTTTTGAGCTTCCAAACACATACTCATGGTATGCCCCATTCTTCCACAGTAATAGAATCTAATAAATGCTTTCCTCTGAGAGACTATTCTCTCGGATTTCTCATGATTCTTCTTCTTATTTTCAGATTTATTACAGATTCTGTTTTCACAGCCTAAAATGTATTCCCGAGCCTCTGAATAGAATCTTGATGTGTGGACATGAATCCCTCAGAAATAGCACATGTCGTCACATCTTTTTGAAACTGTCCTCTTAGGCCCATCTCAAACACCTACAAGGTTTTATCCACTCCTGGAACTCTTCATGGCTTGCATTCTATCATTCACAGGAGATGATTCATAATATCCAATGCCAGATTTTCCCAAACTATATGGTCTTTAAGGTGACAAAATATTCTGTTGTTTCTTCTTAGAAATATCATACTTCCTTTTAATTTTATCATCACCTTCGAAAGGATAATCGAATAATAAGTGCAGGGAATCCTTCAACTTAGGTTTTCCATGGTCTTTTGATATCTCCATTTCTTTCATGGATTTTTCTATCACTTCCTCCAATTTTTTAATCTTATTATCTCTTGATTCATGTTGAGCATTGAGTTATTTTATGCGATTTTTCCCACAACTCAACTCATCTTCTATTTCCCGTGTGAGCTTTTCCACCACGTCACTTTTCTCCTTCAATTTCATTTTTTCTTCTTCAATAGACTCAGAACAACATGCATTCTCTTATTGTAGCCTTTGATTCTTCTGAACTAGCTCAGATAGTTGTGTAGCAAGATCAACATTTCTGGCTTTCAAAATCTGAATTTCATCTGTGTCCAGATTCTTTCCCTTTACATCATCTTTGAGCTTCTCTTTCTTTATAGACAGCTTTTTTAGTTCTTCGGCTTGAGAATCATTCTTCTCCCTTAGATCAGTGGCCACATCAATGAGCCTTTGATTTAATCCTCTTAGCTTGTTAACCTCAATTTCCATTGCTTGGATCTTGATTTCTTTAGATATCATCTCTTCATCCAATTTCTGATCTAATTTCTTTGTCATATTGATAACATATATTGGTGGTCTCCTTCTTGAAAAATCTTCATTATCAGTTGTTTCTATATCACTTTTAGGTTCATCTACTTCACTCGTTCCTACCTCACGATTGAGTGAATCAATATTTTCCCTATCGTATTCATCCAGGCCTTCCTTTAGTAAGATGTTTGATTCTTTTAGTCAAATCACAATTTTTTCATAAACACTTCCACAATGAGGGATATCACCTGACATCTGATTCTTCTTTGATGTTTTCCCCTTCTCCATGGTACACAGAGATAAGAGCACATTGATTTGGACACACAAATCAACTAAACCAAGTCAGGGAAAACAAATCTTATAAAAGAAACATATCCCTCTGATACCAATTGTTAGGTCCAATAAAGGCCTATATACCCTGAGAGGGGGGTGAATCAGGGTATGTATATTATTTTCAAAAATTCTTCTTGCCCCATCGGATCTTCACCTCTTTATTACAAGGGTCACTTTGTTTTCTCTTATGTGTTTATGTTGATCACTTCTCTTTATCTTTATCTGATGGTTTTGCTTTAGATGCAATGCAGGGAAGAAAACGGGCAGACAAATAGATTTTTACTTTGTTCACCCTCACTGGGCTACGTCCAAGGAGCATACAATGGAGATGTGCCACTGTACCAAATCCACTAAGGCTCACTGCCAATAATGTTCGGGCTAGATCACTTCTATGCCTAGGCTCACTGCATTTACAATGTTTAGGTTCATCTCACTGCTTTCCCAATGGTCACTCCCTGTTTCTCTATCTAGATCACTATAGGTGGAGAGGATCACCTACATCCTCTTCCTATGCTCACTGCACTTGGAAGGGATCCACTCACAGTTTATTGACCTGTAGGTCTCTTCACTTGCATGAAAGAATGCATCCTCAACTTTTGATAGATTCTCTGTTGAAGTCTTACATTCATCCACTGATGAATATCCCTTTTCCCCTAACCGCTGGGCCACTACCTTTGGAATGTACCTTCGCAAAGCACCCTACTTCGCGAAGCTCCCAATTTCGCGAAGCTCAAACAAGCCTTCGCGAAGCACTTTCCTTTTCACAAATCTCACACTTTCGCGTTGCTCAGACCATAGAAAATCTCAAGCCTTCACAATTATTAGGCTGCCGTGGAGCTCAAGGCATCGCAAAGAGACTTCCCTCGCGAATCTCACTGAGCCAATGTAGATCACATGACTTTCGCAGAGATAGAATAGTCGTCGTGAAGCTCTTCTTTTACGAAGCACACTGCCTTCGCGAACTTCCTTCACGAACCGAGAGCAATGTTTTTTCTCTGAAAATTCTATCTACTTCTCTCGAGGGGGTCGGCCTCTATTTATATGCGATTCCACCGACCCTCAAACTTTCTGCGCGAAGTCAACGGCTTGTCATCTCAAATCGCGATGCTCCGAAGGTTCCACTGGAATTCTATCAATATCACGTAGCACCAAGGAAATTTTCCGATCTCGGAGCTCGTCGTAATCGCGGAGCATCACCGTCAACATTCCTTCACACCTTCACCGTGAAGCTCCCTCGGAAAGCCCTTCACCTCCGCAATGCAATTCAACCTCTACCGTTCACAAAGCTTTGAAGTTACCACGAAGAATCACCATCATCATTATTCTGGTCTTTGTGAAATCCAAACCATGAAGCCTCTCTTCGCGAAATTCATGCCATTAACATATTTAATTATTATCTTCATGGAAATCCTATATTCGCGATGCTCACTAAACTCCAAATTTTGGACCCCAAAAATTTGGCAAACCCTAAAAAAAGATGCCACCTTGTACTGCTCTTTTGTTCCGCCTCTAGATTGTCCTTTCCTTTGTCATCGTTCTTTTATCAACATTGATTGTCAACAACTTCTTTGGAACTTGAAAATTCACCATGGAAACCTGCTTTGTCAACAAACATAATCAACCCAAAAATGCTGCAATGTTACCTTGAGGGATTTTTCCCAACATTAATCAAGAATACTACCTCGATCCGGCCGTTTGTCGTTGGCAACACGTCTGCTACAATCCCACTTCGATCCACCGGAGTTCGCTCCTCAATCCGTCGAAGAACAACAAAGAATGGATATATATATATATAGAGAGAGAGAGAGAGATAGAGAGAGAGAGTGAATTAGAGTTTTTCCTTAACCCTGAACACTTAAAATCTCTTTATAGGGATCCCACTCAGTGCAGAACCCGATTTCACCGCGACCTCTGATTTTATATCGTTCTTAGGAAAAATGCCCCATTTCAAACTCAATAGAAGTCTCAGATTTCCATTCAGAGACTTCCTTTGAATGTTATTTGAAAATAACTCCAGTGATAAAAATCACTATGTCATTATTTTAATATGATGATATTTCCCCTGGGTGACATTTCTCACAGCAGGCCCACGCCCACAACTTTTACACCTCGCCTAGGGTAAACGACATGCTTCGGATGCAACCGTGCCATTGTATTTCTGATATGAGCTACCGTTTTTGAGAAAACACAACCCCACCACATGCATAGAATAAAGACAATATTTTTATAAAATCAATTTCGGGTACACCGGGCCTCGGAATCACATGTCGTCTTCACACCTAGCTCCAGAATTATATGTAGAAATATTCCAAGGTCTTACAGGGTAAAAACAAGATCTCTACACTTATGGGGTCCAAAAATCGACCCAAGTATGCCAATGGTCATAAATGTATCATTCAATAAGGTTAGGACATGTGTTAGGATAATTTAATATTATTATAATATTATTTTTTTACCTTATTTACTATATTTACCCCTTTAACCACAATAAATAAAATATTTACTGAAGTAAATATTACTAATGTCTAAAAATAATATTCACCTATTTTCACTATTTGGACCTCCTCATTCCAAATATGGAATCCATTTTCCCAAATTTAAATCACAAAAGTGGTATAAATTAATTTAAAATTAATTCTCGTTGTCAAAACAAAAAGCATGTTTTTATGAAATAATAACTATCAAAAGTTTGACACTTTTGTTTGTCTAGTTTAATCGTGAGATTACATCCAATGAATTAAATTATATTAAATGATAAAAATATAATTTAATGATATGTAAAAACAATTAAAATGTTTAATTTAATAATTTAAATTATTTCAATTAAAAAATTGTTTTTAATTAAAATTTTTTATTTTCACTATTCTTTAAAAAATGAATGTTTTTCGAAAAATACCAAAATTTCACCATAAGATAATTTCAATATTAATAAAAAAAATGAAATCCATTTTGAAAGATAAAATTTATAAAATTTCAAAAAGTGGGTATTACAATTTATAACGGCTAGTTTGATTGGTTGTCGTGTGTTAGAATCTCGATGTTGCGTACAATGAATGCTATTACATTATTCAAAGGGAAACGTATCATGGAAGCTTGGGGTGTTACATTCTTCCCACATTTTCGAAATTTCATCCTCACGATCTTTAAAATTGGTCTTGGGAACATAATTGAAAGTCCTACATCAGACAAAGAGTCAATAAAACTATCACTTTAAAATAAAGAAATAGAAGTACAAAGGTCACCTGAGATAACCCATACTAGGATTCCATGTATGAAAACATGGATATAGAAGATAAACTAAGTGTCAAGTTCTAATGGAGAGGGATAGAAAACATGATCAGGAGAAAGTTAACAACAAGAAAACCACAAACTTGTGATGGGACAAACAATCATTAGTTTCCCAGTAAGAAAAATAAACAGAAATTTTTTTTTGTTTTAAGTAACATTTCATAAATATGAGGAATTTATTTATGATATTTACTAAGAAAATAAAGAAATATACTTAATTTTTAAGTAGAGTTTCATTCTATGATAAATTTATACGACTAACTCATTTTTTTCAAACGATGAGTATTCAAGATGACTTTGTCCCACTAAAAGAGCTAGAATCGACTTCTAGAGAATCATATGATCCACAAAGGATAAAGTATATAATTACCTTGTCTTTAGAGATTAATCAAAACCAAAATGGTTAGTATAAGATCAGATGATCCCAAAAAAGGATAATCCTTTAGAGAAAGAAACACTAATATTAATTTCTATAATTAAACCAACAATTCCTAAAAGATAAATAAATACAATTAAACAAACAATTTTCCTTAAAATCCTTCAATATAATCCAAACTAATATTGAAACACAAAATTTATAAGAATTTTTTTATGTAGTCTTCCATGTAAAATTGTATCTCCAAATGACATTGACTAATCTTAAAATCACATACTTAAAAGTAATTAACCTAATCACATATTCTCTATTATAGGTTAATAATTTCCATAAATAACACAAATCAATATAAATCCAAAATAAAAACACATATAAAATTCCACCATTACTCCCCAAATGAAATCCCATAGTGTTCTATTTTCTTTAGGCATATAGTTTTCCAAACATAGCGAACGTCTTCCAAAATAACATTTATCACTTAATCACCAAATCATTTTCCTATACTAAGGTTATTAATTTGATAATACATAAGATCCTAAATCAACTTATTATTGATCAATAAAATCATTTAACTAAAAATAATTGGTCAAACTAACCAGGGACTACATGTAGTTCATTGGTAGGCGATAAATCCCAATCACACTCTGGTTGTGGGTTCAATTCCCACATCATTGTTCAATGTGACGGGCTGTCACACGGTCTGTGTGTTGTCCTTTTTCAAAAAATATATTTTATAACACTACCAAAATGAGATAAATTCCTCAAAATAACCATAACATAATTTAACCACAAAAGTTTTCTCATACCTTGAATTTTTATCCCAAAATATAATAACTTGTAATTGTCTAAAAATAAATGATCATATAAAACCAAATGGTTAATTATAACTATATCCACAAGAGAAAAGATAATTCTTCCTCAAATATCATTTTTACATGACAAAATTCCGGGTTACAAATACTAGAGAAAATTATTCTAATGTAATCCCATAAACAAAGAGCACTAATACATTTAAACATTTCTCCAACCATTTATTTCCACATATCTTCTTCATTGACCATGAAAATATCCTATTGAATAGGTAATTCCATCGATAAATGCCCAGGTCCCCTAAATTTATGGAAAATGACTATAAATGGATTCTTGGGACAATTTTTTTTCTTCCATTGTACTCTTCATTTTTTCTCGGCAATTATTTACTTTATGTCCCTCTTTACCACACGTAATGCATTTATTTGTTCTATTGAGACACTTTCCTGGGTGTCTCCTTTCAAATTTACTGCCTGATGGAAATTTAGGATTCTTTTCTCCATGGTCTCCACTACTGGAGCTCTTATCATTCATCACCATTCTCTTCTTTGTTATGTTCGGGAGTTTCTTAATATATATTTTGTTGATCATATTTTTTGAAAACTGATTTCTCATGAACATGATATATTTTATTCCTATCAACATTCCATTTTTTTCTCATTTCCACCACTATTCCCACTTTGTACATCATACTCAAATTTACTATGAAATCCTTGGAATCCAACCATTGACTAAAACCAAAAAGCATTGTGTGAGTAACAATAGTCATAAAATCCTTTAGAGAATGTCATGACAACATATTTTCAATTTCAAACACCTTTGGATTAACCAAGGTCATTTATTATCATCATATATTAATATACTTCAAATCATTTTTTAATAAAAATCTAAATTATCTTAAGTATATCCCTCGGGAGTGTCGTAACCAAGTGTGCAACAAGACCTGTTGTCGTGCACCAGTTCCCGTTTGAGTCTAGCTCAATGTGGTGTTTTCGGGGTTTACCCCTAGGTACATCTATGCCACAACCGCCTCTACCTAATCGTATTCAGACAGGGATGTATTTCTTGGAATACTTACAAAATCTCTACAACACCATAATTCTAGGAAGTTCTTCTATACTAATCCTCAAAGTCTATCTTATGGATATGTGCTCTAATTAGAGTTTATATAAATCTAGTTTCCAAGGTTTGTACTAAAATTTATCTGATACCAACTGTAACACCCCGACCCCAATTACCCAGAGTCAGTGAATTATTTTAATACAGTTGCATGATTTCAAGGAACCAACTCCCAAAGAACCAATCAATTTCGTATTCTTGGAAAAAACATACATACATAATTTCAACATTACAACTTGAAAAAAATACTAATTTATTCCATTAGAATCATCCAATACTCCTATATTATGCCTACAAGTCACTCATAACTAACTCCTTAAAATCCTGGGAAAATGAAATATAAGAAAGGGGTGAGCTCAAATGCTTAGTAAGGGTAAGAAATACAGAGGAATATAACATAATTATTATGCATGGTTAATAATTGAAAACGCATTCCTTAACAAATAATAAACATGAGAACTTTATGGAAAGAATATGTGATAAGTAAAAAATGCAATAATAAAACATAGTCATGGGTGTTCTACTAGTCGAATAACCACATGAAATATCAATATCAAATTACATAATGATGGAATTCATAATGTCAGACATCAATACCACATAGTCAAGTCCTTATGCCAAGACTACAAATAATATTTTTTCAAGGCCTTGTGCCAAGACACTAGTTTGTCTAATAAGACCTACCGATGCATCAATGAGATATAGTAGGCTCCACCTGTCACATACTAAGTCCAATGCATTCCTTATATGATATGGGTGGAACATAATCTAAACATTTGTATTAAAACTAACATACGAAATGTCAATACATTATCTCAAACCATGAACTACATAAAAATAGCACATCCACAGTCAAAAATAACTCATTCAATATAATATGGAATATTTAATTAAAATATACTTACCTTAATATAGAATCTTGAAGGATATTAACATAGATGAAAATAATCATCAAAACTATTTGAGAGAAATATCCCCCTTTTTCTTGAAAACATTTAAAAGTCTCGCTATTTATCAAGAAGTCATTTAAAATATATTTTTTAATCAAAGTTTCCCCTTCCACATTGAAACATTTAAAAGGAAATTAAATTTTAAAACATAAATTTCCATATAAATAAACCCTTAAAACCAATTTTAAAACATTTACATTAATGAGAAGGATTTAGAAGAATAAATTTTTAATACATTTAAATGATATTTTATTTATTGTTCCTAACAAAAATATAGACACTTGAATACAAATAAATGGGGAAATAAAAACATTATAATATCATGAGAATAAATGGATTTATGATATATTATTTCCAAGTATAATATATACACCATATAAAAGTGAATTGACGCAGAACAACGAAGAAGTCTCAATGGAATGTAAATTGAGATAATGTCCCTTATAAAGATTGTATCCTTAGGTTAAGGATAAATTAATGAAATAATTATGTTTGAAAAATATACAGTAAATATAATTGGATATATAGTGTAAATATATTAGAGGAAATTCACACATATTCATGCAAAAACAACACTAATGACTTTGATGCTTAACTCAATGAATGGAAATTGAGTTAAAATTACTCTTATCATGTTCAAATCAATGACATGAAAATTTATCAATGGAGTGATTGTGTGTATATAAAGTATATCCACACAAACGGGAGTGTAAATTATGACCTAAGTAAATGAATAGTGATTCCACACATAATCATGGAGTAAAATAATCACTGAAGTATGCGTAAAGATGAATGACTGGAAATTGAAATTTGAAATTTTCTTATCGATTTGGTAACTTACGAAACATACCCCCCATGAAAGAAATATCATATAATGAATATGTAAATACCCATATATTAAATTATATTACACCAATAATACAATCATGGGCAGAACATACACCACACAAAAGGAAATAGTGGCCAATATAGCATGAATCTCATGGAAATATGAAGTGAGATGAAAACTCCTTACCACATTGTAATTAATCGATTCGTATGAACAAAATTTAATAACAATAAAATTCATCACATAATACCCTGAATAAAATAGAATAATTATAATGTATGTCAAATGTAAGTACACAACACACCACATGCAATAAATAAGTGGCGAACAATGGAAATCTCACGGAATTAAAAGTGAGATAAAAAACCATTACATTGTACTTTTCCTTGGTTGAGGGTAGGTTAAAATCATGTATAACGGTAAAATTATTATTATTAAATTATAAAAGAACCATATAAATTAATATGATATCATATATGATCTTCTAATACTTCTTTGTTAATGATATTTCATTAGTATCATCATTTCTGGTGTTAGCGGATTTATTTTCCATTATATGCTTTGTTACGTATGTATTATTTGTTATGGAAAGGATTTATCTTATTAATATTCAGAATTAAATTAATTCATTAAAATTTTTTTAATCATCAAATGAAAATTATTCTGGAATGGATACGTTGGGGAATTAATCTCATCACATTCGTGGAGACGGTAATCCGTAGGTACACACGAGCGACAATATCATTCTTCTAATATTAAAATAATATATTATTGGATGTTATATCATATAAAAAGAATCATTATCATGTTATATTTATTATTTACATCATTTATACTCATTATTATACCAATCCAAATGATGAAGTATTTGAATAACAAACCACACCACGACGTGGAGACGGTAATCCGTACGTACACATGTATGGTGACTTTGTAATTTATATGATGGATAGATTGATGAATATGGTTTTAATATATTCATAATAAATCAAATTATATATAATATACTGGATTTATTATTTTATAATGGATACAACAAGGAATGAAGAAGTGGAATAAGAAAAAACATGAAAGAGGTGGTGAGATATATACCTCTTCTTCAGGTTCTTCCTTTTGAATAGATCAAAAGGGCTCCTTAGGATTTCTTTATGACTAAAGTAATGATTCTAGGATGAAGGGAGGATAGTGTAGAAGATATTGAGGTAGGTTTTGGTCGATAAAAATTGCTTTGAAAGTGTGAATTTGAGATAATGTAATGTTCCATTTTATAAGAGGGGTGAGGGGCACCTTAGGAAAAGGTTCAAATATTATTTTATAATAATATTATTTTCGGTGTATAATGGATCAAAAATAAATTATTTAAAGTATAAGGTGGGGATGGGTCTCAAACCACTCAAATAATAGTTTTTAGACAGGTTTGTGTCACTATATTAACCGTATCTTTTAGATTTAACTCTTAGTTAAATAGTTTGACATTTACCATGTCTCTTTGTATTTTTATATTATATGGTTAATAAACATACTATAAACAGCCAATAGAATCCGAAGTGGTTAATTATGATAAAAATATCATTATATAAGTGGTTTTTCTGAACTTTATATTTTTAGTATTATTATATCAACCTATCATATTGTATTTCTTTTAAAAACTCATTTATGTCAATTTTGACTTTATTTAATAATTTCTTTTTATTAAAGTACTAAAAACTATATTACTTATAAATAAATACATTTAATCATCCCTAACATGTCATAGTCACCTATAAAATTAGTTTATGACATCCAAACTTTCAAATTGCATTTATTGTAGTATTTATAATATCATTTATTTGATTGTTTCATTAATAAGAAAATTACTGTATCATTATTGTGTCATATATAAATATATTTATTTTATGTATAAAAATTATAAATAAAATATACTGAGGTAGGAAATATTTTTATATTTATAATTACTATTTATATTCGAATAAAGCAATTATATAACCTCATATTTTTTTTTACTAAAAGGTATTTTCTTTTGTTATTTTTGTCTGTACTTTAGATTATTTAATAAAAAATGCCATTATCACTCTCAGGTGGCTCAATGGGGTCCCAAAATCGACCCAAGGATTCCAATGGTCGGACATTTATCAACCAACAGGGTTAGGACACGTGTTACGGTAATTTAATATTATTATAATATTATTTTTTAACCTTATTTACTTGATTTACCCCTTTAACCACGATAAATAAAATATTTATTGAAATAAATATTCCTAATGTATAAAAATAAAAGTAACATATTTATAAAATTTGGACCTCCTTATTCCTAATATGGAATCCTTGTTTCCAAATTAAAAATATAGAAGTGGATTAAATTAATTTAAAATTAATTTCCGTAGTCAAAACAAAAAAGCTTGTTTTTATGAAATAATAACTATCAAAAGATTGACACTTATTTATGTCTAGTTTAATAGTAAGATTAAATCCAATGACTTAAAATATATTAAATGATAAAAATATAATCTAATGATACTTAAAAACCATTCAATTGTATAATTTAACACTATAAATTAATTCTATGATTTTTTAATTATAATTTAGTATTTTCACTATTCATCAAAAATTGAATGTTTTCAGAAAAATACAAAAAATTCACCCTAATATAATTGCGATATTCCAAATCAAAAAATGAAGTCCATTTTGAATGATAAAATTTAAAAAATTCAAAAAGTGGGTATTACTATTCATAACAGCTAGTTTGATTTGTCACAGTGTGTTAGAATCTCGAAGTTTCATACAATGCAAGCTATTACATTATCCAAAGGTAAATGTACCATGGAAGCTTTGGGTGTTATATGGTACATCTACATTTGGAGCATCAACATCCAATAAACATACAATCCCATATCTCTATGTTGGGAAATGAAGACCTCTAGATCAAAATTATGATATTTTGAAACTACTATCCAAAGTATCGACCACGTTTTCAATCATGGATGCCTTGAGTATGTCAAAAGATCCTCAAAAACAACTTTTTAAGTATTTTTCAAGTCCTCAAGTGTTTGAAACTGAGGTTTCTGATGCGGAAGTTTACCCTATATAGAATAATCCTATATAATATCTCACAGTTATATCATTTATAGATGAAGGTGGAGATGATGTTGTACATGGACATATCGGGCCCTAATATCTATCTGGAAGGGTTAATGATATAGAAATCAGATGATCCTTCATTGATAATGGAATATAAGTAAACCTAATTCCCATATTCATACTTCTTCGATTTGGCCTTATTGAATCTGTCTTATCTCCTTCCACTTTAATGTTTCAAGGTTATGAAAAGAATGATCATGAACCTCTAGGTGCGATTACAATCAGAACTCAGTTTGAAGATCATATGTCTAATTTTGATTTTATGGTTTCCCATCAGGACACAACATTTAACATTCTCCATATAATTCCTTGGATACATCAAAATGTGTCCATTCCTTTTTCATATCACCAATGTCACAAGTACTATTTCAATGGTCAAATTTGGACATTGTATGGAGACAAAGATATGTTCAAAACCTGTAAATTTTATTATATTGAAGCATAATTCTATCACACAAAGGGAATAAGGTTCATGAACCAAGAGGTAACAAGAATCAATGCTCTAAATGACCTGAAAAAGATCATAGATAACCCATTAAAGCATTTTAGTATAGATTATGCATTTCTTATCAATCAAATTGAAAGGATAAACCCAAATATGATCACTCATATGGGGACTTCTATAATGTCAATTATAGTAATCGAGCATGACAGTATGGGAGAATTTGTTGATTTTCCAAGAAGTGGTGAAATATTAAAAGGAGATTTTTTCATTTCATCCACCGAACTTTAGCAAGTCTCTACTTCGTCAACAAGACTAGAAGTGGTTTTTGCAATATTAGATGAAGACAAGGATGTTGATTCCAAACCCATAATTTCCTCTTCATTACTCCAGGAAGACCCTTCATCGTCATTAGGATTAGAAATGGATGCCTCTTCTTTAGGGTGTTCAAATACTGACTCCTCCCCTAGCTTTGAAAATATTTCTTCATCCCCTACTATGCAAGTAGAAATAGAAGAAGTAACACATAAGGAAGAAGAAGAAGAAGATCCCAAGGATATTCCACCAGCATTTGAGTAAGGTGTATCAACCACTGTGAATGAACTTATAGAAATAAACCTATGCAATAAAGAAGATCCACACCCCACTTTATTTATTACATCCATGACTTATAAAGAGAAAAATATGTATACTTCGTTTCTAAAGAAACATCGGGATATTTTTTCTTAGAACTCTTCTAAAATTACAGGTCTTAATCCCGATGTATCTAATCATCAGTTGGGTTTACCAGAAGATTATTGATGATTCAAGAAGGAAACAAGAAGAACACACCCAACTCATGCCTCTAAAATTGAAGCTGAAGTCGATAAAATTATTAAGGATAACTCTGACAGGGAGGTGCAATATACCAAGTGGAAAGCCATCATTTTCCCAATGAAAAAGAAGAAGGAAAAAATCAGAGTATTCATTTATTTCAGAGATCTTAACCAGAATTTTCCCAAATAAGACTTTCATATTATGATCATATAACTTCAAATTGATTCAACAGCTAGCTATGAATATCTCTATTTCATGGATGGCTACTCTGGATATAATCAAATTTTAATATCCCTAGAAGATGAAGAGTCTACAACCTTTAGATCCCATCAAGGTGTGTTATATATAGAGTAATTCCCTTTGGATTAATGAATTAAGTTGCAATGCATCAACATTCCATGAACAATATCTTCAAACACATCTTAGGAAATTTTGTCGAATGTTATGTGGACGATCTGGTAGTAAAATCTAGACAATGATCCAATCACATGAATGATTTGGAGACCATATTCAGTAAACTTTGGAAACATAATTTTAAGATGAATCCCTTGAAATGTGATTTCAGGGTAACCTCAAGAAAATTCCTCAACTTTATTATATGCCATAATGGCATTGAAGTTGATCCTGTGAAAACAAGAGAAATCTTTGGCATGTCACATCCATGAAATTTTAAATAATTAAGAGGACTTTAAAGACACTTGGAATATATTCGACACTTTATCACCAATTTGGTAGGCAAGTTTTTACCCTTCACCAGATTTATGAAGAAGATATTCACCTATTAATAGACCAAACAATCGAAGAGACAATAGATACCCTTAAGAAATATCTCTTGAGTCCATCAGTATTAATGCCACATATTGAAGGAAATCCACTTATTATCTTTGTGACAGATTTAGAGTGATCACTGGGGGCCTTCCTTTCCAAAAATAATGATGCTAAGATTGAAAATAGCCATTACTATCTCATTAAAACCATGCTTGACACAAATAATCGATATTCAATTATCGAGAAGTGCATCCTGACATTAATCTAATCATTATAGAAATTGAGGCACTAACTGAAACATCATGAGGTTCAATTCATATCTAACAATAACCCACTCAAATTTATCCTCAGTCTTCCTATGATTATAGGGCATTGGACACACTGGGTAGTTATTTTGAAATACTTTGATCTCAATTTTTTCCTCAAAAGGAAATAAAAGTCCATGATTTGGCATATTTCCTTGCTCAACACCCATATGCAAAAGATACATCATTGAATACTAAACATCCTGATAAAAAGGTCTTGTCTATTCAAGATAATACCCAAACATGGGAAATGTAATTTGATGGTGCTTCTAGAAGTACAATAGGGAAGAGAATGGAAAACTGTAAACTCAAAAAAGTTGGGTTAGGAATTGTAATTATCTACCCAAAAAGGCATTTTTTCTATATTCCTTTATGTTATCAGAAGGAGATACCAATAATGAGGAAGAATATCAAGCTCTTATCACCGGCCTGTAATTTGCACTCCAGGTACAAGTGAGCCACTAAAAAGTGTTAGGTGATTCAAAGGTTGTAATTAAAAAAATTAATGGGGATTATGATATCGTAAAATAAGAGATAATCCCTTTGTGTGATTTTGTAATAAGTTTAATGTATGGATTTTTCATCAGAGCCAATATTATCTCATGTCCCGTGATCACAAAATTCTCAAGCTGATGCACTGGCTAATGCAGCCACAACCCTAACATATCCAAACCATAATTAAACAATCATTAGTATTTCCCATCTTCATGTGGTTTCACCTTTCATTCAAACTATAATGGAGGAAATTAATGAAATTATCCATATTTCTGAGCCATATGGTCTTTCCACTGGATGGATGACACCCATAATGGAATACCTTCACGACAAAGTACTTCCACTAGATATAGTGAAAAAAGAACAGATCTTAAAATGAGTGGCCAATTTTACTATATATGATAGTCCAGGTCACTAAAAGATCCTTTATAGACGAGGCTTTAATGGAATTATATTTAGGTTTATTGACGGAGAAGAAACTACAGCTATCATGAAATAAGTACATGAAGGATCTTGTGGTGCTCACTAGTCTTGGAATATAATTTCTGATAAAATCCGAAGACTTGGATATTTTTGACCTTCAATGACTAAGTATTGCATAGATTTCACCAAAAAATGTTATCCTTGTTGAGTGCATGCCAAATTCATTTATCAACCTCTAGAGTTGTTACATATAGATAAATACTCCTGGCCATTTTTCACATGAGGAATTGATGTAGTAGGACCTTATCCTCCATCTACGGCTAATAAGTTAAATAATATTCTTACTACTACTAATTTATTATTCAAATAGGTTGATTCAATACCTCGCAAAGAATTTGGAGGCAAAATAATTATTATTTTTTTCAAATATAACATTGTTACCAGATTTTGCATTCTTCATACTATATTGAGATACAAAAAAACCAATTTCTATTCTGTGGAAGTGAAGAAGTAATAACAGTAGCACAATATCAAATCCAACCATTCATCTAACTATCATGAAACAACCAATGGAAAAATAGATGCTTTCAATAAGACACTATCAAATATACTCCATAAGATTGTGGATAAAGATAATAAATCATGCCCTTATAAACTTTTGCATGATTTATTGTCTTATCAGACTACTACCCATACTTCCACTCAGGAAACCCCATATTCATTAGTGTATAGAATAAAATTAAATTTGAAAATTGGAATTAAATTTCCTTCACTCTGAGTTGCAATTTGTGATCATTAATCTATAGATGAAACATCTCAGAAACGATTTGATGAGCTGAAAAAATTAGATGAAAAGATATTTCATACTTTTCATTATTTAGAATTATATTAGAACATAATTTCACAATATATCAATAATAAAGTTCACCACCACTGATTTATTCAAGGAGAATTGATGTTGGTACTCAGGACTCCCATGATACCAGGAAAGAAGCCTCTAATGCTTGAGTCGAAGTGGGAATGACCTTTTTCTATACATAAGGTCTACTAAAATGGATCTTATTCCCTAATATCAATGGATTTAGAACTTATTAAGACTCTAAACAATGTGAGATTCTTAAAGTAGTACTCTTTATAACTACACATCACCCATATGTCCTCACTACATTACTCTAAACTATACAACACAAAGTCCTAGTTGGAAGACATTAAACTGCATAACAACCATAAGCGTCTATGCTGCATGATGTTAAAATGAATAGAATCACTAGCTTTGTCGCATGATGTTAAACTATATGACATCATTTTTCCCCACTACACAACATTAAACTCAATGATTATTGTCTTATTTATTTGAATTTGAGAGTTTCCATGTGCAAGAATCATTAACATCATTAATATTCCTTAGTGGCACATGAGTTTCATTTCCTTGTATGTCTAAACCAGATCTTCATAGGGGCACGATTTCAAGAAATATGTGTGGATTGATTCTCATTTACCATGAGATACATATAGATTTTTGGATATCCAATATTGGGCCCAATTTCAACCACAAAAAAATTTATTTCCCTTTTCTCCTCTTGTATATAAAACAGATCTATAAAAAGTGATCTTTTATGAAACATTGTAGTATCTTCATACCATTTTATGTATTAAGTTAAATAATTCTTCTAGTATGTGTTAAAGTCCCCCATCTCCCACATCAAAATCAATTGGTGTGGGAAATTATTGTTTCAAGAACTACGTTTGGCTTGATTCTCATCCACATTAGATATGTAGAGATGCCTAGATCTCCAATATTGGTCCCAACCATGATAAACCCCCTTAATTCCCTATATATGAATCAAACCTATATAAGGAATGTTCAATGAACTACATATGGCATGATTCTCATCCCATTAAGATACATTGTGAAAATTTGGTCTTAATTCCTAGTCCCAACCATGGAATACATTTGTATATCTCTTCTACAAATAACTAAAAATCTATATGGGAGTCTTCATTTTCAGTTATCTCCTTAGAGAACCCACCAAGGAAACAAGAAATTTCCTCATTTTTATAGTCAGATCTATGTAAGGTACTTCCAACTCATGGCCAATATTAATTCAAATATTTCTTCTATGCATTGAGCATTACTCCTTTAATATTTCACACTCATAATATTGAATATTTTTAGATGTTCTTAATTTCTATTAAGGATTTTAGTGACAATGTTTCTGATATCTAAAAACTCTTTTTCCTAACTATGAAGTACGTGCCCCTAGGCGGCCTTGTATAAGTTTCCTACATAACATTCCTGTTTGTCAAAATATGCCACTATTTGGCTGCAGCATATTCCCTAGTTGACCCTGTATAATAAAACCCCCATAACAGGTCTTCCAAATAATCACAACTTCATTCTTGGTTAAAGTGTCTCATTTCCCCTTTAAAATTTGATGACAATACACAAAAATCTGTATTTTACCGTAGTTATCCATAGATATTTGTCCCATTACCATTCTCTTGATCTGAAAGACTTAAAGACCATGGTTTACACATTTCATCCTCTATGTTTTCAAAGAAATATGAAATAACCATGGATCATTTAACCACATATTATCTACTATTTCCATTTTTGACCTAGTTGTAAGACCTCAAACTAAAGACACCATACTTCATATGTTTGGCTTAGACCTTTGTAGAAATCCCATTCCTTTGATTATTTGGATATCATGATTTGAAAAACTCTTTTTGTATTCAGGTTCCTTTCTCCATAAACCAAACTATATGATGTAAAAAATATGAATCTCCATAAACATTCTTCGGCTTTTAGAAATAGAATGTCATATTCTTGAGAACTCTTTTGCCTGACTAGGCAGTACGTTCCCCTACGTGTCCTTGTATAAAAGTTTCTTACATAATGGGCCTGTTAGTCAAAAGATGCTACTATTTGGCTATGCAACATGTGCCCTAGCTGGTCCTCCATAACAAAACCCCCATAACAGATTCATAAAATAATTTTAACTTCGTTCTTAGTAAATACTTCCTCTAATTATTTTTATCTCTTTTTCTATATCATTCTTCGGATCCATAAATTCCCAAATCATAGTTTACAATTATTCCACTCCATACTTTAACATGGTATTATGTTTCCAAACAAATTATCAAAAAAATTGGAGAGTCTAAAACCATTGGTTAAAGATAATGACCTTAAATTATATCCACCCAATGTATTCATTACATGACATAAATCTACACAGTACAATATCCTCACTGCATGACTTAAAACTACACAGTAAAATATCCTCAGTGCATGACTTAAAACTACATAGTACAATATCCTCACAACATGACTTAAAACTTCACAGTATAATGTCCTCATGGCATGAATTAAAACCACACCACATGATATCATAAATACCTATTTTGAAGAAATTTTGACCATTACTCATACACCAAATTTATGTAGAAGTGTTTTTTTATATTCACGACATATGTCCGTATTAATAACCCTTTATTCTTAAAAACCCCATCCTTGGAAAAATCACCCTCTATGGTCTTGAGTCACCCAAATCTTATTTTCCCTTGCCTATAAAAAAATGTTAAATTATTAAGAAATATTTTTCTTGACTATGCAGTACGTTCCCCCAGAGGACTTGTATAAAAGATTCCTACATAATAGGCCTATCTGTCAAAAGATGAGACTATTTCGCTATACAGCATATGCCCTAGCTGGACCTGCATAATACAACCCCCATAATGAGTTTGTTAAATAATGGTAAATTCATTCTTGGATGATAAATTTTTTATGTTTATAAAATTTTTAGATTTAGTGACCATAAAAAAAGATGACTCAAGATTCCCCTTGGAAGTATCTAAAGAATATTGAAGTAATTACTAGACACCGACCCTTATTTAGTATATAATTTTAAAATTTATGGTAAAAGATATTTGACCATAAATACTTGAATTTTTAGTCTAACATGCATGGGTCTGAATTTCCAATAACTAAGATATATAGTATTCACAAAATTAAAAACCCACAATGGGTACTCTAGACAAAAGTCGAGTCTCAGCTCCTAAGACTTACATTTTAGAATGGTTTGGGAAATATTGAGAAATAAGAAGACAAAAGAAACAATGTTTGTGGGGGTTTTCCGTATAACCCTAGTAAAACTCAAACTATGCTTACTAGGCCCATTGTATTAGGTAAAAAAATATTAAGGATAATGAAATATATGATTAAAGGCAAAATGATTTTCATTTGTGAGTAAAAAAAATTCACAGAGTAGTATCCAAAAACTGGAGTATTCGGTCATAAATCATAACAAGTTTTCTAGATAACTTCTCATTTTTTTAATGGCCTCTTGAACCCCATTAGCTGCCTATTGAAGTTTAGATATCCAACCAGTCTCGTTCTCTTTAACATAGCGAAGTGATTCCTTAGCATCTGGAATGGTTTTTACAACATCCTTCTGGATCTCTATTATTGAGTCATGAAGATGGTAAAGCTCCCCTGTGACAATGTCTAACACATGTTAAAGTCGAAATAACCGAACACAATTTTTTTTATTTTTATAATTCAGTTATTTCAACATTGCAGTATGATTGGCCTCAACTTGGGTTTGCGCTTCTTGGAATTCATTAGTGTTGATCAAAGGTCTAGTTTTTATTTGATCTTTCGAAAGGCTCTTCTCTTGCTCCCTTTTACAGATAAAATATTTTACTGCAGTATGAATTTCATAGTATTAAAAACCACAAAATCCTAGAATAATGAACTGAGATAAAATTCATGGAATTCATGAGGGTAGTTCCTCAAGAGGAATTTCAGATATTATCTTGCATATATTTTTCCATGCCCTGTGACATACAAGATGAGGAACCTTTCTCAGCTCTAGGTCTGATTCAAAATCACTGTCATAAAGAGGAACATATTCTAGGATTAATACACTTAAATTAAATTCCATATTCAATAACTTCCTTGAAATTGGATACTTCACCTCTTACTATTGTTTGAGATGATTCATAGGCTTCACCTTCAGATCTAGCCATTGAAGTTGATAACCCTATATGTTGAATTTAAAATTATGGTTATGGTCAGTTTCAAGGGACCCTGAGTGTGAGGAAAATCACAATATTATAACCCTTTAACTAGAAATAGGTCAGCATCATGAGAAGAATCCTCCCCAATATTCTCAATTTCAATGATTTTGGTTGATATCTCTTTTTTTGAATGCTTTATTCAATTTGATCAGGATCCTCTGAATAAATCTCATGATGATATTATGTCTCAAGATTCACCTGACCCAATGTATCTACAATTGTATGATTGACATGGATGTTGACGCTTCATTTATACATCATCACTATAGTAGTTTCTTTAAATGGAACTACATATTTATACCTGTCATGGTTAGAAAATTAATCATCAGAAGATTCATATGAAAAATAATGAAAACTCACATTCAGTTGGTTGTATACAAGGAACTTCAAAATCTACTAATGTATTTATTAGATTAATGAATTATAATACTTATTCAAAAGAAATGACAAGGTTCATCATAGAATCCAATTATATCCAAAATCCCATGCAATTATTACCCATGGGAGCACTCGAAGTGGTTATTTCTTAACCTTCCTCTAACAACCTTTGACCCCAAACAGCTTCCTCAACAATAGTTGTGGGGTCTGCATCCGTTTTTGAAGGATTTTTTGGTTCAGGTGATGTACCTAAAGTATTACAAGATGGATGTGAATTTTTGTTACATTTAGTGTCTCATGAAGCACTGCTAATTTACCATAGGTCTCTTCTCTTCTGATAACAAGAATAGGAGAAGCGCCAGGAACAAATGTTGGTTCCTTTGGTCTAAATTCCTCTTCAGTTTCCATAGGGTTAGCATGAATTATTGTCTATTCATAAGAACCCTCCATAGTTTCTCAATATTTTTGATGATTTATTTAAGAGAAGAAACAAATGAATCTCATTTAATTCCATGAAGTTTAAAGTCTTTCTATGAAAAAGGATAAAATTATTGTTCTCAGGAATGATTACCACTTCTGAGAAAATGTTTAACTATAGTCTTCTTTCTTCGATGATTTTGATTCTTCACTTTCTTGGGGGGAATTGCATCATTATCTCCAAAAACATGTATTGGGGACTGCAAGACCTTATCTATCAAATCCTTTATGGATGGTTGGCATGGAGATATTTCTCTCAATTCACATGGTGATCCAGTAGCTTGAAGATGAGTACCACCAGGGCTATATCATGGTGATGTATCTTTACTTGAGTTTCCAATATCTATCTGTAAGTTAAAATGATATTCCCTTGAGTAACAATTCTTTGAATGAATTCAAATTGAAAAAAAATTAATGTGAGAAAAAAGAAACTTAAATCTTCAGGATACAAAAAATCATGTCATTATTCATCCAATGAAAGTTCAATCCCTTCATTGGCTCCACGATATAACATTTATTTCACCCAATTTGTGGTTGGAATTGATTATTAGGTTGCATATATGTGAATTTTCATTTCTCGTATACAAGTTCTCACTTCATCTGGATTGTTATTAAAGAGAATATCAAAAGAGGCCTATTGATTCCCTATTACTGAAATATGAAACCCTTCACATAAATCAATCCATGTAGTTTCAGCATCACAATGGAATATTTTCTATGTTTGAACAGCCTCTGGTTATATATATTAAGAGTACATTATAGGGGGTTGTGAAGAGGATCCTGTAGTTTTGGATTTAGGTTTCTTGGCAATTCTTGCAGTCACAGATGGGGATGCGAAAATGGGACTCGTTGCTCTTCTGAATGATGGAGACTAGACCTACTCAGTATAGAATTAGTAGGGATTGATGGGGTGTCATTGTTGATTCATACAGGTGGATTATATCTTTCATGAGGTCACTTCGGTTAGCTTGGAGCCTCGTCACCTCTACTCTTTGAATCCATTGAATTAGCCATTGACGATGATGAATTACCTTCCAAATTAATGAGTTCTTTCGAACTACCTATGTTTATCCCCACTTGAGGGAAAACATAGTATAAAACCCATTTAGGGTGTGATGAAACCCAGTTCTTAGCATACTAAATAGTCAATCTACTTATCGCATCAGCAGCAGGTAAATTAAATATTTCCCCAGTTTTCTCCACAGTTGTCAAAATCGATAGTTGTCGAGATACCATCAGATGTTTCTCTAGTATGACGTGCATGGGAGGAGATATGGTAATTTATTGTAGACATTTTAATTGAAGTGAGAATCTATACAGAGCATATTCCTCACATAAGATTTCCCCATTAATCCTATTGGCCAATACGCCAACCCTACAAGCTAACATATATTCCCTTGGCTCTAAGATGGTCATCCCATCATCAAGAAATCTCCCATAAACGGATTCCCATAAGGGGAAAGATGAATGTACTCATACATACTCAACATGGAATTGAATCATAAGTGTTTTGTGAAAAAGGTGAAATACCAGAGAAATCATGAACAGATGGAATGAAAGAACATTCAAAATACTTATACCACACTTTATATAGAATAAGTTCAGAAACAAATGGCGATCTACCCCCATAACACCTGGAATGGTCTTGGTATTCTGAAAGGAGACTTCCCTATATAAATTTTCATTAATATCCTATGAATATTTTCCAAAATAGGGGTATCCAACCCTACCATCCTCTTCTCATTAAACATAGTCGCTAAAATAAAAGTTACTGGCCTTTCTCCTCTATTGGAATATTGAACCGGTAATAGATACATGCTGGGCCACATGACTAGGAAACCTACAAGATGTGTCTTCACTTGAATTTTGGAGTTTCTTTCATACCCCCCTTGTGAAACTATCCTTTATCTAATGTTGTAAAGAATGTGTTGGGTGTAACTCTCTTTTCTTCCTTTGGATAGCTTGTTGGATGGGTGAAAATGGGACCCTTCTCCTTCTTATTTAGTAGGAATAATTTCATCCAATTATCCATATGAATATCCCTTATTGCATGGGATTTCATTGTGTTGATATTCTTGAGTTTATTAAATATTTTCATCAACTCACGAACCTAGGATAGTGTATTTTCTCATTCATTAAATGTCGCCTTGAGAGTAATAAAATCATCATACATATCTCTAAGTATTGGAGCTCTATAGATCATGTAGACATCCCATAAATTTATTCCTACTTCTACATGTGTCTGAAGGACCCTAAAACACTCTGAGAGGGGAGGGGCGAATCAGGGTGTCAATATTTTCGTTTAAACTGATGGATCTTGTTCCCTTGTTGGTAGGGACCTGTTAGACCTTTTTGAAGAAGAATTATAGAAAATAAAAAATCACATTAAAACAAATGATACATCAATTTTTCTTGGTTCACCACTAAGGGCTACGTCCAAGGAGAATACACCGATAGTGTGTAGTCATACAAAAAACTTCTAATCTTCACAAGTTATCGATTACAAGAGTTTAGCACAATCATTCTATTCCAGGAACACTACCTTTACAAGGTTTTAGGGATTAACACTATGCTCCTTAGATCACTACAACTGACTCCCCCTTTCTCATTACATTTAAAGAATCTTCACTCATTTTATCAACTTGAAGGTCGCTTCAATTGTTTAACATTAGATCATTCATCAACAACTATAAATGTATGACCCGATGAAGTCCCATAATCACCCATATAAGTATTTTATTTTCCTGCACACTGATATGTTAGGGAAATTAATTTCATAATATGATTTGGTCAATTTTAAGGCCTCCTTGGGTGCTCTGCGTACTGCTGCTGTTTCCACGTACCGTTGTTGTTTCTATATATCTTCAATCTCCACTGTAAACTACCTTAGTCCACGTACTACCATACTCCATGTACTTCTTTACTCCTCTGCGTACTATTCTACTCCGCATACTGCCTTGCTCCACCGCGCACTACGAGAGATTCCTGTGAAAACCACACTCTCTTTAGAAGACTGTTTTCCTTACATGGATGATTTTCTCTACGTACCGTCTTCTCCTCTATTAACCACTTCTTAATTCACTGGATTTCTTACCAAAATTTTTATCTCCAATATCATCATCTAAAAAACGGATTAATTATCCATAAATAAGAACATAACTCCACAAATTTCACTAATCCAATTTACCAAAATATTTAATGTGGGACAATCATCACTATATAATGAACTTCATCTACGTACTGTGAGCATCTACCATATACTGTTATCCTTTTGCATACCATAAACCTACAAATTATCATACTACACCTCTTCCACCAAAGATTATCCATATAGAGCACGACAAATCCATCCACTGTGAACCATCAACATTCTTCAGACCATATTCCTTCACTGCATACCGTCACAACAAACCATTTTCAATTGTGCGCACCTCTCAGCATACCATTACCACTACCAGTTACACGGCTTCGAACCATTATTGGAACATGGTACATGGTCAATGTTCTAAGGTAGGTGGTTCCATTATTTTTCTATTTTTTTAGTTTCATATACCATTCACTCATATGTAAAAAACCTTTTTTCCCACACCAAAATCCCAATTTTGAGGCCCAAAAAGTTAGAAAACAATGGGAAACTAAGACACCTTCAGTACTGCTTTTAGCCTCAAATGTATGACCTCATTCCTTGAAAACTCCCTAAATATCCATGTGCATATTGATAAAAAAACACCAACGAAAATCCATTGTTATAAACGAATATCCTTGGTTCCAACAATATCCCCTTTTGGATTTTTTGTCAATATCCAGATAAATTCACTGATGTGCCAGCTACGATCAAAACCAGAACCTTCAAGAAACAACTCATCCATCACTCTAAGTATACCTGAGTAGTGATTGGTGTAAAAAACAATATAGAGGACATGAGTTGACTTCTCATTCTTTTCCTTTCTTCCCCAATGTGGTAGTTCTGGATATTTCTATTCTTTATCATTCCTATATCAATATAAAAATAGATCACCCTTCCTTGAATTTATGCATTGTACACCATTTTAAATAAAAAAACTCAATCTTGACTTGTAGAGTAAAAAATAACTCTCCCATGGATCACATCTCCCCCATAAACCTGCATCATTTCCATAAATAGATTAAAAATATATAAAACAAATGGGGGGAATGGAATCTCATAAACTCCTTATGCATTGGGAGGTGGCTGAACACCGAGGTTCAACTAATATTTCACAAATAGAAATTCTAATAGTAGATTGATCATAATGTTATGCACTTGATCATCTGTTCCCAAATGGTCTATTTTGATCACAACTTGTCCAAATTTTTCTGTGATGAAGTGATATCAGATCTCATTATGTTTCGTACGGGAATGTTGAACATGATTATTCATAAGATCAATTGTGCTCTTGTTATCAGAATAAATTACCATTGTTTGTTTCACCTCATCACCTATGTCAGTCAGTTGTTGCTTCATCTAAAGTAACTGAGTGCATACCATTCTAGAAGATAGATATTCATCATTGGAAGTACTAAGAGAAGAAATTTCCTATTTCTTGCTTATCTAGCCCACAAATTTTGTCCCAATATAGAATGATCCACCACTAGTGTAATTTATGTCCCCTACATATCTATCCCAGTCAGTATTAGAAAAATAATATAGTTTACTATCTATTATTGAAGTAAAGTATATCCTTTAATTATGTGTACATTGAATGTATCTCGTGATTATTTTCATAGATACCATATGTTCTTAATTAAGAATTACTCTGAAAGCGGGCTACAAGACAAGTTGCAAATACAATATCTAGCCGTGTCATAATTAGGTGTAGTAAGCTTAAAATGATTCTTCTGTACATGATGGGATCACAAAAGTTCCATCCTCATGATTCTCAAGAATTGTTCCAGCTGTAATAGAAGTCGACATTGGTTTGAAATCATGGATATTGAATTTATTCAGCAGAACTCTGGCATAAATTTACTGAGAAATTAAGGTCTAATCCTTCTTCTGAATCACCTACAACCCTAAAACGTATGTGACTTCACTAATCATGGACTTTTCAAATTCTGATTTCATGTGATTGGAAAATTCATCCACTGATCCATGCATTCTTCCACCTAAAATAATATCACCCACTTATACTAATACCATGAATTGATCCTTTTGAGAATTCGTCACATAGAGATTATGATCCACTCATATTTTAAACACAAGCTTTCTCAGATAAGAGTCCAAATGATAGTACCATGCCTGTGGTGATTGTTTTAGGACATAGAGATCTTTTTTTTAATTTGCAAACCTTCAGTTCATCATTGAAAATCATGAACCCCATAGGTTGTTCAATGTAGAAATATTTTTCCAATACTTTATTTTAGAATGATATCTTGACTTCCATTTGATACTCTTTATAACCTATTTTGATTTCCATGGAATGAAATAGTCTGATTGACTCCAGTCTCACTACTGTAGAAAATGCCTCCTCAACATTAATACATTCAATTTGTGAGTATCCCTTACAGACCAAGTGAACCTTATTTCTAATCATATTTCCATTCTTTTAAAATTTGTTCCTAAAAATCCATTTCGTACCAATCACATTATGACCTTAGGGTCATTTGAGAAGATCCAAAGTATGATTTTTTTCAGTATGATCAAACCCTTCATTTATTTCTTTTACCCATGAATCATCCTTTATAGCCTTTTCAAATGAGTATAGTTATATAATTGATATAAATATATAATGTGCATTATTCCTCATTATCCTTGTATGTGTAGGTGAATTCTGATCCCTGATAATGTTAAAATGATCAATCTCTACTCATTGATTTCTCCTTTGGGGTTTGACCTAATTCTCCCTAGTTATGGATTCCTCTTCGATTTCTTCTTTAGAGTCAACATCGTGATGTGACTCCTAAGAGTTTTACACACCTTCCTCTACCTATATATTAGGATTTGTTCCATGTTCACATTCTTCCTCATATTCTATCACATCAGTATAATAATTCCATGAAGCATTCATGTTTTTCTCTTCAATGATCTTAACATCAATTATTTCCACAATTCTTCTCAAGCACTTATTGAACCACTTGTAGGATTTTCTATTCATTAGGTATCCCTGAAATATTCATTTCTCTACATTGTCTCCATAATTTCCTTCATTTCCTTCTTTGTTTTGGATAAAAAAATTCTTCCCATAACACAATAATATTTAAAGGAGGGATTCCTTCCATGCCACAATTCATATGGTGTATTTTACTCACCCATATATATCCCTATTCAATTTTTAATATACACCACAACTTTTACTTCCTCTTTCTAGTAATGTTAAGGAATACAACTATCAATTAGTATAGTTCTGTCCATGTTGTTTACTTGTTGATTCATGTGCTTGACAACACCATTTTACTGTGGAGTTATCACAGCTTCCACCTCATATTGTATCCCAGGATTCTCTTGATAATTTTTAAATTCAATAGACTTTTATTCCCCTCCATTATTAGACCGTAGGACATTGATCTTCCATACAGTATCATTTTCGGCGATTCGTCGATCGGTTTTATTGCAATCAAGAACTTGTCGCTTCCTATATATAAAAATCACACATGACATTATAATATAGTCATATATAAAAATAACAAAGTACCTTTCTCCATGTGGACCAAAAATATTTATCAGGCCACATAATTCTTTATGGATGACATCAATAAGATTTGATGCTCTTTTCTTCTTTCGTAGATAAGAACTGCAGACCAGTTTCCATCGCATGAAATAATCACATGCCTTTTCTCGTTCACACTTTAGATTAGGGATATCCATTAATATATTTATCTTAGATATTTTTTCCATGTCTTCCTGATCGATTTTCCCCAATCTATGATGCCATTATTCGTTTTCCTCTTCAACTATTAGGTAACAAATGTTCTCCTTGCTGTCAAACTGATATAAGTTTCCATCTATTCTATAGCCTTTCATGAGTAAATTCCTAGACTTTCCCCTTATATTACAATCATTCTGATTGAGTGTACCAATACAAACTTTAGTCATAGAGTTGACTCACACTAAGAATATTTTGATGCAGACCTTCTACTAAAAAGACTTAATTTTTAATCAGCTCTCCATTAGCCTGCTCAATACATACACTTCCTTTGATCTTCAATGCACCATCGTTACCAAAACTCACTACTCCATCGAACATTTTCATGAAATTTTTAAATAGGTATGAATTACATGTTATAAGGGAGGAACATAAACTATCAAGAATCCAAGTGTTTTTGTTCTTGGTAGCTATGAGAGCTACTTATGGAAATTTGGATTTCTCAATTTTCATCTTTTCATTCGATTAGATATTTGATTGAGTGTTGGACACTGATGGACTTTCAATTATCACTTCCGTGTACATGTGTTCTTTATATTCATATTCTTCTTCCAAAAGAGAAAACCTGTATGAAATAGAAACACCATCTGGTTGATGAGTATTGACATGTCCTTGAGAATTGAAAAAATTTCTCCTGTCATACCTCTGCCTATAATACACAACTTTATAACCAAAGTTAGAATAGTGAAAAAAATATCCATAGAAATTATTTATTCTATAATAATTAGGATATGAATACATTATCTTTTGTTGAACTCCTAACTCTTCCCCATTCATATAGATCCTTTCCTCTTCATAGTAAGACATGGTATGGCCGAGATAGCCACAAAATGAATACTTCATGAAAGGAAATTCATTATCACTTATTTATCGTCATTCCTTCTTCCTTAGGAAAATAGTTTGACTCCATATCATTTATGGAAACTCGAGGATAATATTCAATTCTATTTTTAGTTTGATTTAAGGGTTTCTTTTTAAACAATTTTATTTGCATTTTAACTTGATCAACTTTCAAATTTCTTTTATTCTCTTACACATTATTTATAGCATTTGACATTTGGGAATACCAAGAAATTCCACTATTTCCCATGTATGTGGGTCTTTGATCACTCAATATATTTTCAACTCCACCAGAACCATGTTTTTCTCTCTCTAATATCTCAGCATTCAAGAAACTACTAAATTATATTTTCTTCTTTTATTCTTTTGTAATTAATTCACTTTCAAGATTAGTTCTCATAGTAACGACTTCTTCTTCAAGACCCTCAATTGGGTTGGACTTCTCCACCAGTATCGAGGTAAGGCAATTGATTACCTTTTATTTTTCTTCAATTATGAGTTTTTGTTCCCCCACATCATTAGAGATTTCAAGGATTGATGATTTTACTTTCAGCAGTTTTTCCGGTCATTCAATTTTCACTTCCACCTGATCAATATATTATAAAGATTCCATCACTATTTATTTCCAATTATTTCAACTCTTACATTTATTATCTAGCTTACCCAAAGCATCTTTAAGTTGTAAGTTGGGATCAAAATTATTTGTCATCTAATTATCTCTAGATTAATCTATTAGTGGTTTTTTATTTTCAATGGTAGCCATCATGGATGCATGGCTCCCAAATCTGAATTCTGCTTTCTCTTCCTCAAAGTGTTCATTTTCATCATCATCTTCTTCACAAACAAAACTCTTTAGTTGAAATTTATTTACATATTTAAAGTCTCTATTTTTTAAAAAAAAATTTGAGGATTTTTAATGTCTCCATATTTTCTCTCTTCATCATTGAACTTTCTTCGGAAAGGAGAGGAAAATCATCCCAACTATTCCACAAAAAAACAAGATAGTGGTATCTTGCCTTCAAATTACCCTATTCTATTCATGAGTTTCTTGGAAATGAGAGAAATAAATTCTTTTTACTCATCATATTCACCAACAAAATCTCCTAAAATTTCCATTGCTCCTGTGTCTTTGAATTCCATTTCCTTGATTACATGAGTAATTTCATCTCATGGGTTGAATCTGATCTCATATTTCACCAGGCTACTAAGAAGATTATCAAGAGAAAGTTTGGAAGGATCCATTTCTTCAAGAGATGAATCTTTTTCATTATAAACAGGTTGAATTATTCCCAATTTTTTCTTTAAAATATATATGTATTTGATATCTTTACCAAGACCATGAATTGTTTCTATAAATTCATTAATTCAATTGAAGAAAGAATCTACATTTTTATTAGGGTGAATATTCATATCATCAAACCTATTATGTAAAACTTAGAGCATCACCTCCATAACTTTGATATCAGCTTCATAAATATTCTCTAGTTTCTCCCAAATATAATTTCCAATATAATGTTCATCACCTTCATATATATTTGATTAGAAATAGATATAGTTAAGGATTTATATGATTTATCATCAACATCAAGTATTTTCCAATCTGTATCTGTTATTGATAGACCAGTTGGATCAGTGAACTGTATTCCTTGTGAAGTAGAAAAAGTAAATAAATTCCAAGAGATCTTATATGAGATCTCATCCTATTATTCCATATCAAAAATGTTACTTATATCAAACAAAGTAACTCCCTTGACATTAATTATATTATCCATGTTAGAAAAAATAGGAAAACTTTAACACCAACAACCAACCTATGATACCACTTGAAGGACCCCGAAACAACCTAAGAGGGGAGGGGTGAATCAAGTTGTAAAATGTTTCTTTTAAAATTATGGATAGTATTCCCATGTTGGTTGGAAAATATTATACTTGTATAAAGAAGAAGTGCAGAAAATAAACAATCACATGCATGGAAATGACACATCAATTTTACATGGTCCACGACTAATGGCCTTGTCCAAGGATCATAAAATGTTTCAGTCATACCAAAAACCACTAATCTTTATAAGATGTGGATTACAAGAGTTTAGAATAGTCACTCGGTACCAAGCACAATGAATCTATAAGGTTTTAGGGGTAACACAATGCGTCCCTTGGATCACTTACACTAACTCCCCCTTTCTCACTAAATTGGAAGAATATTAATTTATTTTATCGACTGGAAGGCCACTTTAGTGGTTTAGCAATAGATCATGATTACTCAACTATAAATGGATGCTCTGATGAAGTCCTGTAATCAACCAGAGATGTATTTTATTTTCTGGTACACTGATATATTAGGGAAGTTAATTTTGAAAACAGATTTGGTCAATGTAAAGGCATCCATAGGTATTCCACTTACTACTACTATTTCTGTGTACTGCTGCCGTTTCTGCGTACCATCCAGCTCCTCCACAAACTGGCATTCTTCACGTACTACCTTACTCCACGTACTGCTTTACTCATCTGCATATTGTTCTACTCTACATACTTCCTTGCTCCACCTCATACTAGAATATCTCCCTGCACAAACCACACAATCTTCCACAGACTGTTTTCCTTTTGCAGATGATTCTCTCCATGTACTGCCTTCTCCTCCCTGAACCACTATGGACATCGCTGGATTTGTTCCATAAATTTTAATATCTAATATCATTATCTAAAAAGGTGATTACTTCTCCTTAAATAGGTACATAACTCCACAAATGTTTCTAATCCTATTTACCCAAATTTTCAATGTGGGATAATCTTCACTTTATACTGAACTCCATCTACATACTGTTATCCTCTACCATGTACCATTAACCTTTCACATACCATAAGATTTCCGGTACATGTACTATATCTATTCTACCAACAACAATCCATATCGGGTACCACAACTCCCTCCACTGTGAACCATCATCATTCTGTGTACCACACGCCTTCACCGCGTACTGTCGCTACAAACCATTTTTAGATATGTGCATTGCTTAGTTTAGCATTCCCACTGCCAGGTATGAAATCAAAACCCATTATTGGAAAATGGTACATGGTACATGTTCTAAGGTAAGAAGTTCCCTTATTTTTCTGTTTTTATTAGTTGTTTCACATTCAATTTACCCTTATTTGAAAAATTTTGTTTTCTAACACCAAACTACCGATTGCGAGGCCCAAAAATTTATAAAACACTAGGAAACTACACCACATTCAATATTATTTTTATCCTCAAACATATGAACTAATTCGTCGCAAAATCCATATTTATCCATGTGAAGATCGACAAAAAACTCAAACCAAACTCCATTATTATCAACGAACAACCTTGATTCCAACAGTGTCAAATGCAAGGAGTTAGATTCTGGATTCCATCAACATAGTAGCTCTGGAACAAAATTTCCATTCCTATCTAGATTGGTTTTCTCTAATCATACAAGCTCATAAATCCCAACACCATTAAAGTAATCCATAAATTCCTCACAGGTCTTGCACTCCCAATATGCCCACATCCATGTGAGTTTAACACCCCCTCTTGGGTTGAAATCCAAACTTTTCTTCCATACTTTTGATTGATCTGTATGAGAATCTTGAATTATGGATAAATAATAGTGTGGCTATATCTTAGGTGTATGTTCTTTAAAATATAGAGAAAATGGGATGTGATGCACGAAATGTGCCTTATATTCTTTCTTAGATCTTATGTGTGTGCCTAAAATAGAAATATTATCATATGAGAAATTGGTATAAACTTGAAACCAAGAAATTAGAATATAGTTCTTTGGGTCCGGTATGTAGAAATCCAATAGATGGCCATAACTATAAAAAGGAAAATAAGTAATCTTGGAAAAATTGAATTGATATTTCTTCAGATACTTTTCTAAGTCTGGGAGTGTGGTGTCACCGACATCAAAGTAATCTTTACCAAAAATCATCATCATATCATCAATTCTCTTACTGGAAAATTCATCAGTGGTTCTGATTCATTTAAGAGATATTTAACAGACAAAAGAGATCAAAAATAATTTTTAAAGTAAGTTTATTATTTATTCTTTGACAAAAGGAATTAATAAAAACCAAAAAAGGCATAAATCACTCAAGTCTGAACTTGGCGTGAAAGTAAAAAACCAATGGACAATTGTGGCTCCCTAGTTGTGGCACACAAATGAAAAACTTACAGAAGAAGTGTGACCGATAGGATCATATGAGCAAAAATAATTTCATGATGAGAGATGGATTTTCGGAAGTCTTTGAAATTTTCATAGAGGTGAAGCCACTATATATAACCGATAATAGTTACACTGCATGTTGAAACCTTGTTCACCCATTTACCATGCACTCTGCCACTTGCATGCCACAACAAATTCTTTTTTCCTTTTTCATAAATTTTCCTCAATATAGGGTCATCTTTTCATTTCAGATCCAATTCTATGGGGGGATTTTGTTGACACTCCTTTACATCACAGAGTCTAAAAAGTGCTAAAGTGAAATGACTTAGAAAAAATAGGATAAAACACATGAAGAAAATCATGATTTACAAAGGCTTGAAAATTGGATTTCCTTAGTCAAGCCAAGGATCCATTGGTGTGAAAGGTACTTAATTGCCCAATTCAGGCATGCAATCCACTTGCGTGTCCTACCCTTATTTCACCCAAGGTCACTTATTGGATAATAAATAGACCCTTGGTGCCTTCATTTTTATGAACGAATTTCCCGGAAGCCTAATTGCTGCTATGATCACCCTAGTGCTTCACCCAAGTCTTTTAAAACATTCAAGGTAGTTCATTAACACCTAGATCAAAGGAATTGAAGGAGGATCATAGGATATATATCACTTTAGTGTTTAAAATCCATAATACTTGCATGCCTAAAGCACCCAACCTCCCTGAATAAGAAACAATTATGCACCACCCATTCCACTCAAATGAACTCGAGTGCCCTAATTCTGGGAATACCTATAGATACTCTTAAAGGATTGAGTCATGTCTCACCCAAGTATTAACATACAGATTGTTCATCACTTAAATGAACATCAGGTTTCCCAATCCTACTTGTGTTCCCATAGTTTCATGCCAGATACTTACTTGGGAACCCTTATTTATTCACCTACTCCCTTTAGCCTACATGCCATCATTCCTTCTTCAAATCCATTTATAGAAAGGATTATTCCTCAATGGATCCCTTGTCTGAAAGGGATAATGTTGAAACCTCCACCAAAACCTCTTAACTTATCAAAAATTTGGGAAGGGAACATCAGTGTGTCTTTTAATTTGGTTTTTATATCTGTAGTCAAAGGTTTCCCACATTTGTTTCACAATGGGGTTTGGATTCATGGGGTGTCTGTGGGTTTGTGTTCCTGTAGTCACATTGATCCTCATCCAAATAATAGTGTTGGGAATTTCTAAATTTGGAGGATTAGGGTTTGGGTTCTATCCTCCCCTTTTCGTCTCTAAAACCTGGAACCTCAAGTCTCTGGTAGCGAAGGTACAGTTCACACTTTATTTTCCATTCAAGAAAATGAGAAGTCACCCTCCCCTACCACGACAAATTTTAGGTCAGTCATCCCTGTGTAAGCCCCTAAACATTAAAGTAAGAGTTTATAGACTCTCTCTTGTATAATTCCTTCACATTCAGTCCTATATTACATTGGACCCTTGTCCAATGTAAAGAGAACATAGGGAAGGATTGTCGCCTCACCCTCCTCCCTGGTTGCCTTGCCCTCCTCCACCATTGTCACTATAGGCACATCCTCTTCCACCGGCAGAGGAAAAAATGTGTGGGTGCCTTTGTTAAATCTTTTACATACTCTAGTTTCTCACAATGGGAATGAATCACACAGTCTTAGACATTTTTCATGATCACGAAATTTTTAAAAACAACAAATGAACTAAGAGAAATATGGTTTCTACTATAATTGGGATATGTAGGAATCCTTATCAAGTCCCAATATCAGTGGATATACCCATCAATAATCCAACCTCAATTCCCTTAATATGGGCATCCTCCTCAGAAGTAATCCCCAAATTAAACCCTCAAATTATCAAGGCTTCCTTTTTAGTATGTAATCTCAAATTCCTTTCTCTCAAAGGACTATAATCTCTTGTGAGACTCATCAAACTAAGTGGGATTTGATTACCACACAAATGGGATACATAAGATGCCTCTCTGAGGTTCAAAACCAACACATAAAATAAAACTTGTTCTTCTAGGGCCATATTCCCTATAGGGTCTAATCCAACTTAGAGACCCATATTCTTTCTATGTTCCTTGGGCTACTTAGGCATAAGTATCACACCAAACAATGACTAAGAACCTTTCTCTTAGATTTCATTACCACAGGAAATTAAACAATAAGACTAAGTCATTTTCACATGAACTTAAAAGGTATGTTGTGTCCCGTTAAGTGTCACTAAACTACGAGGGTTCTGATTACTTTCACAAGGATATGTAGGTATCCCAATTATGGGTATGACCGTAACATCAAAACAAACCTTAGTATCCCTGGATGAAAATAAATTCTTGAGTTCCCCACTGAGTGGCTTAAAAACCAGTATCATCATAACGATGGTTAAAATAATCTCTAAATAGTATATGAGAGGATACCATTGATGGAGAAACTCAAATACATAAGGTTGTATCCATTATTGAAGAACCTCAAATACATATAGATGATTATAAATTTCACACATGCTAATAATTGATTTAAAATTACAAGGTAAACCTATGTTATACTTAGGGAATTAATAAGGATTCATGAAAACATATTAAATCTATAAGAGAGTCCTAGAGTAGAAAATAATTCTCCCCAAAAGCGTGTGATGAGTCTAAACTCCCATCATCTCGACCAATGCTTGTTCTTAAGTATCGTAAGTTCAAACTCAATGAACGCCTACCTTAGGAAAGTAGGTCCCTTTTGGATAAAGAACTGTTATATATTTCCTATTCCATAGATAAATCCAATGGAATCCTCTTGGAAGTAGTGATTCTTAATCAAAACACACATTCCAAGGAACAGTGAAACATCATTCAATCACAGTCATGGTTGAACTCTAGAACATTTCATATATATATTTTTATAGCTAAACGTCCTTTTTATCCACCTCTTTAATCTTCACATGGATACTTGGTTAAACACTAATTTGAGAAAGATAATATTTGCTCCATTTCTTCAAGATCTCAAGGCCCATCATTTGAAAATCAAGAAATATTCGATAATTTATGGTCCTAATAATTTATAAACTATCATGATATTTGGATTCGAAGTAAGAACCACAAGGATCACTTTCCTAGGGTGGTAATATATTGAGTAGTCATAATCCATAATCATATCCAATCTTAGTCTATAGAACATGTTCATCTATTTCTGAGTTATTATAAACATTAATGCTTTATGATTGTTACATATTTCACACTTTTATTGGTACATATAATACCTTCATATATTTATTTTAAAAATTACCACAACTAATAAGAAATCATGGATTAAGAAATTTTTATCATGATCCTTCAATTGTCCTGATGAATAAGTTATCACCATACAGTTATGCATGAGAAAGAATCCTAGTCCCATATTTTATGCATCAATAAAGTTCATAAACCCTTATCCACTATAGGCTAGTGTAGGTAGAATTGTACTGAATAAAATTTTCTTTAGTTCTTTGAAATTTTACTCACATTCATCTATTCAGTGGAACTTGGATCCCATTCAAGTTAACTTGGTGAGTGGATTAGATATTTGTGAGAAAATATGAACAAAGCATAGATAATACATATCGAATTTCAGAAAACAATATATGTTAGTCATATTTTCTATTCTAGGACAATGTTTAATGGATTTTTTCACTGATATATCCACCAATATACTGTGAATTGAGATTATAAGTCCCAAAATTGAATATTTATATAGTAAAAAAATTTACACATGCTAAGTATTTCATACAACTTATCCTTCATCATGGAGTTGAGTAAAATACTAAAATGATCTCAATTATCATATTTTTAATTTTAATATATAAGAATATTATCTATAAAGACTCCCTCAAATTGATGAAGGTATTCTATAAATACTCTATTTATTAAATCCATGGTGATAATAGGGGAATTCTAAATTCTAAATGGAATAAATATAATTTCATAATTCCCATTTGGCACAAATAAATATTTATAGGGGTATCTTCATTATTAAACCTCAATTGATGATATCCATAATGAAGTTTAATCATGCAACATTAATTATATCTTCATAATTGATCAAAAATAATAATAATCAATATGTGGTAGAGGATACTTATTCTTAATAGTGATCTTGTTATATCATAATAATCAATGTAAAGACACATTGACCCATATTTCTTTTTAACATAAAAAAGGTTCACCATATAGTGATGCACTAGGATTCATAAATCCCTTATCAAGATTCTATTGAAGTTTCTTATTCAGTTCTTATAACTCAACCAGTTCCATCCTATAAAGAGTATTCAAAATAGGTGTAGTATGAGATATAAGTTATATTTAAAATTCAAATTCATGATTTCATGAAATAATAGGAAAATATTGAGGAAATAAATCTATTTAATATTGAACAATATGCACGTCTTTGATTTTTTTATCCCAAACCAATAGATATAAAAATCACTCATTAATCAGTAGAAAAAACTATACAACATATATAACATCCATTGGAAGTTCATATTCATCCTCAAAAATAAAATATGATCATGGAATGGTTCATAATATAAAATGTGATTTCCCTTCCCTGACCAATGACATGGGCTCTATATAGAGATTTTCAATCCATACCAAAAGTAACATAAAATTCAACACGAGTAGGAGTCAAAATACTTTTCAGAATGAGATCGCCCCAAACATATATTAGAGAGGAGTCATAGACATTGGATGTGATCTTAATACCATTTTGATTTTTTAATTATATATTAACATATATTCATTGAGTTAGTGATGTGATACCCTTATATAATTCTTCAAATATAAAATAGTGGGATGATATGTAATCAAATAAAATATTTTTTGTTTTAATGTGGATGGTAAGTGTACCTTAAACCAGGTTGTCTCATAACCCACATAAGTCATAATATAAAGGACCTTTGACTTATCCTTTTTTATTAGGGGATTATTAAGGCCCAAAAACCTCATTATATCATGGATTATGGAATTGATTCAAAAAATTCCCAATATCCATGCATCTGAAACATTGGGCATCATTGGTTGAATAAATTATCTCTTATGTTTCTTTTATAGATATTTTCATCTCCTGTTGACAAATACTATCTCAATGGACAACCTTTACAGAATTGAAGCATTTAATAGTTCCTTTAAAAATAGTTCTAGAATTACTTCACCAATTTTATTGGCATGTAAGTGGTTGAAATTTATTTCCTCCACTAGATTTAAAATTTTAGTTTACATGAATATATATTCTTCTATTTTTATAACTAAAAACAAACGAATAATTGGAATTAAAACTCTATATTTTTTCTTTTATATCACATTATATGATTTATTTATAGTTACCAAAATATATTATAACCATCAGCAATTGATTTCTTGGCTTCAGGCCACTAAAGAATTAATCAAATCATCTCAAATGGTTTCTTATAAACATAAAATCAAACTATGAATGTCTTGTAATGTTTTATTTTTAGGTACCAATGGATTCATCGTCCCTATATTCATATCCCAAAATTTCGTCTCTATATTAGTAATAAGAGTTATAGGAATTTATTTTTTGAGAAATATCCTCATAAATACTTCAAATGCCATGGATATTTTTTCTTCCCCTTTCCTTGTGTTTTTTATGAGTCCACCATTGAATATATCTTCCTTTTAAGAGGTAGACTGCTTAAATAACTTTCTCATGATTCAAGCAGTGAATAATGAAAAACATATTTTCTATGACATTGATCTATTTCATGAAAACTAATGGATTAGAGGACCCATATAATCAGGGTGGGCATTTATATATAAAAGACTCACTGGAATATTTCTCCATCCTTGGTGTATTCAGAAGCCCATCCTGATCCATATTACCATTCATATCTTTAGAGTGTTGAGTGAGCATAGTTATAAGATTGTTTATCCCAGTTGCCAGTATATTTGGTTGTTATTGAGGACGTATAATGCATTGGACATAACATTCTTTGTTCACATGATTTTATATGGTTTCAATAAATGAATACAACATAAAATATACTGTATGAATCGATAAACAATAATTAGAGTAAATAAATAAATATTCCTGAAAATAAACAAAAGATATGCCCTAAATTGTTACAATTTCTTATCGAAATATGACACTTTATGTTTAACCTAGTTAATCCAAGATCATCTGATATTTAAATATGTCATAATGGTTTATAGAGTAAATGCAAGTTAACCTAAGCATATATACTGAGAGTATTAAAATAGGTTCTTTGTAAGGGAACATTCACCGTGAATTAGAATGATGGTTAAGATATACTCGACTATCTATTTTCAGGGTTAATAACCTTGGATACATTTGTTCCAAAGACATTTCCACCAACAGTTTCATGATAGGGATATATTTATAGGAAATCCACATATTCTCTAATTTACTAAGAACATTATGAGGTTATCCTACGCTTAGACTTAATCTAATAGTTTTAACCATAGTTCACTAATCCTAATATTTAATGAATTAAAAAAACATCATCTGATACCAACTATAAAGACCCATACATTTCATAAATAGATATTAAATATTAATATAATAATATTTATCATGTTTCACAACCATAAATTCATTAGGAATATAAATGTTTAGTTTCCTTGGAGACTAGATATATAAAAGTCTTATTTATGTATAATATTCATCAACATAAACATATTTCTTCATATAAGGTACCCTAATATAATAATAGCATTTATAACCTTCCACCAAGACCGAAGCAAGGAAAACATAATAAATGGTAAGATAAAGTGCATAGAAAATTAAACATGGGAAATATTATAACATCCCTTCTTTTTATTAAATTAATGATACATCATTTTTAAGATAAAAAACATTATAGTTTTACAAATCAAGGATCCAAAGGTTTAGTGTATTGGGGAGAATAGGATCATACAACACTTCTACATAATAAAAAAATAATGTTATTCAAATAATTCATATTTATCCTTCTTAAATCTCACCTGCTTCTTAGTACATGTAATCACCTAAGGATATACATAAAAGTAAGTGGTATGTTAAATGCCATGTAAGTGAAGGAATAAGGGACATTAATCCACATAACATAGGTGAGAATAATCATAATAATCATATCATAAGTATATTATCATCACAATAATAATGAAGGAAACATTTGATAATTTCATTGAATGTGGAATATGAATAAAAATTAAATGCCATGTCATAGTGTTCAAATAACACACATAGTTGTGAATAATGCTAGCATCATGTCCTTTCATAACATATGTGCATAAATAATAAAATCATCATTGTTCAAAAGTATAGCATAATTTTAATTCATAATACACACAATATCATGAGATACATTAGATTACCCAATTTAGTGGAGGGATAAATAATTCTATGTCCACCAATCACATTTTAAATTTTCATATTCATGCATGTCATATAGAACGTATAACAATCATAGTTAGTAAATAAATCATGGAATTGAATGAGTTTAACAAAGATTCATTATATAATAATTTCATGAATAAACCCAGGGATTACAAAATGAATAATTGTAATAAAATTGGGTATTAAACTCATAAATCTTGATAGAATAAGAAACAACTCAATAAAATTCAATGATGTGTTTTGGAATAAAAAGGATTTTTTAAAATCAATGTTTTTGGCATAAAAATCATGGTGGAAACATTTATACACCTAAAAAAAAGTCGAAAAATATTGAAATAAAATTTATGCAATATTATAAGAATATTCATATTGAAAATTTTATGAAAGAGGTATATCATAAATAAAAGGTGTTGGGTCTGAGAATTCCCTTACCGTAAACCCACTTTATTTCATCACCTTTTCACCTCGTGAATAATAAATATATGTTTATTAAAAAAATTGATATATGGGTGAATTATGATAATTTATTTCACTTTTTATTAATTATAATAATTGGATTTTATTTTTTATTTTTATATTATTGATTCTGAAGAAGTTTGATATCATGTTTTCCATAAACATTTCCCATTTTGCTTCAATTTTGATATTTAGTTCAAGGTTATTTTTAAATAAGTATAATTAATTCCATTATATTAAGATAAATTTATTTATGCATTTATATTACTTATATAATTTATTATAACCATCCATAGGGTTTTTGAAAAGAAATAAATTTTCAATGACCACATTGACGATTAATTGGCTATTAGTTGGACCTTGTCAAAAGAGCGTGAATGGGAAGTACAAAAAATTAATATTTCATTAATATATTACATATAGTAGGTTAACTTAATTAACCTAATTTTAACACACTACATAATTATCCTTATAATATTTCTTTGAATTTAGTTGATGAAAAGAGAAAGAGTTTAGAATAATGAGAGGGATAATTGAGATGAACAAACCCTCTTATAAGGGTTTCTTCTTCTCTTTGACCAAAAAATTAATTGATGATTGGAGTTGGATGGATCCATAATGTCCCTATTTATGCTAAGAATCTGAACAGACAGGATTTAGAAATTTCATTAGCTTTGGAAAGTGTGGGATTAGTGGTTTTTGAATTGAATGGACAGGGGTTATTTATACTTGAATAGAGGGGTATTTCTGAGTTAAAATATTGAATAAAATTATATATCTAGAGTAAACCTTATAATAATGATATTTTTGACATTATAAACCATTTTTAATTAACTAAAATTATTTTAAGACTTCAAATCCCTTTATAATTATTATTCATTAGTTTTATCAAAAGTAAAGGTGGATTAATGAGAAAATATTATTTTAATGTAATAATTTAGATTTTAGACTTTGGAAAGTACTTTTTTAGGTTTGGAAATCATTTTTACTGTATTTTAATGAATAATTTATAAAATTAATTGGATTTTTTCAATCCGGTAGTTCTATAAATTCTTATTTCACTATTACATCATGAATGATGTAATTCTAGATACATCAGTTATGAAAGAAACTGCATTTTTACTATTCACCTGAAAATTTAAGTATTTTATAAAATTTCAAAAAATCACCCTTTAAAATTTTTCACAAGATAATTGAAAAAAAAAGATATGAATTTTATCAAAATAATTTTAATACCTAGGTAATTTTAATATTAATTGTAATAATAATTATTTTTTGGATATACTTTAAAACGAAGTTGATTAAAAATGTGCTTATATTTTAATTATGTTTTTTAATCTTCATATTTATATTGTAGAATCCTAATTATTTATATTTACTAAAATTACTTATCATAAATTTTATTAATATCAAAATTTATTATTTTGAGGATAAATTACTATTCTAATGATCATGTTAATCTTCCAAATAGGCAGGTAACTATTCTTAATGGTTATGTTACTATTTTAATGGTCATATTACTATTCCAATAGTCAGATAACTCCCTATAAATACATATTAATTACATAATTAATTATTTCCCTCAATTACTCTCATGGTTCTATGTTTATAATTTTTATAATGAATATTGGATTACAAATATTATGTTACTTTTTCTATAGTTCTGTTTATGGGAGGGATGATTTAATCTGATCAGTGTGATCCAAAATTTTCCATTATAGTTTTTATAATTTTTTTATTTTTATCTCCATGTAATATTTGAAATTTTAATGGGTTTAATTTAATATTAATGTATCAATTTTCATTATTTAAAAAGTATTATTACTATTTTCTCTATGTATTTTATGCATCTAATACTATATAATATAATATAATACAGATTTATTTCAAGGAAAAAATACAAAATTATGAACTATGGGTTATTACAAATAACAATAATTAAATCATAACATGATTATAACATTATAATAATATATTCCATTAAAAAATATCTGCATAAAATATTCATACATAGAAAATATTAAATCACAATCTCAAAAATAAATTCACTTTTAGATGTATGATAAAAAAGGGTCTAAAAGTAATATTGATCATTTATACTCATAACATATGAAAGATGATTAATAAGCATGAGATATCATAATATTGGGAAAATAAATAAAAATAATAATTTTTACAGAGAATATTTTAAATATATCTAGATAGATGTCATTCTCATACATTAAAATGTGAAAAATGATATTCACAATCATTTTCATGCATATTATAGAGAACAAAAATAAAATAAATAAACTCATGCATTAATATGGGTAAAATTATATTAATAGTCATGTCCAAACATATCATCATCATCGAATGAGATATCAATATCACTTTTTCCAATTCATTAGAGGGATATAACATAACTAAACATCAAATATTAAAAATCTATTCATATAAATGTCACAAGACCATAAAAAATTCATCAGATCACATTAGCATAACCAATGATAAATAAATGGGTTTCAAAAACATATCATAATTATTATCACATAATATCTAGAAAAAGAATAAATATGGTATTATTTCATCATATCCACAATAAATTAAAATCAAAATTAAAGTATTTCATTATAGATTAAATATTTATTTAAAAGATATCAGGAATAATTATTTAGAAAAAACACTTTTAATTCGAAAACACTTATTTGAAATATACAATATTCCCAAATATTAAGGATTTTTTTTAAAATAACATTAGAAGATATTGTAGGAATATTCACATATTTGAGTGGTAATTTAGGCTGGAATCTTTTTTGTTTCATTCTAAGTAGGTTAAAATAATAACACCCTTCACTTTTTTTATAAAAAGTTAAACTACCTCATTAGGGAAAGGAAATGAGGATTCATTTTAATTTTTAAAAAAATAGATATGTATGTAAAAAATTAATTTTATTAATCATAGGATAATACAAAAAAAATTCATGAAAAACTTTTAGAGAAAAAACAGGCATGTAAGAAATAGATTCCTCACCAAAGAGGAAATAAAGGCTATTTTTATTTAAAAACATTTTCTAAATATACACATGGAACAAATAGAGAAAAATTGGAATATTAATTGAAAATTAAATGAATAACTAGAGTATATGAAAATGAATGAGATTTAGTAAATATGGATATTATAATTTCCTCAATGAAAATTCAATAAATAAAAATATTAATTTAAATGGGATTGAAACACTAATCCTTTACAACATGCATCATAGTACATCATACTTATTTGAACCTCCTATATAATAAATATAGATTTATTATAATTCTATTATAAAACCGTAATAATTTATATCATACAATATATGGTATTATTATAAAATCTTATTAACTATTTATTAATAATCCATTTATCAAAATCACATTTAAGGGTGATAACACATTCATTTTCCATGCATGTTTCGGTTGGACAATACCTTTATTTATCATTTTATCATGGTTACATCATATATATAATGTTAATATTGATATTAATATAATATATATCATATATATTCATTATATTTATCTATATAAATATTTATGTAAAACAGAATCATTAAACGAATCACATCACATCGTGGAGGTGATAGTCTACATGTACACAAGAGCACTATTAATATCTTCCAAAAGGTGGTAAAAAGGGGGATAATGGTTATTCCATAATCATAATAATAACTAAAATTATTTAATATACAGATGTTATTATTTCAAAATGTAAATTAATGATTTAGTGGAGGTATAATATGAAATAAAATTGAAAACACATTGTTAAGATTTAAGCCTCAACATTGAGAAGTGCCTTTTTTCATATACCTTATGCCCCAGAATGATGTTCTTTTGAAAAGAACAGAAGATAAAATTTTTTGGTATATATTCTTGGAAGGTATTACGATTTGGATTAGATGATATATGGGGTTCATGAAGTGCGGTGAAGAGAGGATAATTTGTATGATTTTATACGGGACGGAATGTACACACTTGAAATTACATAAGAGATTAAATAATATATATCCTAATCATGACATGTGAAAACAAGCACCCAAAATTTTAAGATAATATGTTAAATTATTTAAATAAACTAATAAAATAACATTTATAAATGTGGTGGATAAATTTTAATCCCTATATTGTAGTTAAACCTCTTTAAACACTTTTTAACCTTAACTATGATAACATACCTTTTTTCCATTATAACATAATTGGATAAAAAAAGAAAATTATAACTAAATTTGTAAATTATGATTCCAATTTTTGAATCAATTTTCTCTTATTTAATTTTTGTTTTTTGGATGTATTTAACATTAATATAATAATATATAACAGATGAAAAACTGTTTTTTTAGGAAAATACCAAATTTAATTATAAAAAAAATTATACTTGAAAGAAAGTAATAAAATGGATTACATGAATTTTTATGGTTTAATAATTAAAAAAAAATTATACATTTTTAGATAGAGAAAATATTATCTTACAATAATTCCATTCAATTAAATGATTAAAAAAGTTTTAAATTATAATAAATTATTACTTATATTAAAAAAATGTCAAGTTATGGTAACGTTTTTTAAATAATGATTTAAAAAATTATTTAACTCTTTAATGATACCTATGGTCAAAAAACATTAATAAAATATGATAAATGTATGTGTTATGGATATTATAATTCTCTACGACATGATTTTAAACCCAAATTTATCTATTTTTCCGTGGTGAGAAAAATTTAATATAACTATTATTCATAATACATAAAACTTTTGTAGTCTATATTATATTTTATTAATTATATTGATTCCATATATGATATTAATTTTATAAAATTCAATTCCCATAAGTGGAATTATTTAATGTAAATCCAAAAAATGTAAATCACAATGAAAACTAGTTTAAAAAAAGTATTCTAAAGTATAAAATGTTTTTATTCCAAAATACAATATAAAATTAATTCAAATTTCCTTAATTAGATTATTCATAATATATTTAAAAAAATTATACATTTTTATCATTTTAAAACTAAAGGAAAAATTTTAAAATCTTAATAGGAATAGAAAATTTTCTTTAAAAATCAGTATTTTTTTACTTTTAATGAAAAAATAAATATTTTCAAAAAATTATAAAAAATATAATATAATATAATTTTTAAATGATTATTTCAAAAATGATTTTTATTTTTTCAGGAAATGTTTCTAAAAGAAGCAGAATGTTTTGTTTAAAAAATAAATTTTGGGTGAACATGTATTTTTGAAGGACATAAAGACATTACTATAAATTAAGTAGTTAATTATCAATTTTTTTACACTATCTAAATCATTTTAATATATTTTTTGTAATTTTTTTAATATTCATACCACAAATTTTAACATCTAGGTTTTAATGATAATTTTTTTAAAATAATATAATATATTTTGGTTAATTTATACATTGTGTTGCATTTTACAAAATCTATCAAAGAAATAAAATTAATTTAAATGAAAATATATTCTATAATATCATGGTATCACACTCATGTATCTGTGTAGTAATTTTTGTATGAAATAATTAAAGAGGCTTAGATGGATGATCTTGCAATGTGGGAATGTGTAAATCAGTCAACAGTGGTAAGTATTATGATTTTTAGGTTGTTAAAGAAGGTGTTATCAAATTTGGAAAGAGTATTTGTGTGAAAATTGATTCCCATTTAAAGAATAAATTATCAAGTGGATCGCATAGATCCCCATTTCATGTTCAGTCTATAATAACTAAGATGTACTACAACCTTTATGAATAATTTTAGTGGGAAGGTATGTAGAAAGATAATCCTAATTTTACCATGAATTTTTTTGACTTAGGGACATGTTAATAGTGAGAGAAAACTAACGATGTGGATGATTCATCCTTTTAAAGTGTGAAAGGGGAATTAATAAAATATAAATATGGATTCTTTTTGGGGGAGATTACTAATGATATAACAGGGTAATAATGTGATTTTGGTTATTTTTGATCGTTATAAAAATAAAAAAAATTCTATATATACGCGATACAAAGTATTTTGATCAGATTTTAAGATGTTGTCTTTAAGATACGGTTAGGTTAGATGGAATACCTCTATCAATTGTGTCTAATCAAGATCCCATATTAATCTTAAATGGTTTGAATGGGATTCAAAAGTCTTTGGGTACTGAATTAAATTTAAGCACCACTTTTCATAAAAAATGTGATGGATAATTGGAATGAACAATTCATGCATCAAAGTATGATTTGGGATTGTTATTTAGTATATCAGTGAGTTTGAGATCAATAGAATTAATTTTCATTCAATTATATGTATGAGACATTTTGAGTAATTATATTGGAAAAGTGTTAGACTGCAACATGTTGGGATGGATTCCGTGAATGAAAATAATTGAAACAAGAATTTATAAAAGATATAGTAGAAAATTTAATGATGATTCATAACACATGAGGACATATCAGAGAAGATATGAGATCAATAAATATCACAGAATAAATTATCTCTTTTTTAAGTAAGTGATCATGTTTTTATTAAAGCATCTCTATGTAATAATTTTATGAATTTTAGAAGAAAGAGAATGCTAAATATAAAGTTTATTAGAAAATATGAAATTATTTATAAGATTGGATCTGTTTCATGAAAAATATATTTAATAATAAATTTATCTCAGGTATGTGATGTGTTTATGGTTTCATTACTAAGAAAGTACATACCTAATGCAACTCATGTTTTGAGCCCTGAAGTTGTATAATTAGAGGAGTATCTCTGTTATAAAGAAATTTAAAATTATATTTTGGATCATAGATAAATGATAATATAAAATAATTCTATTCCCCAATTAATGGAGTTATGGATGAATTATATTATTGAAAGATAAACATGAGAATCATAGAATTCTATGCAAGAATAATACCCCCAGTTTTTTATGTGACAAATAAAATTTTGATGATTCATTTTCCAAAGTGGAAAGGATGTTAAAACCAATGTAATCCTTATAATAAATAAATATTTTTATTTATATGTATTATTTTTATTGATTTATATTTACCATTGTTTTATAAATATTTATTTAAATGTTTTTATTCAAAAAAGTTATAGTTTTAATTATAAATATTGTTTTTCCAAGAATTACATGGTTTTATTTAAAATATAAATTTCATGATTTTTGAAATTGAGTTTGATAAAAAATAATTCCTTTTTTTGAATCAATATATCATATTTAACTAAGTATCAATTTTTCAGCTTTTTCATTAATGATTCACTTGTTTATGAATAGTGAAAAATAATGATTTTTAAAAAACATTCATTTTTTCATTAAATCATGTTATTTAAAAGTTAAATTATATTTTTAATTTTGATTTGAATTATCTTAATGTACATTATATTTATAATAATACAAATTATTTTATTGGGATCTACATTATATTTTATTTTGTCATAAGTTTATTTTTATACTTAAAAACACAACTTTTTAATAAAATGTTTTTTATTTCATTTTTTACAATTGAATTAAATGTAATTTATGATACTTATAAAAATGGAATCATTAAAAATGTATTCCATATTTTTAATTATGATGTTCAAATCGTTTAATGTGTGTAAATTTTAAACTTGTACATTATGAATAGTAACCATGGTAAACATGTGTCACCACAGTAAAGGTAAATAAGGGAAATTATTGTAAAAAATAAATGATAAAACCTTAAAATATTATCATTATTATTGGATAATTTTATTTATATGATTTTAAACTTATATTTAAAATTAAATTGTTTTGGTGACACAATCCCATGATTAATGAATTATAACATTAAAAAGTACAGAAAAAGTTCACATGTTTCACTACCCTCACTTATAAATGGAACCATGATATCTTACCATACTCATACCTTTTGAGAATTCTATATTAGAAGAAAGCATCAAAAACATCTCCCTAACACCCCTTCTCACTTCTTATTGTCCTGGGTATTCTCAAAATACAAATCATATAATGCTTAATGTGTATTTTAAAGGGTGATATCTAAGAAGAATATATAAGTAGCAATCGAATGATTTATTGTTTATTTCCTCCTATACATTCTCAAAACATTATTACACAATGATTAAATCATAACATAAATATCTTAAATATACTTAAATGTTATTATGATTATGGTACAAATATTTTCTATTTTTTGAGAAATTGAAATATCGCTCATTGGTAAGTGTTGAACACCACCACCACAAAGCGACATGTATCATTTTTCTACACCAGATCATATGGATAGTAAAAATAAATAAATAAAGTATTATATAAAGTATTATTGAAATTATTTTTATCCTATTAATATTATATACTACTCAAATTTTTACACTTTCTAAATGTTGTAAATCGATAACATCGCTCCTAAGTACGTGTGGAATACCACTAATTTGAAGTGATTCAATCCATTTTTCATTTAAACCTTATAAGGATAGTCTTACGGATTTTACTAAGAATTTAAATAATGAATAAATATGAAATTTTTAAAATTTTTATGATTCTAGAAATGTAAAATATAATATAATTTATTTCTTTTCCACTAGTAGAAAAATGAAAATGGCATTCATGCGTACATAAGAAATACAGTATCCATGAAATGACATGGTTAATTTTTTATAAATGATATATATGCTTAGTTTAAAATGTATATTTATTGTATACATATTATAAATATAAAATTTATAATATTCTTATGATAACGGGACCATGAATAATTTGGCCACATTTGATGCACTGATGTGGTTTTAATGTTATAAACTAATAAGCCCTAAAACGTCCAACATGAATCTATACAATTTTGTAATGGAATAAAACATTTTAATAGTTGGGGTTATAGGAATAATTAAAAAAATTAAAATTTAATTGGTAATTAAGAATGTATAAAACAAATATAATTTTACTATTTTGGATTTATAGAACGTACAAAGATAAATGAGAAATAAGGAAACAAATTTTCCATTAAAATAATATTTTAAATGTTTTAAAATATTTTGATTACATGTCAATGTTTAATAAAACGTTCCAGAATATTAGTTTTTTATGATTCATGATTATTATAGGTAAATATTTACCATATTTTATATTCTCTAATTTTATTTTTAAATTTGATTTGTTATAACATATTTTTCTTATGGGTTGATTTTTAATTTTTTTACAAGATTAAAAATAAATTTTTTTTACAATATAGGTATTGAATACCATTTACCATTATCATAACTATTAATCATTATTAGGAATCATTTATGTTTTTAAATTTTATATTTTTAAATAATTTTTTTTCCCAATATAAGGTGAGTTTTTAGTTTTAAATATTTTTTTGGAGAAAACAGAAAAAATATTAACACATCTATAATGTAACTAAATTTGTTATTGCTTATGGGATTGAACACCAAATTAACATGGGTTTTATGTTTAATGTGAATACTATATTTTTCCCTTTTTTGATTCATGGGAATATTTTATAAATTATAGTCCATCCCGGTATATCTCTATTGATGGGTGAGGTTGATATTTCCCTCCAAGGAATTAGGTAATGTGATTGAGTTTGTTGGAGATCTTTTACTATTAAGAGATATAAGAATTAACCAGTTCTTTAATTCTATTTCAATAGTTCTTATATGTATGAATGTGAGGATAATTTTCCATGGTACATATATGATACTCTTTAAATGGATTATAAAGAAAATATTTCAGTTTTATAAGGTAATAAAATGATCTACTATTTCCAAATAATGTTTATAAATTTTTTAAGAAATGGTGAAAGGATAATTTTCTCAGAAAGGTACAAATGAGTTTCCATGTTTTCCAAAAAAACCATTATTTTTATTATTTTACCTTTATGATTTCATATGAAATGTTATATGATATATATTATGAAATTATGTGTTTTTAATGAAAAAGTAATTGAATATTTGAGGTTAAAGGTTAATTGTGAAAAGGAGAACATTATTGTAGTTTTTTCAAGACTAAAAATAGACTAAATAGTTAGTTTTCCATTATATCCCTTACTGTGCATTGTTTTTAACAAACCATGTTTTCAGATGATTTAGCATAATTCTTAAGTATGGGTATAAAATATTTATAAACTCAGGGTTCAGAATATGAGAGTTACCTTGAAACAAAAAGTGTTTTTTTAAAGAACTTTATTGTGTGTAAATGGTTATTGTGTTGATATTTACAATTTTTTATGTAATTCTTTAACTAATTCTCTCATCCTTTAAACCAGAAATATCCTGGAAATTTAAGAAAGTGAAACCCTTGTTATAAATCATTTAATTATTGGATTTTTTTGGTATGGGGTGTTATATAAAACATCAGATCCAAAAGAATAAGTATATAGGTGTTTTATAGTATGATACTATACCATCAAAATAGATCAAAATTATCTTTTTGTGACTTGAAAAATCCAAAATATTAATAAAATTTACATCTTATTAAATGTTATTTCATATTTTATAAAACATTAATGTTCATTAAGAGTTTTATTCATCCACTTTACGATGTGTATGCGTTATTTTGACTATTTTTTAGACATATAGTGACATCTCAATGTCATAATAGATGAAACATTTCTGAGACACTAAATCCCCCATGAGATACTTGAAATGTCTATATTATCATTGTGTACACCGTGTCTATAAATCATAGTCCTAGATATACTATTGTGATTTTTTGCATACTACATGTCCTCATATAAAGATATTTATTATGTTTATTAAGTTTATTTATAAATGTTATTATAATAAAAAATATATAATATCAAACTCTAAGATGAAAAATATTTGAACACTGAGATCTTAAGATCCTTCATGGTGTCACACATCATTTTTTACAATTCCTAGATTTATAGGTTGTATTATCTTATATTAAATTTTTTTATTAGAAGGTATATCTATCTAAAAATATGAATATTTCATGAATGTGTATTACTGTATAAGTAGTTGGACCTGTGTATAATATTCCCACACAATTCTTGCATTACAATAAAACAATCATTTAACACTGATAAAAATTACATTTATCACCGCTAGAGAAGCACTGAATACTTGAGCAAGATTAAAAGACCTAGTATTTTATTATGTATTTTAAAAGAACTAATAAAGGACCCTATTTATTAGTGCCTTTATTTATCACTTATAATGGATACCTTTATCAATGCATTTTACAGTGCCAAGAAAGGGGCATACTATAGTGTGCTATAACTGCACACTACAACACTAAAAAAACACTAGAAAGAAGAAAAATAAAGTACCTGTATAGAATTTAAATGAAATAAAATTTACAAACCAAATAAAATAAAAACAATAATATATTATAGACATTTAAATAATTTGTTCATACAATTATATGATTAAGTAAAAAATATCACATACATTTAAAAACATCAATATTCCTTTTCCTTTTTCCCCTTACCCTGACCCATGATATTTCCAAACAAATCACCAATTGTCAATAAAAAGAACACAAATGTATAAAAAACAATTCTTATGTTAGTAATAATATAAAGAAAAAAAATTTAAATATAAAGTTTTAATTTTTAACAAAACTTTGAGTCATACCAGGAACACTATTTATTTGATTAAGTTGCAGCTGACTCTTGCACATCCCATCATTTCGTGTTCCTCTTTGAGAATTATCTCTAAAAAAATTAACTAAATGATTATAAGATAAAACTTATAAGTAAAATAATTAATTAATATCATATGCGATGATGAGAAAATAATCTAGGTTTATTTTCTTAGTTTTGGTGATATGATTCTCATTTTAAACTAAAATGACACTTATATATAGAAAAGACACACTTGGAGTCATACCTATCACATAGTGCATTGTATAGAGATGAGAATAATTCTCACATGTCCTAAATTACTTGTTGATAATTTTAATAATGTATCAAAATAATCAGAATACAATTTATTAGTTTTGAGTATGCCACTTTTCTTTTTCCTAAAATTTCATTTTAAATAGGAAACATGCACTCTGAGTCCTAATGGTCACATTTTGTGTTAGTTTGAAATGAAACTAATTTTGGCAAGTCAAAAAATAATTATTAATTATTTTACTTAATTATCAAGACAATCTAGGCATGTTTTCACATTTTTTATTGAGTGACACCTACTGAACTAAAATTTCATTTGTCAATTAACAAAGGAAACTTTGAGTCATACCAAGAACATCATATATAAGATTGAGGTGTAGATGATCCCTACACATCAAAAATGACTAATGGATCATTTTGTTAAAGTATCAAAATAATCTGAATATGTTCTCTCAAATTTGAGTATATCAATTGTCTTTTTTACTAAAATTAAAGTCAATTATAAATAAAAAGATGTAATTGGACTCATATCGGCCATAATGTGTGTTATTTGGATATTTGGATAATTTTTACACATCGCAAATGACATATGGATTGTTTTACCAAATTATTACAACAATAATAAAACAATTTATTAGTTTTGAGTATGTAACATGTATTTTTTACTAAAGTGACATTTTAAACATTAAACACAAACATTTTGAGTCATACTGGTCAAATCATGTCTTGGTTTGACCTGATATTGATTACTATATATGAAAAATAACTTATAAATTGTTTTAAAAAAATTTCATGATTATTCGACTATATTTTCATGGTTTTAATGGAGTAACTCTTACTAAACTAAAATGTAATTTTAACCTGATAACGGACACTTTGAGACATAACGGTCTCATCATGTATCATTTTAAGGTTAGGATGATTACAACACATGTAAAATTAATATAGATCATTTTAGTAAAGTATAAAAATAACATTAATGCATTTTGTGGTTTTAAGTATATCAGTTGTACTTTTTAGTAAACCTAATGTCAATTTTAAATTAAAAGATCCACTTGTTGTCATATCAGTTACATCATGTTTCATATTGAGGTGAGGATGAATCCTAATATTCAAAAATTAATTATGTATAGTTTTCCTAAATTATAAAACCAATCCAAATGAATTAACTCAATTTTGAGTACGTTACATGTCATTTTTACAAAAATGTGCAATTCAACTTGACAAAAACACTTTGAGTCATAATGGTGACATCATGTTTTGGTTTGATGTCATACTGATTCTTACAAGTGAAAAGTTACTTACGAATCATTTTCAATAATTATAAAGATAATATGATAACATTTTATTTGTTTCATGCGAGTGACAGTTTTTGAACTAACATGTAAATTTTAAACTTATAACTGACACTTTATGTTATATCAGCCATATAATGTATCAGATTGAGGTGAAGATGATTCCAACAAATAAAATAAATAAATTATAGATTATTTTGATAATTAATTGAAACAATATAATTGTGTTTTCTTTGTTTTGAGTATGTTAGTTTACTATTTTACTACTATTAATGTCAATTTTAAATAAAAAGACATACTTGGTGTCATATCGGTCACACCATGGGTTAGATATATGTACAATTTATTTTAACATGTCTCTAATAACAACTGATTTTTTTCATGAAGTATCAAAATAACTAGAATGTGTTTTAGCAGTTTTGAGTATTTCACTATTTTTTTACTAAAATGTTATTTTAAACTAGAAACATGCAGTATAAGTCATACCGATCACATTTTGTGTTGGTTTTATGTGAGACTGATCCCTACAAGTAACAAATGAATTAAAAATAATTTTCATAAATTATCAATACAATCTAAGGATGTTTTCTTGATTTTCAATGAGTGAAACCTTTTAGACTAAAATGACAAATTTAAAATAATAACATACACTTTGAGTTATACCAAACACATCATGTATGATATTGTGGAGAAACTGATTCGTATACATAAAAAATGGCTTATGGATCATTTTACTAATGTATAAAAAAATTTGAATGCATTTTCTCAGTTTTTTGTATGTTAGTTATATTTTTACTAAAATTAATGTCAATTTTAAATAAAAAGATGCACTTAGAGTCATAAAGGCCACACCGTATGTTATATTGAGGTGAGGATGATTACTACAAGTCCCACATGAATTATGGAGATTATTATTAAAGTATCAAAACATTCCAAACATCCAATGTTAACATGATTTCCATTTTATTTATCTGTTTAACTTCCAACACTGTATATTGAGTTGATGTTCTTAACCAAAAGATCATTATTGTTATAGAAAAATAGAAGAGTATAGGAAGAGTTCTTATCTAATAACATAAAATTAGTTTGTAGTTTTGGAAGTTAGACAAATAAATACAATAGAATGTGTGGTAACATTGGATGGAAACATAATGTTAAATCTTTTTTGCCTTGTTGTATATAGTGGAATGAAAATTTTTCTTCCCAAAAGATCTATAAAAAGAATTAAATAAGTACTAGATAAAAATTATAACGAAATTAGCTTACTAATAGTAGATAAAATGATGAGTAAATTAATTAAATAAGTCATGTAATTAAACTTTTCATGATGGTTGTATAAATTCTGGACACATTTACTTATTTTTATTATCTCAGTTACAACCCCAATGTCCAACACCTCATGAGCATGAGTATCTTCAAACAAACCAACCCAACTCAATAAAATAATCCACATATAATAAAAAAATTATAATGTGATTAATACTAAAAAAATAAATAAAACATAAATATGAAACAATAAATTAATTCTATGGATAATTATTTTATTGTGAAAACATTAATATTGTCTATCTGATTGAGCATCGGTAGTGCCATTTCTCTTCCTGAAAAGGTAGTGGAGGGAACATTAAAGAACGTGATAAAATCCAACACTACAAGGGGGAAAATGTTTTGACGGAGAAGATGTATATAGAAGTTTTTGTGCAGAAAGGCATGAAATATGGATAAAATTTTTCTGATATAAATGAACTCTATAATGAATAATGAAAACAAAATCAACGTTTCATTGTATAAATTTTCAGTAAAATAGAGAAAGTATATATTAACATTAACTCTATATATTCCCAATGGGTTTATATCATTATAGTATCTCCATCCTCAGAATTGGTAATATAATTATGTGCAAAAGATATTTTCTACATGAGTATTTAAATATTTAATTTAGATTATATAAATACAATGTAGAACACATAATATTATGAGGTAAAAATAGTATATTAAAAAATACATATATCTTATTATGGAACTCTCTTTTTTATAGGTTTTAGGGATTTGGATCCTCTATATAGAATCTAAATCCTCTATTTTTGGTACCCACTAACATAATTTTTTTTCTATTTTGAGACCAAGATGAACTTATTTTGATCTCCCAATGAAAGGGTCTCCCATTTGAATTTTCCTATGACCCGATAATTGTTTTAGTTGCCACTAGGACAATCGACCAATTCTTTTTTGTTAGTTATGAGACATAAAATACATGAACTACTAGTGATTAAATTATGAACTAATCTTGTTTTCCCTCTACACTTTTAAATTCACCTTCACAAAACCAATTTTATAAACTTTCACTACATTCCTATAGTCAACCCATTTATAATGGAAACTCAACACCTAAAATTTTGTATAATACAACTCATATATCTATTTTATAATGCCAAAATATTACATATTTTCATAAATTGTATTTCTATCACTGGAAATTGATACGTGCTAACCAAAGATGATGATCTCAATTTATATAAAGAATATTTGTTTTTAAAATATGTTTCATTATAGAAAGAATCATTTAACAATGAAATAAATTCTATTATAAGAAATTAAACTTTCATGTTCAATTTTTTTTTCTTCTAAAATATGAAAATCATATTGGTTGTAAATTTGTATTTAGAAGCACGTCTAACTCCAATGATAATATTCAAGTTTAAAATCTAGATTAGTAATAATTTTTTTAAAAAAATGGAATTTATTGGTTATTCTGATAATTATACACATTTAGTGAAAATTACGACAATAAAGATATTATTTTTATTTAAATTCAATAAACAATTTGTGTGTTTATTAAACAGATGTTGAAAATGTATTTTTAAATGGAAATTTAAATAAAGAAATTTACATGGCATAATATGAGTTTTTTATATATAATACCTTTAAAATAAATTATAAAAAATTATTTAAATATACTTATAGTCTTAAAGAAACATCTAAACAACATCAAAAATATGATTATATTATTATATCAAATGGATTTCTTAATAATAATGTTGATAAGTTTACTTTCTAATATTTATAAAATAATAATACATTTTTATGTGTATAGATTTTGAGGTCATGCTAATTTTTAAAAACAAAATGATTGGTATTAATTATATGAAGAAATATTTATCCTTCACGATTAAAACAAATAAAATTGGAATACTAGATATTATGATAATTATTATTGTTAGAATACAGAGTGGTGATTATTTTTTATGTCAGTCTCATTATATTGTGAATATATTAAATACATTTGATCTTATTCTTTTCAAAGATAAAAATACTCCATTAGACTCAAGTGTTTAATTTATTATTAATAAATACATATTGGTATCACTACATGAACATTCTAGTGAAATTTTTTATTTAATGCATTTGATATAATATAATAAACCTAACATCACATTCAGGGTTTTTCATATGCATTGATATTCTTTCATATCTGTGATTTTATTTTGATATATTATTCTGTTTATTATTTCTCTTGTCTTTATCCTTCAGTTTTCTTAGTATTTTTGGGTGGAAAATGGGTGTTTTTGGGTTAATAGATGGAGGTAGATAGTTGGCGCACCATTTTTAAAACCGTACACCCTTACCCTAGAAACTGTGTAGGCTAATACCATTTTGGGTAGAGGGGAACTACATAATTAAAACCTTTTTTGGGAGATTGTGTGGTCTAAATGTGTGATATATTCCTCTTGGACAGTGAGGGGTGTAATGTTTCCATATGGTTTGTCAAGTAATGCTGGTAAACTGTGAACCTATCCAGGTCATTAAAAATTATATTTTTATCCTTTTTTCACCTTTTATTTTTTATCATAAACACCCCAAATCCTCCGCACACAAGATTTCTAGCCCTAGGTGCATCCTTCCCCTTTTATTTCTCTTTCGGATATCAATTTTTAGGTGATTTTGTTGGGGATTACTCAATAAACCTTCAAGTAAGTGATTTTACTTCTTGATTTTTTCTTTTTCCAGGGTTTCTATTTTTCTTTATTGTAGTTTTATATCTCTAGTGGGTTGGGTGACCTATTTATGGCTGGATCTTGATTCTTATGGGTGAATTTTTTCTTTTTTAGTTTAATATTTCCTTTATAGGGCCCCTTGGTGGTGAAGTTGTGGTTTAGCATTGATTTCTGAAAGTTTCTACACATGAGATAGGTGATTCCATTCTTAAACATTATTTGGTAAGTTTGATATGATTTATTTTCTTTGTTCTTATGTTCGTTGTATTATGCATGAGGTGAAAAATGTGTTTTCAAAAGGATTTATTGTGTATGTGTGTTGAGAGGTGGTTTTCTAAAAGAAATGATTTATTTTCCATGTGTATTTCATATGTTATGTCTTATTTTTTCTCCTTAATGGTGGTTGATAAAATGTGTAAGTGGTGAAAAATATTTTTTGAAATGGTTTCAGTGCACAGTAAGATTTGAAAGTTGTTTTTGTTATGGAAATAGTAATTTTTCAAGTCAGTTCATATTGATTTTCATGTGTTTATGTGAATATAGTGATCTATGTGACATTTGAAATGAAAATTGAGAATGAAGTGAATCCTAGGTATCTAGGTGGGTTAACTAGAACTAGTATTCTATTTGACTTGGAAGTGGCTTAGCCTGAATTCATCTACTAGGATTTATGATTTCAAACTAACTAAATTATGATGATGATTTATCCCACTACATCATTGGATGGATTCCTCTCTATAGGATCAAGCATGTGGATACTTTGAGTTGGGCTTAGTATACCATGATTCAATGAGATACGAGGTTCCTAGTGTCCCATTTTAGATAGTTCCTATGGGTTTTTACCATGAATTCATGATATTTTTCGATATAGTAATTACCATCAATATATAGTGATCCTTGTTGGTTATTTCATAGTAAAACAATGTTTTCCATTATAATGTTTTCTACAAAAATGTCTCTGGATTATCTTTTTATAAACAATGCATGTTAATTTGTCTTAAAATATTATTTTCATGGATTTTTTTTCAGGTGGAATCCTATTAGGATTTGGCTCACACCCTGTATACAACTCTAGGTGTATGTGTACCTTTTTATTATTAACTCAGTAAAAGAAATGTTGTATTGTGATGGTGTATCCGGTTTCTAAAGTTCCACTTCGTGTATGTGTTTTAGGTGGTGGCATGAGGGTGATGTCCCTCTTGTCGTATAAATGTATTTTTGTATAGTTATTGAACCCATGTTATTGTATTTCCAGGTAAATGTTATTTATGAGTACCACATCGAATTACTCCACCTTGCAATCATTTTTATCCATCTATAAAATAATTTCTCAACCTCACCTTTAGGTAAGGGTAATTCACATTAACATGGAATCAAAGGGAAAATCCTAATAATTTTTTACTCCCTCACATTGTCTCTACCCCACCTCCTTCAACATATCCCCCCTTTGGTGTATGTTGGCCTGCCTCTATCTCCGTGCACCCCAGCTCACTTGCATCCTGGTGCTCCCTGCCCCCCCTCTGACGTGATCTCCCTGCCCCTACCATCCTCAGTGCTCCCCAGCCTCTGAGGCGGTCTCCCAACCATGCCCTTCTATACGCTCCCTGACCCGCCTCCTCACGATCTATGGGACCCTCCCTCCTCAGTGCTCCACAGCCCACCTCTGACATGGTCTAACAAACCACACCTTCCTCGATGCTACCTAGCCCACCTTCAATGCAGTCTCCAGGCCCCATGCTCCTCAGTGCATTCTGACCACCACCTCCCTTATGGTGTCCAAGAACCCTCCCTCCTCGATGCTCCCCGGCCCATCTATAATGCTATCTCCCATCCCCTCCCTCGTCGACGCTCTTTGATCCGCCTATGATGTGGTCTCTCGGCCCCCGCCCGCCTTAGAGTTTCCTAGCCCCACCTCCCATGGAATATCTCGACTAATGACTCCCACATGGTTTTCTGGCCTTTCTTTCTTGGTGTTTCTTGGCCCCTCCTCCAACATGGTATCCCAAACCCTTCCCTCCTCAGTGTTTTTTGGCCCCACCTCCGATGTAGTCTCACGGCCCCCTACGTCATCATTTCCTAGCCTCACCCCCCTCAGTGAATCCTGACCTCACATCTCTCAACAACTTCTGGCCTTGCCTCATTTGATTGCACCTTAGCCGGATTGTGCACCCTGCCTCTAGTAACTCCATCTCAAGGTGGGACCCCTTTCCCGACGTAATTTTGACCAGCCCATAGTGTATGTATTTCATACTATCCTATGGTCGAATCTTCCATCCTTCCTCAACTAATCACCTCCTTCACTTTCCTTGTTGATGAGAGGCTTGAATCAACCAATTTCATTATCTGGCGGAAGATGGTACTGATGTCTCTCATTGACTTGGACCTCGAATCCCACCTCAAGGATCCTCCACCACCATCATTTCCAAAATACAAGCCCTATAAGTTATCTAACATAAAAATATTTTCTTCACTATCAATTCCATGGACCTCTCGGTCAAGGATGTAACTCAAATAAGAAATATTGTTAAACAACTTTGGGACACCTTAAACCTTATGTATTATGATAAAACAATATGGCTCAGGATTCATATTTTATTTATAACATATCTACTATCTTCCAACAAAACCATCCTTTTCCAACACACTTCATCATGTGGGAACCCCTTTGGGATAAATTACTTGAGATGCGGCGCATTCCTCAGATACCTGAGGCGGCCTTGTCCTAGTGGGACTAACCATGTTTCTTCTTCCATCCCTATGGACTTGATCCCGAATATGTGACAATGGCCACAAAGAAGCTTATTATCCCTTCCTCTCTTGAGATTCCATAGGATTATCATTTCCTTGGAAAGGATAATCTGGATATTCTCCCACCTACTCACAACCTTGATCCTACATCCCTTTTGAATTGTGGTATTGGCCACTCTTCTGGTGATCGTGGACATAGTCGTGGCGAGGGATGGACTCATCATCAATGCCAGCACTATGGAATGATAGGATACATCATCGATCGCTGTTAGGTTTTTCATGGCCGCCCACCTCAGACACTTTGTTAAAGTTGGACAGTGATCCATGATGCTTCCCCCTCAGCCTATGATCTTATTCCCAGTGTGTACCTCTCAAATACTGAGCTCCAGCCAATTCATGATCATCAGACCACCTCTATAGCTAGTTCTTATTTGACATCTATTTACTGGTGGATCCACTTCTTATGTCACATATCACTGACCTACCTTGATGCTTTACTTAGGTGAATCCGATCATCTCATGGTTGATGTAGGTATGTTATCTACATACGTTCCATATACTGGCCCCTCACCCATCACCATTTCCGATGGACCCACTATCCCAATTGTGGGATTTTTCACATTCCCCTTGAATTAATATATTCGACTTCCATCTATAGAAAATGTTCCTCAATTTCCTTTTAATCTTATGTCCACTAGTAATATTATAAATTACATCAAATATATTTCCATTTTTACATATTCTTATGTTGTGTTTTAAGAGCAAAGGATAAATCAAGAACGTAGTTGAAGCCAGATTTGGGATTGGGTGTATATGTTCAATGGTATGACATTAGTGGACTACATGACACTCTCTTCTCATGCATTGAACCTTCATTCTTGGTTGAGACATCCATCGACATCCACCCTTCATTAGCTTATTCCGAGTATTAGTCCACATATTTCTTTTCATTTCAAGACATGTAAATTTTCAAAATATCATTACACATCATATATTCCTTGAGTGGTTACATGGTCCTCCAAACCCATTGATTTGGTTCATTTGGAATTATGGGTTTGCGTTGGAATCTCGATCGACTTAGGGTATAAATATTATGCATCCTTCATTGATGATTTCTAACGTATGATATATATGTACCTTATTCATGATCATTTTGAGGTGTTTATTACATTTATGACGTTTTATCATGAAACTCATACTCAGTTATCCACCTATGTTAAAAGTATCCACTCAGAAAATGGATGGGAATATTTTTCCACATCCTTTCAGCAGTTTCTCAAGTCTTAAGGCATCATTCATCATACATCCTACACCGATACACCTTAATAGAATGGAGTGGACAAGTGTAAAAATCACCATATTCTCGAGGCTTCTTGTTTCCTCCTATTCTACATGTAGGAACCTATTCTATTTTTGGGGGATGCAATCCTTACTACTATATACCTCTTAAATCTCATTCCTTCTTCTATCCTTCATGGGGAGACACCTTTTGGGACTCTGTTCCCATATTTCCATCCTCACTGACTCCCACTCTGGGTGTTTGGATGTTTGTGTTATGTTCATGAAACTCATCCCAACCTATCCATGATTTCTACCAAATCCATCAGTTTCATATTACTTGGATATTCCTACACTCAGCACAGATACTGATGCTTCTCTCCCGAGTTACAGTGGTATATCATCTCTACTGATGTATCTTTTCTGGAGATCTCTACTTTCTCTATTCTCTCTAACCATATATACCCCACCATCAATAATTGTATTCCTCTCATCATCCACACACCTCTTCTATCCCACTCTACTGATCACTGGTTCAGAACTATTTACTCACATCCAGGTTTAGGACACCATCTCCCCAGCTTCGTCTGATGCTCCTACTCTGAAAACAGCCGACTCACCCATTGAACTACATAATGGTACTAGTTATTTCTAGAATACTCATATTTATACATCCTCATAAATAGGTATTTCTTATATGGAGACTATATCCATTCCCCACGTGGTTCAGTATGCCAAATCTCACCCTGGGTGGCTTCAAGAAATGCAAGATAAATTATAGGATCTGGAAAACATTCATACTTGGGATCGATTTCCCCTTCTAGAATGTAAATAGGTGGTTAGAAAAAAATGGATTTATATAGTCTATCTCAATACATATGGAATTTTTCATCTCCTTAAATCTAACCTCATGGAAAATACTTTTTCTAAGACATACGGTGTTGACTATTTTGATACTTTCTATATGGGTGCATAGGTGGAATCTATCCACTTATCCATCTCCCTTTCCCCTCATCACCATCGATCTCTTAATCAAAATAATGTCAAAAAATACTTTCTCCACGTATTTTTTTAAAAGGAGTTATATCCACAAAAAAGTCCAAGATTTCGTGCCTCAGGAGATGACTCTCATGTTTGTTGACCCCATTGCTCTCTATATGGACTCTAGTAGTCTCCTAATTCGTTGTTTGGATAATTAACCATCATCATCACTAATATTGGGCTATCTATTAGTATGAAGGACCACACTATCTTTTTCCATACAATTCTCTCCTACTATATCCTACCAGTTTTGTATGTTGATGATATAATCATCACTGGGAGTGACTCCATTAGAATCACTAAACTAAAATAGATTTCTTAACATTACATTCAAACCAAAGATCTTTATCCTCTAACATATTTACTTGGAATTGTGGTCTCATTTTCTTCAGAAAACATCTTTCATTTCTGGAAGAAAATTTCCTTGGATATCTTGAAATATACTAGTTTAACTTAGGAAACTTCCGTTGACACTACTCTTGAGACTGGGGAATTGTATCAATATGAAAACACAGAACCGTATTATCACCTAGAGAGGTATGATCATCTTTTAGGAAAAAACAATTATCTCACCATGACTCATCCTGACATTTCCTACACTATTGGAAAAGTTATCCAATTCATAGAGCATATGAAAAAATCTCAGTGGTATTATTTCCTCTTCATTTCCAATTAAATCATGAAATAACATTCCCACAGACTTCAATATTCACATAATGATCATCTGAATGTGGAGGCCTTCTGTGATGATGACCATTCTGGTTTTATTTCTACCTAAAAGTTTACTTATAGGATTTCCAATTTTCTACCATGTAAACACATATCATGGAATAACAAGAAACTTACTATAGTCTCCAGATCCAGTGTTGAGTCTGAGTACCGTGCGATGACCATAGTCACTATAGATATCTTGTGGCTTCATCATATCCTCCATGAGATTGTTTTCCCACCATAGTATTCTACTTATATTTTGTGTGATAATCAGGAAAGCATGAGTATTTCATATAATACTGTCTTCCATGAATGAATGATTCATATCAAGGTGGAAAACCACTTTCTTCTCCATCACCTCGAGCAACACCATGTTAGTTTAAGCCACACACTGATGAGATATTAGCTTGCTGAAATATTTAGCAAATGCATCCCAGAAGCTCGATTAGACTCTCTTACTACTAAGCTAGGGATGCCCAACTTCAACGAACCGTCTTAAGGGGGATTATGTATAGTCTTTTTTGGTTTCTTCTTTATTATTATGGGATTCGTAGTCCAATATATCATCTATTAAATTGGTGTGGGGGTGGGGAGTGTTGAACCCAGTTTATTATGTACATGGGTAAAGTATATTTCTGATTCCCACATCTGATTAGTCCACCTTGTAATCCTTTTTATCAATATATAAAATAATGTCTCCACCTCACCTTGAGGTAAGGGTAATTCATATAAAAAACTATTATATAAATGGGTTAAATCATTCCCATGATGTATTGTTGATACCTAGGAACTAGTTGCGAGCCCATGGGGATCATAAGTTATCTTAGGGCCATGCCACAGACAAGGATGGGTGTCAGGTTGGATGGAAACATGGATTGTATTGTGACAAAATGGTATCAAAGAAGGTCACACTCTTTTGGGTCATGTTATTTTGGGATGAATTTTGATAGACAAGAGCTAGGAATCTTGGGCTTGAGGTTCTTGTTACAATTAGGGTTCCTAGAGATCACACCTCACGATAGATCTTGAGTCACCCTGGGATATTGCGCTTTGATTTTTACATCTCCTATAGGTGATACATATATGCTATAGAATATATATGGACACTAGGTAGGGGTTAAGTGGTTTGGTTTGTTTTGTGATTTGGGTGGATTTGTTTATGTTTTGATTTATGAAACTAATTTGGAATTTTTGTTGTCAGTAAAAAATTTTAGAATGATTTTATTGATGGTCTTACATATGGTTATTACTTATTTTATAAACATTCCTTCCTAGAGAATTTATGTGCAACCATATGAAGAGGAAATAGAAAGTTCCATCTCACCATTCGATCAAAGATCAGTGGAGGTGGTAGTTCGGGTTGTTTGAGATTTTAAAAAAGGTGTGGAATATAGTCCCGATCTAGTTAGAGAAGATGAACTAGGTCTTGGTAATGATAAATATCTAGATTTCCTAATGAACAAGCCTCATTCTTTATAAGGTAGCATAAAACCCTAGGATGATGGGGATTGACATGAGAAAATAGAGAGTGCGTTTGAGATTCATGATACTCCTGAGGCTATTAGGGTTAACTATTATTTGTTTATGTTGTATGGTCCTAGTCATAAATGGTGGGACTTAGTGGTGCAAGATGATAAGAATAAAAAGATGGATTGGGAAGAATTTATGGTCATTTTCAATAAAGATAATTTTCCCATGGCCTTTTCCTATGACAAATCCCAAGAGTTTATGGAGCTGATACAAAGAGATTGGTTTGTGATAGAATATGATAACTACTTTGTTGAGTTATTTCGGTATGTGCTCAATATCGTTTATAATTATAAAATTAAGGATTAATGGTTCAAGAGGGGTTTGTGTCTAGAAATTTGATTTCAGGTCTTCTTGTTTATATTGAAGACCTAGGCTGAAGTAGTTGATCATTCCATGATGGAGGAGATTGATCATAATGACCATCCTGGTTTCCAGGGATCAGTGTTAGCTATGGGGAGTGGCATTTAGTTAGAGATGAAGTGGAAGTGGGATGATTAGAGGAAGCAGGGAAATGGTAGTTTAGTCTATCCTTCCTGAATGTGTTCATCTGCTGTTTCGATGCAGTTTTGGTTGTGTGTCGTTAGTTTGGAAAGGAAGAATGCATAAAACCTTCACGCATAGATCCTATTGGACATTTTGACTGATGTGAAGATAAAGAACACTTTACATGGTTTTTAGGGGCACACATTATTATCAGAGTGGTGAAGGATATATGGAATCTAGGTGGATGTTAGACCATTAAAAATAATCCGTGTCAATGGGTTCTCGGTTCAGTGTTCATGGAAGAAGGGATGGATCATCATATGGGTAGAATTATTTTTGGTCAAAACAATAAAGTAGTAGTAATTATCAGGATTAGGCTGAGACAAATCATCTACATGTGGTGGATCTAGCACTAGTGGAATCAAATACAGGCCTACAATAGTTCGAGGTGCTGTTTTTGTTGCATCATCTTTAGCTATTGTTATGTTTGATAATGATTCTTCTGTTTCCCTCATTTCATCTAGACTGGTTTATTTGATAATGTTTACAACAAAAATTATGTTATATATTATAGATTTTGTAACACTATTTGATAAGAAGTAATAGTAGGGGTTGAGGTGTCCTTCTTAAGAAATCACTATGTTAGGGGCTGAGTTGGAATGATATTTACTTATTTTGGTGATGGAACTCTTTGATGAAACCATAAGTATAGATTAAATGGTGTTATTTCAAGAACACATTAGTTATTATAGTTGGTGAGTGAAATTTGTGGAACCTGAAGGAAGTGCCCAGGGCTTTCATGGTGAATGAGATCCTCAGTCCAAACATGTAAATCCCCCACTTCTAGAATTGGGAAATCTCGTTTTTTAAATACCATCACTCATGTTAGAGGGATAAGGTGTTTTTCAAGAGAGTTGATTACCAAATGAAATATATTAGTTTCTATAAGTTTTCTTTGATTATTTACCAGGTTTTACTCTAGAGTGGGATGTGGAGTTTGCTATTGATTTGGAACTGGGAACACAAACAATATATCTTCCCTCATACCATATGGCCTCATGGAGTTGAGAGAATTAAAGGTGTAACTAGACTATTTGGAATCTAATGGGTTCATTCACCTGAGTGTCTCACCATGGGCCGCTTGTGAAAAAGGCTGACAGGTCTCTTCATCAATGTATTGAATACCAAAATATGAATAAGGCAATGATTAATAATAAGTATCCATTACCTCATATTAATGATCTTTTGGATGAGGTTAAGGGGGTAAGGTGGTTTTCAATAATTGATTTATGTTCTGGTTATCACAAAGTCAATATTATAGAGTCGTATATTTAAAAATATCCTTTTGATGTAGGTATTAACATTTCTATTATATGGTTATGCCTTTTGTGTTAATAAATGCTTCAACGGTCATTATGGATCTCATGAATAGGGTGTTTTATCAGTATCTCTACTCATTTGTTTGGGTATTCATGGATTATATCTTGGACTATTCCAGGACCAAGGAGGAGCATGATAATCATTCAAAAACCGTGTTGGGAACTCTTTGTGATCATTTTATCTATGCCAAGTTTTATTAATTAACCCTCTGGATCTAGTAGGTGAGGTTTCTAGGTCAAGTAATCTCAAAACATGGAGTTTTAGTGGATCCTAAGAAGATTAGTGTGGTTATTTAATGGGACCAACTGATGAATGTGTTTGAGGCAGAATATTTTTAAACCAGTCAAGGTAATATAGGCAGTTAATTCTAGATTTATCTCACCTTGATTCACCCATGATGACACTCACCCTAAAAGTGGTAATGTTTGAATGGATCTCAGAGTGTTAATCATCATTGGAGAAGATTAAATGGATGTTGAAAACAACACTTTTTTTATCTTTCTCGAATCTGGAAAGGGGTATGTGGATTATTATGATGCTACAAGTATGGTCCTTTGGTGTGGGATGATGTAGAATGATCCTGTGGTGGATCACGATTCTTTATATATCTAAAAACATGAAAATAATTACCCGACCCGTTGAATGGAGTTAGCACGAGTGATATATGCATTAAAGATGTGTCACCATTATATTTTTGGGGAAAAATTTCTCGTTTATTTTGATCATAATATATTAGCCTTTATTTTTTCTAAGAAAGTTCTAAAGCTAAGGCATCATCACTGGGTTGAGTACTGCCATGGGTTTGATTTTGATATAGTGTATCCCCTAGGTAATGGGAATGCTACTGCAAATCCCTTGAGTAGTAAAGTGCCTATGCATGCATTGAAATAGTCTAGTCATGAGTGAAATTTTATGAGCCTATTTTCTTATATGCACTTAGAGACCTAGGATCATGGTGGGGGTGAGTTCTTGGATAATGTTCGACTGAATCCTTTCCTTCTAGAGTTGATTCAGTGAGAGTATCTTGGTGATGAGTTTTTCCAGAAATATATGTAGTTTTTAATGGTGGGGAGATTCCTTGTGATTGGTCATTGTCTCCTAGGGGAGTTTTTTGATTCATAGTTCACTTTGGGGTTCAGGTTTCTTTATGTAAGGTTGTGACATAGGATAGCCACCAGTATCATTGGTTCATTCATTGTGTTGCTACCATGATTTACTATGATTTGGGTTGGTAGTTCTAGTGACCATGTATGAGGAGATATGTAGATATATTTGTATCGTGGTGTTATACATGCAAACATGTTAAAGTAGAGCACTGAAGACCCTCCAATTTTCTTCATCCTCTACCCATTACTACCTATAATTTGGATGATATCATTATGGATTTTATTATTGGATTACCTTGTAAAACCTAGGGGAGGATTTCTATTTTGATAGTGGTTGATCATTTGACCAAATCATCCCATTTCATTCAAATTACTGATTTAGAAAAAGTGGATGAGTTTAGACGGTTATATATTCATGAGGTTGTGAGGCTTTAGGGGGTGCTGTTGGAAATTATTTATAATAGGGAACCCATTTTACCTCACAGTTTTGGGGTCTCATTTCATGTTGAGTAAGACAAACCATCCTCAAATGTATTGTTAGATGGAACATGAAAATACAATCTTAGAAGTCATGTTCTGAGAATTTTTCGTGGATTTTGGAGGATCATAGGGAAACCATTTGGGATTGGTAGAGTTTTCAAAAAAAATACCAATATTATATTCTAATGGATACAATTGAGGCGCTTTATGGCCAAACATATCAGTCTTGTTTGTGTTGGGATGAGGTGGGTGAGACCATATTATTGTAACTAAGCCTTGTGAAAGAAACATATGAGAATATCAAGATGATTAGATAGTGTTTGTTGAAATCATAGAGTCATTAAAATTATTATGATGATTAGAGGCACTGATCTTTGATTTTTTCCATTGGGGATCAAGTGTTCTTGAATGTGGCACATCATTTTGGTCATTGTCATTTGGGTAAGCAAGGGAAGATGACACCCATGGTTGTTAGAACTTTTTAGAGTACTGAATGGATTGGTAAGGTTTCATAAAAGTTAGATTTTCCTTCACAACTAACGTCAATATATAATGTGTTCCATGGTTATGAGTTAATGAAGTATAACCCAGATATGGTTCATATGTTAAATTGGGATGAGTTGGAGTTAGAGATGTATTTTTCTTTGTTTGAATGATAGATTTAGATTTTGGATTACCATGATAAATTGATTCGTGAGAAGTATATTACATCGGTCTATGTTCTTTGGAAGCATGGAAATGATGTGCATGATACCCGGGAGAGAGGATCTTAGGTTGAGGGGGAGTATCCATTTTTTCTCTTTGATCAAGCATATAATTGATTTTTCAAGAAAGGAAAGTTTAAATTAAGGAAATAATTTTCACATATTTGATTTTATATTGAGGTTTTATTCTGGTTATTATTGATCCTATGTTTATCCTTGATTTTTCAGGGGAGTTTTTGGATTAATAGTAGGTGGCTCACGATTGGCGCACAGTTTTTCGAACCATGCACCCTTGCCCTAGAAAACATGAATCCATGTATTATTATTTGATAGAGGAAAACCACATGGTTGGTTTATGGTTTGGATACCGTACATGATAATAGTGTGGCATGTACCTCTTGGACAGTGATGGGTTCACGGTTTCCACACAGTTTGGAAAATCGTGCGGGTAAACCATGTGTCTTTCTAGGTCAATAAAAATTAAAATTTTACCCCTTCCCCCTTTGAAGTTTTTCCCTAAACACTCAAAATACACCCCATATGGGATTTATATCCCTATAAACATCCTCAATCTCCCCTTGATCCCTTGGATCTCAATTTTTTGGTTATTTTGGTGAGGATTAATAAATAAAACTTCATGTAAGGGGTTTCCTTCTTGATTTATTCTCTTTTCATTGGTTTTTCTTCTTTCTTCTTGGGGATTAATATCTTCAGTGGGTTGGGTGACCTATTTTGAGATGGATATTAATTTTTAGGGTTCAATATTGATGTTTCTTATAGAATAATTCTATTATGGGGTCCCTTGGCTGTTTAGTTGTGGTTTAGCACAAATTTTTGGGAGTTTCTACGCTTGAGGTAGGTGGTTCCATGCTTAAGAAATATTTGGTGATTTTTATATGCTTGATTTTATTATTTCTTATGTTCTATGTATTGTGCATGAGGTTATAAATGTGTTTTTAAAATATTTTTATGTGAACATGTGTTGAAATATGCATTTTCAAAATAAATAAATTATTTTTCATGTATGTTTCATGTGTGATTTCATATTTTTCTACATAAAAGTCTTTTATAATTTTTTTGGAAAAAAATATATTTTGAATGGGTTTTCATCTGTGTTTGTATTGGAAAATGGTTTTGGTTGTTGTAATTGTGATTTATCGAGAGTGTTTTTATTGATTGGCATGTGTTCATGTGAATATAGTGATCTATGTTACATGTGAAATGAAAATTGAGCATGAAGGAAATCCAAATTATCTAGGTGGATGGACTAGGACTAGTATTATTGCTGACTCAGATGTTTCCTGGCCTGGATTCATCTAACATGATTTATGATTGAAACACTAACTAAATTGTGATGATGATTGATACACCTAGAACATTTGATGGATTCCTCTCTAGTGAATAATACATAGGGATGCTATGGGTTGTGGTTGATATACCACATGTCACCGAGATATGAGGTTTCGAGTGTTCCATTTTAGCTACTGACTATGAGGTTTTCTCTTGACTTAGTACTCTTTTATGATATTGTACATACAGTCATCATATGGAACTCCTTGTTTTTATTTCAAAGGAAAATTATGTTTTAATTTTAAAACATTTGATTTGAAATGTCACTAGATTTTATTTTTATTAAACATTCATGTTAATTTTTCTTATAATATTTTTGATATGAAATCTCTTTTTTCGGGTGGCATCTTACCAGAAAATGGTTTACACCTTGCATGAACCTCTCGGTGTATGTAAAATTAGTTATAATTGACTTAGGTATATAAATGATGTATCTTGATTGTGTATGAAATTTATAGAGTTCCACTTCGTGTAGGTGTAGGTGGTGGTGTCCTTTGGGTGATGCTCCTCTTGTCCTTTGGAGTTTTTTTGGGATAGTTGTTATAATATTTTTTGTAGAAATTTTGGTACTTTTTCCACAGTTGTAATCCTTGAATATTAAAATTGCGGTACTATGTTTGTTTATGATTATTAATCCTTGTGAAGTTTATTATTTTTGATTTTTTTGATTATATGAATGAGTTAAATCATTCCCATGATGTATTGTTGATTCCTACACACTAGTTTCCAGCCCGTGGGGATCAGGAATTCCCTTTTGGGCCATGCCACAAATTGGGTCGGGTGTCGGGATGGATAACACTCAGGTTTGGTTTGAGAAATATTCTATTTATTCTAGTGTGGATCCTTGTAAATGTATAATTAGAATATTTTTATGATTAAAGAAAGCTTAAAAAATCCTGTTTATTTTATAATGATTTCCTGACTACATTTAGTAAGCACTAATTCAAGTTAAAATATAGTCATGGGATATCATCAATCCAAATTTCGATGGATATTTAATCTTAAATATTGTGTAATTTATGGGGTGGTAAATAAATAGGCATTACACATTCGACAATAGAGTTATAATTTCATACTTTAATAACTTATAGATTGGAAAAAAATGAATCATAAACTTATTAACTGAATTGATGTTATGTAAAATTACAATGCATCATATTTAAATTAATTGTGGTAATGAAACAAAAAATTCAAAACATTATAGTTTCATTTAAATTGTATGTAGAGGTGAAAAATATAATACAACACATTTCAATACAATAAAAATAATTATCAAAATAGTATAATAATCATAAACTCAGACGCACCATCAAACACCCTTTAGTGAACAACCCTATTCATAATGACTTAAACAATATAATGATATAAATGACCCATGATTAATCCATATTACAATAAAAAAATTATGAATGAATAAAAAATGGGCTTAACATCAAGGGTGTATATAACACAACATATTAATATAATTGGGAAAACAGATAATTCCTTTGAAAATATGATAAAATACATAAAATAGTCTATTTAATACTCATCCAAAACATTTAAAAATGAAAAGAAATAATACTTCTATATTCTTTGCTAACATAAAAATCATCATGAAAAATAACCATACATGATCTAATACATAGAAAGTCATTGTCAAAACATAATAGTAATTCATTATAATTCATAATAAATCATAAATGAAATCCATTTCTATTTATTCAATAAAAACCATGGGTGGAATTTTATCAAACACTTTTTGTGATTTATTTCCATTGAAGGAAGTCCAAAATATTTTTTGTCCTATAGGAGCCTTTTGGAAACCCTCTCTAGTATTAATAGTTTTAATAATATAAATAATTTCAATGATTATGAATCATGTTGAAACATTTAAATAATAATTATTCATGTTTAATATGTGAAATTATGTTTATCTATGATCTCATATAAATTTGGTTCATTCTATTAATATTTATGTTGTAAGAAAGTCCAAGACAAAATATTTTCTAGGTATAACATACTGACACAAACAGAAGAGATGAGATACCAATAGTTCAACTGAATCACAAACAAATGACCTTCTGACACAAATGATGTACCAACACAGATGAACTACTGATATATGACCTACCGATGTAGATAACCTACTGAAAAATTACCTACTGACATAGATGAGCTACTGATAGATGACATATGGACGCAGATGACCTACCGATATAGATGACCTACCATCAGTTAAAATGACTTACAGATGCATGGTGATACCAATGCAAGGACTCATCGAAAGTTAAAACGGGTCATCGTCACATGGAAAGACCGACATAATGTCACATTGATGGAATGAGTCACCAACAAAAGGAGATACTGACTGAGGACTCACTGATAAACTATTTAAATTTTATTTCAATTAAAATTACTTCAAATGGTCATATTTTGAGTATTTTAATGCCCCTGATTAATTTATAGGTTTTCTGAAGACATCTTAAATGAGGTTGTTAGAAATACAAGGTACTGTTTCTACCTCAAAAATGAATATTATCAAGCTAAAATTACTGTATATACAATGAATATCACACAAAAGGGATACACACGTGTAACAAATCACACAAAAGAAGATACAAGAAGACCCCCATGAGCAACACACAAGCATAAGAACACATGAGGAATTATTCATCCCTAATTAATGAGAACTAGCGAAATACTATTCATCAGAGTTCCATCATCTATGTAGAATCCAACTAAACAATAGGAGAAGAAAATATCACCCTTTTGGAAGATAGAACACATTGCTTCACAACAATCTATTTTCAATGTATGCTTCCAGAAGAGGACTCAGGATTCAACTATGATACATCAAAGAGTCCAGAGTTAAATTGCATAACACTAAGAGCATTTCTAATCCATTGCTATTATATTATTCTCTATTGTGTAAAATTGTAATGAACTTTTGTGTAGTGTGTATGTCTGTACTAAAAATAGATATTGTCTCTTCCACTAAAATGGAGGATACAAGATATCCTAAAACAACTATCTTATTACACTTGTTTATCCCTCAAACAACTATGGAAGAGGTTCTATGTGACTTAGTAGTTTTTGTTTAGACATTGAATTTTGTAGAGGTATTGTGACATGGGATGTCTGTATACTATTTTGTTAACCCTGATCCAGAGTGTGGATCAAAATAATTAATTATATTTATTTATTGATGGTAGGTGATCACCAAGTGGAGAGGAATAAGTATCAGCTTGAGACTGAACATATGGTTTTATATCCACCGTGTTTTTTAATTTAGTCATTCTCTGTTTTGACTCATATTTCAGAAAACTAAATGTTACATTTATTGTATGTCTTGGATAGTAGTTATAACTATTTTTCTTTATTATAGCAGTTTCAAAAGTTGTATTAATATATCATATTGTTATATCTGAAAATTAATCAATCATTTCAGAAAATATTTGAATAGTCAAGCAATTATAATTTTACTACCTTGATTAACTGGCCAATTTTATTTCATTTTAGAGGAATACATTAAATAAAAAATTTAACTGAAATTCTAATAGGTTCTAAATTCACTCCTATCGAGTTTTCTACCATGACCAACATTTGGTATCTGAGGTTGTATTCAAGTTTCAGTTTTCAAAACATTAAATCTGTTTTAAAATAATTTTCATCTTTTATTTCAGTTTTATTTTAAATATAATTAAATTTGTGTTATTTCTAGATTTTTATTTCTTTAAAATCCCATTTCTTAATTATGGAAAATTGTGTAGAAGTTGATGCTACCAATAGGCCTCCATTATTTAATGGAACAAATTAGGCATAATGGAAAATTAAAATACAAATACACCTAGAAACCATGAGTTTTGAGATTTGGTCATCAATTATAGATGAATATAAGATTAATCAAACTACTAAAAATACATGGGATGACCCAAAAAGGCTTCCTATAACAATAATTTCAAATCCATGAATTCTCTATACTTCTCTATAGGCGATGAAGAGTTTAATAGAATTTATTCAGGTAAAACTGCCCATGAAATTTGGGACACTTTATCTATTTCACATGATGGAACTTCTAGTGTTAATTAAATGAGACATAACAGAAACAATATTCAATATGATAACTTTAAAATGATGATTGATGAGCCTATTTCAGACATGTATCTCATGTTTAATGAAATTTTGAATACTATGATCTATTTGGGAATGGATTTTATAACTAAATATAAAATCATGAGAATACGCATATTCTTACTAGATAGATGGGGAGGAACTTCTATATCAATAAGATAATACCATGACATGAGAAAGATGATAGTAAAGGAAATTATAGGAAAGTTTATTATGTACAAGGAAGAAAAAAAATTAAACAAAGAATAGAATGAAAAACCCAAATAAAATATGTTTCTTTAAAAAATACTACCTCCAAGCAGAAGGACAAAGTTCAAGATGAAACTAGAAGTTCAAGTGATGAATAATCATCAGCAGACAGCGATGAATAGATGGATCAAATAGCCATAAGTTTTGATAAATTTTATAGAATGAATAAATTTTTTAGAAATCCATAAAACATTGGTATGTATGATCACGAGTTCCATTGGAAAAAGGATTGGATGAATGGTGATAATTCCAATGAAATAATATGTTATGAATGCAAGGGAAATGGATATATAAAGGCCAGCTATCCAAAGCTAAAGTACAAGAATACGTATGATGATAAGGATATAGAGTATAAAAAGGCCATGAAGGAAACATGAAGTGATTATTTGGATAGATTATGTGACTCAAAATACTCTCATGATGGAAAATCTAATAAAGGAAATATGTTTTTTATAAAAAACATTTCTGTGGTAAAAATAAACACTACTGTATAGAATTACAATTATTATAGAGATGAATGTGATTCTGAAAATATGATAAATTAGAAAATATTTGAATATTTCAAAATTCTATAAAAAATTTGTTATTAATTTAAATATAAATACAGATATTTAATAAACCATCATGTTTTTAATACCACTGTTAAATCTAAACATGCTAGTGAAGAAGGGAAAAATTTCAACTACTTAAGGAGAATAATGAACTTAAATTATCAAATGAGAAATTGAGAAAGAATCTAGAGAGATTTACCAGTGGAAAATAAATCATAGTTTAAATTTTTGATAAACAAGTAGCTCCTAAGTATACTAATGGAATAGGATACCAACCAAGAAATAGAAATATGAAAAAAAACTCATTTTGTATCGATATATTGAAAGACATGTTTTATGTCTAGTTCTAAATTGTTTTCTGCAAATTCAATCTATGAACCATCTTCTACTATTTCATTTTTTCTAGAAAAAATAATGCTTATTTTTCAAATACCTTACATATTACTTATAAAAAACCCATGAAGCAAGTATGGATTCCAAAATATCGAATCACTAATGTTATTTGACCCAAACAAATATAGGTACCAAAATCTTCTTTTGATTAAATATTTTGTAGAAAATTAGTTTAAATAGATCTTGTAAAAGCTTCTGGTACTTGAATAGTGGATGTTCAAGATACATGATAGGGGATTAATCATGCTTCAAGAACATGATAAAGATTGATGATTAGCATATCTCCTTTGGTGACAATACTAAATAAAAAATCTTTGGCCTTATCAATATTGGTAACTCTAATTTAGTTATAATTTATAATGTACATTTTGTTGATGGATTAAAATAAAATTTAATTGGATTATATGAGTTATGTGATGATAGTTTTAATGTTAAATTTTATATTGATTCATACAATGTGTTTAAATTTAAAAATAAGATAGCATTTTCTACTCTTAGAAATGAAAATGGTTATACGGTTAACAGAGATTGTTTAATTTTTCAAAAATGATTATCACTAGAATGATTTTCATAAATAATATTGTATTTGGAATAGGATATTGGGACACTTAAATGTACACTCACATAGAAAGCTTACTTGAAAAGGTTTACTCATGGTTCTAAATAAACATGAGATTCCAAATGGCAGTCTTTAATCCCTATCAAAAGGGTAAACAACACAAAATCAATTTCAAACCTAAGAAAGAAGTTTCAACTTCTCAACCTCTTGAGTTGGTTCACATGGATATGTTTTGACCTTATAGATTTTCATGTTTAAGTGGGATTCATTATTTATATGTTCTTGTAGACGACTACTCAATATATACTTGGACTATCTTCTTGGCTCACAAAAGTGAAACTTTCTCTTATTTCACCAAGTATTCCTAGACTATAGAAAATCATAGTGCTCTTAGAATTAAAACCCTATGAAGTGACCATGGATGTGATTTTGGAAACAAAGAGTTTTAATGTTATTGCTCGCAAGATGGCTATATTCATTACTTCTCTACTCCTAGGACATCACAACAAAATGGAGTTGTAGAATGAAGAAATAGAATCCTTCAAGAAATTGTTAGAACCACGCTTAGTGAGTATGAACAACCTATATTATTTTGGGAATAAGCTGTTAATATAGAATTATATATAATCAATAGTCTTGATTAGACATATCCTTAAAAAAACTCCCTAGGATTTTATAAAAATTCTAAAACCCAAGGTTAACTATTTCAATGTTTTTGGTTGTAAAGTATACATTCTAATCACTAAGGATGATCTGGAAAAATTTGCCTCCAAGAGTGATGAAGGAATTCTCATAGGTTATTAAATTTATAGTAAAGCCTATAAAGTCTTCAGTAAGAGAACCAAGTGTGTGGAAGGATCTGTATATGTCATTTTTGATGAGACATATCCACATGATCCAAAAACATCTCTAGAGATTATTGAGGATGATATTTCAAATCTGTACATCAATGCGAAATATGCTGACAATTTTGTGAAGAAGTCTGTTAAAAATTCTAGTAATGGAAATTCTCCATATTCTATTAATAATGAACATAAACCTATTGTAGTATCCTAAAATGAATAGACCTTCATTTTATAGACCTATTAGAACTCTCAAGAACCATCCTTTAGATGCTACTGTTGATGATTTAGATAAAGGAACTCAGACAAGAGATTCTATAAGAAATCAGGTTAAACATCTAGCTTTTTTATCACAGCTTCAACCTATGAACATTAATAGTGATATTAGTGATTAATTTTGGTTGATGTCTATGCAAGAAGAGTTAAAACAGTTTGAATGAAACAAATTCTGGATACCTATATATAGTCCCAAATACACCTTGAATATAGGCACCAAATCGGTGTTTATGAATAAAGTAGATGAAGCTGGTAACATAGATAGAAACCAAGAAAGATTGGTTGCACAAGGTTATATACAATAAGGAATTGACTACGAGGAAACCATTGCACCAGTATCTAGACTTGATGCCATTACAGTACTTCTTGCGTATGTAGCACATCTAGATTTCAAAATTTATTAAATTGATGTTAATGGTGCACTCTTAACTTTTTATATAGATGAGGATTTTTTTGGTGAACAACCCCTTGGTATTACAAATCCACACCTTCCAAATCACGTTTTTAAATTAAAAATAGATTTATATGGTTTAAAGGAAGCTCCAAGAGCTTGGTATGATAAGATCAACACTTTTATTTTTTATAAAGGTTTTAAAAAAGGTATAGATGATCCTACTTTCTTCTTAAAGGGAATTTCCAAAGATATTTAATAGTACAAATTTATATAGATGATATTATTTTTGGGTCATTTAAAAATTATTTATGTGTGGATTTTTTAAAGATGATGTAATGTGAATTTGAAATGAGTTTAATCAGTGAAATCAAATTCTTTTTTAGATTTAAAATATTTCAGAATAAGGAAGGTATTGTTTTTAATCAAAGTAAATATACTAATGATATTTTGAAAAGATTTGGATTTGAAAGAATAAAGAATATTGACACTCTAATAAAACCACAAGTAAGTTGGACCTTGATGAAGTTGGTAAATCTGTTGAAGAGTAATTATTGGGAGTTTACTATACTTAACTTCTAGTATAGTAGACATTATGTTTAGTGTGTTCTTGTGTGCACATTTTCTAGAAAACCTAAAATAATATCATTTTATTTCTGCTAAAAGGTTTTTTAAATATCTCAAACATACTACCAACTTAGGACTATTTTATCCAATAGAAAAACCATTTGATTAGTGAGTAATTTAGATGCTGATTTTGGTGGATGTAAGTTAGATAAAAAAAGAACCTCTGAAACATGTCACATTTTGGGCAAATCTCTAGTTTCATGGTGTAGTAAGAAACATAATTCTATGTCATTATCTACAGCTGAAGAAAAATATATAGCTACTAGTAATTATTCTGCAGAAATTTTGTGGATGAAACACATATTGCTAGATTATGGATAACAATTAAGAAATATCCCTATAAATTGTGATAACATAAGTTTTATTAATATTAATAAGACTCCTGTTTCACATTGTAGGAAAAAGCACATTTCTGTACGACATCACATTTTGAGAGACCATTATCAAAAAAGGTATATAACTTTAGAGTAAATTGGAACTAAACATCATCTTGCTGATATTTTCACTAAGCCATTGAAATATGAAAGAAAAAAACACAGCAGACATGAGTTCGGAATGATCAATATATATTAACTTTTGTTGCTATTATTTTGATAATTTTAAGTGAGGTTGTCACAACGATATAGGAAAAGTCAATCATTTCTCATGCCAACACCAATAACTTTGTCACACTGACATAGTTGTTATGCTGACACCAATAACTTTGTTAGATAGACATAGTTTTCCTATCGAGACCAACAATATTTCATGCCGACATAGTTGTCATACCAACACTGATACTTTTTTAGACCCATACCCTATCATGCCGACACCGATGCCTGGTCAAGATGACACCGTTAGTGTTATGAATAATCTATCATGTTGACAGCAATGACTCAAAATTTTTATTTATTTTATGTTTCTACCAATATGACATTATTCCACTAATTTTGTTGAACCCAGTTCACAATTTAATGATTTTGTGATTTGAAAATACCTAAATGATATAAATTTAATCAATCCACTATAATCCTTTACCCCTAAAATCACTCATCCATTTCCCTCTCTACCCCTGACCATTCACCTTCTAACCTCCAAATTGAGTCGTTGGAATGACGTGTGTGAAGACATATCTTGATGGTGTCGTGTCTCATGCAACTAAGAAATAGAAATGTGAATTGAGAAAATATTCTAGTCATGTGAATCCCTCTCTATAAAACCATGTTGCAACTCCAAAAAAAGATGTTCTTGCGTAATTGTTTTTGGAATGAATGTATTTGCTTATGAAGGTACTAGAAGATCAGGGATGGCTTGAGTTGTTCTTAGATAATGAAATACCCTTTTACCCGAAGATCATTCATTAATTTTACCTGAATATGGAAATCCTACTGGAAAGAAGTAATGTTTCCAAGATCAAGTCCATAATGAAAAGGAATGGAATCTATTTCTCTTCAAGGCAATGAGATAAATGTATTAAAGTTCCTCATGATGGTGTATTTGATGATTATTAAGGTACCTATCCCCCAGAGAGTGATATGTTCTGCTTTGAGATATATATGAAGAAGATTAATAATAATGATAAGCACAAGAGACCCATTTCTACAGAGTTAAATGGAGAATGTAGGATTTTGTTCAAGTTTATGCAGCATCAGATCTATCCCTAGAAAGTGGACATTGCCTCTCTGTAGTATCAATATGTATACTTGGTTTATATGCTATGAAAATGTATTGAGGTAAATCTATGTATATAGCTTGATATTTACATGACTAAAATGATCATACCTTATTAAAAAACTAATTCCATGTTTTAACCAAGTTTAATCTAAGATATTTAAAAAGAGAAAGGTTGTTTTAGTGAGGGGGAATAAGTTGTTTCTCAGTGCAGTTGTTTCCGAGTACAGTGGAAGAACCTCCTAATGTTGTTGTTGAAGTAAGAGAAAATTTCATAATGAAGTGGAACCTCAATAAATTACTATACCTCAGTTATTATATAAAAGAAAGATACATCATAAGGAAGATGAGAAACTAGTGAGAAGATCTCAGATTGAGGGGGAGCCTCATGAAAGGGGATATCAAGATGGTGAAGAGAAAAAACAAGGAAGAGTGAGAATTGACACTATCACTTTTCTAGATGATGGTGTAATGGATGAATTGGAAAGAAATCATAGGTATGTAGCATTGGGTTTAGGTTATGAAGGCTCAGATGATGATTTATTTGTACCAATTTTATGAGAATAAGTGGATGAGTCTCTTCTTAGAGACTCTATCACTAAAGAATATTTTGAATGGTTTAAATAATTTAGTTTATCTATAATTATATCAGTTTAATCTCAGATGGTGAATGGGATTCAGAAATCTATAATAGAAATCATTGAGTTGAGTGATGAATTACACTCTCTCAGATCTTTAATCGAAGAAATGATGTAGTCTAGGAAAGAAATTTCTCTTCTGAGTCAGAAAATGGGTATAAGTGAGGTAGATACAACCAATATTCAAAGAAAGTGATTGAGGACATTCAACCAAACTTAATTACAAATACTAAGACAATTGTTGAAATAATTACCAAGATAAAGAAAAAAAATGACTGGGCTTACTTATGTAACAAATAATTTGATGTCAGAGTATAAAGGTTTTGTGGAGACTATTCTTAAGGTATTGAAATCTCATACCTCAGTTCCTACTGATATTATTTCTACCTCGGGTTAGTCTTCTCCGACTTTGGACATTGAGGAAGTCAGAACTATAGTTAAGGAAGAGATTAATGATCGATTTGATGATTTTGGTTTGGAAAACCTTCAAAATATTAAGAAGAAAAGTGATCATGTCCATGATATGGTCAGACTCTCATCCAAAAGTGTTGAGGCTGCAAATTCTCAGATCATAGAAATGGTGGACTACTATTTGAAGAATATCATTACGAAGCATTATTTGACCAGTTTTTTATGTATTTGACAGAGAAACTGTCTTTGCTGCTGGTGATTAGAGATTTTAATGTTGAATTATATAAGTTTAAATACATCACACTTATTTTGGACAAATTCATGGAGAATATGGATGACTTAATAATGTATGGTGGTGATATTATTGAAACTTTCATTAATCTATTGGAGCCATACCTTCATGTACACAATGAAGAAATTGTAGTGGCTACTTATACACCACTTGGACCTTCTAAATCAGTGCCTCCACCTCGAATGACAGTTTCTTAATACTTGTATCAAATTTTCCCTGTGGTTAATGAATAGATTCAACCACCTATGTTGTCACAACACAAACCTTCTTTGTACCTAATGATCTAGAAGGAATGATTATACCTCCTCTCAAAATTTCTTCAGACCCTCCTGGTTCTAATCCAATACCTACAAGACCCTCTATTGATCCCTTTGTGAATGGAAAGAAACCTCTTCATCCAGATCTGTAGTGTGGATCATTCTCTAATAGGGCTATTTCATTGACTTCTGTTATTTTTGTTTGATGTTTTCTAACACATTGTACATTATTGACTAATGGAATTTTGTGTTTTGTGTTTCATATATTTCTATTCTATCTATTATTCTATGTAACTTTTTATTTCATTCTACCTCTGTCCTTATTGATTATACTTTAAAGGGGGAGGACATTTTTTAGCACCCTTCCACTTTTTGATTATCCCAAAAGTGGGAGAATAATTTGGCATTATCATTATTTACTTTACCTATGATATAACTCTTATAAATCTTATTTTTCATTGATACCATTACTATTTAATTTACCTCTAAAACTTATCTATATATTATAAAAATTGTCTATATATTATAAATAGTTATCAATATTGGGAGATGAAAAGTTGAATGATTTAATTCCACATCAAATTTTTGTACCAAAAAATGAAAAGATTTTTGATCATCAAAAGGGGGAGATTGTTGGCACATAGGAGATTGTTGGAAACCCTCTCTAGTATTAATAGTTTTAATAATAAAAAATCATGTCCATTCCCATTAATCATGTTTAAAAAATTTAGTATTGATTATTTATGTTTCAATATGTGAAATTATGATTATCTATGATCTCATATAAATTTAGTACATTCTGTTAATATTTATGTTGTAAGACAACCCAAGAAAAAATATTTTCTAAGTATAACAAACTAAAAATGACAAAAGACATGAGATTCCAACAGTTCAACTTAGTCACTACGAGATGACCTACTAATGCAGATGACGTACCCACAAATGAACAACTTACATGGATGACCTACCGATGTAGATGAACTACCAATAGATAACCTACCAATATAGATGGCCTACCGATAGATGACCTACCAATGATGATGACCTACCGATACAGTTGACCTACCATTAGTTCAAATGATCTAATAATGCATGGTGGTATCGATACAAGGACTCACCAATAGTTAAGATGATCCACTGATGCAATGAGTCACTGACCCATGGAATGACTAACATAATGACACACCGATGGAATAAGTCCCCGACAAAAGAAGATACCCACCGAGGACTCACCGATAAACTATTTAAAATTTATTTCATTTTAAATTACTTCTAATGGTCTTATTTTGAGTATTTTAATGCCCTGATTAATTTAATGATTTTCTACAGACATCTTAAATGAGGCTTTCCGAAATAAAAGGTACTATAAATACCTCGAACATGCACATTGTTGGGATAAAAAGAATATATATACAATGAAGAGCGCACAAAATGGATACACATGCGTAGGCACACATACACAAGAAGATACGAGAAAACCCCCATGAGAAACACACAAACAGATGAACACACAAGTAATTCTTCATTCTCAATTTCTACGTACCGAAGAACTGCTTTTCACCAAATTTCCATCATCTCTGTAGCATCTAACTAATATAATGGTGAAGGAAATATCACCATCCTAGATGGATAAACACAATACTTCACAACAATCTATTTTTAGTGTCTATTTCTAGAAGTGGACTCGACCTTCAACTATGATACATCAGAGAGTCCAGAGATAAATTGCATAAAACTCAGAGCATTCATAATCCAATCATATTATATTATCCTCTGTTGTGTACTATATTACTAAAATTTTGAGTAGTGTGTGTGTCTGTACTAAAAACACACATTGTCTCCCGTATTAAATTGGTGGAAACTAGATATACTCAAACAAATTTCTTCTCACAATTGTTTATCCCACAAAGAACTATGGATTAGGTCATGTGTGACCTAGTTGTTTTAGTTCCCAAAAAGAATTGTCGTAGATATCTTTTGACATAGACAGTCTTTGTAATGTTGTGTTAACCATGATCCAGGGTTTGGATCAAAATATTTATTTTTATAGATTTCATGGTGGCAGGTGATCACCAAGTGGAGAGGGCGAAGTCTCTGCTTGACATTGATCTTCATGTTTTATATCCGTTGTGTTTTTCAATTTAGTCCTTCCCTATTTCAACTCATATTTCAGAAAACAAAAATTAATTTGATAGTTAGTCTTGGATAGTAGTTATATCTATTTTTCTTTATTAGAGTTGTTTCAAATGTTTTATCAATATCTCATGTTGTTTTAACTGAGAATTAATCAATCTTCTGAGAAACATTTTGAACTGTCAAGCAGTTATAATTTTACTACCTTGGTTAGCAGGCTAGTTTTATTTTAAATTGGGGGAATCTCTTAAATGGACTTTTTAATATAAATTTTTATAGGAACTCAATTCACCCTACTCTTGAGTGTCTTAATCCAACTAACATCATTTAAACTATGGAAATGATCCTTTCATGTTAATGAAAAATTAAGAAAAACACTTCTAAATCCATAACCCCACTATTTATAATTATAATAGAATTTAATTTAGATAAAAACATTGATTTAAAAGATGTAAGAATTCATGGTTCCATGTTAATAGGAAATTGATTGGAGCCACCTACTAGAATAGATAAAATCTGTCTGGGGAAGTCTTAATATAGTATAATGAATCCAGAAAATATATTAAAGGGTCAATACAAACCCAAAATCATAGAAACCCCTAGTTATAAATTAATTATAGAAGGGAATGTAGTGTTGGATGCTAAATAGAAAGATATGATGAATAGAAAAACACAAAAAATATCCTCAAACAAGAAAATAAGTGAAGGGGAGAAAATTAAAATAACTTGTATTGAAGATTTAATTAGTCCAAGGGAAATATAGATATCGTATGAAAAAGAATGGATTAATTCAAGTCTTGGATTCTTCACGCCTTGATTCTTTTTATCCTTGGATTCAAGTATTGGATTCCTTTGATTCTCGATTCGAGCTTGGATTAATCAAGGCCGAGCACCGGTAGAGGTGGCTTCTATAGATATCTTGAGAAATTACAACTAATTCAATCATGTTTAGGGTTATAATATAGATCATAGACAGTTTTATTAGCGCTTCCAAAAAAGAACTGATAAAGATCCCATTTATCAATGCTAAACTAATAAGAAATGATAAAAGATATATTTATGAGTGCTAAAAAAATGCTGATAAAATCCATCTTTATTAGCGCTAAAGTTTTATCACTGATAAAACGAATCTTGATCAGCACTAAAACTTCAGCTCTTATAAAAGTTTTATAATTATAATTATAAATATTAAAATTGTAAATATATTTATATATTTATTTATTTGAATTTAATAATTATTCAAATATATAATTAATTATTTATAATTATATAAATAGTTTTTAAATATTTTTATTTATAATTGTAAATATATAATTTTATAAAAATAGTAAATATACTATTATAAATATATTTATTATTATGTATTTGTAATTATAAATATATTTATATCAATATATATATTTATATATTTAAAAAATATATATAAATATAAATATTGTAAATAAATTCATAATGTAAAAAATATTTATTATGTTTTTGTGATTATAAATATATTTATATAATTATATATAATAATATAATAATATATATTTATAATAAATAAATATAAATATAAATATAAATGTAAATATAAATATAAATGTTGTAAATATATTCATTTTAGAAATATTTATTACAATTTTATAATTATTTAAGTATTTTTATTATAATTTTATATTCATATAAATATATAAATATATAAATATAATTTTTAAAAATAATTAATATGTATAATTATATATTTATATCATTTTATACATTTATATAATCATATATATATATATAAATATCGTAAATAAATATAAATATAAATATAAATATAAATATAAATATAAACGTAAATGTAAATATAAATATAAATATAAATATAAATATAAATATAAATATAAATATAAAAATCAATATAGAAATAAATATAAATATAAATATAGATATAAATATAAATATAAATATAAATATAAATAGCAATATAAATATAAATATAAATATAAATATAAATATAAATATTAATATTAATATTAATACAAAAATAAATATGAATAAAAATATATATATATATTGTAAATATATTTATTATTTTAAAATATATATTATAGTTTAATAATTATTTTTATATATATAATTATTTATTTATAATTATATAATTTTTTTAATATATATAATTATTTATTTATAATTATATAGTAAATAGTCATTTATAACTATATTTATTTATAGATATTTGCAAATATACATTTAACCTTATTAATGAATATATCATCTTAAATATATGAATGTTAAAAATTCGTGAAATTGAATAATAAAAAATGAGTACACTTTAAAAATATTGAAAATATGGTTAATTATTTTAAATTAAATATAAATTATTAAAAGAATAGAGATATATTTTGAAATAATGATGAATATATTTTGAAAATCTTACAAAATTGTAATGAAATTTATATAAATAAATAATAGAAAATGATTAAATTCCCAATTTGAAAAATAATGATTTTTAAAATGATTGAATACCTAACTATAATAAAATTAAAATAAATAAATAAAATTTACTTATTAAAGACAGAATATATTAAATGTATCATATTATAATGAAATCCTAAAATTAATATTAGAATTTTAATAAATTACATAAATATTAGGTGTGTGTGTTTCTATATAATATTTCATTAATTAGATAAATATTTGGGTGTGTTCTTTGTAATGTCCATTATTTTTAAAAGAAAAAAACCATGTTCGATAGCATATACAATATGCAACACCGAACCCAAACAAACAATGATTATTTAGACATGGCCATTTTAACCTTTCCATTAGATTTTCAGATATTAGTAGTATTAAATAATTTATAAAATATATATATGTCCTTAATAAACTAATAAATTATTACCAAATAATGAATCAAATTATTTTAATTACTTTTTATTCTTCAGAATAATTTTCCTCAAAAATGATTTTATATTTACTTTAATATAAAAATATTATAATTCTTTTATAAAACATTTATAACATGTATTTGATAAAACACAATCAATTTTTGATATCATTATATCAAAATTAACTAAGGGTGAAACTTTGGTATTTTTTGAAAACTTTAGATTTTTTTAGTGAATAGTGGAAAATACCATTTTAATATAAAATTCTAATTTATTTTGATTAGTTAATTAATTAATTTAAAAGTTCAATTAAAATTTTAATATTATTTAAAGGTATTTTATGCTTTATATAATTATTTTTAATTCAATAAATTATATTAAAATAATTTTAATAAAATATATTAGTGTAAGTTTATTTTTAGGATTAAAAACACATTTTTTCTAAAAACTGTTTTACAATGCATAAGGTTTCTCCATTATAATTAATAAATACAACCCCTAAAGAGAAATGATTTAAATTAAATGTTTCTATTATATATCAGTCTGTATGAATTAAAATTAATATAATAAATATTTCTAGCTATAGAGTGAAAGTAAAATCACCTTTTCATCAAAAATGTATAATTCAGAAAACCAATTTCCATATTCCTTGTGGATTTTACATTAAATTAAAATATTCAACATCTACAAACTAAATTTGATAAAATGGATTCCATATTTGGAATGATAATAATTAATATTATGTAATAAATCCATATTAATTTTTGAGCAATATGAATTGTAACCATATAAAATGTTTATTACCACAGTAAAAATAAAATAAATAAATTAAGGGTAAAAATAATTTTAAAAAATAGAATCAAATTAAACATAATATTATGAATAATTATATTTAATTTTCATTGAAATTATTATTATATTCATTCCATATTAATTTTTAATTGATTAAACAACTAGTATGATAAAAATTATATTTTGTTACAACAAAATAGAAATTGAATTTTTTTGGTAATATTTTAATTAAATCAAGGAATTTATTTTTATTAATTATCATATTTTTTAAATAAATATTATTTCATATAAATATTATTATTAAATAATTTTTAATAAATATAAATATTCATATAATATCGATGGAGTCCAATTTAACTTGTGTAAGGGTTCAAAAACTATTATTGTCAAAAAACCCATCATTTCTCAATAAATGTTGATGATTGTATTAAAAGATAAAATAAAAATATTTATAAAAATATTTTAATCATATTAATATTTTTTTTGGAATAAGAGTTTAAAAATTATAAAATATGTAATTTTTCATAATTTTCTGAGAGAGTCAAATTTTTGGGTAAAAATTAAATGATATATAAATAGATTGTATAGATTATGACATCATAATGACCAAAAAGTGATGAAATAAATTCTGTAAATGGAATTTATGAGCAAATATATGTTTTTTCCTTTAAAATTATTATATTTTATGTTTAGTTTATTAATTTTATAAAGTATTTTTTAATCCTCCAAAACGATTAATATATTTTAATGTTTTAAAATCATTTCTTTAGGAGTATGACTCCTTCCACATCAGCAAGGGAATTATTTTTTTAATTTTGGATAATATTAGTATTAAATAACTAAAACCACTCCCCTTGGGAAGAAATCATAGTTAAAAACAATGTGAAGGATTGTGGTTTTGGATATTGTATTATATAGATCCCAACACCTAAATTTGAGAAATAATAAAGAAGTCCCCAGTCATTTCCTTTATAATGTCAACCCAGATCCCATTTTAATCAACTAAAAATCATTTTATCGTGTAATTACTATTCCATATCCTTTATAGATTCCTCACAAGGTTCCCTCAATCTCTCAAGAAGCTCTTTCCATGAATTTCGGGTCACTCTATCATGGTAATGGACCTCTCTCTCATATTTTCAATCCAAGTATCTTCTTCAATTTATACCTTTTTTCAAATTCATAATATTGGGATATAATCTTCTATATCCCCCTTACTATCCATTTGATATATAAATGAGGATAAATCCCTTTTTACCTCAATAATACCCCATGAGCCTTTATGTACATCCATTACCACGCTCAAAGTTAATAAGGGATCTCCCACTCTAATCTTTTTATCAAGCACCTATTCTATATTATGTCTTTTAATTTCCCTTTGTTCAAATTGGGATATGTTCTTACATATATACCTTACTATCTATTTGATATATAAATTATTAGATACCACTTTATCTCTCATTAATCTATCCCATTAACTTTTACGTACAACCATTACCATGATGAAATATAGTAAGGGATTTTTATCTTCTTATTTATATTAAAGCACCTCTTTCATGCTACGTCTCGTTGTTTTAATTTAAAGTAGTTTTTGTAACACCCTGACCCTAGAATCACGGATTGAGTGCATTATTTTAATACATTTTCATGATTACAAGGAATCAAGTCCCAAAGGACGGGTCAGTTTAGTAGTCATGAAAAATAGATTACACACATTAACAATACATTAAACTTTCAAACATAAAACAAAACATATATAGTTCTTCATGAACACAATTATTCCCCTTAGATTAACACTTCATATCAATCCTAATACATTTCTTGGAATCCTATAAAAATAAAACATAAGAAAGGGGTGAGCTCAGATGCTCAGTAAGGGTAAATAATTTAGTGGAAACTATAAAATTTTAAGGCAAGATGTGTAATAAAAATAACACCCTTTTTAAACATAAAATTGAACAAAATATGGAAAACATAAATCAATCATCACCATATAAACATGCACATGGATATTCTAATAGTTTAATAATCACATGTCATAATTAATTTTATAAAGAGGGAATACATATTATCGAATATCATTACCATATAGTGGAGGCCTTATGCTAAGAAAACAAATAAAATTTTTGTCAAGGCCTTGTGCCAAGACAGTAGTTTGTCTCATGAGACCTACCGATGCATCGAGGAGCTATTTTAGGCTCCACCCATCACTTACTAAGTCCACTGCATTCCTCATATGAAAAAGTTGAAACATAACGTAAACATTCGTATTTAAACTAGCATATGAAATGTCAATACATTAACCATAAAAAATTAATGGTATAAAAATATAACATTCAAAGTCAAACATATAATAACTCATTAAATGAAATATTGAAGATTTTATTATAATTAATCAACCTCAATCAAGAATAATATCTAGTAAAGGATGCTGATATAGTTAAAAATGATTAGTAATACTTTTTGCGAGAAATATCCCTTTTTGTGAAATCTGTTAAAAGACACACATTTATAAAGGAAGTAATTTAAAAGAGATTTTTGAATCAAAGTGTCACATAAAACTTTTAAACTTTTGAAAAGAATTATCATTTCAAAACATTCTTGTCCATATAAATAAATTATTAAAATCAATTTGAAAACATAGACATTAATTTAAAGGATTTAGAAAGATAAATCTTTAAAACATCTAAAATTATGATCTAGTTAATTAGACCCTCCCATAAAATCGTAAAATATTCCTTTTGATTTTTTTTATGAAATATGTTTTACGATGACAAATTTGTCCCTGTAAATACTTACACATGGACAATTTCAGATAATAATGAGATTGAGGAAATAACCCTTACCTTGCACTTTCCATTGGTCGAGGGTTCATTTAACCTCCTATATAATGACAATAATATGTTATTAAATTATAAAAGAACCATATTCATATTTTTTATATCATAGGTGATAGATTTATGACTGTATACTACCCATTGAATAAATATTTCCATGTAAAATTATCATTTCGTGTAATGATCACTTTCTTTATTGTATGTGTTTTAACTTGTTATTCTCGATCGTATCATTTAGATCTTGATTTATATTCCTCCATAATATAGAAAATTATTTATATATCATATATATTTGGAATATAAATATGTATAATACATATATATATATATATATGAAATAAAAAACACTATTTATGGAGACAGTAGGCCGTACGTACGGATGAACGCTGTTTCTATTTTCATATCGTATTGAATGTAAGTAAGTGAATAAAATATATGTAAGTAGATAAATACATTAATCCCTATATATATATCTATTAAGTAGAATTATTATATCTTATATTACATACTTATTAATAATATATATTTTTATTGTCATCGATGAATGGTGAATGTGGAAATGAATCTCATCGCGTTGTGGAGACGATAATCTGTACGTACGCACAAGTGATAATATCATTATATTGAGGGTTAAGTAATATGTAATTGGATGGTATATCATATATAAATAATCATAAATAAGTTATATTTATTATTTACATTAGTTATAATTAGTATTATACCAATCAAAATAATGAAGTGTTTGAATAAGAAACTACATCACAACATGGAGATGGTAAACTGTATGTACGCACATATGGTGAAATTTTCATTTATAGGATGGATATAATAACAAATATGGTTTTACCAAATTTATAATAACATCACTATATGTTTTAGGTACTGGAGTTATCATTTTGGTATGGAAACAATAATGAAAGAGGAAGTGGAAGAAGAAAAGAACATGAAAGAGGGTGGTGAAATTATTAACTCTTGGTCGGGTGTTTCCTTTTGAGTTTATCAAAAGGGATCCATAGGTCGGCTTTTTGATAAAATTAATGACTCTAGGTTTATTTTAGATAAGTTTTGAGGATATTTGGGCAGGTTTTGGCTGATCCAAATGGCTTTGGAGGTGTGATCTTGAGAGAAGGAAAGTGCCCTTTTATTAGAAGGGTGAGGGTCACTTTAGAAAATGATTAAAATATTAATTTATTATACAATTATATTCTGTTTATAATGGATCCAGAAGAATTTATTTCAATAATTAAGTTGTTATGGGTCAAATTAATTTCAACCAATAGGTTTTAGACAAGTTTAGGTTACTGTTTTAACCTTATCTCTAAGATTTAACACTTGGTTAAATAGTATAACTTTTACCATGTCTTCTTGTATTCTTACACTATATGGTTGATAAACTTACTATAAACTTAAAAAAACCTATAGAGGTTCATTAATGACATATATAATATTTATTAAGACCTTTGGCCAAACCTTATATTTTTAGGAATATTATATCAACCAATAATATAGTATTTGTTTTAAAAATTATTTTTGTCAATTTTGACATTATTTGGTATTTTGTTTTTGTGAAAATTATAACATCCTTATCACTTTGAAAAAATTTATCTAATAAACCCCAACATGTCATATTAACTTAAAAAATTCTTACATCGCATCAAAACATTTAAATTATATTTATTTTAATATTTATAATATCATTTATTTGATTCTTTCATTAATAAGGTAATTACTGCATCATCATTATGTCATAAATAAATTTAATTATATAATATCTAAAAATTATAAATAAAATACCATGATTTAGGAAATATTTTTTTATTTCGAATTAATATTTATATTCAAATTTATCAAATGTATAACACTATATTAAAAATGGTTTAGTTAATAAATATTGAATTTAACACTTTTAACTCTTTTTTAAATAAAATAATAATAAATGTCCTTATATAATCCAAGTTGACCAAAACTATCGTATTTTATTTATAAGGTTGGTTTTGGTTGAATTAATCTTATACAATAGAATTAGGACATGTGTTAGGTTAATTATAATATTATTTTTTACTTTTAATTACCCTATTTACATTTAACCGTGTTAAATAAAAGACAAAATTTACTATTCACCAAAAATTATTTTCTTCTTATTAAATCAAATTTTACTTACTGATGTAAACCTTGTCTCTCATGTTTTTGAAATTCAACTCACAGAAGTGGTAAAATTAACTTTTATGCAAATTTTCCAAATCTTATAAAAGGAGGGTAAAAAACAGTAAAAAGTTCAATAAATTTTACACATCTAATTTTATTATAAAATGACTCAAATGAATTAAATTTTACTTAAATAGGTATTATATATTAATTTTGACTTAAAATAAATTTAAATAAAAAAATAATTACTTAAATAAAAAGTTGGTTTTAAACAAAAACACGACGTTTTTAACTATTCATCAAAAATTGAATGTTTTCAGAAAAATACAAAAAATTCACCCTAAGATAATTTGGATATTATGAATTATAAAATAAATTCTATTTTACCAAATTCAAAACATATAATTTAAAATTATTAATTGAAAATTAATTCCTGTTTTCAAAACCAAAAAGCGTGTTTTTAAAATGTAAAAACTAAAAAAAGATTGATATATGTTTATGTCAAATATAAATGTGAAATTACTTATAATGACCTACATTGTATTAAATGATAAAAATATAATCTAATTATACTTCCAAACCATTCAGATGTGTAATTTGACACTATAAATTATTTTTATTAGAAAGGTTGTTTTCAATTTAAATTTGGGATTTTTCACTATTAACCCAAATATGAAAGTTATCAGAAAAACACCAAAAATTTATCAAAACTAAATTTTTATGTCCCAATTCTAAATAAGAAGATTATTTTTTCAAATTGAATATTTAAAAGTGTAAAATATTGTATTTAAAAAGTGTTCTCCATTAAAAGGCGGTAAAAATGAGTTTTTTAAAAATAATTTCTTTATGAGAAAAATTGATTTTGTTCTTATATTAAATCTAAAAAACATAATATGGATGTTAAAATTTAAATGAAATATATAAATTTAAAAATGCAGATAATACTATTCATTACAGCTTTTGAAGAGCTAGTTTGGTAAGTCGTGGTTTACTCGAACTTGACGTTGTGTGTAGCGCAAGTTATTGAATTACTTTGAAGAAATAACATACTATGAAATCTTGGGGTTTTACATTCTCCCCCCTTCAATAAATTGTGTCCTCAAAATTTGAAATTGTTCATAGAAAATAAATGGTTAAAAATAGAAAAATATTTTTGTGGAAAACCCACATCAAAAATTAGGATAATAAAATTTTGACTTAATAAGAGGGAAAGGGAAATGAATAAGTCACCACCAAATTATGATCTCAATTAAGAGAACAATGGTGGAAATTATAGATACATAATTGGAAGATAAACCTAGATATTTATAGAGAGTGATTGAGGTCATCAATCACAAACATGTGTAAAATTGAAGGCCTCAAAGCCATCAATCTATGATGATTTAAAATATCATTTGTTTAATAAAACATAAGGTATTAGGATAATTTTTTTGGTTTTAAGATCACTTCCATAAAAATTAAGAATTAATTAATATTCATAGAATAAGAGAAAAAAATACTTGAAAAGTGTAGTTTCATTCTTCAACTAATTCTACCAAAGACTCATCTTTCATTTCAAAAGATACTAGAATTAAAAAATATTCTATTTATCCTAATCATATAGGGTTCCAAAAATAATGAATTTATAATTCATTTTCAGACTATTTTAAAAAGACTACATTATACAAACCGGGACATAACATATTCCAATGGTAGGTGATCCATCCTTGTCGCCCATTGGTTGCAGGTTCAAGTCTCGAGGCCTTGCCAGACGTGATGAGTTGTCGCCCGACCTCCGCATAATCATTTTTATGATAATCCAAAAATAATCTCAAGAAATTATTTATCCTTAACAATAGTATCCAATGTCAAAATTAATTGACTCCATCCTTTAGAATTATCTAAAATACTTCTATCCTGACTCACAGCCCTAAATGTATAAGGAAGGTAAACACAATGAAGATTTGTTTCCATGTAACAACATGTGAATACCTTCATCATGTTTTATTCTAAAATATGATAACACCCTGAATTACCATAAAACATTATTGATTACATTAATTCTCCCTTATTCCTTATTGAATACAACATATACTCTTTATATCAAAAAATTTTATAAACTCCAACAATGATGGAATATACAAATCCTTAATCAGTTTCAAGGTAGTCAAGAATATCCAATATAATTTATCCAAATGAATCATAAATTATTCCAAAATCCCTACCTCAGTACCAGAACCATATTATGGTTTATATTTCTCTCAACTATATATTTTACAAAAAATTTAACCTGCTATTGAGTCATTTTTTTTAGTTCCACACAATCTCATGTCCTTAATGAAATAGTAATGAAATACAATAATTATATACTCTATAATTATTATAACATGTACATCATTAATACAATACATAAATGACATAATACTTTAATAAGAACATAAGAACTCTAATTAGTCCTCCCCATCATAGGTATTATCAGAACATGATTATTATCCAATATCAACATTTGGGGTATACTCTGATGATATGAAAATTGAATCACGTAGTGTCCCAACACCTTGCAGATGAAGTATTGTACATTTGAAACCTTTTTCTTACCCTTGCAATCACGTACTTGGTGTACTTTTTCTCCACACTAATAACCAACTCCCATTTCCATCAAGAATTTACCAAGGTGATTCTTTCCATAATTATCACATACAGGAAAATACTTCTTCCCCCTCTTCCCATTATCCATCTTTCTCTCTTCTATCCTTTTCCTCTCTTGCTTCCCTTCAAAGAAATAGGAATCAGATAATTCATTACTTATCTTATTAAGAAATGATATTATTTCTTCATATGATGAAAATATGTGGGAGACTATTTACCTTTTAGGTGTTGTCTTAATACCATGAAAGATATGATCCTTCTTAATCTTCCGATCATGCATATTGCTGGAATTATCATTCCTTTTACTTGGTGCCATTTCTAAACAATGGCATACACAAGGTCTGTTTATGAATCACAATGCATAATTCCAAACTTGTAAAATACTTAACATAAATTGAAAAGATTATGCATATAATCTATAATCATAAAATATTTTTTTCAATTATGTATTTACTCCTAAATCCTTTATAATTGATTGTAATGAAATTGGGAATTGTCCTAAGCATATCCCCTGGGAGTGTCGTAACCGAGAGTGCAGTACGACCCATTGTCGTGTATTAGGATACCCCAGGTCAAGATCAAAACTCCTTGTTGGAGTTTTAACTAATAGGTACACTTATACCAGAGCCGCATGTTCTGTCTCATATCCTGATAGGGATTCATTGCTTATAAAATACACAAAATCTCTACTTTAACAAAATTCTAGAAATTTCTTCTATACCAATACTCAAAGTCTCTCTTAGGGTAATGTTATCTAATCAATGTTTATCTAAATCTATTTCCACGGTTGTTGCTAAACTTCCTCTGATACCAACTATAATGCCCTCAACCCAGAATCCCAGATCCGGTGCATTATTTTAATATATTGGCATGCTTACAAGGAATCAATTCCCAAAATATAGATCAGTCTAGCAGTCTAGAAAAATAGATTACATACATTAACTTTACATTACAATTTCCAACACAAAACACAACATAGATATTTCTTTGAGAACACCATTATTCCCTTTAGATTAACCCTGTATATAAATCATAATACACTTCTTAGAGTCCTAGGAAAATAAAACATAAGAAAGGGGTTAGCTCAGATTCTCAGTAAGGGTAAATAATTTAGTGGAATATAAATACTTTTAAGGCAAGATTTGTAATAAAAATAATATCCATTTTACACACAATCTTTTACATAATATGGTAAATTTAAATCGAACATCACCAAATAAACACTCACATTGATATTTTACTAGTCGAATAATCACATGTAATAACTAATTTCATAATGAGGGAATGCTTAACACTAGACATAATTACAACATAGTCAAGGACTTGTGCCAAGACTACATATAATTTTTTTTCCAAGGCCTTGTTCCAAGACACTAGTTTTTCTCATGAGACCAATTGATGCATCAAAGATCTATAACGGGCTCCACCTGTCACTTACTAAGTTGACTGCATTTCTCATATTAAAAAGTTGAAACATAACGTAAACATTCGTATTAAAACTAGCATACAAAAAGTCAATACATTAACCATAAACCATAAATGGTGTAAATAAAGAATATTCACAATCGACATATCATAACTCATTCAATACTATATGGAAGATTTTATTTTAAAAAATCAACCTCAATCAAGAATAATATCCAGTAAAGGATGATGACATAATTGAAATGATCAGTAAAACTTTTTGAGAGAAATATATCTTTTTGTGAAATTATTTAAAAGTAACTAATTTATAAATGAAGTAATTTAAAATATATTTTCAAATCACAATTTCCCATACCACTTTTAAACTTTTGAAAAGAATTATCTTTTCAAAATATTCATGTTCATATAAATAAATCCTTAAAATCATTTTGAAAACATGGAAATTAATTAAAATGAATTAGAATGATAAATATTTAAAACATTTAAAATGATGAAATAGTTAAATATACACTCCCATAAAACCTCAAAATATTCCATTTGAAAACATTTTAATGAAATATGGGTATCAATGCTAAATATGTCCCAGTAAATACTTAATCATAAACAATCTCGGAGTAAAATTTGATTGAGGAAATAACCCTTACCTTGCACTTTACATTGGTCGAGGGTAAGTTCATCCTCTATTATAATGACCGTAGTATGTTATTAAATTATAACATAACCATATTTATATTTATAATATCATACATTATTCCTTTATGACTTTATACTACCAATTTAATAATGATTTCCTTGTTAAATTTTCATTTCATGTAATAATCGCTTTCTTTATCGTACGTGTTTTAACTTGTTATTATCGATCGTATCATTTATATCATGATTTAAATTATTAGAGAATATTTAAAATGATTTATATATCAAATATATTTAGAATATAAATATGTATAATAGATAGATATATGAAATGAAAAATACAGTTTATGGAGACGATAGGTTGTACGTACGCATAAACGCTTTTTCCGTTTTCATATCGTATTGAATAGAAGTATGCGAATAAAATATATGTAAGTACATACACACACATATATATATTCAGTATAATTATTATATAATATATTAAATACTTATTAATAATATATATTTTTATAATCATCATTGAATGGTGAATGTAGAAATGAATCTCATCGCGTCGTGGAGACAGTAATCAGTACGTTTTCACGAGCGACAATATCATTATATTGATGATGAAATAATATGTAATTGGATTTTATATCATATATAATGAATCGTAAAAATTATATATTTATTACTTACATAGGATATATTCATTATTATACCCATCCAAATAATTAAGTGTCTGAATAACAAACTACACCACAACGTGGAGATGGTAAGTCGTACGTACACACGTATGGTAAATTTTTCATTTATAGGATGGATAAAATAACATATATGGTTGTACCATATTTATAATAAAATCACAATATGTAGAAGGTACTGGAGTTATCATTTTTGTATGTAAACAACAAATAAAGAGGACATGGAAGAAGAAAGGAAATTGGAAGAGGGTGGTGAAATTATTACCTCTTTTTTAGGTGTTTTCTATTGATTTGATATAAAGGGCTCATTAGGATGGATTTATGATCAATTTAAGGACTCTAGGTTGATGTGAGGGATGTTGGGAGGATATATGGGTGGGTTTTGGCCCATCCAAATGGCTATGGAGGTGTGATTTTGGGAGAAGGGGAAGTTCCCTTTTATAAGAGCGGTGAGGGTCACTTTATAAAAAGATTAAAATATTAATTTATTATACAATTATATTCATTTTATAAAGGATCAAAATGAATTAATTTATAGAATTAGGTGGAGATGAATCGTAATACTCTCAACCAATAGGTTTTATACAAGTTTAGGTTATCAGTTTAACATTATCTTATAAATTTAACTCTTAGTTAAATAGTTTACCTTTACCGTGTCTTCTGGTATTGTTGCACAATATGGTTAATAAAATTACTCTCAACTTCCAAGAGAACCATGAGTGTTTTATTAATTACATATATAACATTATTTAATCCCTTTGGCAGAACCTTATATTTTTAGTAATATTATATCAACCAATAATATAGTATTTGTTTTAAAAATTAATTTATGTCCATTTTGACACTATTAGGTTTTTTTGTGAAAGTCATAAAAACCATATCACTTCAAAAAAAATTTATCTAATTACCATTTCCTGTAATATTAACCTATAAAATTTGGGGATGACATCAAAACTTTTAAAATATATTTATTTTAATATTTATAATACCAATTATTTGATTCTTTCAATAATTTGGTAATTACCGCATCATCATTGTTTCATAAATTAATTTAAATATTTAATGTCTAAAAATTATAAATAAAACACCATGATGTAGGAAATCGTTTTATCTTTCTAATTAATATATATAGTCAAATTTATCTTATGTATAACACTATATTAAAAATGAATACACATTGAAATTAACACTTTTAACTTTTCCTTAAATAAAATAATATTAAATGTCCTAATCTAATTCAAGTGGACCCAATGGCTAATTATTTATTCCTATTGTTGTTTTTGGTTTAATTACACTTATTCAAAAGAATTAGGACTTGTGTTAGGGTAATTATAATATCATTTTTACCTTTAATTTCCCTATTTACTTTTAACAATGGTAAATAAAGGTCAAAAGTTACAATTCACCAAAAAATATTTTCTTCTTATTGAATCGCATTTTATTTACTGATGTCAACTATGTGGATCAGAGTTTTGAAATTCAACTCACAGAAGCTGTAAAATTTTGTTTTATGAAAATTTTCAAAATCTTCGAGAAGGTGGGCAAAAGATGGTAAAAAGTTTAATAAAATTTTATACATTTAATTTTATTATAAAATGACTTTAATTAAATACATTGACCTTATTTTAGTATTATATATTTATTTTTACTTAAAATAAATTTATATAAAAAATAATAATTATTTAAATAAAATGTTAGTTTTAAACAATAATGTAGTGTTTTTCACTATTCATCAAAAATATAATGTTTTTAGAAAAATACAAAAAATTCATCCTAAGATAATTTTGATATTATGAACTCAAAAATGAAGTATATTTTACCAAATTAAAAACATAGAGGTTTTATTTATTAATCTAAAATGAATTCCCATTGTCAAAACCAAAAAGCGTTGTTTAAAAAAAGCAAAAACTATTAAAAGATTGACATGTGTTTATGTCAAATTTAAGTGTGAAATTACATAAAATAACCTAAATTGTATTAAATGATAAAATTATAATCTAGTTATACTTATAAATCATTCAAATGTATAATTTAACTCTATGAATTATTTCGATTAAAATATTTGTTTTGAATTAAAATTTAGTATTTTTCACTACTAACCAATATTTGGAAGTTATCAGAAAAACACCACAAATTTATCAAAACTAAATTTTTATGTCCAAATTTTAAATAATAAGTTTATTTTGTCAAAGTTAATATATAAAAGGGTAAAATATTGGATTTAAAAAGCGTTTTCCATTAAAAGGTGTTAAAATTTCTTTTTTTGAAAAATACTTTATTTGAAAAAAATGAATTTGATCTTATATTATGTCTAAGAAACACATAACATGGATGTTAAAATTTATATGGAATATATAAAAATTAAAACTAAGAAAATACTATTCAAAAATGCTTTTGAACATCTAGTTTGGTAAGTCGTGGTGTGCTCAAACTCGGAGTTGCTGGTAGCGCATGTTATTGAATTACTTTGAAAAAATAACATACTATGAAATCATGGGGTGTTACAGTTTGGATATGTTTTAATATAAATATAAAAATTTATTTTTTATTTCCATGTTATGAGATACCCATTTAACTCTGATTGACCCATCTCAGGAATCTTTATGTACATCCGTTAGAGTGACAAAATTTAATAAGAGATCTCCCACTCTCCTCATTTTATAAAGCACCTCTTTTATGTTATGTCTCCAAATTTCCATGTGTTCATGTTGGAATATGTTCGTAAAAACCTCCCTTAATATACATTTTTGGTATAAAATATGAGATACCTCTTTAACTCTCATTAATCTCCCCCATGAACCCTTATATAGGCACACTACCGTATCGAAATTTGGTAAGAGATATTTTACTTCTCCTCTTTATACAAGTTTTTTCATTATTTAATGCCTTGTGTTTCCAATTCATATTGTTGGTATATGTGTTTCCATGTCCCTATTAGTTTCCATCTAATTTAAAAATCATGATAGACCCATTTCTCTCTCATCAACCAATTTTATGAATTTTTATGCGACGCTGTCATGTTGTAGAAATTTCACCACGATCTTCCATGATAAAAAATTGTTTAGTGAATACCCATACCCATTTCTTATCAAGGGTGTTAAAACTTATTCAATTATACTAAATTATTTTATAATTATATATTTGTATTCTATACTCGATGATCATGATATTAATTGTGAGGATAAATGATTCAATGTTTTATGATATATGTGGCACACTTAAGCATGATAATGAAATAAAAGTGACTGGTGCACCAATAATTATATATCACATTAATGAATTGGATAATTTTTAGTCTCATGAGACATCATGTTATGATAGGGAGTAAACCTGATATCCTTAGGGGACTTTATTAAAGATTATTTATTGGAAGTTATCCTTTATGTATGTTTATGATATTGTGTTTTAATATTTCACCAAATTTCCCATGTTGCGTTTATGTTATCATGATACATCATGACTCATTTTTCATATTTATGATTATATCCCTTTTAATTCCTCATTCATATTCCTGTTTTCTAACATATATTAATTTCTTCGTGTTATTCAATGTTTATTACCTTATTGGGTTTTATAGATCACCCATTTATTATGTATGTCCCTTGGTTATCACATGAAGTGTTTAGTAAAAAGGAATAGTATGATAATGTTAAAAATAATTTTTCAATAAATATTATGTATCACCTATTTTATGTTTTTGAGTAATGTATATTATTCCCAAATAAACTATACTTCTATATCATTAGGGTTTTATTAAGTGTAATATTATGTAATAAATCATGAAATAAAGTGTAATAAAGATCAGGGTTGTTAAATTTTGTATCAAAGGAAATATTTAGTTATTTATGGGATTAGGATTATGATTAGAAAACTTATGAGAAATCCATATATATATGAATAAGTATAATAAAACATCCCTAATTTTTTTTAAATATAGAGTAAGTGATTTATCAATAAAATACATTCCCATTAGGATACTACAAGTGGATGTGGCTCAAAACCATATGTATATATGGGTAAAACCAAAAAACACCATATTGATTTAAACCTCATTAAGAATTGGTGTATGGAAACTGACCTTGCAGGACACCTGGGTTGACACTCATAGAGGAAATTATTTGGTTAAGTCACAAGCTCATTAAAAAACCATTATTAAGGTAAAAAATTCCCATCAGATATTATGTTTGGAACTAGATAATGGAAAACATTGATTGAATACTATAAATTATCATGTTAGTGAAATACATATGATTTATAAGTTATACCACTAATGTTATTGGATTCGTGTTTATATGTCTAATAGTTTAAAATTACTCATCCCTAAATTTTCCTTTATTCTAGTCAATGGATGGAAATAGAGATAACCCATCAAATAACAAATGTGATGGAAAATACGATGACTTCCCAAATGTGATGCTTAAATAGATGGGAGATGAATTAAGAAATATTTTTATTATACCAAATCAGCTATCAAAAATAAAAATTAACAATTAGTTCATAGTTGAACACCCAAAGGAATAAAAAAAAGAGGATAACATCTCACGAAATGTCATATGATAAAGGTGATAAAGTAAAGATGATCAGGTTTCGTGTGTATAAAAAATTTTGAATGTGAAAGAAAGGGAATTACGAAAAATAACAAGATGGTATTTATGTGTGGAAAAATGGGGCACTAGGTATCTAGTTTCCATAAAAAATAATAAATATTGTGATTGAAGGGAATAAATTACATCCAATAACACCCTTTATTGTTTAATGTCTTATATGTAGATAATATGGTAATTATCTGAGTCGATTCCGTTATCTAAGGGTTAAATATTAAACTAAGGACCTATGTTAAGATATTCATATAAGTGTAAGGATTAAAATGTTTATGTATCTTTATTTAAGTGTTATGTATATGAATTATTATATCAAATAATTCTTGTTATAAGAATCTTGATACAGCTAAGGATTATTCTAAAATAGTTTTTCTATAAGTATTTGAACCATATATTGAATTACAATATTTACCAATAAAAGTTATTTATAAATAAGGTGGTATTTTAGAAAACACATGATTGAGGAATTGATAACAATTATTTGGTGTTTGTTTTTGGATAAACCTAAAGAGTCTTGGGATTATATGTCTATGTTTAATATTTAATATAATTGATTTAACTTTTCAGGATTAATGTGATGGGAGTATTTTTGATTTTTAGGTGATTAATAATATTTTTGGAGATGATTTATTTGGGTTGAATTATGTATTCTCATTAAGATTATTTAAGATGAACACTCTTATATTTTTGGAGGTGTAAGATGAAGGGTATGAGACAATCTTTGAAGTTAAAACACTATTTAATTTTGACATTATTAGTTTTATATATGGGTAATTATTTATGGAATGATCTATGTTAAACATTGGTATTATTTTTCAAATTTTGGAGATTATTGTATTAATGTTTTTTAATTTTCAGTATTATCTTTCTTTATACTAACCATTTTTTGGATTTAGTAAAGAAAATATGAATAGATTGTAATTCTTTTCTGTATTTTTTGATCCATTAGATGTTTTTTCTAGTGATTTAGAAAATATATATATTAGTATTGAGTTCTCATAATTTGGAGAGAAAGGTAAGATTTTATTGGAAAATAATTATATATTCTATTAAAGTATATTTACTTATTTTCCTAATATAGAGGATAAATGAATTCCTTAACTCTAAAAAATAATCTTGAATAAATTTTTTTTTCATATGATAAACATTTCTAACAACGTTGTCTATCACACCCAACAAGTTCATTTTTTTGTTTTCTCTGACATGTACATGTTTTCACTTCCCACTAATGTTCTATAAATTTCATTCCAAGTTATGTAATGTCCTTCATAACTACACTTCTTATTTTCAAGAGGATAGTAATTCAACCCTTTTTACGATGTGGGTTTTCAATAAATATATTTTCATATGTCAAAGTATTTCTTAACAAGTTCTAATTTAAATTTAGAGGATTCAATTTATTAAAGTGAAGAATAATGTAACACCCCAGGTTTTTAAAATAAAAAACTATGTTCAATTGCATTTGAAATACACATCACCGAACCCAAACAAATAATGATTGTTTAAATATTACTATTTTAACATTTCCATTATTTTTTCAGAGATTATTAGGATCAAATAATTTAGGAAATACATATATAATAAATATATTTATATGTTCTCACCAAATAATCAATCAATTCTTGTAAATGCTTTTTTGATCTTTAAAATTATATTTTTTCAGAAATGATTTTTATTTATTCCATAAAAAATATTATAATTATTTTATAGAAAATTTATAAAATGTATTTGATAAAAAAACTTCATTTTGATATTACCATATCAAAATTTACTTAGGGTGAAATTAAGAAAAAGTAAAATGTTCAGTGAATGTTGAAAAATACCGTTTTTATATAAAATTTTCATTTATTTTGTAAAAATAAATAATTTAAAACGAAAATTATTATTTAAATTTTATTTAAAGGTAACATAAGTGTTATATAATTCAATTTAATTAAATAAAATAAATTTAAATCATCAGCATATGGGATTTTAGTGTAAATTTATTTTTAAGATTAAAGAAAATTATTTCTTAAAACAGTTTTAAAATGCCTAAGGTTTCTCCATTATAATTAATAAAAATAAAACCTACTGAGAAATGATCTAAATTAAATGTTTATTTTATATATTAATAATTATAAATTTAAATTAATATAATAAATATTACTATCATTAGAGTTAAATTAAAGTCGTATTTTCCTTAAAAATGTATTCTTCAGAAAACCCCTTTCCCTTATGCTTGTGGGTTTTACATTAAATTAAATTCATCCAACTATGAGAATTTATTTTGACAAGATAGATGCAATAATTTTAATAATCATAATTAATATTATGTAATAATGTAAAATTAATTTTTGAGTAATATAAATAGTAACTGTAGTATATATTTATTACTATAGTAAAAAAGAATATATGTTAATTAATGCTAATTTTTTAAAAAAACTAGTAAAAATTTGACCCCAATTTTATTAATATTTATATTATATTTTTATTTAAATTATGATTATATTTATTCCTTATTAATTTATAAATAATTAAGTAATTATTTTGATGAATATTCTATTTTGATATAACAAAACATAAATTAGATTTTTGGAGAATATTAAAATTAAAATAAGTAATTTATTTAGATGAAGTAATTTTTTTAATAAATAGTATTTTATATGGATATTTGTTTTAAATAATTTTTAATAAACATAAATGATCATATAATTTTAATGAAGTGAAATGTAATATTTATAAAGGTATGTATTCTGTTATTGTAAAAAACCCAATATTTCTCAATAAATGGCGATTCTTGTTTTAATAGTAAAAATGAATATATTTAGAAAATTATTTTTATATATTATATTATTTTTTGAACAAGAACATTAAAATTATACAATTTTAATTTTTTCATAATTTTATGAGATAATTATTTTTTTGGGTAAAAATTAAATACCATATAAATATATGACATGTATTATGATATCATAATAACCCAAACGATTTTTAATAGATACAATAAAGGGTATCCAAGATAAAATAAATGTTTTAAACTTAATATAATGTAATTTTATGTTTATTTTATTAATTATATAAGGCCTTTATGAATCCACCAAAACCATTTATATATTTTTAGTTTTTAAAATCAGTTCTTTAAGAGTATGACTCACTTCCTCATCAGAAATGGTATTATTTTATAAAGTTAGAACCTTTTACTTATAAAATAATGAAAACAATCTCATTTTAAAGAAAACATGGTCAATGAATATGATAAGGTTTTTGGTTTTGGATATGTTGTTTTCTAGATTCTGAAAACAAAATTTGAGAAATAGTAAATAATTCCCCACTAATTTCATATATAAACCCATCCAATCCCATATTTTTCTTCACTAAAAATAATAGTAGAACTTCATTACTCGTCACTAACCTCTATATAATCTTCTCATGGTTCCACCAATATCATAATAAGCTCCTATATATCATTTGAAGCCACACTCTCAAGTTAAAGAACCTCTATTTACTGTTTTCAATTCAAGCATCTTGTTCATTTTATGACTTTTTTTTAATTCATAATGTTGGTATATGTTATAACATAATAAAACTACTATCAATTTGGCCAGAAAGTCCAATCCAAGCAATCTTGGCCCACAAAATTTATTAATAAAATAAAAGTGCAGAAACAGGAGAAGGAAGAGAGAGAGATTACAAGTCAAAACATTCATAGTCACCACCCCCATACCCAATCGTGTCATCACCATCAGCTGATTCCCATTCTGATTGGGTCTCGTATTGTTTAAGAAACTTCTTATAAAACATCTGTTTGTCCAGCTGCTCCTTCGATAGCTTCTCAATCTCCTTCTTGGCAGATGCCCTAGTGGTCACGGTCCTTGGAACTGCAGAGTAGTCCTTCCTTGGTTTCCTTGAAACAGGGGCAGATCTGACACCCTCATTGTCAGAGCCTCTTTTATTTTCTCCTCGGAAAATATCACTATATGATATCGTATTTGCATCCATATCTCTTCCCTTGGTCTCAACATGAGAGGCACCCCCTTTGCAGAGGGTTAGGTCCCCAACTCCAGGAGTGGATTCCTCCGCCCTTCCTTTCTCAGACGCAGAGGAGGAGGGTTGTGTATTATGATGTAGAGGATCAATCACCATTATAGCAGGGGCTGTACTTAGAGCCTTTTCAGAGGGAGGCTCCTTAGATCCAATATGATCAGAAGATCGAGGAGGAGGAGAATCAGTTATCACCTCTTTCCCATTCCTAGAATGCGGCAGCTCACGAGTGTCAGATTCCAAAAGAGGGTCACTGTCCCTGGTGTCAGGATTTGGTGAAGGCGGATCCTTTAGATTCACTTTACGGAGACAATGATTGGAGGGGTGCCCTCGTAGTCCACACTCTTTACAAGAAATGTTTTTATGACATGACTCCAAAGAGTGCCCCACAACCATGCATTTCGTGCAGAAGATGGGTTTGTTTTCATATTCAACATCAATCAGAATTTGATCAGAGGGAATAGAAAGCATAACCGTGTCAATGAGAGTGGACCTGAGGTCAACTTCCATTAGAATTCTGGCAAAGTTCCCATACCTGACATCTGTCGTCTCCTTATCAAGACGGATGGGTGTTCCGATTGCCGTTCCAATATCATGCAATATTTCTGGATGCCAAAGAACCCAGTTCAGCCCATGAAGATGAACCCATACCTGGGAGAAGACATTATTAGCACTTGAAACATTAAAATTCAATGACCATTCATGCAGATGAATCCAACCCGGCTTTAAGAACATGGATCCAAAGCTCCAAGCTTTCATCTTGACATCATCCGATGGAAATAAACAGTGAAAGAATCCCCGACCAAGAGAGACACATTTCCAGTTGTCAAAACCCCACAATGTCGAAATCCTTTGGAATAAATCTTCACATTTCCATGGAGAAACACCTTTAGGAAGGACAACATGAGCAATCAAAGAGTTCTCCCCTAGTTCCAGTCGTTCTGCAATGACACCAGGGTTAGCCTCCACATGGGAAGGAGAACCCTTTCGAAGAATCCTCCTTTGGTCCTCTTTCTTAGACACAGGTGTCGATGCCTTCATGACATCCACGAAGGATCGCTGCCCGCGCGATGCTCCCAAAGAATCTCCAACCGAAACCCTAGCTTCAGCCATATCTCGAGGTCGGGATGCAACTGGACTAGCCGCCCTTTCCTTCTCCTGCACATCCACATCCAGCCGAGCAGGACCTTGATTAGCACCAGTCCGTGACCGACCAATGTTGGTCAGAGGCTGAGCCTCACAATCCTGCTCCTGCACAGCCCCAAACAGCCGGCCTGGTGCTCGGAAATCATCCCTTTCAATGGATCGCCTCTCATCGATCCGGTTGAAACCAAGAAAGTGCGGAAAAGACATAAATGGAGAAAAACCAAGATCGCGCGTAGATCCAGAACCGAATCGCCGCGAAATAAGAAATTTCCTAGATCATTCAGCAAAAAAAGGGAAGCCGAACACCGAGAACCCCGAATCAGAAACGTCGAGACCTCCGAATTTGGAGTCAAGACGCCGAGGAAGAAAAGACGTTGGAGCCAAATCGCTGAGACCTCCATCTTTGGTGCCAGACCACCGAGGACGAAAGCCGCGGAAATCTGAAGCAAACCGAGAAGAAGAAGATGCGAAGGCAAGATCCACTGGGTACCGCCGAACTAGAGCTGAATCTTGGAGAAGAATGAGATCCCTCTATGAATCTCTCTGTACACTCGTTATCATGTTGAAATTTAGTAAGTGATCTCCCACTCTCCTCTTTTTTTATCAAACACCTATTTTAGGTTATGTATTTTAAATTCCATTTGTTAATTTTGGGATATGTTCTTCCATATCAAAATTATAGTATATTTTGTGTATAAATTTTGATAAACCCATTTAACTCTCATTAATACCTCCCATGAACCTTTATGTAGACATGTTTCTATGCCTAAATTTAGTAATGGATTTCTCTCCACATTTCCATTCATAGACCTCTTTATGATATGCCTCTTAGTTTCAATTTGTTGTTTTTTGGGTATTTTTTCCCTATATCCCTCATACAGTAATTTTTATTTCCATGTAATTAGAGACCCCTTTATCTCTCATTAGTCCCTACTATGAACATTTACACACAACTATTTCCATGTTGAAATTTAGTAAGGGATCTCCCACTCTCCTATTTTTATCAAGATCATATTCTATGTTATGTCTCCAAATTTACATATTTTAATGTTGGGATATGTTCTAACAAACCCCCTTACAATCAATTTTCTGTCTAGATGATGATAAACATCTTTCACAATCATTAATAACTCCCATTAACATTAATGTTCACCTATTGCCAAGTCGAAATTTAGTGAGGGATATTTTTCGTCTCCTATTTATTCAAGTTTCTTCATTATCTCAAGCATTTTATTTCAAATTCATATTGTTGGAATTAGTTTTTTATATGTCCGTATTACATTCCATTTTATGTAAAAATTATTATATACCATGTTTTCTCTCATAAATGCATTTTATTAATTTTTATGTGACGTCGTTATGCTGTCAAAATTTCACTATGATTTTCTATGCTAAAAAATTATGTATTTAATACCCATACCGATTTTATAAATGTCTTAATTCATTATTAAACCATAATGATAATGGTTTTTTAAATGAAGATGATGTATTACATGTTTTAATATGTTTAATTATGTACCTAATTCCCAAGTACACTCGACTTCTCAATCTTCTAGGTTTCATTAAGTGTAATCATATGTAATAAATCATTAAATAAAGTGTAATAAAGACTATGGTAATTACATAAATTGTATATAAATGTGAATTAAATACATATATGTATGTGAAATCAATATAACACACGTTTGATATATGATAAATTGAAAAATCACATGAAAATAAATTATATCCATTAGTCGATGCAATTATTCAATATTTTCTATTTATATTAATTCTTAATTATAAACCATTCTTCACTTAATATTTGACTTATTTAATGTGGAGCATAAATATTTTAAATTATACAAATCATATATTGGGAAATATTATATACACTCATATATATATATTTATTTAATATATACTATTTAATAATATTAATAATATATTAATATATAAAAAAATTTATTAATTTTTATCAATAATTATTTAATTAATGAAGCGTTTAATATTTTTCTTAATTTAATCATTTTTAATTTTAATTTATTTAGTTATTTCATTTTATTCATTCTATATATTTATATATATAATATATACTATTTATTATTATTTTTAATTTATATTGTATCTTAAATTTATTCATTTTTATCAATTTTTATTTATATAAGAAATTTTTTATTTTTTTAATATTTTATCATTTTTAATTTATAATTTTTTTAAAAAATATTATTTTATTCTGGAACTTTATCAGTGAAAAAAATAAATCACTGATAAAGGTTACCCTTAACCAGCACAAAAAATAAACCACTAATAAAGGGAGCCTTTTATCAGCGATAAAGAAAAGCACTGATAAATGATACCCTTTATGAGTGCTAAAAAACACTAATTAAGGAATCTTTTTATTAGTGCTAAAAAAAGTTCTAATAAGTGGTACCCTTTATCCTCATTTATTCCTAGCACTAATAAAGGCCATCAATATTAAATAAATTCTTGTAGTATGTTGCATCTAGCCTTATATATAATCTTCTCCACACATCATAGAAAAATCATCCTGGTAATACACTCATGATCATGCACTTGTATTGTAAAACCATAGAATTTTACTATATAACTTTCCTTTAAATAACTCTTATGTTCTCAATATCTTTCTAAAAATACAATACCAAACTAAAATGGATTGTTACACACATTATTAAAATAATATAATATGAACAATGATAAGAAAATTAAAATTATAATAAAGCCTCAAATAAATAATAATATAAGAAAATTATTTATTTAAAAAATATATTTGAATACCTTAAATATTATTATTTTAATTGAAAATAAATTAATGATTTATTTGTCAAATTTAAGCATCATATAATAAATAATTAATTAAATGTGATTAAAACTATTAAATGATGAAAAAATAAAAATTTGATAGATTGATTTTCTATGTGTGGTTTATTTTACCTAATAAATTAAATTTAAAATTATTAAAATATTATTTCAATACTTATAATTATTTCAAACTAATATATTATACCTTATTTAATTAGAAATTTTTTGGAATAAGATAAAGTGCATTCAATGTTTAAAATATTATTTTTAAATAAAAATATATTTTTATTTTTTTCATTTGAAAGACAAATATATGAGTTCTATATTTTGTATTTTAATAAATAAACTTAATTTTTTAATTCCTTAGTTAAAAATTTATTTCAGGTGAATTTTTTGAATTATTTTAATAAGATTGATTTTCATGTGAATAGTGAATAACAATTTTTAATAATATTGCTCTATAGTTTTACTTCATAACGGTCTAAAAATGAATTAAGACTTTTATAAAACATTTTTTTGACTATTAACTATATTATGTATTTAGACTATTCAATTAAAAATATTATTATGAATTAAAAAAACCATTTTTAACATTTTGAGAAATAAGTAATCTTTATTTCTAATAAAAAATCGTTCTTACTCTTTTTCATTTCATTATGTTTTCATATAGCAGAATAATGTTTTGTACTTAATTTAAAGACAATAAAATATTTTTTAGTTAATAATAAACAAAAAAACTTCATGTAACTCCACAACATTGAATATTTTATACCAGATACAATTTTATACATAAAAAAACTAATTCTAAAAGATATTTTTTATTCTTTATATGTGCTAATTTTAAAATTAATTTTTATCACCCAAGTAATATTTATATGAAAAAAATTATTTTATATTTTTGAATTACATTTTACAAGTTATTTAATAAGTCCAATCTTTTATTTATTAAATGTAAATTACATAGGTAAACATTAGTCGCCATAGAAAAAAATGGAAAATATGAAATATCTAAGAGTAAAAGTCATAAAATGGTAAAAATGTTTACAAATGCATGGATAATTATTAACCCAACCTAATTCTTTCTCCAATCCATTAATATCCATTATTTGATCTACTTGACCATTTTTTAGTGTATTCACATTTTATGTTATTACACAAATTTCACTCAAATACCTTATAAATTGAGAAACCCACACTTCACTTATCTTCACACCATAAGCCACATCTATTTGACTAAAATGTACCCAAATAAATCCAAAATACACAAAAAAACCAACTGATGTTTTTTCTTCTTCTCAAAAGACCACCTTTAAAATCCTTAATCAAATTATCCCTTAAGCTTCTCGATAGAGTAATATAAAATTATGAATTACTCTATTTTCATTTCATCTTATTTCTTTATTATATTACCTTCTATAATCCAAACCTATATATTTAGAAATTACTAAATTAATATCATAAGTATGATAAATTATTATTATATTTATTGGATGACTATTTTTTTTCTCCCACCTAAACATTAAAAAAATAAAAATGATGCTGGTGATTTGTGAGGACTATCATCTCTATAAGGGATATGATATATTTTTAATAACCACCATATGTTGGTGTTTAAAATGGTGTATTTCATGAAATAAATGATATATAATTTTTTTTAATATTGTAAAATTATAAAACAATTTTTACCTCCTTTCCATTTTTTTCAAAAGGAGAACATCACATGTGTTTATGTACAAACTACCACCTTGAGGAGGCAACATATTTGGTTTTTTACATCCAGAACATTATTACATACCCAACTCTAAAAAAATGTCTTTTAATAGATTATTAAAATATAAATAATTAATTTATACTTATGGAATAATGATATTATTCAAAAGTAATCATTTTTTAATTATACTCACCCATCGATTATAATATGTTCTTATTTGGTTCGGTTTAACAACCTCCATAGATGATATATAAATTTATATCATGGATGTCTATGGAATCATAAGAATAATTATTATTAGACACCATTGAGAAAATAAAATTTGTTTTTTGGTTCTTGATCAATTATATTGATATTTTTATTATTATTACCATTTTAACCATTGTTCATTAATACTTATCAAAATAAGCACACCACCATATTCAAATCCAAGAACCACAGATAAAAATGTCATGAAATAAAATTGAGACATTATAATTATTTTTAATACTTATATTTTAGTATATCAAATAATATTTTAATGAATATGTTTTTATTAAAGAATTATTTTTGATATCAACATTATAGAGCTTACGAAAAATAATTAGAATTTAAAATTTTCAATGATGAAAATATACTATAAATAAGTCATAAATGTTAATAAATAATAATTATTTAGTAATATAAATGGTATATAAATATGAGTACTGTTTTTATATAGGTGCTCAAAATAGGTATGTCGCTTATACAGAGAGCGTTTATCTAAGTGACAATATGTAGAAAAGGTTTTATCTAAAATTTACATATTTGAGAAATGTTTTGTATTATACACCATTTTTTATATTGTGTCATGACTATATATTTATTCATGTAAATGAATGTTACATTTTATTTTTTCCCTTTAAATATATTTTAAATCAAATGTTATAAGAAATATATGTTATTCTCTTATTGATTTTTTTTCTTTGAGACTTACACATTTTCACCAGTTGTTTAATATTTAGTGTTTTATATAATAATTGTGTCTATATATTCATCATTTTTATCATTAAAAGATAGGTATTTACAAATTCATATTATATCATATATTTTTTAAGTATAGGATTTGAAAGATAATAAAATTTTATGGGATATTGGTTAGCTAAAACCCCTTTTCATTGATTTTTGATGTTTCATCTTGAGATTCTTACATCTATGATTGTTTTCATCCATCCTAAGATTTTAAATTTCAGTATCTATTTCTATCTTTGTAAAATTACATTTTTGAACTAAATCATCCAACTTTATGAATTTCATTATCATAAAATTATAAAATTTTTATGAATAGTTACTATTCTTATTATCGATGTTTTATCCTATACTACAAAATTAATTTTCTCAAAATTTGTATTTATTTTAATGTTTTGAAATGAAAATATGTATTATCTCATGTAATCTCCTTATTTGACCACAAAAATTATGATAATAGGGTTTTATTATCCTTTTCACAATCTAGGCTATCAACCCCAGTATTTTAAAATATTAAATATTTTTTACATTTCTTAATTATATGTTTTATCTTACACTACACATTTCTTATTGAAATAATTAGTGATTTTATAAGGATCTAATATTATAAATAATGTTCTGACAAAAATGTTTTTAAATGTTTTGAATTCATTATTTTTATAATTTTTTTTAATGTGAACCGTAACATTACATTTACAATTATGGTAAACACAATTTATAAAGAATCTTTTATGTTTTCTTTCATTATTATTAGAATTATTATTTATGAAGACTTCTTTACCTATTCTAAAATTGGTTTCCAATTTATTTTAGTTCTTAATAATTTATAATGGTAAATGAATAAGGTCATATTTTTCTATACTATATTTTTGTTTTAAAAAAAAATTATTTATTTTTAAATGGATTTTAGAGGTCTATATTTTTATAGAATTCCTTAGTATTTTGATACCTTTTAAAATAATTTATTTTGAAAGAATAATTCTTTTATAAATTTTTTTCCTATTTTTTTTTTATAAAGAGAAATTTTTAAATATTTTCTCTAGAATAATGTATTCCCTTTTTAAGAATTTTTTTATTATTTTAAAAACATATATCTATTCCTGATTTTAATTTGATTTATCACATAGTTTTAAAATTATTTTTATACATCTATAACCAAAAACATTTACTCCTATAAAGATCTTTGTTATGTATTGACTTCTAAATTCTTATGAAAAATAATCATTTTTTTGTGGTGGAATTTTTATCATCGACCAATTTAATTTTGATATCTCATAATGAAAATCATTTTTCATATGATATGAAATACATTTTCTTTCCATATTTTTTCAAGATATGATGAATTATTGATATCTAATAGCACACACAAACTCAAATATATAATGAATAGTTGGGTTATATATTGGATTATAATACATTAGTAATGTTTTATATCTCCTGAGATAAATTTGGAAATTATGAAGAGATGTTCATAACAATATGATATCAGAATCTTAAAGTACTGTCTGCTCCATTATGTTATGTCATTTCTCAAAATACTGAGGCCTCAAAATTTTGGAATACCAAAGTGACACCCCTAGACCACTTCTTATATATCAGGGGTTGGTGACTAGCACCACTTATTTAGAATAAGCTAATAATGGTCCTTAGCTCAAAACACATGAAAATTGAAATAAAAATTTCACTTATGTTCTAGAGTAATGAAGAAAAATAAAAATGAATATAATAGATATATGAAAAACCTATAGAATCCCAAAATAGGTTGACCATATATATTATAAGAAAAATAGGGATAAAAACATTCCAAATGACAAACAAGAAGGTCCAATATGAGAATACAATAGGAAATAGTCTGGGAATTTAGAAGACTAGTTTTTTCAAAAAGCCATTATCACAACCAATAAGAACCACTAGAAACAAAAAAACACTATGTTATCCTATACATCTATAATCACCATAATAAACAAAATTTGTAGGAAGATCCCATGAATGAGATAATATATACACACCCATTAGGACATCTCAAAATCACTACGGAGAAATGAATCAATGAAAATGTCATCTCAACCCCATAAATACGAATGTAAAAAAACAATTAAACCATTATAGGATCATATAAGTATTAAAAACATAGAGAATATTCGCATACTAAATTTTATCCATAACATATTATCAAAAGATTCTCACCAATAAGTCTATTGAAACTACATGGTCATTAACTCAGATGACGTTGAAGAATACCCACTCCATGACTATGGTAAAAATAAAATATAGTGGAAGGACCCATATGTTTTTTGAGATCTATAAACATGTGAAATTATACTTTTATGGAGTATCCCTATACCTTTTGAGCTCTATAGATGGAAAAAAGTATACTCCATAGATATAGGATTCATACATCATAAATACGAGTGTAATACCTAACTCTATCCAATTTCATAGGTAAAGATTCCAAGCCCCATACATTCATGGGAAACATTCTAATCTATAGGAGGATCCTTGTACTATCATGTTATTTAACAACTCCACCAAATAATTTTGTGGGTGGAATCTATGTTTGACTGAAAAATCTAAAGAAAAATTGAAGTAGATGACTTGTTTTGTCAATATACGATGTCTTGTCCCATGTACACATCTTGTAAGTGTTTCTGAATTAATCATGGAATATATCAATATCATAATATGAGGTCTATAACGTCCAAATCTCATGTTATTTCCCCTAGGGTATTTAAAATGTATCCAGTCTACCCATTTCATGTGCCGTTAAGGGTATATGAGGTGTAGCCTAGCACCCATGTAGGGTGTGGCCACATTATTCCCTAGGTGTATAATACCCAATAACAACCACTTATTCTAGGTATATGGGTCATAATAATTCAACATAGGCACATGAACATGTGATATTTCCATTCACTGGAAACCCTATCTGCCACATCGATATGACACACAACACGTGTTCTTCCAAACTATACATCATGTAGTTAGTAATTTTATACAAACTACCACATGTAAATCCATTTCTAATTAATATTATCCTTGATTAGTTTCAATGGTAAATATTTCTTGAACTCTCACCAACCATGCTGACTATCATCAAGTATCAGTCAGAAGTTGGATTTTGGTTATTCATCGCTAGATTAAACTATAAAAATAACCTCCCATCATTTTGCATGCATCGGTTTTAAAAACCATCATCTTTAATTTAACCTATAATTTTATTCATCATCATATATATTATGATATTCCATACCTATTATCACAAAATAATTAATCAATGATCCATAGACTAATTTCCAATCGTACAATAAAATGGAGTTCCAAAAATGTTGAACTATCAGCAATCAAATTTTGATGTTTATCTTATTAGTTCCTGTATGGTTCTGAACATTGAATTTTGAATTTAGTCCCACTTTATTTTGGTTCCAGCATGGTATGTTGGTTATGACTTATACAAAAGTCCGCGTTTTAAAATCAATAAAAATTGAATTTTTAGGGAGAAACACATAAAACACTACGTTGAAGAATTATCAATGGCCATTTCCAATATTCCAAATTCCCATTCACATAAGATGGATGATAATGATTAAATACAGAAATTCAAAATATAATTTCTACCCAAATTCTTGTTGATTTTAAATTTCATTTTAGGTTTCTCAAAACTAATATATAGTTGAATCGATATTATAAATAAATAATTAAATCATTAAAAACCCCTTATTTAAGGAACCAATAAATCATTAATGATGAATACATCTCACATAATCACCTTCAATTATGTGATTTAATTACAATACATTTTTTATTGAACCAATAGTTCAGGTTCATTATCAAACGTCCCCACTGTGGCTCTCTATTGAAGGATCTCTCTAGGTTATATAGATTTCTTCATAGGAACCGGTAATGATATATTATAGAAATGACACTAGCATAATACATTTACTACAATAACATAAAAAAATTGAATAATCAAATAATTCTATTTCATTTACTATATTCTCATGATAGTGTATCCAAAATATGTTTTATGTGAATGAATATTATGTCACACCTAGGGTAAATCCCACTTTCTAAAATCAACTGTAAACTTTATATCTCTATTTTAAACCCTAATAAAATGATATGTAATACCACACTAGTGAGTATTATAAATATTAAAATAAATTTAAATAATCCACATTGGGTTTGAAACAAACTTTGATTATTACACCCCCACTAGATTAAAAATCAAGATAAAGCATAAATTTTTTCAAAACATCCAAACCCTTCTACTAGGGTTGTTACATTCTATCTACTTTAAAATATTTCATCCACAAAGAAAAAATATCTCAATAAAGTGAGGGTACTGAGCTTATATCTAGATCACATGATACTATGAGGCCTCCTGGAGATTTTTATTTGGTGAAAAGACAAATTAAAGGGTAATCACTCACTATTAGAATATCATCTCATACAAATACTCATTTTACACAAGCTAATCTATAATATAACCTCTGTCTTAAATTTTTATATTATAAAATTCAATATCATTCATTTAATTCTAAACATATATCCTAAATTGTGATTAATGGAAGACATTGAGAACAAAATCAAGTTATAGTGCAATACTATATAGACGGAAATATAGAACCTCATACCTTAACTCATAGATCAAGTTACATAAACCAATATTTTACACTTTGAATTTGATACCAAATATATATTTATAAATTTAATTACAATCCTTTAAAAGTATTAAAAATATCTCAAAAATTATATAAATAATATAATTGTTAAACATAAAATTTGCAATGGTTTTATTCAAATATTGGGGAAATAGAAACAAAAGATGGGGTTGAGCTCAAATACTTAGCAATGGAAAACATATAGCTAAGGAAATAATAGCACAAAAATGAAGGCATCTAAAATTAATCATCATAACTTAATAATCATATGAAACATAGATCACAATATATCCATGGAAAATATTGAAAATAAATAAATCAAATGTGTAACAATAACTAAAATCATAGTGATGAAATTCATAGTTCTAAAAATCTTGATCTTACCCCCATGGTATTATCTAAGACATCATTCTTACTGTCAACATCATTTGAAGGAAATAATTTTTTTAATAAGGTACCAAAGATATCTTCTATAATTTGGAAGGCACAAACCAAATACCCAAACATGTTTCTCTTATTCTATCTACCAATGCATTGATAGGATAAATAATATCAATCCCCACCAGTAACATTCTTATGTTTAATGAATTAATTATATAACATATTGACTATAAAATACATAATCAACACTCCCAATTATCATCTGTATTGGAATAACCACATATAGAACTTGAATAATTTTTCCTATATTAAAAAAATGAATAACATGGTCATAATACAAACACAGAAACAAGATGGAAAGTTAAATAATACATATTCAACTTTCCTGAGTAATCAATAAAAATCCATATCTGAATAGAAAATAAATATTTTCAATAGTTCCTTAATCAATAAATGGAATATTTTGGGATGTAAATATCCCTTATAATAAAAATATATGTGTAATGGTATTTAATTAATTAAAAATTTTACCCATTTAATCAACCAATGAAATCTTGGTGAACACCATTCTTTCAATTCAATGGATTGAATTGTTTTTAGGAAGAAAAGGTATTTAGAGGATAATTATCCATATTCAATGTGGATGATTAGGTAATAAAAAAACTGGTGGATGATATATTTGAAATGAACATTGAATAATGAATCCTATGGAATAAATGAATGGTTTAAAAATAATGTATCCCTATTGTATCAAAAGAAACTCTGGGGGATATTGACATAGATAAAAAATATCCCTTCAAAGGAAATATTCTAATGGTATCAGAAAATAAGTTATCAAGAATAGAATTGTTTGATATCTGAAGTTAAATTCCAAAAATAAAAAATATATATTTATTTGTTAATAAATCCTGTTATATAAATCCAATTACTGTAAATCATTTTTAATATTAAATAAAAAATGGAGGTAAAAACCCAATTAAACATTTATAAAAACAATTAACATTGAATTTAAAAAAAGATACATATAACTTTCAAAATTTACATTTAAAATATTATGTGAATGATTTTGAAATATTTTAATCTTTAAAATAATCTATATAATTGAGTGTTTAAAAATACCTAATGTTTTATATAGGAAATATGGATAAAAAGAAAAAAAGTTTACTATGAAATGAGCCTTTTTAATACATCAAAATTATCTTTGTTGAAAACCAATATTATAAAAAGTGTATTAAAAATTTCTTTGTGAAAAATATTCACTTTACCTTTTAATATTATAAAATATCACATATTAAATATTATTTTTGTAAAAATAATTCTAATAAGAACAATGTTGAAGAAAAAACACTATAACTGAAAATAATGATATTTAAGCTATCGATATCCCTTACAGAAAACATAATCAATAAGGTAAGTGTAATAAAACATGGTTTTATTTTATATAAATGTATATCTATAAGAAAAATTGAGTTTATACCACATAATAAAATCAAGGGTATAATATATGTAACATAAAATTTCAATGTACAATCACAAATTATTGAATGGTAGTTAAGATTCAAAAAATAAACATTACTAGGGTAATTATTTAATAAATAATCATTTTGAAGAAATTAATAAGATTTTTATTAGTATATCACATGAAAATAAAAGGATATATAAGATAGAAAAATACATGGGGAAATAAAAACACCATATAAAAGAATCATGGTGTAAAAATCAGTTTTTCTTTATGAATTAGAATTGAAATGAAGAAATCCCTTACTTTTTATCCTCAATTCTATGAACTAACTCTAAGATATTATTTAAAAATATATTTATATATTAATAAATTATTCCAAAACCATATTCATATCTTCTTCTATTAATAAACATTTTTATAAACATTAACCATATGAATTATAGTTAGTTGTTGCCCATTTCAAAAATCTGGTGTAAGTAACCATGATCATTTTGAACCACATTCATAATTTTTTGGTATTATATATTAATGCATAGATCATAATAATAATATATATAATGATAGTATAATATGTATTCCATGATAGTTATAATGGTATTATATCATTTAATGGTAGCTTTGGTTGTTACTTACGATGATGAAATCGACGATGGTCCTGTTTTATAATTTCGTAATAAATGAAAAGTGTTTTATATTTTAACAAGTAAGTTAATTATTTTATTAATATAAAACATAAAAAATAATTATTTTAATATTTATATCATAATATATTATCAATTAAATTTTCATAGTCATCCATGTTATAAATTTATAGCATTATTCATGTATGTGGTTAAACCAACCCAAACATGGACATACCTTGATAAATGGATGATTATATGGTGTTTTAGTTGTAATATAATTATACCAAAAGAATAATGAACATATTTAATTTTTTTTATTATTATATATCATAAATATATGCAATTATAATAATATTTAATTTATATTAAAATATTACATAATATGAATAAGAAGTTTATCCTCTTAGTGTGCTTATTTTAAACAATTGAATTAACAATGATATTTTATTAATAAAATAATTATAATTTATCTACTTTATAATAAGAAACTTTTAAGATAACATAAAATCATATTTATACATTATACTAATTAATATAACCATCAATGAAATTTGGAAATGAAAAGAGAAATTCACCATTCTGTGGAGGAGATTGTCCGCATTCAAACATGGATAATGATTTAGTTTTCATATAATGGCTGAAAAGTGTAATATGATTTATCATTTAAGAGTTTTAATTATGTTATAAATATCCTAAATATATTTTTAATTACCCTTTTGTAAAATCCATGATTGTAGTAGGATGAGAATGAAAACTTTACTTCATGGTGGCGGTAGTACACACATACACAGTAATCACTTTTTCATTTCTCTTAATGGAAGAGGGAAAATATGTAAATTTTTTATTATATTATCATAATAAAAATTATTATATAAACCATAATAAATTAATTACATATTTATTTTAAAATTATAATTATAAATTTAGGATATAATAGAACGAAGTTAAAGAAAATGAATTACCAACATTGAGAAATTTGATTTTTATTTAGGGAAATCATTTGAAATGGAGGGAATAGGATAAAAAATTATGAAATAAAAAAAATGGTAAAAAGAAATTATTATAATATATGAGAAAAATTTTATGGATTCATTTGAAATATTAATTTTAGGATTAGTATTTAACAATTGGATTGATTCCACTTTTATATGTGAAAAGGTATGTTTTTTAAATACACATAACTTATTAATAATGTGACATCACTCTTATGTAATGTTTCTCCAAAAATGAGAAAAATATGATAAAGGTAGATATATCGTTAAGCCAGGCTATAACCAAATATTTTCTCACTTACTTATAACATGTTTTATCATATTTTCACTAGGTCAAACCCTTTTAACCAAAATTTACTTTTACCATTGTAACTAGTATTTACCTAAGTAATTTAACCATTATAACTAAAAATAAAATAGTATTTTATTCATAATTAGGTCATGATTATGAAAAAATATAAATCCAAATAATAATATTAAATTTATTAAAGTTAAAAAAACTAATTTTAAAATAAGAAATGTATAATTTATTGGAAAAAATTCCATGACAAAAATATCAATTTTGTTATAAAATATTAGATATGTTACTTTATGATAAAATAAATATTTTTATATTTTAATTTCCGGTTTAAAATATTTTTTTAATAAAATGGCTTCACAAATTTATATGGCAAACTTAGATGATAATAATTTCATTAATAATGGTATGTTTAAAAGTTGAATATTTCACTATTCTCCTTAAAATCAATATTTTTAGATAAATAGTAAATAATTGTTATAAAAAATATTAATATGTTGTATATAGAAACCCTGGTTTTAGATAAATGACACATTATTCATGTATTCTTAGTATATATAATTATTGGGTTATGCTTTGGGAGGTTATGAGAGGTTTTAGTACTTCTTTGAGACTTTTACAAAGGTTCACACTCTGAGCATGATTTGTGAAAACCATGAATCACCTCCAAGAAAGCATATCGGGTAAAAAATTGAGCACTAGGTAGGTGGATGTTAGGGACAAGTACTGGACAAACCATGAAGATGCCTCAGAGAAATCATTTACTTTACGATAGTGGAAAAACATTGGGTTGGCACAAAATTTTTCTAACCTTGCAATCTAACTATGAATGGTTTGGGTTGAGGGGATAGATTGTACATAGTTAGTACAATGCTTGTCTAACCGTGTGCCCTAACAATGAACTATGAATTATAAAATTAAAAATTTTGGTATCTAAGTCATTTTACTTCATTAATCACTAGTTTCTTCCCTAATTTAGCCATAAAAAATCCCTCTTCCTCCCCAGGCTAGAGTGATATTTCCATTCAATTTGGGTGGGATTCCTAGGTTAATAAATCTGCATTGGAGGCCCATATTTTTTAGTAAGTTCTCATTCATCATTGATATTCATTTATACAAGGTTCTTAAATATCCAAGAGTCTTGGATCTAGTACATTTGGGATATATCCATATTTTGTGATGTCCATCTTGATGTGATATAAGTTTTTTGATTAAATGGAATGAGATCCCATGTCAAATCTAGAAGATCTAATCTGGGTTGTTGAAGTTATTGTTCCATTCTTCATTTTATCCAATGTTTGATATTTAGGTGTATTATATCTCCTTGGTTCCAAATTTATTGAATTGATTGAAATTTTCAGGAAACCCTTGTGTGATTTGATGAAATTTTCTTCACTGATTCTTTCTTTGAAAATTATAAAATTCGATGGATTTGTGGAATGTTCTTTTGGTTGATGATTTCAAATAAAGTAAATTTAAAATATTAATTTGTTTTTATACATGGAAATTTTTTTTATAGATGTTTTGGAATTTTTTTTATTAAAAAGTATTGGCATGGTTGGTTTGTCTTGGTATTTCATATATATAGTTAGTGTGAGTTTATTTTTATTAGACATGACCCTGTAGAAGGGGAATGTGCTACTGGGAACCCGGTATTGGATACCTTGTGATGACTTGGTAGATCTATTAGAGACCTATCATGAGTTTTGAACAATCACCTAGGAATTAATGTGTGGATATGGGTATCTGTGGAATCATGTGTGGTTATGCCCAATGGGATTTGATAATTGTTTTAAAGGCTTGTCTGATTGCTTTTCATGGAAAAAGTTTTTCGATTGGAAGAATATTTTGGATTGGAAAAATATTTTGGATTCACAATAAACTGATTTTAATTATTTTCAACTATTTTATATAAATTTTATAACATATTTTTTTCTAGTGAAGTTAGTTGGGATGGCCTTGGAGAAATCATACCGAGTTTTATACTCACCCACTTCTTGGTCACTTTAATGCTTTTCCAGATGATATTAATTGAGACACAAGTAAATTCCAGGTATCATAGTTATTTGGTGATGCTTCTAGATACCTTTATATGGACATGTGGAAATGGAGTTGGGAGAATATTGATAGATTCTGGTTGGTGTCTTTATTGTGTTTGGATTTTTTCATTTATTGGTTCTATTGGTTATGTCACTTTGATTATTTTTGTACTATAATATTGCCTTTCAATTTTCTTGAGTATCATATTGTATTATTTTGTATTAATGTATCTTATAGTTTTTTTATTGTTTTTGTTATCATGGTGTTTTAATTTTATCTTCAAAGGGAAAATAGTTCCCAAATTATTTATAAGGCCTAGTAACACCTAACACCTCTTCCCATGCCAATGGGTGAGGGGAGCGATGTTAAAAATAGTATGATCTTGTTTGATCCCAGATATGGGAATAAAGTTAGTGTGTCTCTTGGTATGTAAAGAAGGAGTATGATATTTAGAACGTGAAATATATAGCAGAAAAAGGCATAACTAACCTATTTATGCTGAAATTCAAGTTTCCAAGGAGTTTTGGTACTTGACTATTTTGAGAGACTTCTAGGAGTTGTCACATCAGCATCTTGGTATTTACAAATGGGAAGAGGATAAAATTAATTGATAGTAATGAGACCCCAGTATGAGTTTATAATTTTTTTGAGTAAAAATTTATTACTTAGAGAAATAATACTAATTTTTGAAAATATTATAAAATGTATTGATTTTCAAAAAATCATGATGTAATTTTCAATAAAGGATTGAAAGTAGAAATTATTGAATTTTGGAAGGCCTTTTAGTGATTTGTGTGATGTGGTAATTTTGAAATTTTTATGCCTTTTGTTTTTATAGTGTGAGACTAAGTGGAGTCTGTTTTGGTTATAGAGAATGAAACCTAGTAGGCATCAAAGAAACCAAATGGAAGAGGATATAAATAATGTTGTTTCACATGAGGCATAAGTGAAAAAATAGTTAGTCCAGAGTATTTTCATGTCATTTTAATCCATTAATAGAGGGAAAAATTGTATGAACTAATTCAAGGGGATCATTTGGTTCACTTCGAAAAGTATAATCCCCCATATTTTGGGGTGAATCAGAGTCAGAAAAAGAGTAAGTGTGGCTGAATATGATGAAGGAAGTATTTCATTTATTTAGCACACTAGTTGTGTTGATGGTGAAGATAGAAACATATATGTTGGATGATATAACATGACAATGGTGGGATTTATCAGTTTAGGATATTAAACCAAAACATCTCATGGGAGGATTTTTAAGAAATGTTTAAAAAACAATTATTTCCCCAAACATATAGAATTTATAAAAAAATGGACTTATTTAGTTTGAAGTATGAGAATATCTTTGTAATAGAGTATGTGGATAAATTTATTAATTTAGTCTTCGTTTTCCTAAAATTTGATATAATTTAATCCTTAACGGTACACATTTTTAATCGAGCTTAAAACCATAACTTCACTCAAAGGATTTATTACTTCTTATTATGAATTACATAGATATAGTCAATAGAGAAATGAAGGTAGAAAGAAACATATTGGGAAATAGATTAGGAGGTATAATGTTATTACTAATGGAATATGTGAGAACACTACTTCTAAGAATATGTAGAGTAGGGAAACTTATTCTAAATAGGGTGGTATATCTGAGAACCATCCTATGGGATCAATAAAAATTCATCCTGGAACTAAGATTAATATATGATTCTTTTAATGTGGTTCTATTGATAATATGAAGTGATATTGTGTGAAACCACCTAGAGTATGCCATAATATCAACCATATAAGACACCATAAGTTCTATTGTCACAATTATATAAAGTTTGGTGCTAGAGATAGATATCATGCTACTCAAGAATCCTAATTCAATGAGAAATTAAAAAAGAATAGCTCTCATTAGTAGAAATGTTAAATACATGGTGATTCCTGGAATACCATGACTCCTTAACCAATTCAATCTCATTAGGTAATAAAGAGAAATATGTATCAAGTAATAAATTGCATGGATATGAGAAAGTGATCATGGATAAGAAATAAGATCCTTAGATAGTGATAGGTAAAAATAATTTAAATTATACCCATATAAAATATTTTCTTGACATGATCAAATCAGATTCAATTATTTATTCGTAGGATTTTAATTTTCTAGGTTTACATGTTGAGGTGATTCATTTGGTTGTGAAACTACAAACACATTTGGGATAGTGAGAATGTTGATCCTTTAAATTTGCAGTGTGTTAGATAATAAATTATGGGAATGAGTTGGTATGGGATTTATCTATGATAGAGATGTATGTTTATGAATTAGTTGTGTGAATGGATTGGATGATGAAATTTTAGGCCCATATTAATTTCTATGCATGATAGGTGGGTTTCAAATATTCTAATAGTGTTAGAAATCTCCTTAAAGGAGATTGGGATGTTGGTGTAAATAGGGAAGTACCCTTGGTAATGTTGGATGGAAATATTTATTACCAATAGAAATCAGTTTCTATTGCTTCAGTATATGAGACTGAGAATATATATTTTTTCAACCATTATGGACCAGTTCTACGATGTTTCTCATAACAATTTCATAGGGTTTCCACCCAGAAGTGAATTAGAGTATAAGTTTGATCTCCTGCTATGGACTAATACTATTTTACATCCATATTATATTGGAGCCATATAATTGATGGAATTGAAGGACCAGTTGGTAGAGTTAGAATGCAATGTGTTCATCTGACCAATCACGTCTCCAGGGGCAGCACCAGTACTTTTTTGTGAAGAAGGTTAATGAAACTCTTAGAATTTTTCTATATTACCATAATCGTAACCAAGAAATATTAAAGAATTGGTATAATATTCAATTAATTGATGATCTATTTGATCAACTGAGAGGATATTTGTGGTTCTCTAAAAGTGTCTTATGTTCCAGATATCACCAATTGAGATTTTAGAAGGAGGATATTTTGGAAAAAGCTTTTAGAAGAATATATATCTATTATAAGTTCATTGATATCAATTTTGGTCTTATGAATGCGCGAAACATATTTATATAATTGATGAATCAAATATTTCAAAACATTATGATTTCCTTCATTGAGGTGTTTTTGGATGATATAGTAGTGTATTCATATAAAATGGTAGACAATGAGCAACACTTGGCTATAGTGTTGGGTACTTTTCAAGATCATCATTTGAATGAAAAATTATCGATGTGTAATTTATAGATACGAGTGGTGTGTTCGCTCAACCATGTTATTCCTAAAAAATGTGTTTCTATGGTTCTATAGAATATAGAAGTTGTTCTCTCTTGGAAACCACCAAAGAATTTATTTGAGATATGTAGCTTCATTTTCATGGAAGGATACTATAAATATTTTTATGTAAATTTTCATGTTTGTCATCACTAATGAAAGCTTTGAATATGAAACGTGTTCCTTTCAAGTGGAATAATTAATGTTAGAAGTCCTTTAAAGAGCCCAATTTTAGACTTACATCAATATATATTCTCACATTTCTAGAATCTGTATAGGGATATGTATTCAATTATGATGCATCAAAATTTAGGTTGGGATGCATTCTCATGAAGGGAGATCATGTAGTTTCATTTTGATCATTGTAGTTATGGTTGCATGAGAATAACTTCTCAACGCATTATTTTAAAGTGTCTACGGTATTCCTTACTTTGAAGACCTAATTTAACTTTATTTTTAGAGAGAAATTCATTGTTTTTACAAGCCATAAAATATTGAAAAACATTATACTACAATGCTATTTGAATCTTAGGAAAATAAGATGAATGGAATACCTTAAAATGTTCAGCTATAACTTGATGTATAAACTGGGTAGAGTTAGTTCAATGGTATATATATTATGGAGAAATTCATATAATCTATTTAACAAAGATTCTTTGGATCAGTGAAAGCTGATGTTAGTTATAATAGACATGTAACTAGATTTTACCGACTAGGGTGATGTTTCCATTTTCTTCCAAGTTTCATTTTTCCTAATTTTGTACAACATATGGAAGTGGATCAGATATATGATTCTGAATATGTATCTATGAGGTAAGAAATCAATTTTGGGGAGACCATTGAGTGATATAAGATGGATGTAAGTTCGGTTTTGAGGATCACATATTGTATCATGGTACCTTTGGCTTGTCAGGAAAAAATTATTAATCCTTACCACCATTAAAAAACATATATTAATAAATTAATTCAAAATATTTTTAAAGCATTTAAGGCATGGTTTTTGTGGGTTTATAGGAAAAGGGTAGTGTACGATTTTATTTCAAGATGTCTCACTTGTCTGAAAGTCAAGGGGGGATACTAAAAACTAGCAGGAATGTTACAATATTCACTTATTCCTGTGATGAAGTGGAATATATAACTATAGATGTTGTGACTAGTTTATCATGGATAATATATAAACATTATTCCATATGGGTAATTTTGGATTATCTCAAAGATTCATCTTATTTTATCCCTATTCATGATTCCCATATAGTGAATGACATGTACAAAATCTATATTGAAGAAGACGTAAAAAAATTGCATTCAATTTTAGATTGTATTAGATAGAGACCCCAGGTTTGCATATAATTTTTGGAAATCCATAAATAAATACCTTGAGACTTAGTTTACTATGCGAATGGTGCATCATCCTCTAACAAATAGAAAATTTTAAAGGATGATTGAAATGTTGGAGGGTGTTCTTAGGACATGTGTAGTGGATTTTGGTGGCTTGTGGGAGGATTATATACAAATAGAGGAGTTCTCATACATCAATAGTTATCAAGACTCAATACATATGGATCATTTCAAAGCGTTTTATTGTTTTCCTTGTCATTATCCACATTGTTTTGTGGAAATTAGTGAAACATCACTTCTTGGACTAAGCCTTGTGCAAAAGACAATAGAGAAGACTCAGTTGATTAGAAAGAGGATGGAGATGACCTATAATGATCATAAATTAAATGCAGATCACCATTAATGGCCATTGTTGTAAGGAAACCGATTCCCGAGTGCCCATGGGGCATGATGTACTGAAAAATTTATTAAAAAAAGTTACATTAACACATCATGTCCCATTACTACAGAAGATCGTGAGGGTCAGGATTCTAGGAAACCATCTGCTTCTGGAAAACTTCTTTAGTACAAATCCATGCCTGAAATTTTTTGAACCAAAATGTAGGGTGAGAAAAATATACCTAGTAAGGTGTTTCTAAAACGTTTAAAGAAAACTCTTTCTTAAGGCAGTCGTTTTGAAAACAATAAAACACTACATTAAAACTGGGTGTTATATTTTTTTAAACATGTAAATTCTACATTCTTCAAAACCACTTGCATTGAAAAGAAGTACGTACATAAAATAGACTTCAAAGAAGACATAAATCAGAGAGCACAAGCATGTGAAGAATAAATGATGCATAATAAACCAAATTACTTCAGTTCTAAATGGTTGTGTGTAAGTGGGGAAAACATTCATATCATGATTCATTGGCACATAAAGTTCTTATAACAATATATCACATTTGTTACAATTCATTTCTCATAAATTCATTCTCATAGTCAAGGGGATTTCCAACAAGGGGATGCCCTTTTAGTTGAAATTACCCCTGGTTGACCATTTATCATCACATGCAGAGGGAATGTATAATGTCGTACTTTGTCAAGACCTTTCATCAAGATCATAAAACATATTTACTATAGTTCAAGGATAACCGGCCATCCCATTTCCTTGGTAGCACAAGCCAAAGATAACCGCCAAGACTGTCGCACATAACGTCTTAGGAGACTCTTCCTTTACCCAATGCATTAGAGCACTGTATAATTCTAGGAACACCCATCCATAATAATTTCATTCCAATACATTCCTCATATATTTTGAGGTGGTCTTAAATTCATAGGGTTTCATTCATACATTCTTAATCAAAACTCCTTTTACATATATATTCATAACTTGAAACAGATCATGTCATAAATGTAAAAGAACTAGACTTTTGGCTTCCTATAAAATAGTAATGTATATGAACTAAAAAACATACTCTTGCACATGAAATAATAATTAGAACACATAAAATAATGGATTCCCTTGTAAAATTACCTCATTTACATTTATGAGCCACATTCAGTCTTAATGCTGACTTTAAGACATTTTCTTTTTATACCATACCATGCTAGTAGTTAAAAAAAATTAAATAAATTAAAAGAGGCATTTCTTGTAACTAATCGAAAGTCTAGGAATGGATGAGAATTCAAACAGACACCAAATCGATGTTATTCTTATAACTGTTGTACACTTCAGATAAATTATTTTTTGAAGTCTTATTTTTAATTACAATTATTCCAGAACTATATATATATATACAGGAAGCCTTGTGTGTGTGTATATGATTTTTTGGTTCAATTAAATAAAACCCATTTGAATCATCACATGGTTTACGTGTTCTTAAAGACACTAATTTTTTAACATAAAAAAATGTGGCACAAAGGGTTTTATAAATGTACTTGGGATTTAGCTTAACACAAAACAAGGTGTCCTACTGTATGTGTATTGTGGACACCAATAAATCTCATTTTGAATTCATAAAAATCAAAACAGTTTTGTTTCAGAAATTATATGAAATATTATACATGAAAACATATATATAAATTGCATAATCACAACATTGTTGATTAAAAAATGTAGCTGGCCTTTTATATTTCATAACAATAGCTCATCATTAATTAAAATTCCAAGAAATAATACTCAGGTTAGGATTAAAATTGTTATATATATATATATGCACATAGATTTAAAAGTGAGTTCAAATAAACACCAACTTGAATATCTATCCCTCTAAATATTTTACACATCAGAGACATTGGCTAACCCCTGGAAAACATTAAACATGTTAAGATTGGAAGTTTTATAAAACCTAACATACACATATAAAAGAAATTTGTATATATCATCATATATATATGTGTATATAAATATATATACGCATGGTGTATATAGGTATAAGTAAACACCCAAACCAAAATAGAACAAAGTCCTAGATTTTCCCTTACCCCGATTTGGGTTCTCCAAGCAGAAGCGGCTAAGAACGGCTCTCTAGGTCGTACACAGGTTTATACACAAGATTTATATACATATAGGTAAACAAAAATATATATATATCGAAGATTTAAAGAAAACCAACACAAGGAAAGACTCATCCCTTTACCTTCGCATGAAGAGGAGGAGAGGTATAAGCTGGAGATGATGACGAGGTGGCCGAAGGTCCAAGGAAACACGGTGCAAAAACTCCCTCTCTTTAGTGAAAACCGGTGTTTAAAAATAGGGAACCCTTGTTGCGTGGAGTTGTTGATAGTGTACCCAAGGCCGAGGCGGTGCCTAACCCAAGGAAAGAAGAGGAACAAACCAGGTCCACCACCGGCCTAGATGAAGAAAAAAAGATGGCCTACTCCACTGGTTATCGCGCGCGAGGAAGAAGAAGACGCACGAGGTAACAGAGATCTGAAAAAAGGGAATGACCAAGATTACACGAGATCTGATTGGACGGCCCTAACGCGGTGTGGAAATAAAAATCCACGGGTGGCTGTGATGGAGCCGAGATGGATCTGACGGTTCCAGAGGGAAGTAGTGATTTAAAAAAAACACACAGGCCTCGCTTCGTTTTTTTGCTATTTTTTTATCTTCAATACATTTTTAATTCTTTAATACTATTATAAAAAAAACCTATTATTAATATCTTACAATATTTAATCAACATTTATTATTTTATGATACGTCAATGGTCATTTAATACACATGTGCATTAATTAATTCACCCTTATCTATAACATATCTTTATTCTCCTTTATTGACTTATATATACAAATTATCTAAATTTCTATAATTAAATATTTATATTAATTTTATTAATACAATTAGATATTTAACATAACAACATTAATAATTATTTTCAAATTCACAATTAAGAGTGCATTGATGTAAATATTAACATTATGAAACAAATTTCGTAAATGAAATCATAATTTGACATCATTTCAAAACTGTTAATTATAAAAAGGTCAAATAAACATTTTCATTATTATTATTACTTATTTTAAATTTAGGGGTAAGTATAATACATTTAACTTGATGTTTGATGTAGAAGATATATATATATATATATATAACCCAAGAGTTTGCACACATATTTTCATAGACTAAAAAATAAATCACACCAGATTCAATATAGTAATTCATAAAATAAATATTTACTTACTCAAGTTAAAACGTGTATAATAAATAGTGAAAAATAATAATATTAATTCCCATTGTTTTTCATTATATAAAAAAATATCATTCTCAAAGGATTCACATTTGGGGAAAACAAACAATTAAATTAGCTATATTATCATTATTATTGTTGTTGTTTAATAAAACGTTAAATCAAATAACATAATTAATATTTTTGAACCTTTAGGGGGTATTCAAATCTTAGATTCAACATTCCAATTGAAAATTATAACAATAGAGGATAATTGGATCATGGGGGAGCCAACAGCTATATTTATAGCCGTTAGTGCCTAACGGTCGGATATGTGTTCTATAAAAAACCTGGTCTCTGGGTATCCCACACTCACTGCGACTGAAGAAGAAAGAGGAGGAGATGGTTCCAGTTAGTCCTTTGGTGCTCAGTATGGCTGCGGTGGCTTCGGCCATCCTTATGTTCGTTTTGATGGATTCCAAAGACCCTTATCACATTCTCAGGGTTTTTGTGGGTTTAAGCGGTCTTCCTATAATTTTAATCGGGTTTTTAGTTGGAATATTTGTTTAGCTAAGATTCTTATTTGATCACTGTGAGTTTTAGTTACCAAAGTTTTCCTCATTTGAATAAAAGATCTTTTCATTCATTTTGATGCATTTTATCTATTTTATTATTATTATTATTATTATTATTTATATGATGATTGTTTGTTCGAATAATGGATAAACTTTCCATTATTCGATTCCCAGTTTCTTGGGTCGTTACATTATTTCCCCCTTCAAAGAATTGCATCCTCGCAATTCTATTCATAAAATGAAAAATAGTAACCCCAGTCTTACAACATTATCAAAACAGGGGATCTGGCTCGGTTAACAGAATACCCATGTTGGTACATAGTTCTTATGTTTCTCTATCCCAGATTCACCTTGAGCAGTAGCTTTTGAATCCCTTCTCATGTGTACTACATGCAAGCTTCCATAGGGAGGCCTGTGTGGTGAAAACTCGGAAATGTACGAGTGGAAAAATTCCCTGATAACCCTCCAAACAACTTCATGATCGAGGTATTCTCAAGAGATGATGAGATTGAGGAGACTGAGTTTTAAGACCTGGAACATGAAGGCTACACTGAGGTGGCCATCTTGAGAAGCTATGAGGAAGCAGGCTCTGGTGGAAAAGTTTTGTGCCAGAGTAAAACACTGGAGGAGGCCTTCGTAGTATCATCCCCTTCGCCTATAGCAGGGGAGTTGGGTAGTGGCAATGATATGAAAAACATGGTCATCCCCTTGATACAAATGAAGAATCTCAGGAATATTTGGTAAGTCAAGCAGACATTGATAAGACCCTCGCAAGTGGAGAGAAGATGGATAATCCACCATGCATGTCCTGATCAAAATAACCTCTAGCAATTCATCAGGTAGAGATGAGAGGTTCGTTTGACCAACCATCTGAAAAAGAACATTCAAAAGAAAACACATAGAAACACTAATAAGGTAGTGGTAGGAAGGAAACATGAAACTTTCAATTAAACAAAAGTTACATGGAAAAGCCTGAGTTTACTAAACGAACACCACAAAGAGAGGGAAAACTCCCTAACTCCCCAAACCACACACATTCTAAACATACGGGGTTAAACTCATGGGAAAATCTATGACGCCTCCTGAGTTTAGCATGAGGGGTATCGAGTTTGGAAACATTAGTATACACTTGTTTCCTAAGAGGCAATTAGGTGGACTCATCTTCCAACACCCCAAAGTCCATCAACTGGCCCCAGAAGCCGTAGTGCAAAATATGGCATAGGTTAGCTGCTCGGAGGTCTCCAGCGGCATCATCTTCTTGAAAGGGGTAATTGATCATCGTTCCAAATTATTCGCCTGTCATGAACACTCGGAAGAGTCCCTCGTGGTACCTTCCCCGACGTGAATAAGAGGGGAAATTGGTTGTCATCATTAGGAGGTAATCCATTCCCAACCCCTGATGTAGACTAAGAACCCTAGGAGAATTTGAAACGTCATACAGGTGCTTACATGACATGATAATTTGGGCGTAATTAAGAAAGTTCTCACAACTATCATGAGATATAATATTATCTAGAGCCTCAGTGGGAGGTGATAGTAAATCGGTTGATACATTTTCATCAGCCATCTGATAGATTCAACATAATTATTTAGTCAATCATAGTTGTATATTCATACTAACTAGTTTTCCAGAGTTGCCTGAACCCATCCTCTGATAACAACTGTAAGGACCCCAATTCACAGGTTCCCATGGGGCATGATGTACAAAAAAATTATTACAAAAAGTTACATTAATACATCATGTCCCATTACTACAGAAAATCGTGAGGCTCAAGATTATGGGAAACCAGCTGCTTCTGAAAACATTAATTAGTACTAATCCATGCCTGAAATTTTTTGAACAAAAATGGAGGGTTAGAAAAATATTCCCAGTAAGGGGTTTTTAAAACATTTAAAGAAAACTCTTTCTCAAGGCAGTCATTTTGAAAACGATAAAACACTACATTAAAATTGGTTTTTATCTTTTTCATTAAACATTTAAATTCTACATTCTTGAAAACCACTTCCACAGAAAAGAATTACGTACTTAAAATAGATTTCATCGAAGACAAAAATCAGAGAGCACAAGCATGTGAATAATAAATGATGCATAATCAACCAAATTACTTCAGTTCTAAAAGGTTGTGTGTAAGTGGGGAAAACATTCATATCATGAATCATTGGAACAAAAAGTTCATATAACAACATATCGCATGTGTGACAGTTCATATATCATAAATTCATTCTCATAGTCAAGGGAATTTTCAACTAGGGGATGTCTTGTTAGTTGAACTAACCCCTGGTTGACCATTTATCATCACATGCAGAGGGAATGTATAATGCCGGAATTTTTCAAGACCTTGCGTCAAGACTGTAAAACATACTTAATACGGGTCAAGACTAACCGCCCATCCTGTTTCCATGGTAGCACAAGCCAAGTCTAACCGCCAAGACCGTCGCACATAACGTCTCATGAGACTATTCCTTTACCCAAATCATTGGAGCATTGTATAATTCCAGGCGCACCCATCCATAATCATTTATGTCCAATACATCCCTCACATAGTTTTATGTGGTCTTACATTCATAGGGTTTCATTCATACATTCTTAATCAAAAATCCTTTTACATACATATTCAAAACTATAAACAGATCATGTAATAAATGTAAAAGAACTAGACATTTTTCTTCTGATTAAATAGTGATGTATATGAACTAAAAAAACATACTCTTTCTCATGAAATAATAATTAGAACACTTAAAATAATGGATTTCCATGTAAAATTACCTCATTTCCATTAATGAGCCACTTTCAGTCTTAATGCTGACTGTAAGACATTTTATTTTTCAACCATACCATGCTAGTAGTTAAAAAAATTAAATAAAACAAGATGAAATTATTGTAACTAATCGAAATTCTAGGAATGAATGAGAATTCAAACAAACACCAAATCGATGTTATTCTTATAGATGTTGTACACTTCAGATAAAAAAATTTTGAAGTCTTATTTTGAATTACAATAATTCCAAAGTTATATATATATATACACGATTCCATGTGTGTGTATATATATTTTTGTGGTTCAATTAAAAAAACCCATTTTATTCATCACACGGTTTATGTGTTTTTAAAAACAATAATTTTCATAACATAATAAAAAGTGGCATATTGGGTTTTATAAATTTACTTGGTATTCATCTTAACACAAAAGAAGGTGTCCTACTGTATGTGTATTGTGGACACCAATAAATCTCATTTTGAATTCATAAAACTCAAAATAGTTTTGATTTGGATATTATATGAAATCTTATACATGAAAACATATATATAAATTGTATAATTAAAACATAGTTGATCAAAAAATGTAGATCACCTTGTATATTTCAAAACAATATCTCATCGTTAATAAACATTACAAGAAACCACACTCAGGTTAGGATTAAAATTGTTATAAATATATATATATATCTATATATATATTTATATACACGTAGATATAAAAGTGAGTTCAAATAAACACCAACTATAATATCCATCCCTCTAAGGATTTTACGCATCAGAGACATCAACTAACCCCTGGAAAACATTAAACATGTTATGATTGGAAGTTTTATAAAACCTAACATACACATATAAAAGAAATGTGTATCTATCATATTATATATATATATATGTATATAAATATATATACAAAAGGTGTATATAGGTATAAGTAAACAGCCGAACCGAAATAGAACAAAGTCCCAGATTTTCCCTTACCCCGATTTGGGTTCTCCAAGTAGAAGCGGCTAAGAACGGTTCTCAAGGCCGTACATAGGTGTATACACAATATGTATGTAGATATAGGTAAGCATAAATATATATATATATATAAAAAGGCTTTAAAAAAACAAACGAAAGGCAAGACTAACCCCCTTAACTTCGCTTGGAGAGGAGGAGAGGTAGATGTAGGAGACGACGATGAGGTGGCCAAAGGTCCAAGGAAACATGGTGAAAAAACTCCCTCTCTTCGGTGCAAACCAGGGTTTAAAAATAGGGAACCCTTCTTGAGTGGAGATGTTAATCGTGTACCCAATGCCATAGACGTGCCTAACCCATGGAAAGAAGAGGAAAAAACCAGGTCCACCGCCGGCCTAGATAAAGAAAAAAGATGGCCTATTCCACTGGTTATCACGTGCGAGGAAGAAGAAGACGCGCGGGGTAACCGAGATATGAAAAAAGGGAATTTCCATGATTACACAAGATCTGATCGGATGACCATGACTTGGTGTGGAAATAAAAATCCACAGACAGCTGTGATGGAGCCGAGATGGATCTGATGGTTCAAGAGGGAAGCAGTGATTAAAAAAAACATGCGGGCCTCGCTTCGTTTTCTTTTTTTTCTGTTGTTTTATCATCAATACCATTTTAATTAATTAATACTCTTATAAAAAACGCTATTAATAATATATTACAATATTTAATCAACTATTATTATTTTATGATACGTCAATGGTCATTTAATACACATGTACATTAATTAATTCAGCCCTATCTATAACATATCATTATTCTCCTTTATTGACTTATATATACTAATTATATTAATTTTTATAATTAAAGATTTATATTAATGTTATTAATACAATTATACATTTAACATAACAACATTAATAATTATTTTCAAATTCACAATTAATAGTGCATTGATGTAAATATAAACATTATGAAACAAATTTCGTAAATGAAATAATAATTTGACATCATTTCGAAACTGTTAATTATAAAAAGGTCAAATAAACATTTGCATTATTATTATTACCTATTTTAAATTTAGGGGTAAGTATAATAAAATTAACTTGAAGTTTTCCGTATCATAAATATATATATATATATAACCCAAGAGTTATCACACATATTTTCAAAGACTAAAAAAATTAATCACCCTATATTCATTATAGCCATTCATAAAATAAATATTTACTTAATCAAGTTAAAATGTGTATAATAAATAGTGGATAATAATAATATTAATTCCCACTATTTTTCATTATATAAATAATAGCATTCTCATATGATTCCCATTTTTGGGAAAACAAACAATTAAATTAGATATATTATCATTATTATTGTTGTTGTTGTTGTTTAATAAAACATTAAATCAAATAAAATAATTTATTTTTTTGAACCTTTCATGGGTATTCAACTATTAGCTTCAACGGTCCAATTGAAAATTAAAACATTAGAGGATAAGTGGATGATGGGGGAGCCAACGGCTATATTTATAGTCGTTAGTGCCTAACGGTCGGATATGTGTTCTATAAAAAACCTGGTCTTGGGGTATCCCACACTCAAGGCGACTGAAGAAGAAAGAGGATGAGATGGTTCAAGTTATTCCATTGGTGATCAATATGGCTACCATGGCTTTGGCTATCCTTATGTTCATTTTTATGGATGCCAAAGACCCCTATCACCTTCTCAGGGTTAGTGTGGTTTTGAGCAGTCTTCCTATAATTTTAATCGAGTTTTTAGTTGGAATATTTTGTTAGCTAAGATTCTTGTTTGATGACTTTGAGTTGTAGTTACCAAAGTGTTACTGATTTTAATAAAAGATCCTTTCATTCATTTTTATGTGTTTTCTCAATTTTATTGTTATTAATTTTTTTATAAGATAATTGTTTGTTCGATTAGTGGATAAACTTTCAATTTTTCAAAATACAGTCTCTTAGGTCGTTACATTTGTCATTCGGGGTGAGTGATCATGTTTTTCTAAATCCATCCATGGTCTGAGCATCATTGTTTTAGTTAGTGGGAAATTTTTTCTCCGTAATACATAAGTAATTTGAGACACTTGAACAAGTTTACGATGTGGCATGTTAGCTGGATTTTACACCAGAGTTCAATTAAATGAATAATGTGTTTTATGTATCTCAAATGAATAAGTATAAACCCAATACCAACCATGTGACTCGATGGGATAATTGAAACTTAGATTTGAATACTATATTGTTTCATGTGCCAGTGTGAACTATAGATATGAAATAGAAACTATTTCATGAGAAACTTATTGGTTTAGTTTGGGATTTATGGATAGATGGTTAGATTCAAAAAGAAAGGTGGGAGCGTAAAAAGGAAATGTTAGAGAAATGGACAAAAATTTTCAAGGAAAACATTATTTTTTCACATTCTAGGGATGAAAAGGTGATTTTTGGGGAGAATGTAGCATCCAAAATTCTATATACATGGAAATTTTTTCATGAATTTTATGTATATATAATGTCTGGGTTATGTTATTGGAGGTTCTGAGGGGTTCTGGAACTTGTTGAAGGAATTTATAGAGGTGCACTGTTGGAAAATGGTTAGTAGAAACCATGAAACATATCTAGGAAATTGTGCAAGGGGAAACATTATGCATTAGAAAAATGCGAGGTTGTAACATGATTTTTTTTAAATTAAGAATCTGCATTGAAGAAACCGTGATCTTTGAGAAAGTAGGGAATCCTATGGTCAGTGCATGGTTTTTCTAACCATGTGATCCAACTATGTGAGGTGTGGTTTAGGGTAGTATATCATGTATGTTTATAGCATGGTTTTTCTAACTGTGTTCCCTAACCATGCACTATGAATTATTAGATATGAAATTTTTGGATATAATTCGGTTTACCTTCTTAATTACTTTATTCCTATAATCTGGCCATAATTATAATTCCACTTCATCCAAGCCTGGAGACATAATTCATTTCTATGTGGGAGTGATTCCTAGGTGAATGAAAGTGGATTAGAGGCCCAGTTTCATCAGTAAGTTCTCGTTATTCATCATTATTCTTATATCCCAGGTGCATCCCTCTCTCAAAGACATGGATCTAGTACATCGTGGAAAGATCCTTGACATGAGATGTAAATATTTATCATATATGATTGTTTTAATGAAGGTAATGAGATCTCAGGTCGAGTATTTATGATCTAACCATGGTTGTTGAAGTTGTCGTATTGTTCTTCATTTTCTCAAAAGATTTAGATGTAGTTATCTTATCGCTTGAAACCTCATGATTATAATATGAATAATTTGTTTTAAATTGGTTTAATTACCTTAAATTTTGGAAAAACCCTTATTTTATTTTAAGTAAACCTATTTATTGATATGTTTTTTGAAATAGTGGAAACTGGATGGATTTGTGGAAAGTGATTTTAGTACATGACTTTGAAATGGTAATTTTAAAATATAGCTTGATTTTGATGCATTGAAAATTATTTCTATAAATTTATTCAATAAATGAAATATTTTATATATATGTCTTGGCATGGTTAGTTTGGGATGGTATTTGACATACACAGTTAGCATGAGTTCATTTTCCTTATATATGAACCTTTGGAAGTGGAGTAAGCCATTGGGAAACCTGTTATTGGTTTCCTTATGAAGACTTGGTAGATTTATGAGAGAGTTCTCAAGAGTGTGGAACTATCACAAGTCCATGCATGGAGGGATGTGTGTATGTGTGGAATAAAGGATGGGTCTGCCAAATGAAATTTCTGAATTATTTTAAAGGCTTCTTTGTTTTATTTCCATATAGAACTATTTTGAATTGGAAATCTGTTTTTACCAGGAAAATTATTTTGGATTGATATAAACCTGTTTAAATAAATTTAAACTATTTTATAAAACATTTATACCAAATTTTGTCCTAGTAGCATGAGTTGGGAACCCATTACGGAAATATTACTATGTTTTATACTAAACCCTTCTTAAAAACTATGGTGAATTTATAGATGTTATATATCAAGACACAGGAAAAGGAAAGGTATCTGAGTTCCATTGTAGTAATTCTCGATACCTTGGTATGGGTATGTGGAATTGGAAATTGGAGCAGATTGGTTACTGATGGATGGTGTCTTTGAGATTGATCATTTGTTGGTTCTTTTGGTTATGTTACATTGATTTAACTTATAATCTAATATTGTATTTTGGTTTGGTTTTTTATTTTATTTTATTTTTTATACTCATGAATCTAATATAGGTTTGATTGTTTTTATATTAAAAGGGAAGGGAATACCCCAATTTTTTATGAGACCCTTAGAATTTATTTCCAGTGTTTAGTATCTTGGGTATGTCACCTAAGGTATAGTAACACTCACCACCTCTTCCCAGGCCAAGGGGTGAGGGGTGGGTTGTTACAACACCTTCATTTTTTTCATTTTTTAAAATTAAAATTGTAACATTTTTAAATTTTAATTTTAAATAATATTATAGAATATAATGAAAATGTGTTCTTATAGGATAAAAACTCTTAAAAATATATATTCTTCACCATTTTTCATATAATTTAGTTTCTAGTGTTAACCAATTATTCAAATCAATATATATATAACCATAAATTAATCATAATTTTCATATGATAAAAAATAACAGTTCATAAAATACAATTTCTTTAGAAAAATATAATTATTAGCTCAAATTTACCTTGTTATCCATTTTAGAATTTTCAATTGAACTCCATTCATCTTAAAAGATGTAGTAATTTTATTTCTAAATATATTTAATAAGTAGTACAGTCCTATTTTTATATATAATTTAATGAATAATTCTTAATTTCTAAACTTTATATTTAGACTTTTATTTAAATATATTGAAATTACATTTAGGTTCATAGTTTTGTTTAGATTAAGTTGTCAAACACATTGAGTTAATATATATTTTACAATAAGGTATCTACTATTATATCATAGGTATAACTAGGAAAAAATTTCATTCATCCATAGTGTTAACTAAGATCTTTTTTCCTCAATAATAATTTTATTAATTTCTTCCTAATCCACTCATAAAACATTTTGTAGTTCTCTTAAAACATATTTAATGGTTACCCTTCAAACATTTTTGACATAAAAGATCTGTAATATTAATTCCTTTATATTATTCATCACCTAAACATCCACAAGACTCCATCCATATTTTATTAAGTTTTTTTGGACTTCAACTATGTTCATTTTGTTAATCATAATTCCTAATAGCTATTGTTTTATAATCCTATGGTTTCTAAATCCAAATTCTATCCTATTAGGTTCATTTTTGGTTTTTGTTTTTAATTTTACATAGAGTCCATTTGTAATAGGGTTCATTTATTTCAACCAATACTTAATTAAAAAGGTGCTAATGTGAGTGATGAACCATAATATAATTGTTGTATGATAATAATTTCATCTATATGATATCAAAAACATTGAAATTGTCTTTTATTTTATCCTAAATCACTTTTAATTCAATATATATTTCAATAGGATGGGTTCAATCATACACCATATCCAAATTCAATAACATTAAAAATCCTTCATAATTTCATTTATATGGAATGATATTAAAAAATTCTTATCCTATATGGGTATAAAACTAGTTGTAAAATTAGTCATCTTGGTTGTTCACTAGGTGGTGATCAATTTAGTACTCAATCTTGTATATTAATGGTTATAACCCCTAGGTAAATATGTTTCAAGCCTACATCCACTTGTAGTGTCTAGATAGGGATTTAATTTCTAGGATAACCACTAAAACTTTAGGATGCAATCATATTCATTAAATTCTAACCTAGACTTGTTCCTAGGGTTTTCTCTAAAGTTCCATTATAATAATCCTGAAATTTTACAATATTAATTCAACATACATAAAGGGTTATCTATGCCAGGTAAATTATTAAAATCCTTAAGACTTCACTCCTTAATGAAATTATCCTCTTCAATTAAAATCCAAACTTCTAAAGTTATCTAAACCCTTCAATGATACTAATTGTACTTCCCTGAACCCGCACTATCAAATACAGTTCTAAACACACAAAATTTATATAATATAATTGAAATAAACTATAGATTAAAAAACATAACTATACTATAATTACATAACACAGATAAAATATTATATTACATATATTCAAAAAACCATTTAGGTTTAGATACTTATCTATTTTTTAAATATCATAAAATAATAAATCCCATGTTTTTCTCAACTAAATCACATTTCATCTTCCAATATAAGAAGCTTATTAATCCCTAAAAATTATTCAACATATCTAATAAAATTTACTTATAATATTCCTTATAAAAAATATGATGTGTAATATGTTTATTCATAAAATTGGTAAATGAAAATATAATAATGGGTGATCTAAATTTTAATTAATGGGAACAAACAAGGCAGTCAGGAAACAAAAAATATGACATTAATTAGTAATCATCATAATGAAATAATCAACTCAATGCGATAAAAAAATATATTGATAGATAAATGTTAAAAAAATACATCTCATGGAAAAAATAAATTAATTTATGGCGATGTAATCCATATTTTTGGACACCTTGATCATACCATTAAGACCTCAGAAAATAAATCATTCATATTATAATGGCCATAGCTAGGTTGTCATTCATGTTGTAAAGAATTAAATAGAGACATCTTAATAAAATAAGAGGGAATACACTAAATACCTAAGCATATTTTTTTTCCAGAGACCTACCAATTCATTGATCATCTCTATAATTTTAGGCACCACCTATGAGTTGTTTGAGTCTAATGAATTCATCGTATGATATAATGTGTACACAATACAAAATCAATATTTCCAATAATCATTCATGTTGTAATAATAACATATTAAATTCCAATACATATCACTTTTTCTATAAAATAGATAACATGATAAATAACCTCTATAGAATAATAGTGGATGGTTAAACAATAAATACTAAACATTCCTTTGTAATAAACTATAAACCATATCAGAATAAAAAATATAAAAATTAATAATAGTTCCATAATAAAAAAATGGAATGTCACGAACCGTCCTCGGGGCCCGTGCCATGACTACCCCAAGCCCGCCTTCCATAGGCCAGGGGCTGGCGACTAGCACCAAGGCGTAAATCCCAACAAAAAGGGAAGGCATTGCCTTTGAAAAGTAAACAAGAACCACAGAGTAAGAAAGAGGAAAAGTAAACACCAAGTAAAAAATCTGTAACAAACTGTGCTGAAAGTAAAAGGGGCCAGAAATACAAGCCTAACTGTATAGTACAACTGAAAGGGAAAAACAGCAACTGAAAAGAAAAGCCGCAGCGCCGAGTCGTCCTCTAGAAGTGCGTGGAAGTTCAGTCACGAAGTCCATAGATATCCCATCCCACTTCCACTTCGGGACCTCCAAGGGCTGTACCAAGCCTGCTGGTACCTGATGCTCTGCCTTCACCTGCTGGCAGGTGAGGCACCGTGAAACAAACTCTGCCACAACCTTCTTCATGCCTGGCCACCAGTGCTGTCGTCTAAGGTCCTGGTACATCTTCGCCACTCCAGTATGTACCGACAAAGGATAAGTGTGAAACTCTCTCAGCACCTCCTCTCGTAAAGTGACGGGTACCATGGTACGTCCTCTGAAAAGGACGGCGTGCTCTGCTTTAAGGGAGAAACCATCAGGTTCCTGTCCTGAGGATATCTTTGCACGCCGCATCTCGCAGTCAGCGTCCTCACGCTGAGCCTCTCTGACCCACTGCAGTAGTGGATGGGTGACTGTGAGAGACTGAAGGAAGGCTACTCCATCTCTATCCACGAAGGATATCTGCAAAGCGGCTAGCTTCTCTGTCACATCCTCAAGTAGCAGGATGCCGTCCTCCTGCTGAGGGCATCGGCTACCATGTTCCCCTTCCCAGGAGTATAGACTGTCTCAAAGTCATAGTCCTGGAGGAACTCGAACCATCGCCGCTGTCTCAGGTTCAGGTCTATCTGAGAGAAGATGTACCAGGACCTCAGACGATAGCACTGGTGGCCGGGCATGAAGAAGGTTGTGGCAGAGTTCGTTTCACGGTGCCTCACCTGCCAGCAGGTGAAGGTAGAGCATCAGGTACCAGTAGGCTTGGTACAACCCTTGGAGGTCCCGGAGTGGAAGTGGGACGGGATATCTATGGACTTCGTGACTGGACTTCCACACACTTCCAGAGGTCACGACTCCATTTGGGTGATTGTTGACCGACTCACCAAGTCGGCACACTTCTTACCCATCAGAGAGCAGTGCTCAGTGGAGATCTTGGGGCGTCTCTACGTTCAGGAGATCGTACGGCTTCACGGTGTGCCATCGACTATCGTCTCCGATCAGGACGCTCGTTTTACTTCCAGGCTTTGGAAGGGGTTGCAGGAGGCGTTCGGGACGCGGCTACGTCTGAGCACCGCCTTTCACCCTTAGACGGATGGTCAGACGGAGAGGACCATTTAGACTCTCGAGGATATGCTCCGTGCATGTGTCCTCGACTTTGGTCACAACTGGGAGGACCACCTACCCTTGGTGGAGTTCACGTAAAACAACAGCTACCACTCCACCATCGGGATGGAACCATATGAGGCATTGTACAACAGGCCTTGAAGATCTCCTTTGTGCTGGACAGACCCTGGAGAGTCAGCACTTATGGGACCAGAGATGGTCCGGGCCACAACAGAGAAGGTCCAGGTCATCCAGGAGCAGATGAGGACAACTCAGAGCCAACAGAAGTAATATGCTGACAGGAGGCGGAGGCCACTAGAGTTCGAGGATGGCGACAACGTCTTCTTGCGAGTCTCACCTCGATGTTGTTTATGGAGATTTAGCCGAGGCGTCAAGTTGTCTCCATGCTTTATTGGACCATTATAGGTCATCAACAGGATTGGCGAGGTGGCTTATCGCCTGGCTCTACCACCTCAGTTTCACCTGGTGCACGACGTCTTCCACGTATCTCAGCTGAGGAGGTACGTGTATGACCCGACACACATCATTGACCATGGGGAGCTAGACGTGGATGATGGGGTGACTTTTGCGGAGGTCCCAGTGGAGATAGAGTATCGACATGAGCGGGTCCTACGTGGGCAATCGATTCCTCTTGTGTGCATCAGATGGCATCACGGGAACCTCCAGGAGAGCACATGGGAGCGGGAGGCTTAGATACGTGCTCAGTACCCACATTTGTTTCCCTAGTTTTTTGATTTATCTTTACGGGGACGTAAATCCCTGAGGTGGGAGTAATGTAAAGACCCATAAATTTCAAGGAAATTGTTTTCTTAATTTTCTTTGGAATTTTACAAGAACGTAGTTTCTGACGGCACCTGATTCTGAGGCCCGGTGTGCTCGGAATCATTTTCCGAAGTTTGGATTGGGTACGTTTAGTGAACGGACGAGCGGGTTTTTCTAAATTTTAAACTAGTGCCCAGAATCGAATTCTGAGGGCACCAATAAAATCTCAACGCCGGTATTTTCTTTGAAACTCCTCTTCCAGAGTTGCGTTTTCTCAGGTGTGGTTTTTAATTTTTGGGCTTAAAGTTTAGAAATAAAATAATATGTTCGACAAACTTTATTTTATTTCAATTGAATCCACTTGAAAGCCACTTAAACTGAGTTAAAACGGATAAGATGCTATCCAGAAATATCCTACCCCCTTGGTAGGATATTTGTGAGCTGGGGCCCACACAAGACCCGCCGTTTCTTTCCGCTAAGTAACGCACCCGCGAAAACCTGTCATTATAAAAGTCAACTGACGCGTTTTCTTATTTTCTTAACAGACCATTTAATTGGGCAGTTTATTTCGTGAATTAAATGGGAATTTTCTTTCGTTGAATTAATTCAACGAATTGATGGGTCGTTACTTACCTTTTTTGTTTGTTGGCGTAATAGTAAAATAAGACCAACAAGTCTTTTGGAGGATTACTCGGGGCTCGTGCCGTGACTACCCCAAGCCCGCCTTCCATAGGCCAGGGGCTGGCGACTAGCACCAAGGCGTAAATCCCAACAAAAAGGGAAGGAATTTCCTTTGAAAAGTAAACAAGAACCACAGAGTAAGCAAGCGGAAAAGTAAACACTATGTAAAAAACTGTAACAAGCTATGCTGAAAGTAAAAGGGGCTGGAAATACAAGCCCAACTGTAAAGTACAACTGAAAGGGAAAAACAGCAACTGAAAAGAAAAGCTGCAGCGTCAAGCCATCCTATGGAAGTCCAACCTGATGGGTGGGTACAGATAGCTCCACTACTCCTCGGGTCCCGCCGTCCGCTCCGAGCACGTTCGCACAGTGGTCCACCTCCAGGTACCGTCCTGCTCCGCACACCTCCACCACGATCAGCGCTGTCCGTCGTCTGCAACCAACACAACGAAGTGCAGGCATAGCCCGTGCAGGGGTGAGTATAAGCTACTCAGTAGGGACCCCGAGACCCCCGAAGGTCTCCCGAAATCCACAAAGGATAAACCACAATGGGAAGATGCAATCACGAAGTATCATCTGACACGGCTTAGGTATATTCCCATACATATATCTAAGTCATCAATTCCCGTTCGGCTCCAACGTCCGAGCCCAAGCACAACCCAGTCCACACAAGAAAGCAAACGTATACCCACATAGGATAGCACAACACAATCCACAAAGGAGAGTAAACAGTAAATCCACACAGGATAGGTCAACACAATCCACAAAGGAGAGTAAACAGTAAATCCACACAGGATAGCTCAACACAATCCACAAAGGAGAGTAACACATGATTCATCTCACACAGGTATACTTCTTCGGATGATGATAAAGATGATCACTGATCCATATAAGTCGTCGGACCCACAAAGGATCGATAGGTAACTAACCCCCGCAATGACCCACACTGGATCGCGTCCCGTGCGCGTCTGACCAGCACGCCCTCGGGTCAGCGGGCACCACCGCCGCGGCTGAAGCCATGGAAGTTCCTCCGGCGGCGCGCCGGGGTCCACCACCTCCGGCCGCCAGCGCCGCCGGCTTCCACGGGCCACCGGAGTCGCTCCGGTGGTCCGTTTTTCTTCCCGTCTGCGCCGTTGTTCCTCCCGGGATCCGTTCTTCACTGCGGGATCATCAAACATCCATTGTGGCACGTTCCGTCGTCGCCCGTCAGATCCACACAACCACGAAAAACGGCTGAGGGTTGTCGGGCCGTGTTCGTTTGGCCCGTACCCTCCGCGTTAGATATAAATAACGGGAGAACATTTATTCCACACAGGAAACAACAATTTTAATAAATTAAAATTGTTCACGAATACGGTTCTTTATCTTTTTAAAGAAACATTTACAGGAATATAAAAAGGGGGGTAATTCCGAAATAATTCCCTACCTCGTAGTCGTCTCCATAAATACGTTCTTCGCAGTTTTGTTCGTTGCGGAAGGAGGGGATCGTTGCGTCGTCGCGGAAGGGCATCGCGTCATCGCGGAATCCGGCATTGAATCGGCGAACTCAACGGACCATGAAACAAAAGATTTAATTTCATTAAATTAAATTAAATCTGTGTTTTGGTAAAATAAACACAAGGGAGCTTTAATAGAATCCCGAAGTCTCTTACCACAAGAACGCAGTTTATGACAGAACCTGATTCCGAGGCCCGGTGTGCCCAGAATCATTTTCCGAAGTTTGGCTCAGGTACGTTCATTGAACGGACAAGCGAGTTTTTCTAACTTTTAAACTGGTGCCCGGAATCGAATTATGAGGGCACCGATGAAATCGCAATGCCGATATTTTCTTATAAACGCCTCTTCCGGAGTTGCATTTGCTCAGGTGTGGTTTTTAATTTTTGGGCTTAAAGTTTAGAAATAAAATAATTTGTTCGACAAACATTATTTTATTTCACTTGAAGCCACTTGAATTCCACTTAAACTGAGTTAGAACGGATAGGATGCTATCCATAAATATCATACCCCCTTGGTAGGATATTTGTGAGGTGGGGCCCGCACGAGCCCCACGTTTCTTTCCGCTAAGTAACACACCCGCGAAAACGCGTCATTATAGTCGGGGCCCGTGCATTGACTACCCCAAGCCCGCCTTCCATAGGCCAGGGGCTGGCGACTAGCACCAAGGCGTTAATCCCAACAAAAAGGGAAGGCATTGCCTTTGAAAAGTAAACAAGCACCACAGAGTAAGAAAGAAGAAAAGTAAACACTAAGTAAAAAAAATGTAACAAGCTGTGCTGAATGTAAAAGGGGCCGGAAATACAAGCCCGACTATAAAGTACAACTGAAAGGAAAAAACAGCAACTGAAAAGAAAATCCGCAGCATCGAGTCGTCCTCTGGAAGTGTGTGGAAGTCCAGTCACGAAGTCCATAGATATCTCATCCCACTTCCACTCCGGGACCTCCAAGGGCTGTACCAAGCTTGCTGGTACCTGATGCTCTGCCTTCACCTTCTGGCAGGTGAGGCACCGTGAAACGAACTCTGACACAACCTTCTTCATGATCAGCCACCAGTGCTGTCGTCTGAGGTCCTGTTACATCTTCGCCACTCCTGGATGTACCGCCAAAGGAGAAGTGTGAAACTCTCTCAGTTCCTCCTCTCGTAAAGCGACTGGTGCCAAGGTACGTCCTCTGAAAAGGACGTTGTGCTCTGCTCCAAGGGAGAAACCATCAGGTGCCTATCCCGAGGATATCTGTGCACGCCGCGTCTCGCAGTCAGCGTCCTCAGGCTGAGCCTCTATGACCCGCTGCAGTAGTGGATGGGTGACTGTGAGAGACTGAAGGAAGGCTCCTCCACCTCTATCCACAAAGGATATCTTCAAAGCGGCTAGCTGCTCTGTCGCCTCCTCAAGTAGATGGATGCCCACCCTCCTACTGAGGGCATCAGCTACCACGTTCCCCTTCCCAGGAGTATAGACTATCTCAAATTCATAGTCCTGGAGGAACTCGAGCCATCGCCGCTGTCTCAGGTTCAGGTCTTTTTGAGAGAAGATTTACCTGAGACTCTGGTGGTCAGAAAAGACTGTAAAGCACTCGCCCATTAGATAGTGCAGCCATGTCTTCAGAGCGAAGACCACTGCTGCTAACTCCAGGTCATGGGTAGCGTAGTTCTGCTCATGTGTCCTCAACTGACGTGATCCATAGGAAACCACGGCCCGCTCCTTCATCAGGACACACCCGAGTCTGGACCCTGATGCATCGCAGTAGACTACGTATCCAACTCCCTCCTCAGGCATCCTCAAGATAGGTGCGCTGGTCTATCTCTGCCTCAGCTCCTGGAAGCTCTGCTGACAACTGTCTCACCACAAAAAGGGTTTCCCCTTCTTCGTCAAAGCTGAGAGTGGCGCCGAAACTCTAGATAATTCCGGCACAAATCTCCGATAGTATCCGGCTAGACCCAAGAAACTCCGCACCTTCGTCACGATCCTGGGTGGCTCCCAAGCTAGCACTGCCTCGATCTTCGAGGGATCCACTGCAACTCCCGCCTCAGAAATGACGTTCCCCAAGAAGTGGACCTCACGTAACCAGAACTGGAACTTCAAGAGCTTGCCATAAAGCTGGTGCTCTCGGAGTGTGTCTAGTACGACCTGCAAGTGGTAGGCGTGCTCCTCCTCCGTGGTCGAGTACACCAAAATGTCGTCGATGAAGACCACGACAAATCGATCGAGGTATGGCTAGAAGATTCTATTCATGAGGCTCATAAACACTGATGGAGTGTTGGTTACGCCGGAAGGCATAACCAAGAACTCATTTTGGCCATACCGACACCTGAAGGCCATCTTCTGCACGTCCTCGTCTCGAACTATGAGCTGATGATAGCCTGATCTGAGGTCTATCTTCGAGAACCACCGTGCTCCCTTGATCTTATCAAAGAGGTCATCAATCCTCGGTAGCGGGTACTTTTTCCTCACTATCACCTGGTTCAGGCGATGATAGTCGACACACAGTCGCAAGCTCCCGTCCTCCTTCTTGGCGAACTATATCGGCGAAGCCCAGGGTGAAACACTGGGTCGGATGAACCCCTTTCCCTGCAAGTCCTCCAACTGTACACGTAGCTCTCGAAGCTCGTCGGGGGCCATCCGATATGCTGGAGTGGATATCGGGGCTGTCCCGGGGTATAAGTCAATATAAAAGTCTACCTCTCTGCGAGGAGGTAGCCCTGGAACGTCATCGGGGAAGACGTCCGTGTACTGATCCACCACTATAGGAAAACTGGGACTCCGCACGTCAACTGCTCCAAGGATGAGGCTGGCCAACTGATAAGTGATGGGCTATCCTCTCCTATGTATGAGTCCATCCTGTGCTGTTAAGGATCCCTTCTCGCCGGTGAAGGTGAACCTGCTCCCGTGGGTGCGCACACATCGCACCTTGCACCTAAAACAGTCCATCTGAGCATGGAGTGTAGATAACAAATCCATGCCCAAGATGACATCGTAAGGCCTCGACGCCGCTACAAAAAGATCCCAACCGAAGATTTCGCCTCCTAGAGTAAGCTCACACTACCGTCACCAGTGCGTAATCATCGAGTCTTCTCCTGTAGGGGTCTTTAGCCTTAAGGATCGAGCCAATGGCTCTGTCAGAATCTTCGAGCTCCGAACAAGGGCAGCAGCTATGAAAGAGTGACTCGCTCCTGTGTCTATAAGAACTGCATCAAGGGTGCAATAGACACAGATCGTACATCAAATCATCTCTGGCGCTCCGTGGTCGTAGGCCTCCACTGCCTGGAGCTGTTCATGTCTCTGCCCGCCAGCTCCCTGTGGTCGGGGCGGGCCTCCTGGTGGTGGTAGTGGCAGAGCCTCAAAGCATCGCCCACCACCTGCTGCTCGGACAGCTCCTATGCCTCGTCCTCCTCCTCCTTGTGGACCACCACGGTCGACCCTCTGCCTCTGCTTGGGTGGCCCCTCCACCGTCTGTTTCCCCTCGGTACGGCGGGTCGGGCAGTCACAAGCCATGTGGCCCTGCCCGCCGCACTCGTAGCACTGCCTGCCTCTCGGAAGACTGGCTCCGCGCTGTGTGCCCCGAACTGCTGAGCCAGTGTCCCGAGGTCATCTTCCGGAAGTTTTCGTCTGCCTGGAACCCTGATTCATCCATCAGCTACCTGCTGCCGAAGACTCCGCCACCTGCCGCCCTGCGGTAGGTCTCGTTGTAGACTCATCCAGAAAGCTCTCGATCAGAAGGGCTCGCTCCAGTACTCCTACCTGGGTCGGGATGCTGAGGGAGATCAGTGATGCCCTGATCTCGTGTCTCAATCCCTGTTCAAAGGTCCGAGCCCGGAAGAATGGGTCCCGTACCATATCGGTCGAGTAGAAAGAAAGATCGGTGAACCACACCGCATACTGGGCGACCGTCAAGCTGCCCTGTCGCAGCTGAAGAAGCTCCTGAATGCGCACCGCACGGAGGGTGACTGGGACGAACTCTGAGCAGAAGAGGCTCTCGAAGTCCGTCCAGATGAGAGAGGCCTCATCGTGCACCTGGACCATCAAGCTCCACCATCGTCCTGCTGCTGCGTGCAGTAGGCTCGCCACGAGGATCACCATGAGGTCTGCTGGTGTCCTCACTAGCCTGAAAACTCGAACGACCGCCTCCAGCCAGTCCTCAGATGCCTGGGGGTCCGTCTCCCCACAAAAGCTGGGTGGTCGCTAGCGCTGGAACTTGTGCAGAGCTCCGAGGTGTCGTGCATCGTCAGCGATCGGCGCTGGAAGCATCGGGGGCTCGGCGGGTAAAGGTACCGCCGGTGCCTCTGCTGTCAATGGGCCCTGTACCGAGGCCTCGTCACTCGGCGGGCTGTCGTCGCGCTCTACTCTCGGAACCCTATATGGCTGCTGTTGTCAGGCCATCCTGAAAAGGAAACAAGTGCACGACGGTCAGAACAGTATACCTGGTGAGCTGACACATGTAATCACAAATAAAACTTGAAACACACATTCAATCAATGTTTTCGCGCATTAAGTCGGAAATCAGAAGTAAGGGTCCTGGTGTATGGATACGTCGGCCGCCGAACCAACACTGGACTCCCTGGACTGATAACCACACTCAATAGGCTAAACACTATTGCTTCACATAGAAGAAAGATCAGAGTCTGCGGTAGAACCGACCACCTCTGATACAAATTTGTCACGACCCGTCCTCGGGGCCCGTGCCGTGACTACCCCAAGCCCGCCTTCCATAGGCCAGGGGCTAGCGACTAGCACCAAGGCGTAAATACCCAAAAAAGTGAAGTCATTTCCTTTGAAAAGTAAACAAGCACCACAGAGTAAGCAAGCGGAAAAGCAAACACTAAGTAAAAAAACTATAACAAGCTGTGCTGAAAGTAAAAGGGGCCGGAAATACAAGCCCAACTGTAAAGTACAACTGAAAGGGAAAAACAGCAACTGAAAAGAAAAGCCGCAGCGTCGAGCCGTCCTCTAGAAGTCCCACCTGAATGGTGGGTACAGATAGCTCCACTGTTCCTTGGGTCCCGCCGTCCGCTCCGAGCACGTCCGCCCAGTGGTCCACCTCCAGGTACCGTCCTGCTCTACACACCTCCACCACGATCAGCGCTGTCCGTTGTCTGGAAGCAACACAACGAAGTGCGGGCATATCCCGTGCAGGGGTGAGTATAAGCTACTCAGTAGGGACCCCGAGACCCCCAAAGGTCTCCCGAAATACACAAAGGATAAACCACAAAGGGAAGATGCAATCACGAAGTATCATCTGACATGGCTTAGGTATATGCTCATACATATATCTAAGTCATCAATTCCCGTTCGGATCCAACGTCCGAGCCCAAGCACAACCCAGTCCACACCGGAAAGAAAACGTATACCCACACAGGATAGCACAACACAATCCACAAAGGAGAGTAAATAGTAAATCCACACAGGATAGCTCAACACAATCCACAAAGGAGAGTAAATAGTAAATCCACACAGGATAGCTCAACACAATCCACAAAGGAGAGTAACACATGATTCAGCTCACAGAGGTATACTTCTTCGAATGACGATAAAGATGATCACTGATCCATCTAAGTCATCGGACCCACAATGGATCGATAGGTAACTAACCCCCGCAATGACCCACACAGGATCAGGCCCACACGGGACCTGTAGGCGCTGACTCACACAGAACCGCTGAGCGCTGACCCACACAGGATCGGACCCACACAGGATCGGGCCCACACAGGACCTGTAGCACTGATCCACATAGGATCGCTGAGTGCAGTAGTCTTCATAGTCCACTAAGGATCTCTGCATAGTCATCACCGTAGTCCACTGTGGATCTCTGCACGGTCGTCGTCGGAGTCCACGGAGGATCTCTGCACCGTCGTTGCTATCGAAGAAGCAGTCACAGCCAGCACTAGGGTTCCCGCACACAACAAGCTCGTTCGGGAGGGTCCACTCCACGAGCCGAGAGGCTGATACATTAACTGACACAAAGTACGAAGTTGATGTATCCAAAAGTTCTGTATCGTCAACAGTAACTCAACGTCGTAGACGGCGCGTCAATCAGACGCCCGGTCTGAGAGTTATTGGCTTTTTCGTCCCAGGGCCCCAGTTGTTTTTAAGGCAAAACCAACCCGACCGTACTCCACCTGCGTCCAAACCTCGAGCAGAGTGAGCCAAATGATCTGTCTCACTTAGAGGAATTCAAAAAAACTGACGGCACGTCAATTGGACGTCCGTAGCTCAAGATATGAGCGTTTCTGCTCCGAGGGCCCGGTTGGTTTCGTGTACGAACCAACCTGGTCGAACTCAAAGTATTCCAAAAACTTGAGTGCGATATACCTAAACGACCGTCTCGATCCAAGGATCACGTTTCCACTGACGACGAGTCGTTTGGAGGCCCGTAGCTCATGTTACGGGCATTTGACCGAAAATGGTCGGAAGTCGGGGGGTCCGGGCCCGGGCCGACCCGGCCCGGCTCGGCCAGCCCAGCTCAGCTTGGTCGAGCGGCCGAGAGACGCGGGGGGGAGCCGCCGCCCCCGCGGGACACCCCCGCGGCACCCGCGGGGTGTCGCCCTGACAACCGGACGCGACTGAAGGCGCGTCCCGCACGCGTCTGATCCGCGCGGCCGTGGGTCAGCGGGCGCCGCCGCCACGGTTGAACTCGCGGCGGTTCCTCCGGCGGCGCGCCGGGGCGCCGGCGACCCGCGCCGCCGCCGGCTTCTGCGGGCCACCGGAGTTGCTCTGGTGGTCCGTTTTCCTTCTCGTCTATGCCTTTGTTCCTCCCGGGATCCGTTCTTCACTGTGGGATCATCAAACTTCTATTGTGGCACGTTCCGTCGTCGCCCGTCAAATCCGCACAACCACAAAGAACGGAGGAGGGTTTTCGGGCCGTGTTCGTTTGGCCCGCACCCTCCGCGTTAGATATAAACAATGGGAGAACTTTTATTCCACACAGGAAACAACAATTTTAATAAATTCAAATTGTTCACGAATCCGGTACTTTAACTTTTTAAAGAAACATTTACGGGATTATAAAAAGTGGGGGTAATTCCGAAATAATTCCCTACCTCGTAGTCGTCGATGTACGCACGTTCTTCACAGATTTGTTCGTCGCGGAAGGAGGGGATCGTTGCGTCGTCACGGAAGGGCGTCACGTCGTCATGGAATCCGGCGTTGAGTCGGTGAACTCAACGGACCAAGAAACAACAGATTTAATTTAATTAAATAAAATTAAATCCGAGTTTTGGTAAAAGAAACACAAGGGAGATTTAAGAGAATCCCGAAGTCTCTTACCTCAAACAGCTGATCGAGGATTCGTTGTGGAGGAAGAGACGTCGCAGAAGAATGTTGCAGGAAGGGAATGTCGGCGTCGTGGAACACGGCGTCGCGTCGCCAACTTCTGCAGGTTCGGCATTCTTCGTCAGAGGCCGGCGTTCTTCACATTTTTCGCTTTCTTCGCGTTCTTTGTGAAGAAGGATGAAGGATCAAGAGCTCTGACAAACCTCTCAACGAGTAATCCTCCAAAAGACTTGTTGGTCTTATTTTATTATTACGCCAACAAACGAAAAAGGTAAGTAACTCTCAGACCGGGCGTCTGATTGACGCGCCATCTGCGACGTTGAGTTCCTGCTGACGATACAAAACTTTTGGATACATCAACTTCGGACTTTGTGTCAGTTGATGTATCATCCTCTCATCTCGTGGAGCGGACCCTCCCGAACGAGCTTGCTGTGTGCGGGAACCCTAGTGCTGGCTGTGACTGCTTCTTCGACAGCGACGACTGTGCAGAGATCCTCCGTGGACTCCGACGATGACCGTTCAGAGATCCTCAGTGGACTGCGGCGACGACTGTGCAGAGATCCTCAGTGGACTGCGACGACTACTGCACTCAGTGATCCTACGTGGATCAGTGCTACAGGTCCTGTGTGGTCCCGATCTTGTGTGGGTCTGATCCTGTGTGGGTCAGCGCTCAGCGGTTCTATGTGAGCCAGCGCCTATAGGTCCTATGTGGGCCCGATCCTGTGTGGGTCATTGCGGGGGTTAGTTACCTATCGATCCTTTGTGGTTCCGACGACATAGATGGATCGGTGATCATCTTTATCGTCATCCGAAGAAGTATACCTGTGTGAGCTGAATCATGTGTTACTCTCCTGTGTGGATTGTGTTGAGCTATCCTGTGTAGATTTACTGTTTACTCTCCTTTGTGGATTGTGTTGAGCTATCCTGTGTGGATTTACTATTTACTCTCCTTTGTGGATTGTGTTGTGCTATCCTGTGTGGGTATACGTTTTCTTTCTTGTGTGGAATGGGTTGTTCTTGGGCTCGGACGTTGGAGCCGAACGGGAATTGATGACTTAGATATATGTATGGGCATATACCTAAGCCGTGTCAGATGATACTTCGTGATTGCATCTTCCCTTTGTGGTTTATCCTTTTTGGATTTCGGGAGACCTTCGGGGGTATCAGGGTCCCTACTGAGTAGCTTATACTCACCCCTGCATGGGCTATGCTAGCACTTCGTTGTATTGGTTGCAGACGACGGACAACGCTGATCGTGGTGGAGGTGTGCGGAGCAGGACGGTACCTGGAGGTGGACCACTGGGCGGACATGCTCGGAGCAGACGGCGGGACCCGAGGAGCAGTGGAGCTATCTGTACCCACCCTTCATGTGGGACTTCCAGAGGACGGCTCGACGCTGCGGCTTTTCTTTTCAGTTGCTGTTTTTTCCTTTCAGTTGTACTTTACAGTAGGGCTTGTATTTCCAGTCCCTTTTACTTTCAGCACAGCTTGTTACAGTTTTTTTACATAGTGTTTACTTTTCCTCTTGCTTACTCTATGGTGCTTGTTTACTTTTCAAAGGAAATTCCTTCCCTTTTGTTGGGATTTACACCTTGGTGCTAGTCGTCAGCCCCAGGCCTATGGAAGGCGATCTTGGGGTAGTCACGGCACGGGCCCCGAGGACAGGTTGTGACATGGAATAATTCTATATGTATTAATCAATCATTCTATAACCATATAAATTAATGTTATAAAATTATTTGAATAAAATTATTAAAAAAATTATGTATTGAATATTAGTGAACAACCTTAAAACAAATGAATTGAAAACATGGTATTCCCAGTCCCATGAAAATTGATGAAATGTTATGCATATTCATGGTGGATTTCTAGAAAGAAAAAGGAAATGATGCATCATATAATAGATAGAAAAAATTTATATATTCATTTGAAATAAAAAAGATGGATGGTTTTAAAATACCATATCCCCAGTGTAACAATGGGGACTCGGAAGGATATTGACATAGATAAAAAAATTATTACCAATGTTTTTAAATTGTTTCTCACAAGAAGGGATGAATAATAAAATTATTTTATACAATGAGTTCAATCCACAAAATATTAATTATATATTATTATTAGAGAGTAAATCATGAAACAATAATCCAATGAGAATAAATCCATTAAAAATAAATAATAAATTTGAGGTGATAATAGATAATATATTTTTTAATTTTTTTAAAATTGACATAAAAAAATTATACTTGACATTCAGTTTTTTTTTAAAATTTTAAGTGAGATATTTTTAAAAAATTTCACTTCAAAAATAATATTCAATATTGAGGCCCTATAAATTACATAAACATTTTCATATGAAATGTGTGGACAAACATAAATCATTTGATTCTGAATGGAACTTTTAAATACTGTATAATTACTATAATAGATAAAACAACATTGTAAAAAGTGATGGGAAAATGTTGGATGGATAAGTGGATTGTGGTATTGTTTTTACAAAAAGAGAATAAATTAATTCACCTTGTCAAAGTGTTGAAAATCAGACGATGATTTTCTGATTTTTTTCACAAAAATCACATGTTTGGATAACTTTTGATACAATCCTTATGAAAAAAAGGGGTAAAAAAGATGATGCCATTCATATTCAGTTTGGGTTGGAAAGAATGATGTTCTTTGAAGATAGGGATGTTTCATTACTTTTTGTTGAAAATATCACTAGGCCAACAGTGTTCGATCAAAGATTATATATCATTGTAGATACGGTTTGTGATGAACGAAATTGTTTGTCGAATAATCCAAATGATAGTGAAGTATAATTGGTGTTCTTGATGAAGCATATTTTTAGGTAGTTCTATTTTCCAGTTTTTTCTGAATTTTTGTTCCTAAAAATCAGGAAATGGAGAAATGTTCTTTTGATAAAGAATGATGTGTTCATGTTTGAATATGGCTTGTTATATTGAGTGAAAGTAGAGTTCCAAGATCCAAAAATCAAAATCTGGAAAAGGAAAGACTCATGTGAAAGATTTTTTTTGTGCGCAAGATTGATGGTAGTTTAGAATATAGTGTTCAAGGAATGATTCAAGGTTAGAACATTGAGAAATGGAAAAGTCATGAAGTGTGTGAAAGATTCAAGAAGCACACAAAATTCATGGTTGACATGAAAGACTCTTACATGCCAAAAACAACATCAAATAGGGTTTTGTAAGACACATTAGGATCTTGCATGACATGTCATTGTTTTTGGAAGAGGGGTCAGTAATGTCTACAAATAAAAGGAGACCCCCTCTCATTTTATAAGATAAACACTTAGATAAAAACCAATCTCTAAATTTTTAAGAATATTAAGTTAAAGTAGTTCCTCTAAATAAATAGAATTTTTCATAAGCTGGAGAAATTGCATTCAAGAAGAGAGTTGAGCATAAGATTGAAGTTGTATACAAGAGTTGTTTCATGAAAAAAGACAAATCATTCTTGCATTGTATAAATGTTGTGTGAATGAAACCTAATAGGGTGCACAAAATATTCGTGTTTAGCACAATTAGTGAGTCGTGTGCAAGTTATATCTTACCATATTCTAGTTATGAAAGATAAAAATTCTTTTGAAATATCAAAATGTGAAAGATGATTATGAAGCACTGAAACATTGTTTCCCCCTATTTGATCTAAGAGGGTTCACATGTGCTTTAGGATTTTTTTCTAAGTGAAATACTAGTGTAAGGGTATATACAACTCACTGTATTCCACATTAATGGATTGTTTTATAATGGATTGTGTGGTGCTGGATTGTTATTGTACACTAACAAGGACATATATATTCTTATTAGTTAGTTAACCTTGTAAATATTATGTTCTTATGGATGTGTGTTGTGATTTTCTTCAGTAGGGACAAACTCTTTAATAGGAGGATAAGGTTTTTTCAAAGCATAAAAGAAACAGATATCACTAATTCTCACCTCCCCCTTTTAGTGGTACCTGGATCCTAACCATGAAACTTTGAAAAGAGTAATAAAACCTTAATTTTATTAAAAAATTATTATACCAATGTTTTTAAATAATATCATATAATATAATATTTGGTTGGGATAACCCACGAATGGAGAAAAAAATTTCAAGATAAATCATTATAACTGAAAGAAATGAAATTTGAGCTACCAATATCCCATATAGGAAAACCCTCTATAAAGTAAGTGATATTCCACAAGGAGTTTTTGGGTAAGAATCCAAATCCACAGAAAACAAAGAAATTTTACAACATAATACAATTATTTTATAATTTACCAAATTAATAACTTTGAGATACAATTCTAACTCAATGAACGAAGTTGGTTTATAAAGAATCATTACTAATGGGGAAAAAATTTAATTAATAGCCGTTCAAAAGTGGGAATATGATTTATATTAGTATATTCCACGAAAAAAGAAAAAAACTATATGTTAATATATACATCTACAGGAATTAAATACACCAAAAAAGGAAAAACTAGTGCAAAAAATATATTATGTCTCAAAGAATTAGAACGGAAACCAATAAAACCCTCACCATTTATCCTAGCTTTCACTTATCCTCCTGTATAAAAAAGTATAAATATTAATTTTTTATTTTATTTTCTTAATCATGCCCTTTTATATTTATATTTCTTATTCATACTCATTATATTTATGAATTTTAGCGAGTTATTAGAAAATTTAAATATCAGGAGTCAGTAATCTTCATTTTTTTTAAAAAAATTCACAAAAAAGTTTATTGTATTAAATCTCATTAAAAATATCATCATTCTAAGATCATTAAATGTACTTAAATATATTTTACATTATTTTCATAAAGGCATAATCTCATTCTGTGTTAGTTTTGATTATAATCCATGAATATGAATTGGATGATGATCATGTTTCATTGATTTCTAGAAAAGAAATGGTGTTTCCTTAATTAATATATTAATAATAATGTTATTATTGAAAAATAAAAAATAAATCATTGTTTACTTATTTTTATCTTATTATACTAGTAATTAATTCCCAATTTTCATCTATGATATAAATTCATAGGATTGTTCAAGTAAGTGGTTAAAATGACCTAAATATGAACGTACCATGATTGATGGAGAATTATATAGTGGTTTAGTTTTATTATAACTATAATATAATAATAATTATCTTATATAGTGATTATTGTAGTGATATATCATAATTTTATAGATGTTTATGATGATGCAACAAATATGAAAATACTACATAATTTGAATAAGAATTTTTTCCACTTATTATGCTTGTTTTAAACTATTGAATTAAAAATGATCATTAGTTCATCATATAATTGTTGGGTTCTCCAATTTTTCATAACTGAACCTTTATAACATCTTAAATGTCATATTTGTACATTAAAGCCACAATTAATACAATTCATAAATGGTGATAATAAAAAGTGTAACACATCGATCCAGGAAAGAAGTAGTCCCCACATACCCTTTGATGATGATCTCATTTTCAATGAATGGAAGAAAGGAATGATATGATTTGTCATTTCATATAATTAAATAATATATTAATATCATTAACAAATTATAAATACATTTTTTTTAAATCTTGATAGGAATTTAAGGAAATGGTACACATTCCTTCATGAAGATGGTAGTCCACACATCACACATAAATTTCCTTTTTTGTTTTCCTAATGAGAAGAAGGGAATGGTAGTTAATGGTTATTAACACAGAATAATAACATTAATTATATAAAAAATACATATTTCATTACATATGTGTTAGAAAGTTAGAATTGAAAATGTAATATATAAAAAAATTAAGTTAAGGACAAATGATTACACACATTGTAACCATTAAATTTAACTTAAAGAATTCCTAATAAATAGAGTTTAAAGGATAAAATACTTTGACTATATGATAAGTGAATAAATATTGGATTAAATTATTTTATCTTCTCAGTCCAGGATTCCACCCAATAGTGCCTTAAGGCTGGTTGGCTACATGACTTCAAGTGCATCTCCCAAAACGTCTGAGGTTGTGGACTAGTAGAGAAGGCCTATAGTGTGTCTATGGGGAGAATATTCTATCATAGATTAGAGTGTTCTTAGTGGTAAACAATAATAATAAATTGGGGAAGTATAATAATGAGTAGAAAACAATAACAACAATAAATAACCCAAACCGAGTAAATAGATTACTACGAATGCTGATTAATAATATATAGTACAAAAGTGTTAATGATTATGTCATGAGTCTATTCAAAAATAGAACTGAATAATAAATATGGGTATAAGAATAAAGAACAATGTTATAAAAAGTAAAAATTGGTAAACTTATACAATAACATCTCGATCACAAGCTCGGATCTCTGCCCCCATCTCCATCCTAAGCAGAAAACAAACAAAGAATCAGATGTATCACACTTCCCTTTATCTGTACCCACGGTCATAATGTCTACTCAGGAACTAAATGACACCTAGAACGCTGTGAGATAATAATCTCTATTGGTCAGCACCCCAAATATCTATCATCTTCCATTTTCATTCTATAAATAAGAAACAATGTTCTATATATAATAAATGACAGGGCAATAAATAAACAATAAAAGCAAATTGGTCTGAGTTCCTTAGTGGACACCCATCCCTTATTACCTATTTCAACCTATTATAGGAGTCTGAATTAAGTACTTTTAATGGTCACAAAATATAGAACATGGGACATGGTAAGTAATTAAATCAATGAATTATACCCTCAAGATTTTTCTCAAGATTTAGGTCTCAATCTCATGTTAGAACATGAGAATACAAGAAAGTGAGCAGAAGTATACCACATTCATAAACATGATCATATAAACACGAATGACCCATCTCATATTATTAAAAAACCAAAGAGAAAATTAAAACCAAACATTCCATTAAACCATGAGTTGGAGTCCAATACCCATCCATGTTAATCTAAAAGAATCCCTAGTGTCACAATGAGAACGTCTGATATAAGCCAATACCAACACCCCATTCAAGGAGACCGTTACGACATCTCAAGTATCACTATGAGGTACGATAACCAATTAGTCCATCCCAGGTGTTTCACAATAGGATTGAGTATCACCCAAGTCATGGCGTATCCATCCTTCCAAAAGGTCCTCATACAGTTTCCCCCTTGGGAATCGATATCACTCAAGAGTATAATAAATCACCAAGGAAGCCCTTTCCTAGTTAGCCAAAGCATTGCCCCCAACATGTTGGGTTATAATTCATCAAGCATGATATGTCCATCCAAGGGTCCTTAATACAGAACTCAGGTTCTTCCTCAGCTCGTGTCAAGCACCATATAAAACAAGGCATACATAATAAGAAATTCTTTAATAATTTCTAACAAATAATAATCACCTAAATAACACATGCCACTATTTAACAAGCTATGTAATTCAATCCAAACATAAATGTAACTTCTCATATTATAAGTAAATGAGAATTTAATACGAGTAAGCAAGGTATGTGTCTTAAGCTACATGGAATAATCCTTAAACAAGTACATGTAAACACATGAAATTTTAATATCCCAAGCCAACATGTTTAAAAGTATTTTATATGGATCAAGACACTATAAAGGGAACAAGGAATAAACAATGTTCATAAGAAATAAACTATATTCCTCGAATATGAAATCAACATTCCTCTTTCCAATATGTCATTAATGTAATTTCAATATCTTAAGAAATCAAGATTGATCGAGTATCAAATTCCATTTGAACCATAAAAAGTATTAAGTAAGAGAACCAAACGAGCAATATGAATTTGGAACAATATAAGGTATGTAGTTTCCAATGGCATTATGCATAAGTATTTAACATAAAGAATTAGCATCATGAACTTGGAATGAACATGAGAATTTTAGTATAATACCACCATGAAATACATATTCCATTGTAACTAGAAATGATAATTTTAGAAAGTAAGGAATACTTCATTCGAGAGTCATCAGGAATTATCAATGGTATAAGGAAGTACACGTAGGCCAAACCACCATTTTCAAGCATTATATTTATTAAGAGGTACCCAAATCATGGTATATGTCTCATTCTATGATTATTAATAAAATAAGGGAATTTTCAGGGTGTTACACCCATAAATGAATTTTTTTTACATTTTAAACAAAGGTAAAAATAGTTAATTTATGTTGGAAACACCTAATGGGATTTGAAAAAGAAAAAGGACACACACAAATGGGTTCATCTTTGAGTAATAGTTTCTCCAGGTATGATGGAATAAGAAATTAATTTTAATATGTGATAACAATCCTCACTGGAAGGTTCAGATGGGGCAGCATAATAGAATATTGCCAAATGCGATGAAAAAGACGGGGAAAAATAGTAGACGACCGACCTCTACGTCGTGGTACTACAGACATATGACATTGAGGTCTGATTCAACCTAAAATTGAATAAACAAGAGATTTATGAAAGCCTCTCAATATAGGGCTAAACCATTCCCATGGATATATCACAGCGAGGGTTGGAGAAAGCAAGAAATCATGGGGTATGGATGAGATGGATTAATTAGATGTTTCAATTGCTTATGATGGAGATGAGATACTACCACTAAGGAGGGAGATTGATCAAAACTCTGGGAGAGGAGAGGAGGGGATATCCATATACCTGGTGGGAGGAAAACCCCGATTGGAAGGGTTATGAGAGGGAGAAGGGTTCAAAACATATCAAAAAAACTACCCAGTATGTGACACATGGTTTATCCACAAGGTAGGACAAACTATATTCTAACCATCCAATAAGATATTATACTCTATGGTGTAGTGCATGAAAAATCACATGGTTTCACTACCTATGTGCTGGCTATATGGTAGCTAACTACCTCAGATCTGCAAAAGGCCACACAACCGTACACCTGGACTGCACAACTTCTCTTACCCATGAAGCCCAGTATATTTCCCCCCTTTTTGGGACTCCAGGCTTCAAACAAGCCTTAGATGCATGAAGGAAATCCATTCAAATATTTTTCATAAAACTAAGGGTCATATTAAGAAGTTTATAAAAAAATTAAATGGTGTGTACCATAGGAGAAATATGGTACATTACAACCTCCCCTCTATAAAAACAATTCTTCCTTGAGTTTCCCTTCTCAGGGTGGTATGAAATCTTCTATGAAAAGTTATAGCCACTACACATGTATATCAGCCTCCCACTCCTAGGTATCATCCGAGATATGTCCATGCTTCCCCAGAACTTGGACTAAAGGGATTGTACAACCTTAGAGAACATTCATAATATGGTTAACAATATGGATTGGATAATCCTCAAAAGGCACATCCACATCAATCTTGATATTGTCAGTATAAAATGAGTGATACAGGTCTGAATGATATTGTTGATGTTGAGATATATTGAAGACATCATGCATGGCATGATACCTCTGATGTTATATCAAATTATAGGCTATTGACCCAACTCACTCCACTATCTTGAAAGCCCCGACATATCTTGAAGATAAATTTACCTATACCATGATACGTTTATGTACCAAATGAGGTAATATACATAGAAATAAATAATATCCCACCTCAAATTCTAGTGGACTATGAAGACGATTAGTATATGACTTCTGCCTCGACTAAAATGTATCCATATGCTTCTAAATCAGATAGACATGTTCAGAAGTCTCCTAAACAAGATGAGTACCTAAAAGGGCTACCTCACCTCCCTATTGCCAACATAGGGGTGAATAGTACGATCTAACTTATAGAGGATCATACAAATACATATGAATTGTTTCACTAATACAAATACGGATTTTATCAGTGCTAAAAATGGAATTTAACAGTGCTAGAAAATCACTATAAATGCCGATGAAGATTGAGGGTCCCCTTTATTAGGGCTCTAAAAAGCGTTGATAAAGACCCCATTTATCAGGGCTCAAAAAAAGCACTGATAAATGGGGTATTTTATCAGTGCTATAACAAAGTGCTGATAAAGTGGTCTTTTATTAGCTCTTTCTTTTTACCGCTGATAAAAGTTAAAAAAAATTAATAAAATAAAAAAATCCTACCATTCGGGGGGATTTTATAGCCCTTGAGCCCCACTATTATAACCCTTTTTTGCCCCCTCCATCGCCTCGCATGAACCCCTCCATCCTTTATCAGCGCTAGCCCCAGAATTACCCATGCGCGTGCGTCCCTGTCTCCACCTGGATTTGATCTCGAGACCTCCCCCCTATGCGCCTGAAGCCTTTGCCACTCCCCTATATTGATTTGTTCTCCTATTAGGGATATATCTATATATATATATATATATATATTTGTATTTATTCTTATAGTAATATATAGTTATATTAATGTAAATATATAGTTTTAATAATATAAATATAAATATATATTTATAGTGATATTAATATATATATTTATAGTTATATCAATATATATATGTAGTTATATTAATATATATATATATATAGTTAGATTATTATATAGGTATATAAATTTTCAAATATTTTTATATTAAATAAAAGAGATATTAGTTATTATTTAGATAAACCTAATATATTTTATATGTAAATATATTTTATTATTTATATTTATAATTAAATTTTTATGTGTGAATATATAAAAAATATGTAAATATTGTTATATATTTGATTATAAATAGCAGTGCATTATAAAAAACGATGAAATTACAATGAAATAATATCAATATGAATTTTATACATTGGAAAAAATTCAGTCCCCACCAAAAAAATCCAATAATACCCCCTTAAATGAGGCTGAAAATCCACAAATTGTTAAAAAAATCGGGGTACCCCGACTAAAAACTCATTTTTGGAGGCCTTTATAGAAATAATTTAGCCTCAAAAAAACCTTAACCATTTTCCCGCTAAATTATAATGATGTAGATCATGTCACAGGGTTGGATTTGATATGTGGTGGAGTTCAAACAGTCACCCGGATCAAAAGTTATGGCCGTTTGAAGTTTGAGTTGCATTTTCAACATATTTTGGATCTTTTTTTAATTTTTTTATTTTTTTAGTCTTCAAATTGTTATTAAATTAATATTAATCCATAATAATTAGAAAATTATTAATTAAAAAAATTATTTTTCTTATAATCCATTTTCACTAAATATCGTATCTATTAAGTGTAACTGTATATTTATACTTATCTAAAATATATTTATAATTACATTTAAATAATATAATTTATATTTATGTCAAAATAACTATATCTATATATTTAAATATTAATATATATGTTTTAATGATTTTTTTGGATGTAGAGCCTTTATCAGTGCTTTTTTTAAAAGCGCTGATAATGACCCCCCCTGTATCAGCGCTACTAAAAAAAGTGATGATAAAGGGGTACCCTTTAACAGCGCTAAAAAAATCATTGTTAATGGGTGGCGCTGGGAATGCCCAGTTTTTTGGTAGTGATTCATGAAAGATGTTATTATAGGAACACTCAAGTAGAGTAATATTCTTCTCCTAGGAACCTCTAAAATCAAGAATATAGACCCTAAGCTTATCCTCTAACATCAGAATTGTCCACTAAATCTATCTATCGGTCTGAGGGAGATATGCAGTGGTGAGATGGTATGTATGAGTATTATATAATCTATAATACCAAATGTAGGATCGAATATTAAAATGAGATAAAAATACAAGAGGGGGGTGAATTTTACACTTTAAAAATTCATATGGAACTTTTATAGAGAACCATACATTCACAAGACCTCTGAGTTCTAATAACTTGATTGATTCCAGAAAAGTTATTCCGGAAATGATACTTAACAAAATATTACACCAAATAAGATTCTACCTTAAAGCGTATAGAATCTAGCTAAATCAGAGTACAAGCATGAGGAAGTATAAGAATGTTATACTTTCCTCAACAATACAAATTGACAGCGGAAAAAAAAGTAGTAAGACTACAAGTAACAAGTAGAAACACTTTTAACCGAAAGAGGAGGGTATCCAACAAAAATGGATAAGAGGTCCCATGGTTTATACTTTCAAGAAAGTCTGTCATACCCAAACCTATGTAAGCGCTCAATCCGAAGATCGATATCTTTCTTCCTATCCCTGTAAGCCCTCAATTTGTAAGGAAACCGACACCTCTGACTTCACGACCCGATGTCTCTAATTTTAAGGAAATAAACTCTCTTCACTAAGAAAATCTGCATGTAGGAAAGTTTGAACAAGTCATTCAAGATTTCTGCACAAATCCTGAGAGTTTATAAGAGCCTCTCTCTCTAGAAATCAATTCTGAAATTTCTGAGCTTCAAAATTTCAAATGTCCTGATCTCTTTCAAATGAGCTCCTATTTATAGGCGTGGTTCCAATGGTCGGCTCCCTCCTCCAATGGTCATATTTTAACATGAATTTTGGAGGGACCTGTACACATGTCACTCAAACAACGGTTAGTGAGTAACTGAAAGCACGAAATCGTTTTATAACTAATCAAGTGTAAGCATAAGAAGAAACAGATAATATGAATGTAGGTAAATGAGAATTCAGAGTTTAAGAAAAAATAAATTCGGAGTCTACAGTAAAAGGATATTCAGATTCTGTTTTCAAGGAATTCAAAACCTGAATTCTATAGAATTCTAGAGTCTGAATTTCAAGGAAATTTGGAGTCTGGATTAACAAAAATTCAGAACCTGATCTTACAAATATTGGAGTCAGAGTTCATGACAATTTTGAGTAAGAAATTATAAGAGTTCAGAGTCTGTATTCAGAGAACTCAGAGTCAAAACATAGACCAGTTCATAATCTGAATTAGTAATTAGAATTCAGATTCAGAACTTTCCATAAGTTTGTAATCAGAATTTAGAGTCTAACTTCATGAATGTTCGTATCCAGAATTCAGAGTTGATCTTCGTTAGTGTTCGTATCCAAAATTAGGAGTTGAACTTCATGAGAGTTCGTATCCAGGATTCCGAGTTGAACTTCATGAGAGTTCGTATCCAGAATTTGGAGCCTTAAACATAATTCCTCATATCTATGTATTATATGATTCTGATGTTTTGGTGTCAATCAGAATTTTACACTTAGAATGAAAATGATATGAATAAGAAAAACGAGGTAAGGTAAATTTCCATGGGGAAGAAAATTTTCCTTTGAGAAGTAAAACTTGGGGTAAAAAGGGGTTTTCCTTATAATAAAGTGTTAGTTATTTTAAAAACAAGAAGGAATGGTAAATTCATAATGAAACCTTAATGACTCAACAATCTCCCACTTGAAAGAAGGAATGGAAAAGTCATAATAAAAACCTTATTGACTCAACAATCTCCCCCTTTTTGGAAATCCCAAACAACCTTACAAATAAGAATATAAGGTCATAGAAATAAAATTTCAAGAATTTGAAAATAAAACTTATCTCCCTTTACATAAGAACAATGGTGAATACGACTAACTACCCATTAGGCTTTGTAACTCTAAGGACCATATTCTGGATTTCTGGAATGTAAATTTTCATTTGAATGTTAAAATATTAGTAATCAGAACTCCCCCTAAGATAAACTCCCCATTATATAGGGATAGTTCTTCTTTATATAGAAATTTTTCCTTCTCCCTTTTAGAATTCATTTTTCCTTCCACCCTTTGTGATTTTAAAAAATAGATTGAGGGAATAGAAAAACAATATAGTACTTGAAATATTAGTATAGACATCCAAACAAAAACAAGCATTCACAATTTCATTAATATTGAAATAATTAGTACAAGAAAAAATACAACAAAAGTTCATATTGAGATTTATTTTTCTTCCTTTTCCTTGGGCATTAATTTCTTCACAATGGTCTTTATATTTTTCAGATCTTTTTGATCCTCCTCGGCTTTCTTTTCTAAGGCTGCGATCCTATCCTCTTGAGCCTTTGGGGCGTATACCAGAGCCTTTAGCAAATCACCTTGATTCATAAGCTTTTCTTCCATCTTGGTCTGGAGATATCTCTCTGTTTTCAAACATTATACAACATAGCTCAGCTTCCCATTCGGATCATTGACATCTTGAATCCAAAAACTTTGTTCAAGATTTATATTTCCTTGCAAGCTATTTGTAATATTCTTGATTTTTGTATCTTCAGTATCAAATGATTATTTGAAATCTTCATGAAATTTATCAAGCTCTTCTATATATTCAATGATTTTCTTAGACCATTTGGTCATTTTCTTGCAAGAACTTCTGTGGGTTTCATAACTGATTAGGAAATTTTTGTGATCGACCTCAATCTTAACACATCTGCCCATCATCACGGATACAGAGTCTGACTTTTGATTCATGCTATGCTGAAGCATCTGGCATCTAGAATCAATTGATATAAATATCGGAATGGAATCTACCAATTTTTTCAAGGATTGAACAAAAAAATCATATCCTAAGGTAGATGACTCCGAATAAGACAATTTACTCGAAGATGGTTCTTCCTCTAACTCTACCATCTTCCTCTTAGAGGTTCCTACAGCTTTTTTCATTCTCAAAATATCGTTTTTTGGAGTATCAACAATAAATTTTTACCCTAACTAATTTTCGGATTGACTTCTTCATCAGGGGATTCATGCTCACTCTCAGACAACTGTACAATCTTATCTTCATCAACTTTCTATTTTTCAGCACCAGCCTCAACTTCTTCAGTAAGAACGAAGTAATGATTATGACTCTATTCCTCTGAAAACATATTCACTTCCTCTTCTTCGCCCTTTTCATCAGCTCCAAGAGTATAATTTTTTGAGGATCTGGCTTGAGAAGTTCGGATTGAAAACATTTCGGATGGGGTTTCCTTGTCATGATAATATTCAACTTTCTTAATCACATCATCAGAGCCACCACTATTCTCACCATGTTGTACTTCATCCATAGCGTCCTTCTCTTCCAAAATATTCTCTTGTGGTTTTTCCGGAGTCATACACCTCTTACCTGGAGTCTAAGGTAATGGTGCTACCAGAAAATACTTCGGTGCCTTAATATTCTCGGATGCAATTTGAGTGGCCTTCAAAAGATATTGGACAATATCTTCCTTGGACATCTTCTTCTTCAGCATCTTCTCTTTAGCCTAATTTTCAAGCTCTTCATCAACCTTTCCTTTCAGAGCATTGGACTCTATATGGTCCAAGCCAAACTGTGGCTCCCCTTCTTTTCTTTTTTGTTTATCCTCTCTCCATTTTGCAACCACTTCATCCGGATAAGATTTTTGCTTTTTGGGATTAGGAGGTGCAGACTGAGAATCTTTGGCTGTTGGGGTTTTTCTGTTACTTCCACTTCCTTTAACTTATTTTTCTTCCCATATTTCTTAGAGGGTTCGACTTCTTCGACATTTTTTGGAATGGCTTCTACCTCATCCTTAGGCTGATCATAGACCTATCCTGACTCTTTAGTGAATCTGACCTTCATTCCATTGAGAGTGTCATCACTGATTAAAATCACCTTGCAATTACTCATCTTGGAACTACAGGTAATCTTGAAATATTCTAGGCACTGAACTATTAGTTTGGACAGTAAGGCATGATACATAATAATCTGATATCTCAGATTACCATTCTTAATGCTCTCAATCGTAATGAGGATGTTCTTCATGAGGTTGAGCTTCCGTAGGATTACCAAAAAATCCAAGATATACATGTCCATTTTCTTCAGGGTGTCCTTTTCACCCTTCCTTAGTACAATGAGACCTTGAAACCATAATTCTAGAATCCAATTATTGGTAGAAATATGTGAAATCTTTGCTGTCATTACATCTTTGAGCCCAAGGAATTCCATAGAATTTTCCTTAACGAAACTTCCTTGATCCTTTGGTAGTTTTTGGGAGCAAAATTATTCCTCCCCTTTATAAGATAGCCCTACGAAGATCGCAGCCTTGGTATAAGAGAGTGCATAATTCATTCCATAACTTTTAAAGGAAAACATTTCCCTACCATATTTCTTAAAGAAGAAAACTGATTCATAGAATTCTATGAGAAAATCAGGATAGAAAACATCCTGAGCTCCTATCTTTGAAATATATATACTTTCCCACCCATTGAGATTTATGTTATTTGAAATAATGGAGTCATACTTATTAAAGAAGTTTGGATGAACTATCCTCTCCATATATATTTTCCATTCCGCAATTGTCTTAACAGTACACTTATCTTGAGAAGGTACTTCTTTAGACATTCATACTTGAGCACTTCTGAAGAATTCGGAACAGGCTTTTGTAGAGGGATAGAGCTTCAACACACACAAGCTTTGAAAATCGATGTGGGACAATAATCGGGGGTCCCCTTTATATAGGCGATGAAGCGATGGTCGAACATCCCATTTGAATCTAATGGATGAGAATTCTTTAGATCTGATCTGACGGTTGAAATAATAGCTGCAAGGAAAATTTTGTTTGAATCCAATATTTTGAGGTTTTAAAAAGAAAACATTCGGTTTTAAGAAAAATAGAATCAGAGAAATTTTACAACCAAAAGAGACTAACAGCAAGTAAAAGTTAATTACGAAAAACTTAAGAAAGAGTCATACCTTTGGGATTGCTAGGAAGATTATTCACACTGAGGAATATTCTTCTTGAAGAACATTGGTTTTAAATAAACTTGAATAAGGAAAAAAACTTCACTACAAAAATGTTCAAATCTGGAAAATCCATTATGAAAATTTCAGGTTCAAAGAATTTAATTAAGAAAACTTCATGTCTGAAGATTTTCATTATGAAAATTTTAGGTCTGAATATTTTCATTATGAAAACTTCAGGTCCAAATATTTTCATCATGAAAACATCATAGACTGTCTATGAAAAAAATTTGAAAAACCATGTACTACAATTTTCATTACGAAATATTTTGAAAACCCAACTACATAAATTTTCATTACCAAAATTTTGAAAAACCAACTATGATAATTTTCATTACGAAAATTTTGAAAATCCAACAATAAAAAATGCAGTCCCCCTATGAAAAGAAGTTTATTACTGTAAGAAGATTGGTTTAATAGGATGTTAATTGAGGAGGATTAACTTATTATTATCATTACTAAAGTCTGTTTAATATATTCATATCTATCAGAAGGTAATGATTTTGTGAAAATATCAGCAAGCTGATCTTGCGTTCTGATGAATTGAAGAATGATATTTTCTTTTTTCTATGTGTTCCCTAAGAAAGTGATTCCAAATATCTATGTGCTTTGAATGAGAGAGATGTGCAGGGTTTTTGCTAAGTGAAATTGAAGTTGTATTATCACACAAAATTTGAGTCTTAGTAAAACTCAAGCCATAGTATGTGAGTGTGTGTTGCATCCACAACACTTTAGCACAACAACTTCTAGCGGCTACAAATTCTTCTTCAGCAGTGGAAAGTGCTACAGAGTTTTGCTTTTTTCAAGACCAAGAATCTAATTAATCTCCTAAGAAATGACAATTTCTAGATGTACTCTTTCTATCCGTTCTACATCCACCAAACTCAACATCCTAAAACATTCTCTTGCCTATGGGTAGAAAGAATAAATTCTTCCTTCAAATTATGTACTATGCACTTGTCATTCCTAAAATTCAAAAGGTAGAATTCATCACATAATTAGATTATGATAATGAGGTTGTGCTTAAGACCCTTAATAATCAAAACATTTGAAATCTATGTTTTTCTGAGAAAAACAATGTTACCTATACCAATAATTTCTCCCTGAGCATTATCTCTAAAATTTACTTTTCCTCCTTTTATCTTGATAATCTTTTCAAAATATTTTTTGTTACCAGAAATATTTATGGAACATCCACTGTCCATGTACCATGTATTTCTTTTGGTATCTTCCCTATCTTCCTGAAAATAATGAAAAGTCAGGTTTTCAGTGTAAAGACCCGTAAAATTCAAGGGAAATTTTTTCTTAATTTTCTTTAGAATTTTACAAGAGCGCGGTTTCAGACGGCACCTGATTCCGAGGCCCGGAGTTCCCGGAATTAATTTCCAAAGTTTGGATCGGGTACGTTCAGTGAACGAACGAGCGGGAATTCCTAACTTTTGATCCGGTGCTCGGAATTGAAATCCGAGGGCACCGATGAACTCTCAACGCCGATAATCGCTTAAAGAGACCTTTTCGGGAGTTTCGTTTGTTGCGGGTTGTAAGTTAAGTTTTGGGGATTTCAGTTGAGTTAAATAAAATTTGTGTAAGACAAATTTTATTTTTAGTTTGTTAAAATCCTACCAAAGGGGGTTGGAAGTGGGACCCACACCCACTTAACCTCCCTTGGGAGGATTAAGTGTGGTGGGGCCCACACGAACCCCTAGACTTTTCAAGTTCCCTTAACCCCCTCTTAATTGACTTAAGTTACTTAATTAATTTTGGGGGTTAAACTCTTTTGAATTTCAAAATTTTGAAATTCTTTTATGTTTTGTAATAATAAAATAAGATGTTATCTTATTTTATTATGGGTTGTTTGTTTGTCCCCTTGAGAGCTTTTTGAGAGCTTCCTCTTCATCTTCAAGCTCTGACGAAGAACGAAGAACGCTCAAACTTCGACGAAGAACGACGCCTCTCTTCTTCGTCCTCGGTGTCAACAAGAGGGAACGCCGCTTCCTCTTCGGACCTTCTTCGTCGGCATACGAAGATTCGACAACGACTCTTCCTCCGCGACACCGATATTTCACGACTACGTCAACGTGCGACTATCGAGGTAGAGGTTCTTGAGTTCGTTGTTTTCTTTATTATTTGACTTTCCTCAAGACTTGACGAGGAACGCTCTTTTTCCGACAAAGAACGCCGCACCTCCTTTCTTCGTTCACCGTGTCAACGAAGGGGACGTCACCTCTTCTTCGGACAACCTTCGTCGGCGTGCAAGTTTCGCCAACGACGTGTCTCTTCGAACACATCCCTTCGTCATCGGATTTGATGAACGACGACCGCGAAGCCCAACCTCCGCGACGCCGTCTTCCGCGGAACGTAGACGAATCTTCGAATCTTAAACCCGAGGTAGGGGTTGTTGATTTAATATTTAATTATTTCATTCTTGCTCGTGGTTCGTATAACTAACGTGGGGATCTTGAATATTTTAAAGTTGCGTTATTATCTTAACGTGAGGGGGCCGGACCGCACGAACACGGCCGAACCCCCCTCCATTGTGTTGTTTAATCTTGCGGGCGGAAGCAAGGTGGCGTGGTGCCGTCGCACCAGGCGGATAATTGTACGTTTAACTTCGCAATGCCGTCGCGCGCGCACCTTGGAAGAAACAACAAGAACGCGACGCCGTCGCGCCGCGTTGAATGAATATCAAAGCACGGCGAAGGGGCGCGGTGTCGTCGCACCACGCCGGATGACGAACGTCGCGGCCGGTTCCGGGCCGCGGCGGGATGAGGAGACCGCGGCCGGTTCCGGGCCGCGGCGGAAGAGAAGACCGGCGGCCGGGCCGCCGGCGTCGGAAGCCGAAGAGGGGACCGGAAATTCCGGTCCCGTTGGAGAAAACCGGCCGGCCAGCTGGCCGGCCGGATGCCGTTAAACCGGGGAATTAATTCCCCGGCCAGCATGCTAAACCCCCCTCTTAAAGAGGGGGGGGGGGCGGTTTTAATTAAAGGGAGGGGGCAGCCGGCCCCCTCGGTTCCGCACCAGCAGGCCCCCCACGTGGGGGGGGCTTCTTTAAAAAAAAAAGGGGCGCGACCCTTGTGCCGCGCCGCCCCTCAAAAAAAACGCGGGGCTTAGCCCCCGCGTGCGCAGCCTCCTCGCGGCGCCTGGCCGCCGCGGCCCGCCGCGCCGCCGCACCGCCGCGCCGCCCAGGGGGGGGTCGGGCCGGGTCGGCCCGGACCCGGACCCCCCCGTTTCGAACCAGTTTTGGTTTTTGGCCCATAACTTGAGCCTCGGACCTCCGATCGACGAACCGTCAGCGGCAACGCGATCCTTGGATCGAGACGGTCGTTTCGGTTTATCGCACTCAAGGTTTCGGATTACTTTGAGTTCGGCCGGGTTGGTTCGTTCACGAAACCAACCGGGCCTTCGGAGCGGAAACGCTCATATCTTGAGCCACGAACGTCCGATTGACGCGCCGTCAGTCGCGTTGAGTTCCTTTTAGTGAGACGGATCTTTTGGCATACTTCGCCCGAGTTTTGGACGCAGGTGGAGTACGGTCGGGTTGGTTTTGCCTTAAAAACCAACCGGGCCCCGGAGACGAAAAAGCCAATAACTCACAGACCGGGCGTCCGATTGACGCGCCGTCTGTTTCGTTGACTTCCTCTTGATGAGACGGAACTTTTGACATACTCCGCCCGAGTTTTGGATACAGTCGGAGTATGGCCGGGTTGGATTGTACCCGAAATCCAACCGGGCCCCTGGAACGGGAAAGCTAATATCTTTCAGACAGGACGTCCGCTTGACGGACCGTCAGCAACGTTGGTGGTTACGTTGAGTAACGGTCCCTTTGAGTTTACCCTATGGGAGTTCGGGGTACAGTTGAGATACGGCCGGGATTGGTTTCGCTCTCGAAACCAACCAGGCCCCTGGGACTAAAAGGCTCATAACTCACAGACCGGGCGTCTGATCGACGCGCCGTCTGTTGCGTTGAGACCCCTGTGACGAGACGGTCCTTTGAGACACTTCTTCGCGGGACCTTGTGATACTTGGAGTATCGACCAGTAGCTCGTGGAGCGGACCCTCCCAGAGACGAGCGTGCAGAGTACGGAGACCGTGTAGCCGGCTGAGACCTGACGACTGCTTGACCGACTCGACTTGGAGTGAGTCGACTAGCCCAGTGGACGGAGCGCCCGGTATTTGGCGGCAGACCCACAGCGGATGGAGCGCCTGGTAGTTGGCAGCAGACGTGCGGTACTCGACAGGAGGAGTACCTCAGTAGGCTATCTGGGTAGCGCCCGGTATTTGGCAGCAGACCCTTAGTGGACGGAGCGCCTGGTTGTTGGCAGCAGACCCGCAGTACTCGACAGGAGGAGTACTTCAGCAGTCTTAGGTTAGTGAGCGGCGGCCTCGGAGTCGTGACAGGACCACTGTACACTCTAGAGACGGAGCTCTTCAGCAGTTACGGTTTCGATAATGAAAATCCTGGTTTGAGCTGAGACTTTTGACCTTTGTGTTTCCTCATGATTGAGATGGGTTACTTGATAACTTAGGTATATGTATGGGCATATACCTGGGTAGTGGTTATCCGTTGATCTCATGATCCTTGTGTTTCCTCATGACTGAGATGGGTTACATGATAACTTAGGTATATGTATGGACATATACCTAAGTAGTGTTATCTGTTGTGATCTTCTTGTGGTTATCCTTGTTGGTTTTAGTGAGACCTTGAGGGTCTCGGGGTCCCTACTGAGTATCGTTATACTCACCCCTGCACGGGCTATGCCCGCACCTCGATGTGTTGGTTGCAGACGACGGCCAGTACTGGCAGAGGCCGAGTGTTCGAGGACTGGACGGTACCTGGAGGTGGACTATACGACGAGGCGGTACCCAGAGGTAGGCCACTGGGCGGGACATACACGGAGCAAACGGCGGGACCCGAGGAGCAGAGGAGCTATCTGTACCCACCCTTCAGGTGGGATTTCCAGTGGACAGCTCGGCGTAGCAGCTTTACTTTTCAGTTGCGGTTATCCCTTTCGAGTTGTACTTTACAGTTGGGCTTGTATTTCCGGCCCCTTTTTACTTTCCGCACTTTTAGTTGTACTCTGTTTTTGCTTAGTGTTACTTTCCGCTTGCTTACTCTGTGGTGTTTGATTACTTTACAAAGGCTATGCCTTCCCTTTTTACCGGGATTTACGCCTTGGTGCTAGTCGCCATCCCCTGGCCTATGGAAGGCGGGCTTGGGGTAGTCACGGCACGGACCCCGAGGGCGGGTCGTGACAAATTGGTATCAGAGGTGGTCGGTTCTACCGCAGACTCTGATCTTTCTTTCTGTGAAGCAATAGTGTTAAGGGTACCGAGTGTGGTTTTCAGTTCAGGGAGTCCAGTGTTGGTGCGGGCGGCCGACGTATCCATACACCAGGACCCTGACAACTGATTTCCGACTTTGTGCACGAAAACACTGATTGCGTGTGTGTTTTCAAAGGTTTTTCCCCTTAAAACAGCTCAAACCAGGTCAGCTCACCAGGTATAATCGTTTGATCGTGTTACGTTGTTTCTTTCAGGATGGCCCCACGACGGCAGCCAGTTAGGGTTCCGAGAATCGAACGTGACGACAGCCCACCGAGCGACGAGGCCTCGGTGCAGGGCCCTTTGTCAGCAGTGGCACCGGCGGTAGCTCTACCCGCCGAGCCCCCGATGCTTCCAGCAGCAGCCGCTGACGATGCACGTCGCCTCAGCGCACTGCATGAGTTTCAGCGCCAGCGACCGCCCAGGTTTCGCGGGGAGACGGATCCCCAGGCTGCAGAGGACTGGCTGGAGGCAGTGGTACGAGTGTTTAGGCTAGTGAGGACACCAGCAGACCTCATGGTGATCCTCGCTGCGAGGCTACTACACGCAGCAGCAGGACGATGGTGGAGCTTGATGCTCCAGGTGCACGATGAGGCATCTCTTCTTTGGACGGACTTTGAGAGCCTCTTCCGCTCGGAGTTCGTCCCAGCCACCCTTCGTGCGGTGCGTATCCAGGAGCTTCTGCAGCTGCGGCAGGGCAGCATGACGGTCGCTCAGTACTCGGCGAGATTTACCGATCTCTCGCGCTACTCGACCGACATGGTACGGGACCCATTCTTCCGGGCCCGGACCTTCGAGCAGGGTTTGAGACACGAGATCAGGGCATCTCTAATCTCCCTCAGCTTACCGACTCAGACAAGAGTACTGGAGTGGACCCTTCTGATTGAGAGCTTCCTTGCTGAGTCTTCACCAGCGCAGCGACCCACCGCAGGGCGGCACGTAGCGGAGTCTTCGGTAGCAGGTAGCCGACAGATGACTCAGGGGTCCAGACAGACCAGACCTTCAGGCAGACGACCTCAGGGCACTGGCTCAGCAGTGTAGGGCACACAGCGCGGAGTCAGTCTTTTGAGTGGAAGACAGTGCTTTGCATGCGGCGGGCAAGGCCACATGGCTCGTGACTGCCCGACCCGCCATGCGGAGGAGCAGCAGACGGTTGAGGAACCACCTAGGCAGAGGCAGAGGTTCGACCGTGGCGGTCCGCAGGGAGGAGGCGGACGAGGCAGAGGAGCTGGCCGAGCAGCAGGTGGTGGACGACGCTTTGAGGCTCTGCTACCACCACCACCAGGAGGTCCACCCCGACCACAGGGAATAGGTGAACATGCGAGAGCACAGCTTCAGGCAGCTGAAGCTTACGATCATGGAGCTTTGGGAGCAGGTGGACAGGGGAGGAACTAGTGGATACGTCTTTTGTACTTCTAGTTCCATGTTGATGTTGCTTTTGTGTAGCGTCTTGTATTATGAGCTGCAATAATAAAAGACGCATCCTTTGTGATGTTTTCATTCCTATCCTCTTTTGTGATGTTACTAAGAGGTTCCAGTTGACTGTTGACTTGACCCTCACTTGTGAGACATCTACTGGAGGAGACCAGTTACCACACACTGATGCCGACAGTGTGACTCAATCCTTGGAGGCGAGAGTAACGGTTGAATCTCTTAGTAGTAGCGTCGAGGCCTTACGACGTCATCCTTGGTATGGATTAGTATCATTCATGTTAGGATTGACTGTTTTAGGCAAAGAATGTGGTTCATCCAGGGGATGAGACCAGGTTTCTCTTATCGGAAAAGAAGAAATCTTGCAGCTCTTGTGGGACCAGAGATGGTCCGGGCCACGTCGGAGGAGGTCCATGTCATCCAGGAGCGGATGAGGACAACACAGAGCCAGCAGAAGTCATACGCTGACAGGAGGCGGAGGCCACTAGAGTTCGAGGATGGTGACCACGTCTTCTTGCGGGTCTCACCTCGACGTGGTATTCGGAGATTTGGCCGAGGCGACAAGTTATCTCCGCGCTTCATCGGACCCTTCCAGGTCCTCATAAGGGTTGGTGAGGTGGCTTATCGCCTGGCTCTACCACCTCAGTTACACCGGGTGCACGACGACTTCCACGTGTCTCAGCTGAGGAGATACGTGCACGACCCGACGCACATCTTTGACCATGGGGAGCTTGACGTTGACGATGGGGCGACTTTTACGGAGGTCCCGGTGGAGATAGAGGATCGACAGGAGCGGGTCCTACTTGGGCGATCGATTCCTCTTGTGCGCAACAGATGGCGGCACAGGAATCTCCAGGAGAGCACATGGGAGCGGGAGGCTCAGATGCGTGCTCAGTACCCTCATTTGTTTCCCTAGTTTTTGTTGTATCTTTACGGGGACGTAAAGCCCTGAGGTGGGAGTAATGTAAAGACCCGTAAAATTCAAGGGAAATTTTTTCTTAATTTTCTTTAGAATTTTACAAGAGCGCGGTTTCAGACGGCACCTGATTCCGAGGCCCGGAGTGCCCTGAATTAATTTCCGAAGTTTGGCTCGGGTACGTTCAGTGAACGAACGAGCAGGAATTCCTAACTTTTGATCCGGTGCTCGGAATTGAAATCCGAGGGCACCGATGAACTCGCAACGCCGATAATCGCTTAAAGAGACCTTTTCGGGAGTTGCGTTTGTTGCGGGTTGTAAGTTAAGTTTTGGGGATTTCAGTTGAGTTAAATAAAATTTGTGTAAGACAAATTTTATTTTTAGTTTGTTAAAATCCTACCAAAGGGGGTTGGAAGTGGGACCCACACCCACTTAACCTCCCTTGGGAGGATTAAGTGTGGTGGGGCCCACACGAACCCCTAGACTTTTCAAGTTCCCTTAACCCCCTCTTAATTGACTTAAGTTACTTAATTAATTTTGGGGGTTAAACTCTTTTAAATTTCAAACTTTTGAAATTCTTTTATGTTTTGTATTAATAAAATAAGATGTTATCTTATTTTATTATGGGTTGTTTGTTTGTCCCCTTGAGAGCTTTTTGAGAGCTTCCTCTTCATCTTCAAGCTCTGACGAAGAACGAAGAACGCTCAAACTCCGACGAAGAACGACGCCTCTCTTCTTCGTCCTCGGTGTCAACAAGAGGGAACGCCGCTTCCTCTTCGGACCTTCTTCGTCGGCATACGAAGATTCGACAACGACTCTTCCTCCGCGACACCGATATTTCACGACTACGTCAACGTGCGACTATCGAGGTAGAGGTTCTTGAGTTCGTTGTTTTCTTTATTATTTGACTTTCCTCAAGACTTGACGAGGAACGCTCTTTTTCCGACGAAGAACGCCGCACCTCCTTTCTTCGTTCACCGTGTCAACGAAGGGGACGTCACCTCTTCTTCGGACAACCTTCGTCGGCGTGCAAGTTTCGCCAACGACGTGTCTCTTCGAACACATCCCTTCGTCATCGGATTTGACGAACGACGACCGCGACGCCCAACCTCCGCGACGCCGTCTTCCGCGGAACGTAGACGAATCTTCGAATCTTAAACCCGAGGTAGGGGTTGTTGATTTAATATTTAATTATTTCATTCTTGCTCGTGGTTCGTATAACTAACGTGGGGATCTTGAATATTTTAAAGTTGCGTTATTATCTTAACGTGGGGGGGCCGGACCGCACGAACACGGCCGAACCCCCCTCCATTGTGTTGTTTAATCTTGCGGGCAGAAGCAAGGTGGCGTGGTGCCGTCGCACCACGCGGATAATTGTACGTTTAACTTCGCAATGCCGTCGCGCGCGCACCTTGGAAGAAACAACAAGAACGTGACGCCGTCGCGCCGCGTTGAATGAATATCAAAGCACGGCGAAGGGGCGCGGTGTCGTCGCACCACGCCGGATGGCGAACGTCGCGGCCGGTTCCGGGCCGCGGCGGGACGAGGAGACCGCGGCCGGTTCCGGGCCGCGGCGGAAGAGAAGACCGGCGGCCGGGCCGCCGGCGTCGGAAGCCGAAGAGGGGACCGGAAATTCCGGTCCCGTTGGAGAAAACTGGCCGGCCAGCTGGCCGGCCGGATGCCGTTAAACCGGGGAATTAATTCCCCGGTCAGCATGCTAAACCCCTCTCTTAAAGAGGGGGGGGGGTTTAATTAAAGGGAGGGGGCAGCCGGCCCCCTCGGTTCCGCACCAGCAGGCCCCCCACGTGGGGGGGGCTTCTTTAAAAAAAAAAGGGGCGCGGCCCTTGTGCCGCGCCGCCCCTCAAAAAAAACGCGGGGCTTAGCCCCCGCGTGCGCAGCCTCCTCGCGGCGCCTGGCCGCCGCGGCCCGCCGCGCCGCCGCACCGCCGCGCCGCCGCGCCGCCCAGGGGGGGGGGGTCGGGCCGGGTCGGCCCGGACCCGGACCCCCCCGTTTCGAACCAGTTTTGGTTTTTGGCCCATAACTTGAGCCTCGGACCTCCGATCGACGAACCGTCAGCGGCAACGCGATCCTTGGATCGAGACGGTCGTTTCGGTTTATCGCACTCAAGGTTTCGGATTACTTTGAGTTCGGCCGGGTTGGTTCGTTCACGAAACCAACCGGGCCTTCGGAGCGGAAACGCTCATATCTTGAGCCACGAACGTCCGATTGACGCGCCGTCAGTCGCGTTGAGTTCCTTTTAGTGAGACGGATCTTTTGGCATACTCCGCCCGAGGTTTGGACGCAGGTGGAGTACGGTCGGGTTGGTTTTGCCTTAAAAACCAACCGGGCCCCGGAGACGAAAAAGCCAATAACTCACAGACCGGGCGTCCGATTGACGCGCCGTCTGTTTCGTTGACTTCCTCTTGATGAGACGGAACTTTTGACATACTCCGCCCGAGTTTTGGATACAGTCGGAGTATGGCCGGGTTGGATTGTACCCGAAATCCAACCGGGCCCCTGGAACGGGAAAGCTAATATCTTTCAGACAGGACGTCCGCTTGACGGACCGTCAGCAACGTTGGTGGTTACGTTGAGTAACGGTCCCTTTGAGTTTACCCTATGGGAGTTCGGGGTACAGTTGAGATACGGCTGGGATTGGTTTCGCTCTCGAAACCAACCAGGCCCCTGGGACTAAAAGGCTCATAACTCACAGACCGGGCGTCCGATCGACGCGCCGTCTGTTGCGTTGAGACCCCTGTGACGAGACGGTCCTTTGAGACACTTCTTCGCGGGACCTTGTGATACTTGGAGTATCGACCAGTAGCTCGTGGAGCGGACCCTCCCTGAGACGAGCGTGCAGAGTACGGAGACCGTGTAGCCGGCTGAGACCTGACGACTGCTTGACCGACTCGACTTGGAGTGAGTCGACTAGCCCAGTGGACGGAGCGCCCGGTATTTGGCGGCAGACCCACGGCGGACGGAGCGCCTGGTAGTTGGCAGCAGACCCGCGGTACTCGACAGGAGGAGTACCTCAGTAGGCTATCTGGGTAGCGCCCGGTATTTGGCAGCAGACCCTTAGCGGACGGAGCGCCTGGTAGTTGGCAGCAGACCCGCAGTACTCGACAGGAGGAGTACTTCAGCAGTCTTAGGTTAGTGAGCGGCGGCCTCGGAGTCGTGACAAGACCACTGTACACTCTAGAGACGGAGCTCTTCAGCAGTTACGGTTTCGATAATGAAAATCCTGGTTTGAGCTGAGACTTTTGACCTTTGTGTTTCCTCATGATTGAGATGGGTTACTTGATAACTTAGGTATATGTATGGGCATATACCTGGGTAGTGGTTATCCGTTGATCTCATGATCCTTGTGTTTCCTCATGACTGAGATGGGTTACTTGATAACTTAGGTATATGTATGGACATATACCTAAGTAGTGTTATCTGTTGTGATCTTCTTGTGGTTATCCTTGTTGGTTTTAGTGAGACCTTGAGGGTCTCGGGGTCCCTACTGAGTATCGTTATACTCACCCCTGCACGGCCTATGCCCGCACCTCGTTGTGTTGGTTGCAGACGACGGCCAGTACTGGCAGAGGCCGAGTGTTCGAGGACTGGACGGTACCTGGAGGTGGACTATACGACGAGGCGGTACCCAGAGGCAGGCCACTGGGCGGGACATACTCGGAGCAAACGGCGGGACCCGAGGAGCAGAGGAGCTATCTGTACCCACCCTTCAGGTGGGATTTCCAGTGGACAGCTCGGCGTAGAAGCTTTACTTTTCAGTTGCTGTTTTCCCTTTCGAGTTGTACTTTACAGTTGGGCTTGTATTTCCGGCCCCTTTTTACTTTCCGCACTTTTAGTTGTACTCTGTTTTTGCTTTGTGTTACTTTCCGCTTGCTTACTCTGTGGTGTTTGATTACTTTACAAAGGCAATGCCTTCCCTTTTTACCGGGATTTACGCCTTGGTGCTAGTCGCCAGCCCCTGGCCTATGGAAGGCGGGCTTGGGGTAGTCACGGCACGGACCCCGAGGGCGGGTCGTGACATTCAGAATCCAAAATTTCGTGGATCTGGAATTGTTAGATAAATTTTTTTGGGTATACACATTTTTTTAGAAAAATAATCTTTATAAAACCCAAGATATTGAACATTATTTAAGGAACAATTTTTCTTCTAATGCCCACCACTTTGACATTTAGTACAAAAAGGGGCTCTAGAAGGAACAAAATATTAGTTTTTGAAAACCTGTTTTTGGTGAGTATAACCTACTACAGTATTGTTTCCTTGATGTTTAAGTTGAGAATACATCTTTCCAATTTTTCTTTCCCAGAGGTAAAGTTTGCAAGAAGCTTCTTAAGAGAAAATATTTTGGATTTCAGTATGATGACTAAATTCCTATCCTCAAGAATCAATTCCTTTTAGTAAGATTTTTCCTAAAAAAAATTTATCTCTAAAATACCATTATTATGATTTTTAGAAAGTCCTTCCTTAACAGAATTTTCTTCCTCAAGGTCCCAAGAATGTTTTTCTAAAATCTCATCTTTATCTCTAATATCTATAGAAAAATATGAAATCTCTTTTTTAAGAATTTCTTACCTAGTGTTTGCCTTGTCTAATTTCGTAGAAATTTTACAATTTCTTGCTTCATGTAACATGGAAAATCTAGAAAATTATTCATATGAAGGTGTTTCTTTATCTTATGAGGATGAAGTATCTTCACTAGAAGTACTATGTTTTTAATAGTAATTCTTATCAAGAGATAAATTTGTTATAGCCTTAGCAGTGCATACCTTGGTTATAATACATGTATTAGGGAATGAAGTAGTAGTAATGAATACCATATTCTTTTATGCTGATGAATCATATTTAGAATATCTACTTTCTGAAGAGTCTCTACAGCTAGAAATCCAAGTATCATTAGCTTTAAGGCTTTTCTAGTGCTTTGATCGATAGAATATCTTCTTGTTCCTTTTTGAATTCCTTTCTTTCTTTTCCTTCTACTTCAACAAAGGACAATCAGGTCTGATATGACCTGTTCTTCTACATTCATAACATGTAACTTCTCTTTATTTCTTATCTTGTTAGTCTTTATTCTTGTACTTATTTTGATGATTCTTCTGAGAAACAATCTAGTTCATTCTCTGAGCAAGATTAGCTAATTCATTATCATACTTTTCTATGTCACTAGATCTTAACTGAATAATAACATTCCTTGTCATTGATCTAGTTACTCTTACTAGGGTCTGGGCATTCATATGTTTAGAAGTGGTTGCAAAAGAAAGTCCACCATTCCCATTCTTCTTTTTAACATTTTCAGCATCTCTTTTCATTCTTGTTTCATGCTGAAGAAGAGTTCCAAACAACTCATCTAAGGAAATCTGAGTGACATTCATGTTTTCATCAATAGATGTCCTCTTTGACTCCCATTAATTTGGAATGATATCGATGATTTTTTCTATAATGTCCTCATCATACAAACCTTTTTCTCCCATAGATTGAAAGCTATTCACGATAGTCATAGACCTTTACTCTACATTGCTTATAGGTTCTCCATAAGGAATGTTAAAGCCACATTATTCAGCTCCCAACATAGATCTTCTGGTCTCTTTTACATTAGATGTACCAAAATGTGTAACTTCAAGTTTCTTCCAGATACTGTTTTTAGCTTCACACGATGATATTTGAATATAGATGTTCCTATTCAGGGAACATAACAATGTATTTCTGACTCTGAAGTTTTCTTGATATTATGATTTCTCCTGATTCGTAGAGGTTCTCAATTCCTTATCCGAAATCTTATAATCTCCAGGCAGCATTAGATAGTTATCAACTCTAGTATTGATAACAAAATTCTTCATCCTATCTTTCCAGTACTCACAATCATTTCCATAAAAAAAAGGAGATCTGGTAGGATTTAGATTATCTATGGAACGAACATTTAAACCTACCATCCACAAGAAAATATTTTACACACAATCTTGTTAGTAGTATGAGTTTTTAAAGGAGGAACATATCCTAAAAAAGGAAAATTTTGAGAAATATTATCTCTATGAAAAATTGAATCTGAACTATGATTCCAAAAAATAGATTCCTAAAAAGTATGAATCCAGAAAATATGATTTTGAGAAATCAATTATGAATATTCTCTTCAAAATCTAGTCGTGTGATTAATTCAGATTGAACCAATCCCCTGATACCAATTTATGATTTGGTATGTCTGAGTATGATATACTCTATAATACCAAATGTAGGATAAAATAGTAAAATGAGATACAAATACAAGAGGGGGGTGAATTTTACACTTTAAAAATTACTTTGTAACTTTTACAAATAAACAAAAATTCACAACACCTCTGAGTTCTAATAACTTTCTTGATTCTGGAAAAATTGATTCCAGAAATGAAACTTAACAAAAATTTACACCAAATAAGATTACACCTTAAAGCATATAAAATCTAACTAAATCAAGGAACAAGTTGAGTAAGTATAAGAAAGATATACTTTCCTTAACAATACAAAGGCACAGTAGAAAAACAAAGTAGTAACACTATAAGTAACCAGAAGAAACTCTTTTAACCCAAAGAGGAGGGTATCCAACAAACCTAGATAAGAGGTCCCTTGATTTATACATTCAATAAATTCTGTCTTACCCAATCCCAGGTAATCCCTCAATCCAAAGTTCAGTATCTGTCTTCATATCCCCCAAGCCCTCGAATTGTAAGGAAATCCGCACCTATGACTTCACAACCCGAAGTCCCTGATTTTAAGGAAATCGAACCTCATAACTAAGCAAATATGCACGAAGAAAAGCTTAAAAAATTTGTTCAAACATTCTACACGAAGCCTGAGTGTTTATTAGAGCCTCTCTCTGTAGAAATAACTTATGAATGTTCTGAGCTTCAAAATTCCAAAAGTCCCGAGCTCTTTCAAATGAGCTCTTATTTATATTTTTGGTTCCAATGGTCGGCTCCCTCCTACAGTGGTCATATTTATCCTTGAATTTCAGATGGACCTGTACACGTGTCACTCAAACAACGGTTAGTGAGTAACTGGAATCACGACATAATTTTATAACTAAACAATTGTAAGCATATGAAAAAACTAATATTCAGAATATAGGTAAATAAGAATTTGGAGTTTAAGCAAAAATAGATCCGGATTCTATTGTACAAGGATATTTTGATTCTGTTTTCAAGGAAATTAGAAGCTAAATTCTGTAGAATTCCAGAGTCTGAATTTCAAGGAAATTCAGAGTCTAGATTCACAAGAATTCAGAACCTGAACTTAAAAAGTTTGGAGTCAGAGTTCATGAGAATTCGGAGTCAGAACTCATAAGAGTCCGGAGTCTATATTCAGAGAACGAAGATTAAAAACTTGGACAATTTTGTAATCAGAATTCATAATCTGAATTCGGAGTCAGAAATTTTCATAAGTTCATAATCAGAATTTGGAGTCAAACTTCATGAATGTTTTTATCCAGAATTTGGATTTGAACTACATGAATGTTCGTTACCATAATTCAGAGTTGAACTTCATGAGAATTCGTATCTAGGATTCAGAGTTGAACTTCATGAGAGTTCGTATCCAGAATTCGGAGTCTTAAACAGAATTCCTCATATCTATGTATTATATGATTCTAAGGTTTTGGTCTCAATCCAAATTTTACACTTAGAAATAAAATGTTATGAAAAATAAAAACAAGGTATGGTAAATTTCCTTGGGGAAGAAAATTTTCCTTAGAGAAATAAAACCATGGGTAAAAAGAGTATTGCTATGTAATAAGGTGTTTGTGATTTTGAAAACAAGAAGGAATGGTAAAGTAATAAGGAAACCTTAATAAATCAACAATCTCCCCCTTGAAAGAATGAATGGGAAAGTCATAAGAAAAACATAATTGACTCAACATGCAGTACTCAAGAGAAACTTTGAACCCAATGACTTCTACAACCCTTTCCAAAGCCATGCTGTGAATTGGGAATCTCAGCCTAAGACTATAGAACATGGTACACCATGATGTCACACTATCTGAAAGATGTGAATTCTACATAACTCATTAAAAGATTATGTATCATGGATCAATAATAATTGAGCTACATTGGTCAACCTATCGATAATCACCCATAATTTTTCATTTCCTCGAGCATACCATGTAAAGTCTATTACAATATCCATGGTGATGTCATTTTTTTCCACTCAGGAATGGATAAAGATTGTAAAAGCCCAGTGGGTCACTGGTGCTCTTCCTTCACCTACTGATAGGTGGAACATGAAGTGATGAATCCCAATATTTTATTTTTTCATACATGGAAACCAGTAGTGATGATGAATATCCCAATACATCATGGTAAGATCCAGGTGAACTACCCAAATTGAGGTATGGGATTACTCCATTAGCTCTTCTTGTATCTGTAATGGAACCCAAACACATCCATGGTAGATTATGGTCTCAGTGCTATCAAAAACCCATACTGTAGGTGGGTTCTATCCTAGGACACTTTCCCTCAAAACAAGTTTCTTTAGATCAGGTAAATGTCACATGTGAATTTGATTCAGAAGGGCGGATGTCCAAATAAGAGATTCTAAAACTGTTTTCCCATGCTATTCCTAAACCTTAATATGAAATTCAAAAAATGTATCCATTATCTCCCACTCACTACTAGCCACTTGGATGGCCTGTGTCTAAGTTTTATTGATCAATGCATTATCCACATAACTTCCTTTACTAGATGTATAAGAAATATCCAAATCAAATTAATATAAGTATTCTACCTACCTATGTTGTCGTAGATTCAAGCCTCTCTATGTGGATATATATTTGAAGATTGTATGATCTATGTAAACAATAAACCTCTCACATAGAATATAGTGTCTCCAATAACAATGATCAGGAACGATGACGTCTAGATCGAGGTAGTGCATATGATAGTTTATCTTGTGCGTCCTTAATTGGAGAGATCCATATGCAATGACTCGGTCACCATATATCAAAACTACACCCAGCCTGATCCCTGAAACATGAAAATAAACTATATAACATTTGACCAGTTGGGTTGAATAATAATTAGATCTGATGTGTGTATTTTTTTAACTCTTGAAAGGCCTTCTCACAAGCTTTAAACTATAGGAACTATACACCATTCTTAGTCAGGGCTGCGATATGCACTAGAAAGTGGGAAAATTCCTTGATGAAATTCCTATAATAGTCTACACGCCCTAAGAAATTACATTTATCAAACACATTCATGGATATCTCCTAGGATACAATAATTATCATCTTCTCTAAGTCAATATATTCAACCCGCTCTGATATTATATTACCTAATAAGTGAACCTCATTGATCCAAAAGTGTTATTTACTAAGCTCTACATAATGTCGGTTCTCTCCAAGTATACTCAGCACAATCTCAAAATGGATGGAATGGTCGTGTCTGGTACACAATTACACATAGATATTGCCTATGAAGACTACCATTAATGAATCAAGATATGGGATAAAATCATGATTCATCAAACCCCATAAGACTATCAGCACATTCCTCAATTAGAATGGAATAACAAAGTACTTGTTCATGATATATCTACAACAAAATGTTATAAATGCTATATATGATGGTTTCACATGAACATAATGATAGCCTGACCTGAAATCAATCTGGGATAAAGTTGTTTCTTTTCGAATCTAGTCGAGGAGGTCATCTATATGAGGTAATGGATAAGGGTTCTTCACTATAAGATGATTCAACCATATATAATCCATATAAAATCAAAGGGTACCATCCAAATTATTGTCTAAATGAATAGGTGAACCCCATGGTGATGTGATGGGTCTAAAAGAACCCTTAGCCTCTAGATATCTATGTTGCTTCTTGAGTTATGGGAGCTCTATAGGTTCCATCATATATAGAGGAATGGATAATGGTGTCACACCTGAAACTATCTCTATGGGGAACTCAACCTATATCTAAGAATGCAAGCCTGGGAAATCTTCTAGGAATAAATCCATGAAATGATCCACAACTTAAGGGAACTCCACATGTTTCATTCCTAAATTTCTCATAAGGAGAATCGCTAGCTGAGTGATCATTCTACCAAGCCCAGATCATTTAGGTCCATATTTAATTGTCTGAATACCCCGTTCACATTTTTGTATATATGCATTGACCATAGGAGAAGTAAAATACACTATCTGTAAATAAAAATCCATTAGGACAAGATTAAGTGTGAGCCATTTCATTCCATGAATGATGTCGAAGTTGGTCATCTCATGGATAATTAAATTCTAGATGAAATGGCTCCCACCTATCTCAAGGGGGAACTCTTAAAACAGACATATTACCTATGTTATAACCTCTAGTGGAGTGTTGAGATAAATAACACCACAATAGTACTCTATTGAGTGACCATGGATTTCCACACTCATAGTTGATATGAAGGAGTGAGATACACCTGTATCAAAAAGGGATGAAAATTAAATAGAGGCTACTAAAATAGTACCCATATCTAAAAATATCCTGTAATTATGATCCTTATACATTTTCTGCACTGCATACATATGGCCCGAACCACCACCCTTAGATTCAGTCTGACTAACCTGAGTAGATCCACTCTAATATCACTGATGATTGGAAACCTTACTTCCTCAACCATAGCCACTACTACCTCATCCTTATTGGATAGTAAAATAAAAAATACCATCCTGATGTGGTGTCACATATCCTTTACCTGATAGAGATACTTGTATAACTTACCTATCACTAGATTTTGCATGTAAAGAATGGTAGAAACAATGAAGATGGCACATCCTTCTCTAAGCTCAACATTCCATTGAATTGCTCTTGCACTGAGGCTTCTGGTGGCCTATAATGTCATGTGGTGAAATACTATGAAACTGTCATCACTTGTGACCTAGTTGGAAGTGACCCCACTTGAACCCATGAAACATTGTTTTTTAACATTCTAACGAATCGTCACCCTAATACGAGACAAAATTGACCTATATTACAAGACCACTCTCCCTGAGATTCTTCTTTGTGATCAAGGATTGGTCCATTATCTCTATAAGGATAGTCAAACAAAATATTTTCACCTGTGAGTGGACATCATATCCAAGACCCTCCTCAAAATTCTTTACAACAGTCAATTCATCAGTCATTAGAGATGGGAAAAAATGCGGAATCTCAGTGAAGTAAACATGATACTCAAGCACTATCTTAGATCCATAATAATGATGAAATAACTCCCTGACTCAATCAGCTATAAAAACATAAGGAAAGAAGTGATCCAAGAAATTCGTCTAGAAGTGTTCCCAGGTCATGTCTTCATAACACTATGACTGAGATACCACATCCCACCAATGCATAGAGGAGTCACCAAGTATATAGGTATCAAGCTTCACCCTCCACTCTAGTGGAGCGTTGATATGGTCAAATATTGATATCATATATTATATCCATGCTTCTACAGCATGAGGGCCTCTATCCCCTATGAAATTGGGAGGATTATACTACTGAATGTCTGATGTATGTTCTTCCATGGTTAGGGAAGGCTAGCAATCACCCAGAATAGTCTGCATGAAACTCAGAAAACTATCCCATAACTGAGCATTAATGCCCAATGGATGATCAAAAGGAGGTTACATGGGAGGAACTATAGGAGGTATATTGGGTGGCTCATGACTCACCACCTTCAGAGTGTGCTCATCACCACAATCTTAGCATGTAGCATGATGACATAATGGTGGCGTAACTGTTCAATTTCTAAACGCACACCTCATACTAGATTTATATCAGACATGGAAAGAATGTAATGAATAAGTATGTAATGGAAGGTACAAGTCCTCCCAATACATGGCACAATAAATAAATAAAGTGATAAGAGGACAAAACCATGTCCTTCCTCTGAGCATAACACAACTCGAAACTTTCTACAAGAGCCATTTCTATGTAAGAGGTAAGGAACTCAAAAGGTTCTCAAGGAATTTAGCCTAAAATCCAAGACAAGGTAACATAAACTTCTCAAATTACCATATATGGTGGCCATTTATTTTTAATAGGTTGTTTTCATTTTAAAATTTAAGGATTTAATTACCCTTGTTCATTTAGCAGAGTTGGTTGTATCACTAACCCAATCCATGAGGACCTATAACCTCATGAGTTGAAAATGGAATTCAGTTAACCCAAAACTTAAAAAATCCTTACAGGAAAAATCATCATACTTATGTTTCTATAAAAAGTAGGAAATTCAAGATATAACAACTAGGCACAATATAAATCACATGAAAAATGGAAAATTCACACTAAAAATAAACGTGGCATGGAATTATGTATAAGATTTCATTCCCTATGGTGCCTAGTATGATGCATGTAATGTGATACCCTTGTTTCATCAGGATGAGGTAAAATAAATCACCATTTTGATCACACTGTCATCAATAACATAAAAAATAATGTTCATTACCAAATGGTGAAGTTAAATCAAACATCAATGGGATAAAAACTAAATTCAGTTCCCAACTCAGGGAATATGGATTTCCCCTATACATGGGTTAACTACATCAAAACAGAGGGTCAGATCCAAATTCATATATCTTTGTCTCATGTATAATATGTAATAGTAAGACAAAGAAAAATAAAACCTTTCATTATCAACGTTACCATTTTTATTCAAGGAAAACATCACATAACAAAGAGCATACAGGTCTAGGGGGGTTGGAAATAATGAAGGCCAAGGGCATCCCCCTGGATCAAGTTCACCACCTCAGGCTTAAAAAGAGACACATGAGAAATAAATTGAACCAGGATACAAGGGGTCGCCACAGAAGCTAGGTGGTCCACCACCTTTTTCCCCTCCCTCCACGTCTGAGTGATCCGAGCATCCCTGGTAAAGAGTGCCCTGCATATTCTGATTGTATACAAAATAGAACAGGGTATAGTCCCTCTTTCGCACAAAGCCTCCTAGATTATCTTCGAGTCCGTCTGCACTTGGGATATTTGAATCTCTCGTTGCTTGCATTGGGTGATACCCATTAGTATAGCCTTTGCCTCCACCAGTAAAGAATTACCTTCACCGTAATGCGCTATGAACGCCACATACACACTGCCCCTGAAATCCCGTAACACACCGCCGCCGCGCATATCACCCGAAACCCAGGGCCCGTCTGTGTTCAATTTGAGGCTGACGCCAGGCAGGTCTCATCGTACCCAGGAGGCCTACTACCCGATGGTCTGTTGAGAAGCTCCCTGGTGCTCATACAGTCCATGCGAGGAAGGGGAGGCCGACTAGTAGGCCTCTGTGCCGCATAGGTCTAGAAAGTTGCATCTCAACCTGGTGATTATGCTTCTACCAGAAGCAGGTTTCCCCTTATACCTGGCAAGATTCCAGGCAGACCACAGGCTCCATCACCCCACACTGAAGATACAGGCACGATCATAGACCTCCCTTGCAGACCCATCCGCCCCCTGAAACAAGTTCTCCAAGAACGGAATAGGTCATGTCGTATTAACTTGTCCCAGAAGCGCACCTTCCTCGGCATTAGTGTACCCAGTAATGGACCCGAAGAATCCCCACACTTGTCGTGCCCACTCGCCTTCGAAGAATATGTGTTTGATGCTCTCCTCGCTCCTGATCGCGCAGTAGTGATAGCCAGATGCCATGATAATCCCAAGACTTTTGATATTTTCATCAGTTGGAAGGGCCTGGTGTTGTATTCTCCATGTTAGGAAATTGAGCTTAGTCGGGATCTTCTTGCACCATAACTGTCAAAACCACCCCCTTGTTGTCCCCGATTACGATTGAGCCTGTGAAAATCCTTAGCATTAATGCGTCCCGAGGTGGAGTGTAACGACCCAAAGTTTTTCAATGGAAAATTACCTTCTTTTATTTATGTCATAAAAACACAAAATAATTAACTACTAAGTGATAAGTGACCTTTAAACATAATTTTTTCACCCCTATTTTTGGAATTTTAAAAATCCGACATACACGGTTGTGTTCAAGATAGTTTTTGGAGTCTAATGAAACAAAAATAATTTTTGGTGAATATTAAACTACCCTTATGAATAGTAAATAAGAGTAACATTACCTATGGATAATAAAATAAAATTTAGACATCTTAAAAAGTGACAAGTTGGCCTTAGTAAACGTTTTTGGTATTTTATAAGTCAAAATAATTAATTATAATTAATTAATTAATTTAAAAGAATATTTATTTCCCTGAAATTTATTCATAAAGTATTGAATCAATGTCTGATAGTTTTTAGATAATTTTATAAGACCCTACGTAATTTTTTAAAGAACTACAAAATCAGTTTTAATTTTAAAAACTGCTTTTTAAGTAAATTATGATTTTAATTAAAAATTAAATTAATAATATTTAGAAAATTATTTTTGAAAAATAGAAATCATTTTTGTATTCTACACGTCGAAAAATGGTAGGGGTAAATTTTTGGCTTTTTTCGGAAATATTTCAATTTTCGGGTAATAGTAAAAAATACAGTTTTTCACATAATCGGTGTACACTAAATTGCATCATTAATTATGTAATGATGACATAAACATTATAGAACTTTAGTTTCCGCCAAAACATATTAAATTTCATAAATTGTTCCTTTAAATACAATAAATCCAATTCTCAAACCTAAAAAGAACTTTCCAAAGCCTAAAGTCAAAAGGTGATTTCTTAAAGTGTCTTTTTCTCTTTCTTTCACTTTCCTTTTAATAAATTAATGAATTCGACTTATAAAGAAGATTTAAAGCCTAAAAATAATTTTATTATATTAATATATGATTTAGGATTTTTAAAAACTACTATTACAAGTGTAACTTATGATATATTATTTTATTTAATATTTTATACCAAAAACACCTCCCTCCTCATGTATAAATAAGCCCTCCCCCTCCTCTTTCCAAAACACACCTCTTAAACTTCAAGAATTGTATAAGATATACCCAATAATCTTCTTTAGCCCCTTCCGCACGTCCAAGAGATTCTGGTCTCATCAAAAGACCAAGATTAGGCCCTTAAGGAGGTTCTCAAGTGAAGGATTCAAGAGGAAATTTCCCTCCTTCTTCTCCTTTAATTTCCTTTCAAGTTCAATCTCCTTTCTTGATCTATCCCCACCTATCTTCATAAAAATTGTTTTGTAACTCCAGTATTATACATATAATGTAATATTATGATTCTAATGGTATATTATATCACCCCACACCCTTTCCCTCTTCCTTTTATTTTATTAAATAGAAGGTTGTTCATGTGGTGATAATTTATCACCTTCAAAAACAACATGCTCTCTTATTCCATTTCTACCTTCAGATCTGGTCATGAAACGATTTTTATGGTTGAACCAGAATATGTTATATATATTATGTTCTATTTTAAGTTCTGGAAATAACCTATGGCCATATTACTAAGTGAAAAGTTAAAACGAGTTCGCTGTGATCTAAAAGCCGCTCAAATTAACCCAAATAATCTGCATTTAATTCATATCTAATGATTCGTCCACATGGATCTAATATAACTCATTATAAAATCATTAAATATTCTGTAATATCATTAATATCATGTAATATCATTTTTGGATGTTTACCCATGAACTACCCAAACATCAATTTAAGAATATAAGTGGACCGCTCACGAAAACCATGAAAACGAACATCCCCGATCAATGTTTTTAAACTCTATAAGTCATCCAAAGGAACATAATATGAAATAATGAAACCAGAATGAACCCTATTAATGTATAAAAGGTTCTGTAATTTCTAATTAATGAATATAATGTCATTATACAGGACATTAAAGAGAAGGAGGCATCCGAGTACAAGGTAAGGGGAAATCTCAAACCCAATTTTTCTTCCTTCGGGTTCTCCCTCTTTCACTCCATTTTTTATATGGTTACTCATAAAAGATCATTTGTTCATCGTTTACTTTACTTTTCAGGGATATACATGTTTTCACTGGTTTTTATGTGCATCAAAATGTTTTGCAAAAGAACTCGTCTTTCAAGATCTCACCTTTTACCTCTCATTCAAGGTTGATGGTTCTTGTATCAAGTATGTTGTTCTCTCTTTATTTTGAGAACCCAAAGCTTATGAATGTGTTATTATGTGATGAAACCCATTAATTTCCATGGGTTATTTATTTAAATGTTAGATATGTGTTCCATGTGGCAATCATGATAATGATAATATTATGATGTGACAGGTGCGCCTAGAATTATATAGCGCATTATGAATGTTTAAATGTGACGGGTGCACCCAGAATTATATAGCACTCCAATGCATTGGGTAAAGTGATGAATCTCATGAGTAAATGTTAATGATCTGTGAAAACTATTCTAGCTTTTTTCACAAGTATGTGTCGTAGTTAACCACTAAGATATGATGTTTCATTTTTATGCATTGCCACATTTCAAGTTTATTGTTTATGATCTTCTCATGTTCATGATCTTTTGACTACATCATGATTATGCTCACCCCATGCTATATTGTTCTTATCTATCCTCTTACTGGGATTCTAGATCATGCCTTTTTATGTATATCCTCTGGTGGATACATGTACTAAGGAGAGGACAAGTTCCACTAATAAGCTAGTGAATAAGAAATTAAATAAATGTTTATGGTTGATGTTGTATTTGTTATGTATGGTCCTAGTTTTCCCAAGACACTAAACCTATGGATCCTCTATGTGTAATATTATTTTGTTGTTTATCTTTGAAATGATGTAATATTAATGTAAGAAAAGGCCGGGTCGCTATAGTTGGTTTTAGAGGGAGGTTTAGTTAATTTGGGAATTAGGATTAGTAAACCCTAGAGAAAACCTCTAGTATGAGACTAAGTACAAATAAGCACCTAGGGATACCATATGTTATGTTTTTGGAATAAATTGTTTAGATAAATAAGCTATTAATGACTTGTTTAGTTATGTTTTGTTCTATCCTTTTCTATTTTAGAAAATGGTGGGAATGAGGTGAGGTAATGAAGGAGAAGTACCCTCACCTGTTTGTGTGAAGTGAAATTTCGGGGGCGAAATTTCTTTATGGGGGAAGAATGTAACCACCCAAAGTTTTTCAATGGAAAATTACCTTCTTATATTTATGTCATAAAAACTCAAAATAATGAACTACTAAGTGATAAGTGACCTTTAAACATAATTTTGTCACCCCTATGTTTGGAATTTTAAAAATCTGACATACACGGTTGTGTTCAAGATAGTCTTTGGAGTCTAATGAAACAAAAATAATTTTTGGTGTATAGTAACCGACCATTATGAATAGTTATTTGACCATTATGAATAGTAAATAAGAGTAACATTACCTATGGATAATAAAATAAAATTTAGACATCATAGAAAGTGACAAGTTGACCTTAGTAAACGTTTTTTGTATTTTATAAGTCAAAATAATTAATTATATTTAATTAGTTAATTTAAAAGAATATTTATTTCCCTGAAATTTATTCATAAAGTATTTAATCTATGTCTAATAGTTTTTATATAATTTTATAAGACCCTATGTAATTTTTTAAAGAACTACAATATCAGTTTTAATTTAAAAAACTGTTTTTAAGTAAATTATGATTATAATTAAACATTAAATTAATAATATTTAGAAAATTATTTTTGAAAAATTGACATCATATTTTTATTCTACACGTCAAAAATGGTAGGGGTAAAAGTTTGGGTTTTATCAGAAATACTTCAATTTTCGGGTGAATAGTGAAAAATACAGTTTTTCACATAATCGGTGTACACTAAATTGCATCATTAATGATGTAATGATGACATAAAAATTATATAACACTAGTTTCGGACAAAACATATTAAATTTCATAAATTTTTCCTTGAAATACAATAAATCCAATTCTCAAACCTAAAAAGAACTTTCGAAAGCCTAAAGTCAAAAGGTGATTTCTTAAAGTGTCTTTTTCTCTTTCTTTCACTTTCCTTTTAATAAATTAATGAATTCGACTTATAAAGAAGAGTTAAAGCCTAAAACGAATTTTATTATATTAATATATGATTTAGGATGTCAAAAAACTACTATTAAAAGTCTAAATTATGATATATTATTTTATTTAATATTTTATACCAAAAACACCTCCCTCCTCATGTATAAATAAGCCCTCCCCCTCCTCTTGCCAAATCACACCTCTTAAACTTCAAGAATTGTCTAAGCTCTACCCAATAATCTTCCCTAGCACCTTCCCCACGTCCATGAGCTTCTGGTCTCATCAAAAGACCAAGCTTAGGCCCTTAAGGAGGTTCTCAAGTGAAGGATTCAAGAGGTAATTTCCCTCCCTCTTCTCCTTTAATTTCCTTTCAAGTTCAAGCTCCTTTCTTGATCTCTCCCCACCTATCTTCATCAAAATTGTTTTGTAACTCCAGTATTATACATATAATGTAATATTATGATTCTAATTGTATATTATATCACCCCATACCCTTTCCCTCTTCCTTTTATTTTATTAAAGAGAACATTGTTCATGTGGTGATAATTTATCACCTTCAAAAACAACATGCTCTCTTATTCCATTTCTACCTTCAGATATGGTTATGAAACCATTTTTATGGTTGAACCAGAATATATTATATATATTATCTTCTATTTTATGTTCTGGAAATAACCTAAGGCCATATTACTAAGTGAAAAGTTAAAACGAGTTCGTTGTGATCCAAAAACCGCTCAAATTAACCCAAATAATCTTCATTTAATTCTTATCTAATGATTCATCCACATGGATCTAATATAACTCATTATAAAATCATTCAAGATTCTTTAATATCATTAATAACATGTAATATCTGTTCTGGATGTTTACCCATGATCTACACAAACATCAATTTAAGAATACAAGTGGACCGCTCAAGAAAACCATGAAAACGAACATCCCCGATCAATGTTTTTAAACTCTATAAGTCATCCAAAGGAACATAATATGAAATAATGAAATCAGAATGAACCCTATTAATTTATAAAATGTTATTTAATTTCTAATTAATGAATATAATGTCATTATATAGGAAATTAAAGAGAAGGAGGCAGTCGAGTACAAGGTAAGGGGAAACTCGAACCCAATTTTTCTTCCTTCGGGTTCTCCCACTTTCACTCCATTTTTGTTATGGTTACTCCTCAAAGATCATTTTTTAATCATTTACATTAATTTTCTAAGATATTCATGTTTTTAACTAGTTTTTAAGTCCATCAAAATGTTTTCCAAAAGAACTCTTCTTTCAAGATCTCACCTTTTACCTCTCATTCAAGGTTGATGGTTCTTGTATCAAGTATGTTGTTCTCTCTTTCTTTTGGGAACCCAAAGCTTATGAATGTGTTATTATGTGATGAAACCCATTCCTTTACATGGGTTATTTATGTACATATTTGATATGTGTTCCATGTGGCAATCATGATAATGATAATATTTTGATGTGACGGGTTCACCCCGAATTATATAGCGCAATATGAATGTTTAAATGTGACGGGTGCGCCTGGAATTATATAGCGCTCCAATGCATTGGGTAAAGTGATGAATCTCATGAGTAAATGTGAAATGATGTTTGAACAAGATTCTATCTTTGTTCACAAGTATGTGTGGTAGTTAACCACTAAGACATGATGTTTCATTTTTATGCATTGCCACATTTCATGTTTATTGTTTATACTTCTTTCATGTTCATGATCTTTTGCCTACGTCATGATTATGCTCACCCCATGCTATATTGTTCTTATCTATCATCTTACGGGGATTCTAGCTCATGCCTTTTTATGTATATCCTCAGGTGGATACATGTACTAAGGAGAGTACAAGTTCCACTAAGAAGCAAGTGAAGGAGAAATTAAATAAATGTTTATGGTTGATGTTGTATTTGTTATGTATGGTCCTAGTTTTCCCAAGACACTAAACCTCTGGATACTCTATGTGTAATATTATTGTGTTGTTTATCTTTGAAATGATGTAATAGTAATGTAAGAAAAGGCAGGGTCGCTATATGGAGGAGGTGAAGACGCATCGATCCGGACCTGGGATCATGACTATAGAGTCATAAAGATCTTACTGGTTCTCATCCAGGATTTCTCTGAAGAACTAGGGAAACTGGCTCGCCTCCCTGAAAGAAATCCGAGGGGTTGGACAGCCCAGGTATCCCAGGATAGAACCCGACCAGTTTTGGTGCCAGAAAAGTACATTACCCTCCCCAATAATCCACCTCTATGTATGAAATAATCTTGGAATATTGTAGAACACCAATTTCTAGAGTGGGGAACCTCTCCCTGAGAGGATATCAGCATTGACCCCATAGCAGGGAGCCATCATCTTACCCCACAAATTTTGTTCTTCAATCACCTCCAATTCCAGCTTCACGTGCATGTAATAGATTATGTTCTCCAGACTTTTGACATTAATACCTCCCTCCTCAATGGGCCGTGCCATTTTCCTCCATGAGACCCAATGCCTCTTACCTTCTAAAGATACATCCCACATAAACCGAGCCAAGATGTTATCAATGGTTCTGATGAAACCCTTTGGCACATTGGTGGCCGAAAGGGAATGCACTAGACTGGAAGAGAGTACCCTATTGACAAGAGTGATTCTACCTCCAAAGGATAATAAGTGATTCTTCCAATTGAGTATGCCCCCCATTATCTTACTCACAACATGATCAAAATCATTGATGCACATACGACCCGAAGACACCGGGGTGACAAGGTATTACATTGGAAATGATCCTCGACTCATACCCAAGATTCTTCCCATATCAGTCACCCTATCCAGAATGCATGTGTTTTCCACGTAGAATCCACTCTTTCCATAGTTAATTTGTTGGCCACTCCAGTGACAATATTCCTCAAGAATATTGACCATGCCCTGCACAGATCTCCTTCTCGCATTTATGAATAGAAGGGTATCATCCGCGAAAATTAAATGAGATGTGGGAGTGAGGTTAATCCTCCTACAGTAAGAGAGAACGTCCCCTCTAGCAATTCCCATGTTGATCGGCCTGCTCAAGGTATCCTGCATGAGAATGAAAATGCTCGCGGACAGCGGGTCGCCCTGCCTGAGGCCTCTAGCCGTCTTGAAGAATCCTTCTATTCTTCCCATAAATGCCACCTCCATCCAAACTGAGCTGAAACACCTGAACATGACATCACAAGAACAGATGGAGATACCCATCTTCTTTAGGACCCTGTTGATGAATCCCCATTCAATCCTGTTATATGCCTTGCTCATATCCAGCTTGATGGCCAAGTTTGAACCCTGATAATTGGTAGGAAGGTCTCTTAACATCTCATGTGCCATCGCAATGGCTCCCCAAAGAGAACGATCTTTTACAAAGCCATGTGGTTCCCTGTATATCCACCGATTCATGCTCCCCGACATCCTCTTGTTGATTGTGCTAGCCAGAATTTTGTATGTGAAATTACACATACTCACAGGCCGATAATGATGAAGGGACGAAAGGTCCTTAGTTTTTGGAAGCTGGACAAGAGTCATGGCCGAAGAAATTCTAGGGAGGCTTCCCCCTCTAATGAAATCCTGAATAGTGAGGATGATGTCCCCCTTCACCACATCCAAGGAAGTTTTATAGAAAGATCCAGGAAAGCCGTCAGGGCCTGCATCACTCTCATGATTAAGTTTTTCCATAGCTGCACTGATCTCCTTCTCCTCCGGGACACCCTCCATCAGCTCATTATCATGAGTATAAAAAAGGTTATGAATCCTCTCCCGGAAATCCTCACCCCCCTCTAGATACCCTTGAGTCATGTGCAGGCTAGGGCATGCGAGAAGGTCCTTGAAATGCATGAAATTCATTTTCCCAACCACATCCCTGTCATCAGTGAAGGATCCGTCCTCAAGGGCCAAGTTTGGTTTGATGATGTGTCACCTCTCCTTGATGCAGGAATGGAAAAAATCCATATTCTTATCACCCTCCTTGAGCCATTTTACCATCGAGCAGTCCATGGCCTTACTTTCCTTCGATAGAAGCAAGGCCTCTAGATCATTCTTCTTTGCCGATAGCTGTCCAAAGACATCATCGTCCCAAACCTCCTCAATACTTGACTCGAGCCGTTCAACTTCCTTCTTGATCTCTTCCAACTCCAGATATAGGGGGGAATAATCCTAGCCCATTAAAGAAGATCCTTCTTGAGCCTCCTCAACATTCCATGCAAAGCACCCCAGAAATGACCCTGGATCGGTTCCTCGTAGCTTCCTCTCACCGTCTACTGATAACCCGGAGCGCTAGACCAGCGCATCATGTATCAGAAGCCCAACTGCACTGCCTCTCCCCTTTTCAGGGACAAAAAGATAGGGGAATGGTCCGAGATGCTGTGAATCAAGTGGTCAACCTTCATTCCTAGGAACATAGTCACCGCATGTAGATTAGCTATACAGCGGTCAAGCCTGCTTCAGCAGCTGCCATTGCCCTTCCAGCTGTTGCACCAGGTGAACGGTTCCCCTGTAAAACCCAAATCCAGCAACCCTTTCCCTACCATAAAGTGAACAAAGGCCCTAATATCCCCCCCCCGTGGAAAGTCACCTCTGCCCTTCATCTCTACATGGTGTGCGAAAAAATTAAAGTCGCCTCCCACTATCCAGGGTTGGTCCCCTGGGTCCAAAGAGTTCAGATCACTCTATAAAGTCTTCCTCCGCTGAGCATCACAACTGCCAAACACAAATGACACAAAAACGAAGGACCCTTCATAGGTCACCCTCATCGTGATATTATGATCCCCGGCCGGAATCAAATCCACTAAAACCTCTCTATGCTAGAAGGTCCAAATATACCTATTAGTCGACTCCCCATTCATTGATGAGTGATGCTTCACCTTACAGGAAAAGTTTTTTATCTTAGAAGAGTTCTGCTTGTGTTCATGTATCGTAACCACTTTGATCATGTGTTTCCTAACTTCCGAATATATGTAGTTAGTTTTGACCCTCGCTCCAACCCCTAGAGCATTCCAAATGAGGATGGGATTCAAGGATATAGAGGCATCCCAGAACAAACCCCCAACAATATGGTCACTAACGAAGGGAGTGCAGAGCAATCCCTTTCGTGCTGTTTCCTCAAAGAGTATCTCGTACGCACTCCCAAACCATGCCCCATAGGCGTAGAGGAGGAAGGGGTGAGCCTGGAAGGACGCTTTGACGCCTTCCCCTGAGCCTCCGGGCTGGGCGGCCCGGTTACCGAATCCACTAGCTGAATAACATGACTGCTCGAAGAAGGAGATCCGTTATCTCTGTCCAGTATTCTGACCTCTGAGGCACCCCTAGTGACCTGGGGAGTTTTAGCACTGCCCTCGCTGCCGATGCCTAATTTTCTGGCCCATGAAGCAACAGCCCTCCCCGACAGAGCAGCCCCCTGGCCCAGGGCTAACAAGGAATGAAAGGGGGCACTCGGGCCATTGCCTGCCTGAACAAACAAATACCCCCAGGGAAAAAAACTCTGCATCTCTGGGACTGCCTTCAACAAAGTAGCCAAGCCCTCACCAGACACAAGCTACCAACTGAAAGGGTAGAGCCTGGGCCGGGAAGCCTGTGGGATCTCACAGAGAGAATGCGAAATGAAACTGGTCTAACCCGAACCATAGGGAACCACAAAACCTGGGATAACAGGCACACAACTATCTTCAACAGTATAAGAAGATTCACAAGGACTGGGATAACCACCCACATCAAGAGGAGCCGTCCACTTGGACGCATGCATGGAGACAACAACAACTGAGATGGAAGAGCACCCATGCTCAGGACTATGGGCAACATGCCGCTTCCCGGGACGCAGCTTCCTACAGTTCTGCCCTGAATGCCCCTGGAGAGAACAAGCTTCATAGAAACGGGGGTACGACGGATATTCGATGGCCAAGGACCTCGCCTCTTAATCATGCACATTCAAGGACAACAACTCTGGACAGGGCAAAGAGAGGTCTGTAATGATGCAAATGCGGGGGACCAACAGCTCTACACCTCTACGGGTACGCACATCGGCACAAAGAAAACCCCCCAACGCATCTTCAATAGCCCTGAGGAAAGCATGATTTTGGAAAAGAAGTGGTAGGCAAGGAAAACATACCCAGACAACAGCCTGAGAGATCTCCTTTCCCTTATGTGCCTTCATCAACAAACGAGACAGATTGAAACACCAACGCCCAAAGGAACGGGGAGCGTTACACCAAGCCTGGATGAAATCAGCCTCCAAATCCATCACCATACAGAAAGAACACCTGGGAATCACGAAGATCCGAGCCTCTTCCTTCAAACCCCAAGAGCCCACAAAGCGTATGAATGCTGGGAGCAAGGACTTCTCTGCCCCGAAACGCGCCACCAATGACCATTTGAGCCCCACCACAGCTTGGTCGAAAGTCGACGTAGGGGCCATCAGCACGCACCGCGCTCCATCCCTCAACACGAAGTGAGAAAACTGGTCGATTTATGAAAAGCACACATAAGAAACCCCAGATTCCGGTCCGCACATCGCCTCCTTGAACGATCTCACCGGGTGGAGATGTGGAGGAGGAGGAAGGGAAGGAGACCCCCCGCGGGAAGGGCAGCCCGAAACCAGAAAACCCACCCCTGGGTCGAAGGTCGCTGGGGACGGTCGCGCTGCCTGGGGGCTAGGCTCTGAGGCTTCTAACTAGAAGTGAGGGCCTAGGGTGTGTCTATGAGATACTATTCTTTCATACATTATAGTATGAAAAATGGTAAACAATAATAAGGAATATAAAAATCATAATAATGAGAAGATAGTAGTAGAAACAATAAATAACCCAAACAAAGTAAACCGATAACTAGATAAGATAAATAATAATACATGGTACAAAAGTGATGATGATGATGTCATGAGTCCATTAAAAAAGGGATGTTCATGGAAAACAGGTGTACAAGCACAAGCAACATGCTATCAAAAGTTTAAAAAATGGTAAACTGCTACAATATCAACTCAAGCATAGGCTCGATTCTTTGAACCCATCTCTATCTTCAGCAACAAATAAGTCAAGAATCAGAAGAGGTACACTTTCATTTATTCGTACATGTGGTCATAAAGACTACTCGGGTAACAAATGGTTCCCGAGAAGGGTGTGAGATAATAATCTCCGTGGGTTGGCATTGATGGTGTCTAGGGCATTCATTTTTTGTGTTATAAATTATAATTAGTCCCCCATATATAATAAATGATAGTGTGGTAAATAAAAAGCCACTATAACTTTGTCCGAGTTTCTTAGTGGACACCCATCGCATATCACATACTTCACCATACAATGGGAGTCTTAATGAGGAACTTGTTTAGGTTATAAAATATATAACATGAGATATGGTAAGTAAGGTACTCAACAAACCGTAGCCCAAATATTGTGCTCTTTCTTGGGGTCTCAATTCCATGTTATCACTGGAGAATAATTGAGAGTAAGTAAAATTATCACAAGTTCATAATCATGATCATATAAAAATAATGGATGAATATCATATTATTAAACAACCAAACAGACAATGAAAACAAAAAATCCCATTAAATTAAGAGGTGGAGTCTCATGACCATCCATGGAAATCGAAAAGAATTCCATGTGTCACAATGGAAACATCCAATATAATCCAATACCACAAAGCCCATATATGGTGAACCTCATGGAATCCCAAGCATTGATATGAGGTATGATAACCACTAAATCCATCTAGGTATCTTACAAAAGGAATGAGTTTCACCCAAGGCATGGCGTAGCCATCTTTAGAAAATTTCCTCAAACCGTTGCTGCCCTTGGGAACTGGTATCACTCAGGAGTATAATAAATCACCTAGTAAGACCTTGTATGTAATGTCAATGCATCTCCCGAAATGTTTCAGGTTGTAACCCATTGAGCATGAGAAGTCCCTTCCACGTGTCCTTAATATGATACTCATGTGTTCTCCGAGCCCATGACAAGTGCCATATCAAACAAAGAATACATAAAAATCAATGAATTTTTGATTTCTAACCAACAATAATCACCTCAATACCATAATCCTCTATTAACCAAGTTAATAAATTCAAGACAAAAAATCCATGTAACATCTCATATATAAAGGTAATGATCATTTAATAAGATTAAGCATGGTATGATGAATAACCTACATGGAATAAGCCTTAAAAAAGTGTATGTCAACACATGAAATTTCAATAGCACAAGAAAATTTTTTTAACAAGTATTTTGTATGGTTCAATCCACTAATAAGGGAATAAATAATAATCAAATTGCAAAAGAAATGAACAAAAAGACTGGCATATGGCCTCAACATGTATCTTACCAAAATTTACTTAATGATATTTCTATATCCCAAGAAATCAATATCGAAAATGTATTACATGAAAAATGATCAAGAAATATAACCAAAAAATTCATAAGCATTCGAAATAATATATGTTATTTAACATCACATGGAATAGTGCATAAGAATTTAACATAGGTCATTATAATAATTCACTTAGAATAAAGATGGGAATTTGAGTATAATACCATAAAGAAAGGCATATTGCATCAATTATAATCTTTTATCGCAAGTCCTTAGGATTTCATTAAATCAAGGTACTCATGTAACTTTATGTGATTATTTTAGCATGCGAGGATTTTTTTTTATTCTAGAGACATTAAGCATGTCAAAGTTATAAGGCACTTCAAATAGGCCAAACCACTATGTTAAGACACAGGAATAACTAATAGGGACTCTATTCAAAGTATATTTATCATTCTAATTTTATTAATAAAATCATGGAATTATCAAGGCAACACGTACATAGATAATTTTTTCATATTTTAAACAAAGGAAAAAATAGGCCATTTTGGGTGGACACACCCAATGGGGTTTCTAAATGCAAACAGAACACCCATGGATGGGTTTCTCCATGAGAAATACTCTCTTAGAACACAGTAGATCAAGACAATCATTTTAATATTTGATAACAAGACTCGAAGGAAGGTCCCTATGGGGAGACAAAATGGTGCAATGTCAAAAGGGTTTAAAAAGAAGGGGGAAAAATTAGAGGCCCTACCTAAACGTTGTTGTGCTACAAAAGTCTTGTATCAAGGCTTTATTCAACCTAAAATGGAAGTAATCAAGAGATATAGGAAGACCCCCCAAAATTGGGATAAGTCTATCACATGGAAATAACACAACAAGGGTTGGAGAAACTAAGAAATCAAGGGTTGTGGATGAGAGAGATTACCGAGATGGTTCCATTGCTTTTGATGACAAAGAGATCCAACTACAATGGAGGGAGATTGATCAAAACCCAAATTACATAGAGGATGGTCTATTCGTACACCTATAGAGAGGAAAAACATGAGTGGAATGGATAGGGGAGAGGGAAAGGTTTAAAACATTTCCTAGAAAAACCACATAGTAGGTGACACATGGTTTGACCACTTGGTTGGCCAAACCATGTTCCAACCATACAATAGATTATGCTAGTTTTGGGTATAGTTCATGATCGACCACACAGTTTCACTAGCCATGTGTTGGCCGTGTGATAGCTCATTTCTCGAGATCTACAAATGGCTAGACGATTGTGCTCCTAGGTTGCATGGTTTTTTCTAACTATGTGTCATAGTCTGATTTCCCTATTTTTGATACTCTTGGATTCAAACGAGCCCCAAATGCACCCAAGAACTATATTTTTTGATTAGGAGTCAAACTAAGGATCGTTTTAAAGAATTTAATCTAGAAATTAAATGGTTCATACATTTTTAAAAATCTAATATGTTACAAGGATAAGGAAAATAGTTATTTTTTAAGGAGGAAAATGAATTTTTGGAGTGTAATTGAAGGGTTGGTGACAATAACCTTTTGTAAGTGAAAAGGGATGGAATATTTCTAAATACCCATATCTTTTTAATATTGGGAAGTCTCTCTCAGAGAAGGTGGATCAAAAATTGAGAGATAATGGATTTTAGAAGATATAAATTTGAAAAAGACCTGCATAATACATTATGACACATGTTTGTAATAAATTAGATAATTTTTCTCTTGGTTAAACATTTTTTTCCTGATATCCACTCTTACTACGAGATAAATTTTAACAAAGTAGTTGATATTTGATGTGTAAAATTGAAGCAATACATATTTCATTATTTTTACAACTAGTTAAAATTTTTAATTTCATGTAATATAATTTAATTTCTAATAGTGACAAAAAAAATTCAAATAATTAATGTATAATATATTAAAAATAAATTTTGTAGAAAAATATTATATAAGCACTAATATTTTTTATATAGGTTTATAACCTATAATAAATATGTATATATTTATAATGATACATATGAAATATATATATATTCTCGAAACCGGTTTAAAAAATCCTTCGAAATAATTCAATGCTCATAATGTTCTTAAAGAATTGAATTTAAAAATACTTTAAATTGAACTTTTCACTGTAAAATCAGTATCTTCATAAGATTCCAAAAAAATAATTTTATGAAAAAAATTATATTCCAAATAAAAAAATAAAATTCATTTATTTAAATTTATATATTTAAATTGGAAAAATTTACTTTAACATAAAATTATTAAATATAATGATAAATTTTTTTTACAAGGAAAATAAATCTTTTGGAAAAAAAATTATATTCTATATTATTCTATATCATTTTTTAATTATTGTTAACAAATTATTCATATAAATAATCATTACCATGAATTATTCATATGTTTCTTATGATAAGAAAATTCACAGTGCATCAATCAATTTTTGTAGAAATATATAATTATATGATTAAAATTATCTAATTATTAATTTTAATAATACCAAATGAATTTCATTCATATTAAAAGTTAACTTTAATTTATATATATAATTATTTTATAAATTAGTTACTTATATTCATTCTCATTAGCTAAATAAACTTCTTTTTATGGCCATACATAATATTTATATTTTTCTATAAATATATTATTGCTTTATTTAAGATTGGTATTGCATATAGAGAATGATATTGAACACAATGATTAATTTAATGATAATAAAATATTTTAAAATGAAACCATTATAAACCTATGTAGAAATTAAAAAGGATTTATGTTCCTTAAAGATATCTTTCTATCTCAGTTAATTTATTGTATGTCATGCGGAGTTGAGACCTTAATGAATACATTACCTCCCTCCCCCAACACGAAAGGCCTCCATAGAATGTCTTCATATGAAATCTAGTGGCCCTACACTACTAAAATCCATTACCGAATGGTACACACCTTATTAGTTATAATGTACAAAAAACCTTTCTCTACGATTTTTGCCTATCTCAACTAAGAGAATCATAGAGGTGACCTATAATTTATTTCATAAAGGGCCTGAAATTTTGTGATGCGAATCGAGGAGTGAAATATCTTATTATAAAGAAACTCCAAAAAAATGAAAATGATCTAGCCTTATCCAATATAAATCCAAGAACTATTCCCATAATATGTACTCAAATACTTAGTGGTAATATTATTTTAACCATTAGTATATCTGTGAAAATTCACAATCATCTACAATTGAGTCCTGAAATCCTCCTAAAAAACATTCTACAAATAGGGTGTAAACCAATTTCTATGGTCAGGGACAATAATCAAGGGTACTCCATGATGTTGGAAGATATCATGAATGAAAAATACATCCAAAATATCTAGAAATCATTAAAATTTATTACTCAAAAAGTGAGTCGAGATAGAAAGTTGGTTAAAAGTCAATCTGATTGCATCATAACCCCTCAATAACCATTAAAGTACTATAAAAAATATGTAGATATATTATCACATATCTATTCCATATCCTCAAGTGGTTTCATCAATCTTAAAAGAATCCAATTCCTATCCTTTAATTACTAACATGTACAGAATCGAGTGACAATCTCTATAACAAGCCTATATTTCACAACCCACCAAAACTACTTCCAAAGATCATGGAACATCCTTACAACATAGGAATATAACCATAAAAAAGATGTGTGGAAACCTCTTATAACATCCTTTTAAAGGGTGACTAGAACCTTAGTCCACTCTTGAAATAGAAAAATAAGATCCACACCCTTTCTTAATCCAAAAGGATCATGTCCTGTGGATATTTGGTTATGAAAGGCCTCAAAATCCCCATCACCATGATATAATTCCCTCACACACTATAGAGTTATTGGAGTTATAACTATCGATTGAGGGGGTTTTGATCCTTATTAATACTCAAAGGATTAATCTAATTAATAAAACTACTCTAATTCCTCTCCAATAAACTGGGAATTATATTTACACTAAAGATCATCAACTACCATATTACACTTCATTGGAGTGTAGAATATCTAAAATTTCATAATCATATAAAAATTCCAACCACTACTATAGTCTCAGATTATGTTATCTATGTGTAAAAATATCTCTGAGAATCATGTGTGATGAATGAAAAATAATCAACTCAATAAAAAGTTGGCACCTCTTATTCTTCAGGGAAAAAAAATATATATTATATCCTTTTCATGGGCTGTGTAGTTCTTCTCATGGTGTCTCATCTAGCTTTGAACTATATGCTATCAGTTCCCACCATTTTATCAACACACAACCAATGTAACATTGCATATATCTCATGACAAAAATCACTCAAGAAACTCTTCTAATAACATCAAATTTGGAGGGATTGTCAATCACTACCTCAACACCTAAATATGATTCCAACACATCTCTTATTAGATAAAAGTTAACCCATTCAGGTCAGAGAATTTAATGGAGAAACAATCCAGTAGAATTATGGAACGAATCTTCCATATAATCTAGTTAATCCTAAAATCCTTCACACCTCTTCCACATTATTAGGTCAATCCCGGACAAAAATTTTCTCAATATTTGGGTGATCTAAAACTACACCCTCATCTGATTTAACATATCTTATAAGTTGAAAATTTATAATCTATAATTTACACGTTGAGTGTTTTCCATATATTTTTTTCTATTTATGTGTGTGCAATTAAATATTGAAATTATATGAATTATTAGCCTATTTCATTGAGTAAATCTGAATGTTGTTGATAAAGGCCACCATGAATTGGTTAATGAAAGGAAAAATTATCCCCTTCATTTTTCCCATAAAAAACTATCACATCATTATTGACACAAAATGAAATTTCACAATACTCAAAATTAATATAGAAACATAGGGATTACATTTTTTGAATATCCACATTATGTACTGATAACTGGTTATAGCCTAACTTTATATCAATATCCATGAATCATGTCTTCTATTTCAACTAATCAATGTGTTTGAAGATATTTAGATGTGAATATTTAATCTCAATTATCACATGATTAAGGCGATGATAACCCACACATAATCTCAAGATACCATCCACATTCATGGGAAATAATATTGGATTTGAATAGAGGGGCACACTCAGAATGATAAATCATTTTCTATGAAGGTCCATTAACTATAACCTCAACTATCTAATATGGCCAAGTACTACTTTATTTTTTATTGAAGATATTATAGGTTTCTCGAGGTGAAATTCCATATAGGTCAACCTATCGATAGTAATATAAACATGCTACATATTCATGAAATACAACTAGTTAATCTTATAATAAAAACGAGAACCAAACATACATTGTGTCACGACACGTCCTTGGGGCCCGTGCCATGACTTCCCCAAGCCCGCCTTTCATATGCCATGGGCTGCCGACTAGCACCAAAGGTGAATCCTTGATAAAAAGGGAAGGAATTTCCTTTTAACATATAACTCATGTAGTCTGAACACAAGTAGTAAAACCAACAAGTACTAAAATAGAAATGAAAAGTGTGCTGAAAGTAAGTGGGCTAGAATAAAAACCCAACTGAACAACAAGTACAAGTACAAGTAAAAAAGGGAATACAACTACTAGATCATCCACTAGGGAATCCTACCTGAAGGGTTGGTACAGAACTCGAACAACTCATCCCTGAAGTGAGTCCCGTCTAGTCCAGCTCCAAGCATCCTCCCGTCAGTCACCCTCATCCTCGATCATGGCTGACCCTCGTCTGCACAAAACACAACAAGGTGCAGGAAAAGCCCATGCAGGAATGAGTATAAAAATACTCATTAGGGGACCCTGATACCCCAGAAGGTCTCCTAGAATACACTAAGGATAAACAATAAAAGTAAGATACAATAACGATGTATCAACCAAACTTACTTAGTTAAATTCCCATATACATACCGAAGTTACCAATCATAGTCAGGCTCCTACCCTTGAGCCAAAGCACAACCCAGTCTACAAATGAAGTAAAGTCAATCACCATGATGATAATGGATGAATGCCACGACTCAGCTCACACAGGTATACCACACATGAAGAGGGGTAGAGATGATTAGATGTGGACTCTGAATCAGCACTTCTGTCAAACCCACATAGGATCCTGGAATAGTATCAGCGCTGTCGAACCCACATAGGATCCTAGTACAGAAGTCATCACTATAGAACCCACGTAGGATCCCGGTATAGAAGTATCTACTGTCAAACCCACAGAGGATCCTGGTACAAAATTCATCACTGTCAAACCCATGTAGGATCCTGGTACAGAAGTCACTGCTGTCGAAACCACGGAGGATCCTGGTACAGAAGTCATCACTGTCGAACCCACGTAGGATCCTGGTATAGAAGTCACTTCTGTCAGACCCATGGAGGATACTGATACATATGTCATCACTTTCAAAACCACATACTATCCTAGTACAGTATTCATCACTGTCCAACCCACAGAGGATCCCGGTACATAAGTCATCGATGTCGAACCCACGGAGGATCCTGTCATCTTTGTCGCAGCCAGCCCTAGGGTTCTCGCACACAGTACACTCGATTCTGGGAGGGTCCTATCCTCGAGTAAAGAGTCGATACATCAACTACAAAATGTCTTATGTTGATTTATCCTGTAGTTCCGTCTCATCATAAAGAACTCAACAAGACAGATGGTGGGTCAATCGTACGTTCGGTTTGTGAGTTATTGGCATTTCCTTTCTAGGGGCCCGGTTGATTTTTAGGCTCAAACCAACCTGTCCGTACCCCAACTACGGCCGAACATCAAGTGGAGTATTCCAAAAGAATTTTATTGATCCAATAACTCCATCACTGCAGATGGTTCGTCGATCGGACACCCATAGGCCAAGATGCGGGCTAAATGGTGTAAATGGACCTAGCGGGTCCAGGTCTGGTCCGACCTAGTTGACCCACCCACCCCAAACCAGTCCGAACCGGGGTCTTACGCAGTCCAAGGTAACAGGTCTGCCGAGGGTGTCCCAGCCAATGGAAGCTCGGTCGTGGGTGGCCCAGCCGTGAGCGACCCGACGACCTGCCCCAGCCGCTCCCAGGGGGTGGAACGTGCCCCCTGGCCCTCGAACAGCTCTGCCGTTCGGGTATGAGTTGAACCAGTGCCCAGTGGCATAGGTCGAACACATATGGGACCCAACAGGGTCCTGCTCATCCAATATGGCCTGGGCAGCCAGACTCCCCGGCTCCACGTCGGTCGGCCCGGCAGGCCACCCCTGTACCTCCACCACGAAGCGACGACGTCGTGGTCTTCCTGCTCTGTGTGGCTCAACGACGCCACACCCTCACCGCTGTGTCCCGACCTAGATGCATCCTTCGGCTCCACCACGCTGTGCGATGGTTCCATGCTTCTTCATCTTCTGTGGCCCTCCCGTCCATGGTTGTTTTCCGGCACGGTGCGACAACATCGTCGTGGCCCGTCTGGACACGGCTCGGTTTCTCTGCGCGGCATGGAGGTTCTGCGCCCTTGCCGTGACCTAGAAGCTTTACGCCACCAGCTCATTTTTGTAGTCCACCTCTATCATCATCAAATGGGAACAAACAATGGGAAGGGTCTAATCATGTTCGTGCAGTCTAAAACCTCCTTGTTATCGTGCTAGCATGTGGTTTCCAAACTATAAATTCAATGACGAAGGACGGGTACAAGAACAACACAATTCCCCTACCTTGATTTGACGATTGTTCATTGACGACATCATCATTTCGTTGATGTCAGGAAGTATCCAAGGAATAATCATTGTTGGCATTATTCACGGGAAACACCTTCTCTTTTATCTTGGTTGAAGATCGAGGACGATGTTCATCGTTCTTCGGAGATGACGAGCGTTCTTCATTTGGAGGATGTCATTCTTCCAAGATTACTCCCAAAGCTCCACCAAAGAGAAACACCAACCAAAATAAAATAATGGATACTCTATTATTTTATTGTTTCCATGAAATCCAAAAGTAATTCAAACCATTTCAAATTAATTAATCATTTGGAATTAATTAATTCATAGGTGTGTTGGCACCATAATGAGGGAAGGTTGAAAGTGAAGAGGCAACAAAAATTTATGGGTAGTTACACGAGTTAAAGGGGGTTCAAGGGGTTTTGATGCTCGTGTGGGCCCCACCTTATAACATCCTCCCAAGGAAGGTTATGTGTGGGTGGATCCACCACCAACCTCCCCTTGGAGGTTCTAACTTTCCACTAAAATAAAAATATGGCTAACACATATTTTTATTCAGTTCAATTAAAAAACCCCCAAAACTAACTTCTAATCTAAATAAAATGTAACAACGGTAAAGGTATCCTTAAGCGAATAACAGAGCTGTGAGTTCAACGGTGTCTTCAGATTTCAATTCCGAGCACCAGTTCAAAATATATAAAATCCAGCTCGTACGTTTACTAAACGTACCTGAACAAAACTTCAGAAATTGATTCCAGGCACACCGGGCCTCAAAATCAAGTGTCGTCAGAAACTGTAGACTCATAGAATTCCAATGTATTTGAGAAAAAAATTCCAGGGAATTTTTCCGTCTTTACACACTGATTCTACATTCTTCGAGAGTCATACAATCATACTGATGAAAGATTAGATAAAATACCCCCCTTAGAAGCCCATCCTGATCTACATAGAATTTCATATCCCAGTAAAGGAAAAATTCAACATGATTTCCTAGGTCCACCATATCCACTTATAGAAACAAATATTATTGTATTTTTAGATGAAAACTAGTGCATTACAATAATGTAATAACATGATCTCATGAAAACTGTGTAATAGTCCAGTGATAAACTTTTTCTAACAAATTCCACACCACACTGTTGATAGAACTATGTGATCATATAATCCAATTTAATAAGAGTCTCTATCCATAATGGTAATTCATTAGGATTTTTTCGAATTCCCAATTATAAAAAAGAATAAATAAACAATTGAATGATTCAATTATGAGACTATCAAAATTTAATATATGGTTGAGAAGATAGAAATCATACGTCAAATCATTCTGTGAGTCTCATGGTAATATGACCTGACTAATGTATTAGTCCATTTGACTAACCACTAGATCAATATTATAGATGGAAACTACCATGATGTATTTTTGGAGTAATCCTATTATACAATTGAAAACATTATGTAGATATCTTAGGTCATCTTTACTGGACACCGCACAATAGTTTCTATTTTTTTGCACCGCTTCCTCGGCATTGATGACTTGTTGACAACTTGTGTGTATAATAATACTCAATGTGTATGAAACGGTCGAGTGATATAACCTCACCCTTCACATGAATAATATAAACTAACATCTGATAGACTAGATCCTCATTGGGATACCTGAGTATAAAATTACCTGTTGTGTCCCTATTTGTGTGTCCTAGGTCTTCTTCCTACTTCTAGTAGGTATAGATTACTCCAGGAAATAGATAATAAATACCTCTAAAACTCAAAAATAAAAAGAATCATATGTTCTTCTACATATGATATGGATATATATAGCCACTATTAGGTTTGACATAAAGCATCCAACTTAAATACTGAAACATAGTATGAACACTACTCCATGATTAGAAGTATTTCTTGTATTCAACTGATAGGGAACACCTCCAAAATGAGAACTTGAACTAAGGACTCATTGATGACGTGATCCTCATCATGATCTTTTCATAGGATTTTGAATTTCTGCGTGGATGGAGGAATCATAAAGTAATCAATATATATCATGGTAAATAGAGCTTATCATGGGAGCCCACTTAAGGACACAAAATCCACAACACATTGTTATACGATTCATATACCATTTATTTCAATGTAATAAGTGTATCAGTGTACAATGTTGATAAGATGGTTATTAAAATCATTTTTAATGGATATGTTGGCCGCCACACCATCATTGGGGTCCCTGGACCATGAACTAATCTTGATACCCTCACATTCTATTACCATATGTCTCAATCCAATCTTCATATGACTATGACGTTTAATCATGGTACCTTTGGAAGACTTCTATAATATAACATTGTCCCATATAGACATATTGTGTCCCTACATGGGTAGGATGAATACCATAAGACACACCCCAATCCTACCTATAATATGCAGTTGGTTGATGACTAGCACTGAGTAGACACACAACACACATGGGAGTCTTCGACATAATTAATGTGTACACACAAACAATTATATACATACATGATAATAGAATGACAAACATAAACAACTATAATAATAAATTCATGAACACCCTCATGAATCCCACAATGATTTTCAAAATTCATAGTCACGGTAAAGGGAGAAAACTACTTTCCCAATAACCAAAATGAAGGTCTATGATGTGACAATTATTGGAATGGTCTCAAAATTCAATCATTCATCTATCCAAAATCTGGTGATCAGATCCACAATGAACCATTATACATCACCAACACCAAGCCCACCTAGATCTCTACTACATAGATTATCATCAACATATAACATGAAAAGTATGGGCAGAGCACATCCAGGGATGGATATATACATACATTGTAGGAAACCTCAAATTTATAAATAATTAAATCCCAAAAGATAATTCCAACACAAATACCTAACCAATAAAGTAATAGAAAGGTAAAAAAATAAATGATTATTAAAGGATACACATCCTATAGTACATTTTGAAACTCATAACCAGCCAAACAACTCACCACCCATATATTCCAATCTATATGTCTCATTAAAATATATGGCCATTCCATTTGATGATTCTAGTGGATCAATATTCCATTACCATGGGTGAAATAATAACTCTAGTAGAGGATACCTATCCCATACGAGATCTATGGGAAAGAAAAATTTTATTCCAATGGAGGATCCTATCTCATCCCTAATCTATACATATGAAAAATTCTACTCCATATATAAATGAACCCACCTCCATAAATATGGAAAAAATACCTATATCTATATGATTCTATAGGTGATGGATCCCAACATCATACTTATAAGTGAATAATTCTTCTCTTATAGATGATAATTATCCCAAAAGGTGAGATATCAACTCCACCTGATAATTTTTAAGGGGAAATCCATATCAAACCAATGTTTATCAGAAAAAAGATATGTACACAATGTGTTTTGAGGTACATGATGAGTTTTACCATGTAGGCCACCTAGTTATGTTCTTTCATTCCATATATAATTTATCTACCTCACTACACTATGTGTTTAAGAGTCTGATGATGTTTCATGTATGCCGATGTGCTCAACATGTGCCCTATCTTCCTGATATGTGTCCCTATAAGGGTATATGAGGTGTATCTCAAAACACACATCACGTAGGGAATCATGGGTCCATATGAATTCAATACTTAGAACATGTTTATATGGATAGGTTGGGGTAATAATATGTGTAAAATGGTCACATAGTCTTATAATATTTATGTTATCTATAAATCATTTCAATCACATTAGCAAGATACAATATGAATTTTCTTTTAAACTATAGATAGTGTATTCATATATTTTATAGATTCTCATTAACATGAATTCAATTTTTAATTCATAACCAACTTCATCATTTTCCCCATGCAATCTATCTAAAACTCATTCCAAATGTGTTTATTATAATCAATTATTAGTCCGAAGACATATTCTTGAAGTACATAGCATGAAAAATGATATTTATCACCCTTCCCAAACTGCTCACACCGATCCACAAAAACCAGAGTCAACAATTTATTCTCAAATTCTTATCACTATCATCAATCCTTTGGAATAAATTTATAGTAATCAAATAATCCAAATAAATGATTCAAAGAACTAATTGAAAATTAAATAACATATGATCTAATAAAAAAGTCAAATAATTGGACAATTAATCACTGATGGTGATGACACATAGTATGGTTGGAGAAAACAGAAAAACAAAGTGAGGAATGATATATAGATATATTTTCTTTGGCCAAAAATCTTTGATGGTTGAGAAATGATAATAAAAAATTTCAAAAATTATATATAATGTTGAAAAAAAATTCTTGGTGATCATAAATTTTACATTAAGTATTTCATGAGTAATTTGTAATTGAATCAATATTAGAGACATTGAATAAAATATTAAATGAAATCCATACCACAAGAATGGACATATTATTGAAAAATAAGGAATCTCACATTGTTTTTATTGAATACTAGGTGGAATTTAAATGTGTCTTTCTTGATTTAAAATTTCAAGGACACTGCCAAATATCTTCACTATAGTTCTCCCATGAAGGATATCATATGGTTATGTGGATAACTCTAAATGATCCAATAATGATTGATTATAATGATGATACTATGTTAAGATAATAATTAAAATAAAAAAAAATAAAAAAAGTTAATTAGTTTATTTCATATATTATCATCCTGTAACAACACATTGACCAAATGACTAATGAAAATGAATATTATGTTATTATTTGGATAAATGTCCCATTATAGAATCAACTGGTTCCATGGTTTCACCATCAAATACCCTGGTCAAATGATATTTCAGAACAGATGTGGGATTAAAATAAATATTTAAATAAATAAATATACTCCACAACGAGGTTCAAATTCTCCCTGATAATTGTAAAACCACTAGAATGAAATTATAGAGGTGTTTTAAAATTTTTAATAAAGTCCAAACCTTATAAACTCAGTTGTTACATGTTATGGAAATCATGTAGTGATGTATTCCCCACAATGTTATGGGAATCGAGAAGTTATGCATGCTCCACTACGACATGTAATTTAGGATGTCATCTATGCTCTAATGTGATATTTGAATCAGATATTGATGCCTTCTCCATTATGTTATTGGTATAAAGAAGTTATTCGTATTAAACTATATTATGGTTAACACAAAATTTATTCTTTCAACATTATCATAGGGGAATTAGGGAGTGTTTTCTTCTTCATTATGTTATGGGAATTAGGAAGTGTTTCTTGCACCCATATGTTAGGAGAACCATAAAGGGATAATGAATAACTGTTATTTAAAATCAGTCCAGGTTTAATACTCAAAATTTATAATTGGAATTAGGTAGTGAGGCTTGATTCACTATGTAATTTTAATTAGGTAGTGATTCCTCATCTTTCATGTTATTATTTCTTATGTTTTCTATTATGCTACATTACCTTACCATATGGTTTTATCATTATAGCATGGATAATATATATTGTGTCAAGTATTTTTTTCTATTATGACATGGTATATGATTGATCATTTGAGATTATATATAATTACAATATTCCTTGAATTGATCTTGTTGGTCGGAGTGTACACTCACGAGGGGGTGAATTGAGTTCCAATTAAAATTTCTATTAAAATATTGTCTAGTTAAAATCCCCTGAATTATAAAATAAGTTAAACTGTAGTGAATTTATATAGATTGTAAATGTTCACTTATATTCTCAAAGATTGATTAGGTCTCAGTTAGTTTAACCACAAGATCAAACTAACTTTTGAAACTAATCTACTGATTTATAATAAGTGTAAACACATGCTAATTTAACTATCAAAGTAGCTTCAAAATAATTTTGTATTTCAAATTAATAGCAGCGGAATAAATATGATATATGCCGTATACATTAAACTTAAAAAAAAAGATGCACAACAGATATAACAAGAGGTTTAGTCTCAAGCTGAGACTTTGTCCTCTCAAATATATATATAAATTTGATCCACACCCTGGATCGGGGTTAACAACAGTTTCACAAAACTGTCCAGGCCATAGAGGGACCTCTAACACTATTATTTGTGGGAATCAAAACAAGAACCAGGTCACACAAGGACCTATTCCACAGTTGACATGGGTAAACAAAGGTTAAGATAATTTGAGTGAGGATTTTGATATCCTCTAGTTCAGTGCAGGAGAAAGTGTGTGTAAATATATACAGGGAACACCACACTGCTCGAAAGTTAATAAATAAATCACGTAGAGAAGATAGATGAGAGCTTAGAAAAGCTCTAGTGATTATCAATGTAGCTTTGGACTCGTTGAATTCAGCAGGTAATGCTTCAGTGTCCTTCTCTGTATTTTCTGGTGAAAAACAGAGTGTCGTAGTTCAGCTTGTGTTCTACAGGAGCGAGGATGATCTCTTGATTCGTTGCGTGTTCTTCAGTGGTGTTGGATTGCATTCATGAGATTTTTTTGAAGGTCTTGCAATCTCCTTCTTGTTCAGCACAGTGCACTTGAGTGTACGTATGTTCTTTGTGTTGTATCTTCACACTTGCACACCGCTTTTCTTCTTGTTTGGTTGTTGCTTATTTTCTTATGCACGTGTACTGCATCTCAATCTTCCTTATATTCCATGAGTTTTGGAAGTATGAATGATTCCCTTTTCATAGGTACGACATACGGTTTCCTGACATTCCGACAAATTATATTAAATAACATTAATTGCATTAAAAACAACAAATATGACCGTTAGCATCATTTAAAATAATATTGAAAAAAGTATAAGAAACAGTGTCACAGTGATCATGGAAATAGTGTCTTCTTCACGGTGTATGATCACAGTGTCTATTCACAGTGAGTGGTCACAGTGTCTGGTCACAGTGTTTGGTCATGGTGAGTCTTTCACGGGGTCTAGGTCACGGTGAGTCCTTCACGGTGTCTGGGTCACGGTGAGTCCTTCACGGTCTCTGGGTCACGGTGAGTCCTTCACGGTGTCTGGGTCACGGTGAGTCCTTCATGGTGTCTCCATACTTAGATGAATATCTGTATTTGGACTAAGATAGTGATATGCAGAATATGGGTTAAGGTTAATAATTAGTGATAATATATGAGAGAATTGTGATCATGCATAAGACTTGTAAAGAGTAATTAACATCCATAAGAGTTGTTATTATAAAAACATCATGGGCACCTATTGTTGAGTTTGAAGATCATTAGCACGATGGCCACTGAAGATCAAGATTAATTAACAGTAAAGAGATTTGTGATCATTAAAACATGATTAACACATGAGGAGTCCAACAATATCCCCCTTTTTGATGATCACAAATCATATATAGGAAGAATATAAAATTCATGTAATATTAAAGATACTAGCATAGAAAAAACATTATATAATAGATACGTGTAGTTTTTCTCCCCCATATATACTATTATAGAACTGATACCTGTAGTTTTTCTCCCCCTTTTGGGATTATCAAAAAGCAGAGAGATTGAAATGAAACTCGGCAGTTGTCATTAAACAAAGGGTTCAGAATACAGAGTACAAGAGAAGTAAAAACTGTAAACAAGAAATGAAATCCCATCAAAAAGAAAAATAGTCGCTAGACTCTTTAGGGATCCATTTTTTTCTTTCCTTTATCAGCAGCAGGAGCTAGTGCTGAAGTAGAAGAAGGCATAGATGTGGTAGACAACGCGGGTAAGGGTAGACCTTCAAAAACAGATGGAGCCAAAGTAGGATCAGTAGAAGATCTAGGATTAGGTTGGTCAAGAATGACTGGCCAGATTTGAGAAAGGGCTTGGCTAACTATCATGGAAGTTGAGGATATGTCAGGTAGTCCAGGTCTAAGGGGTGTAGCATCCGGAGCAACTATAGGAGTACTCTGCACATGAAGATACGACTTCAAATTATTGATGAAATCAGTAATGATATCACCACCATACTGCATAGCCTTTTCAAAATCATCCTTATTCTCCAGAAATCTATCCAACAAACTGGTGAACTCTGAATGTTTCTAAACTTGAGCTTTAAAATCTTGATTCACCGGAGGGATTCTCAGATTTTCCACAAGATATATAAAGTGATCTGTCATATCACTTTTATAGAAAATCCAGGAAATAAAAAAATCTATTTACTTGGAGATCTATTGTTGAGCATAATTGGCTATCTTAGAATGAATCCTAACCAAGTCTAATGCTCTATAACTGTTCTTAATCACTTCTGAAAAAGAAGATAGATCCAAGCCACTAAAGGCATTCTGAAATTATTCCTTAACTATGGATCTCGGCATAGAATCGTCCAAAGAAGGTGTGGAGGCCTGACCAGAAGCAGGTGAAGCCTTGACAGCTTCAGTTAGACCTTTGATCCATTACAGAACTTTTTGCAGACATCCAGTGTATTCATCTGTAAGCTTATTCATAGTTTCCACAAGCTCTCTCATGCATTCCAGCATCTTGGTGTGTATTTTTCCAAACTTTTAATCAAAAGATAGTAGGTATGGATGAACATGAGACACAATCTACATAGAAAGGAGGGAATAAGAAGACTCATGAGAAAGAACAGCAGGTGCAGGGGCAGAAATAAGAGCAGGATCTGATCTCAAAGATAACACATTCTGCAGACATGCTACCATACTTTTCAGATTTGCAACATCAGCACTCAGCAACTTATTCTCTATTCCGACTTCTTGAATTTCTCTGATCATCCATAGTTGAATATGCAAGATAATATTTTCCCACAGAATTGATGCATCTTCTTGACTTAATTGTGTCCCTGGGAGAGGTTGAGTGGGGACAATTTTCTCAAATCCAGCTAGCAATGTCTCACCAAAAACATTCATATCATCTTTCGTTACAAAGGAGTGAAGCTCAGGTAAGGATGCAGGTAAAGGTAGAGGTTCAGATTCTAGTTGAGGGTCAGAGTCATCTTCTGACTCATATTCTGATCCAGATTGAGGTTGCGGCTCTGGTTCTAGTTCTGAAAGAGCTAAGGACTTCAGTTGAAACAGTGAAGAAAGATCCATTCTAGTTGCAGTCACTTGCTGTGACTCATTCACATCATAAAATCTTGGGAACTCATACCGAGAGTGCACAGAGTAAGTGAGAGAAGGTTGAGAAGCTTCACCAGATCAAGCTTCTATAATATCATGATTTTAAGTTTCCTCCCCCTCAACTTGTGCTTCCATTTCAGATTCTTGAGGTTCAGTAACATAGACAAGATCCACAGGATCATCCCTAATCTCTTCAGCAAACTCTTGCCTTGCCACCTGAAAGGCAATTTCCATTATTTCTTTAGCAGATGGAATAATCTTAGGAACTGATTGTTCCATTGGATAAGCTTACAGACTTTCTCCTTTCTCAACAGAAAGAGTCTCTTCAACAAAATCTGCCTCAAAGGTTGCTTGCTGTTCTGAACCAGGAAAAACCAATTTCCTTGTAGCATTGGGGTGAGATTATCCCTCATGAAGAACAACTGAAGGGTCCTTAGTCCTTTCCTTTTCAACAAAAACATACTCTCCTTGAGGTATTTTAGCAGGGATAACAGGAGGGACAACAACCCTTTCCTCTTCAATAGGAAGTGTTTCCACTGGAGGTATTATAGATTCTTATCTAGGTGGAACTTCAGCTGTTACTTCTTCTTGTTCTTCTTCTTCTGAATACTCAGCCACTTCATTTGGTTCCAAACCAAGATCAGCTAGGTTCTTAGGCCTTCTTGGATAGTCAACACGATTAATCTTTTTATACAGTTGATCACTATCCTCAACCCATTGCTTTTTTCAAGGATTCCAGCTAATCTTCATCCTTCTGATGATAGGCATGGATAGGCGGAAATCAAGTTCTTCTAATTTTTCTTCATTCGGTCCAACCATCCATTTTGAAACTAACATGCCTGAAATCATCCTTGAATAAAATAGGGAGGTGGATTTGGTAATTAATTTGATCATCTCACAGATATGGTTGATAACATACTTACACAGATTGATCTTATGGACATTATTCAACAGGTGAATCAAAAACACATCCTGATACTTCATCACAGAAAAATCTCATTTTCTTTGACTAACCAAATTCTAAAAAAACTTGAACAGAAGTCTTGCCTCCCCATCCAGTTCAGCAGCTATGGCCCTTCGCTTGGTTCCATTTACAGTTAGATTTTCCAAAGCGGTTTCTTGGTCAAAGATGTCAGTTGTTGGAGGGGGGGTCTTTTTGGTAATCTTCACACACTCCTTCATGTGGAATTATTAGGCATGCAGCCCAAAACATTGCAGAGAAAGAGCACTTCTGACCATCGATCCAGCTGGTCACCAAAAAGATTTCTCCAAACACAAAAGAGAACTTCACATACTGATATAACTGAGATACAAGCCTTGGGTAAATTGGTCTATTCTGTCCAGTGAACCATTCAAGCCATCCTTGTTCTTTTAAAACATTCAAAACTAACGATCTTCTAGACAGAAAACATTCAAGGCAAACCTCTTTTTCAAGTACAACGGTACGACTTACCAGGTTTGGGTTTAGATGTACATTGAGAGATATCCTCGGTATCCTCTTTTGTTTCTTAGAGTGGCGCTTATCAGACGAGGGTGAAGATGGATGCCTCATCCTTGGCATTCACTAAAGGTTATGGTGAGAGGGAAGAGAAGGTTCAGGAGAGAATTCGGGTAAGGAATCTTATTAAACCCTTAAGTTGTATCATTTGGGAATTTCAAACGTCATAAAATCACAAACGCGGGAAATCAAATAGCGGTGAAATAAAAATTACCGCGATATGGGTGAAAAAAATAAATAAAAATAAACATAATTATCACGGTGAGACAAAAAACTAGTCATCACGGTGAGACAGTTTATAGTCATCATGGTGAGACAGTTTATAGTCATCATGGTGAGACAGTGAGCATTTTATATAGTCACGGTGAGACAGTGAGTTGTCAGACCGTGAGCATAAAACAGTAACTTAGAAATAGTAAGTAGGAAACCGTAAAGTAAAGTACAGTAAAGTATTAAACATTAAGATCAGTAAGATATTCATTTATGATTAATCATAACAAGATCATGTATGATGTAGTCAAATCTTTCATAATTTAATTGTTTAGTGAATATATCAGCAAGTTGATATTCAGTACCAATGAATTCCAAAGTGATATCACCTTTCTGATAATGATCCCTTAAAAAGTGACGTCTTATGTCAATATTTTTTGTCCTAGAATGAGAAACAGGATTATTAGAAATATTAATAGCACTTGTGTTGTCACAATTTATTGAGACATGTCTGAATTGATATCCATAGTCTAGTAATGTGTGTTTCATCTACAAAATTTGTGTACAACAATATCCAGCAGCTATGTATTCAGCTTCTGTAGTTGATAATGCAATAGAATTTTGTTTTTTACAACACCATGATACTAGTGACTTGCCTAAAAGATGACATGTTCCAGAGGTGCTTTTTCTATCTAGCATACATCCAGCAATGTCAGCATCAGAATAACTAACTAATTCAAATGATTATCCTTTGGGATAGAATAGTCCTAAATTGGGATTATGCTTGAGGTATTTGAAAATTCTATTTACAGAATATAAATGTGACTCTTTAGGGTTTGCTTGAAACCGATCACATATACACACACTAAACATAATATCAGGACAACTAGCAATCAGGTAGAGTAGACTTCCAATCATTCCTCTATAAGTGGTTTGATCAACAGATTTACCATTTTCATCAAGATCCATCTTATAGTTGGTACTCATGGGAGTGTCACTACCTTTTTTGATATCCAATCCAAAACGTTTTAAAATATCTCTAGTATATTTACTTTGAGTTAAAATAATTCCATCATCATTTTAAAAGATTTTAAAACCAAGAAAGAATTTATGTTCAACCATTAAACTCATTTCAAATTCAATTTGCATTATTTTAGAAAACTCAGTACATAATGTAGCTTTTGAAGATCCAAAAATAATATCATCTACATAAATTTGTACAACTAAAACATCTTTAGAAATTCGTTTTATAAATAGAGTAGGATCAGCATTTCCATTTGTAAAACATTTAGAAATTAGAAAAGTTATTAATCTATCATACCAAGCTCTTGGAGCTTGCTTTAAACCATATAAAGATTTTGATAGTTTGAAAATATGATTTGGAAATTGAGGGTTTGAAAAACTAGGCGGTTGTTCAACAAAAACATCCTCAACAATATATCCATTTAAGAATTAACTCTTGACATCCATTTGATATAGTTTGAAATTTAGATGTGCAACACAAGTAAGTAAAATCCTAAAAGATTCTAATCTGGCTACTGGAGCAAAAGTCTCCTCATAGTCAATACCTTCTTCTTGACTATAGCCTTGTACAACTAGTCTAAATTTATTTCTAACTATGTTTCCGGACTCATTTACTTTATTTCTAAACACCCATTTTCTGCCTATTGTGAAAGTGTCCTTAGGTCTTTCAACAAGATTCCAAACTTTATTTCTTTCAAACTGATTGAGTTCTAATTGCATATCAATAACCCAAAATTCATCATTAATAGCATCATCAATGTTTTTAGGTTCAAGCTGTGACAAAAAGGCTTGATGGTCAACCTGATTTCTAATAGAAGCTCTAGTATGTGTCCCTCTATCAAGATTTACTACAACTATATCTAAAGGATGATTCTTTAGAATTCTAGTTGATCTAGTAAAGGTAGGACTAGAAATTTCAGGTTCATCAACAGGTTGGGAATCAACAAAAGCAGGTTCTGGAAAATTTCCAGAACTGGTTGTCTTTATAGTTGGTTCATTTGATTCATCATTAAGGTCCAGAATAGATAAATCTTCTTCAAGATTTTCAAGAGAGATTTTAGGCTCATGTGGATCAGTTTCATAAAACATGATGTGAACAGATTATTCCACACACTTGGTTCTTTTATTGAAAACTCTATAGGCTTTACTAGAGATAGAATAACCTAGGAAAATTCCTTCATCACTCTTGCATGCAAACTTGTCATGATTATCTTTGGTATTAAGAATAAATACTTTGCAGCCAAAGACTTTTAAGTAGTTAACCTTAGGTTTCCTATGGTTCCACAACTCATAAGGGGTCCTCTTAAGAACATGTCTGATTAAGACTCTATTGATAATATAACAAGTTGTAGTTACAGCTTCATCCCAAAAATAAACAGGTAGGTCATACTCATTAAGCATAGTTCTAGAAATTTCTTGCAGGGTTCTATTCCTTCTCTCTACTACACCATTTTGTTGAGGTGTCCTAGGGGCAGAGAAATTGTGACTATAGCCATTGTGTGAGTAATAGGATTCAAATTCATGATTGTCAAACTCACAGCCATGATCACTTCTTAGAGTTTTAATCTTAAGTCCACTATGATTTTCTACAGATTTGGAGTATTTAACAAGGTAAGAACAAGCTTCACTTTTGTGAGCTAGAAAATATACCCAAGTATATCTGGAAAAGTCATCTACTAGGACATAGACATAGTGCTTCCCATTTAAGCTAGAAACTATATATGGTCCAAAAAAGCCATGTGAACCAACTCAAAAGGTTGAGAAGTTTATACTTCTTTCTTTGGTTTGAAAGATAATTTGTGTTTCATTCCTTTTTGATAGGGATTACAAAATTTGTCATTTGGAAACTCAAGTTTGGGTAGGTCTCTAACTAGGTTCTTCCTAGTAAGTTTTCTAAGTGAGTGTATATTGAAGTGTCCTAATCTTCTATGCCAAAGCCAAGAATCTTTATGAAAAGTATTTAAACAGGTAATATTTTTCATGGCTAAAGAATTTAAATCAACAACATAAATATTTTCATTCCGCAGGGCAAAAAATACTAAAGCATTTTTAGAATTAAAAACATTGCAAGAATAATTTTCAAATTTAACAGATAACTAAGAAATACTTAACAGATTATATTTAAGTCTATCAACAAATAAAACTTTAGAAATTAATACTAAGTCAGTGTTACCAATCTGGCCTAAGCCGATGATTTTCCCTTTAGAATTATCAACATAGGTGACAAAACCTCCATTAATTCTGACTATGCTTTTAAAGCATGAGAAGTCTCCAGACATATGCCTTGAACATCCACTTTCCATGTACCATGTCTTCCTACAGGATCCCTTTAAGTAGGTTTCCTACAAAAAATATTTAGATAGGAAATGATTTTGGTACCCAGATCTTCTTGGGTCCAGAAAGGTTAGCAATCAAAGCTTGTGGTACCCAAATTTGTCTTATGGGTCTCATGAAATTTGTAGAATCAACAAAATTTCAATGATAAACCATATTAGATCCATAACTATTAATATAACTAGTTGAAGCATATAAATGTCCAGAACTAGAATTAGCAGCATTCTGTCCAGATTTAGGAATAAATCTATTCTTAGTAAACTGTCTCTGTGCAGGTTTGTAGACTATTCTAGTAGTGTATTTTGGCGCAACTTGCTTTCCAAGCATTTGAGTTAGTGTATCCTTTCCATTTCGGAATTTCTCTAGATCTTTTCTATGTTTATCATTAGACATTTTCAGTTCAGTGTTCTCTTTTAACAGTTGAGCATTTTTCTCTTTTTCAATAGTAAGTTCAGTTTTACAAGTAGTAGTGAGAGCATACTGTTTCTTTAATGATTTCTATTTATCCTTAAGTTCATTACATGTCTCTTCCAGCATATTAAAAAATTAAAACAATTCCTCACTAGTCATGTTTTCAGAATCAGAATCAGATTCAGATTCTGCACTATCTTTAGAATAATAAGAATTTAAAGCAGGAGTATCTAGGGTTACCTCAGATGTGTTTGCCATGAATCACATATTTTCCTTATTTCTGGTTTTAGTATCAGAAGCTTCAGATTCACTAGGGCTATCCTCAGAAGTTCTACAAGTAGCCTTCATAAGCTTTTTGTACTTACTGTCCTTGTAATCAAATTTCTTCTTGAATTTGAGCTTTGGGAAGTCTGCTTTAATATGTCCTTTTCTTTTACACTCATAACAGACAACTTCATCACTTTTATCTAGATTTTTTCAATCCTTCTTCCAATGTCCCTTATTGTCATACTTTCCTTTGTAATTTTATTTTCTAAAGAATATTTTCTTCCTATAAAATTTCTTAAACCTTCTGGCTATCTAATCAATTCCTGCACCACTATCAGAGTCTGAATTTTCAAAGGTTGAACTGTCACTAGGTAGTTGAGCTTTATATTTGTCCTTTCTCTTTGAAGCAGTAGTCTTGAAAGCCACTGATTTCCACTTAGGTTCATCATCTTCCCCTTTATTCACATTGATTACTTCCTCATACATCATAAGCTTACCAACGAGGTCTTTGACAGGTAGAGCAGCAATGTCACATGACTCTCTGATTGAAACAGATGTGCCTCTCCATCGGTCTGGTAAACATCTCAGGATTATCATAATTTGTTCCTTTGCTGGAACATCTTTTCCAAGTGAATTCATTGTATTGACTATCTCATTAAACATGAGATACATGTCAGAAATAGGTTCATAAGTTTTCATTTTAAAATTATCATATTTAATAGTATAAGTATTTAATCTCATTTCTTTAACATTGGTTGTTCTTTCATGAGAAACACCCAAGGTATACAAAATTTCAAAAGTAGTTTTACAAGCATAAATTCTATTAAATTCTTCATCTCCTAAAGCACTGTATAGGGCATTCATGGCTTTATAATTATTATTGTAAGAAGTCTTTGTAGGTTCATCCCAAGTGGATCTAGCAGTAGTGGGATGTTTATATTCTGATTCTATGGCAGTCCAAATATCAAAACCAATGCTTTCTAAATGAATTTTCATTTTAAGTTTCCACTGAGCATAGTTGGTACCATTGAAGAAAGGTGGCCTGTTAGAAGCAGCACCCTCTAGTCTATTATCCATAACTAGACTTTAGAAAGATAATTTAAAAAGATAAAAATTTAGAACTAACAGAAATTTAAGATCTTTACAGATGCAACTAAAATCACAGTTGAAAAAAAGATTATTTCAAAAATCTTTGAACAAAAAAACTAATCCTCTGATACCAAATGTTGGTCGGAGTGGACACTTAAGAGGGGGTGAATTGAGTTCCAATTAAAATTTCTGTTAAAATATTGTCTAGTTAAAATCCCCTGATTTATAAAATAAGTTAAACTGTAGTGAATTTATACAGATTGTAAATGTTCACTTACCTTCTCAAAGATTTATTAGGTCTCAGTTAGTTTAACCACAAGATCAAACTAAATTTTGTAACTAATCTACTGATTTACAATAAGTGTAAACACTTTCTAATTTAACTATCAAAGTAGCTTCAAAGTAATTTTGTATTTCAATGTAATATAAGCGGAATAAATATGATATATGTCGTATACATTAAACTTAAATAAAAGATGCACAACAGATATAACAAGAGGTTCAGTCTCAAGACGAGACTTAGTCCTATCAAATATATATATATATATATAAATTTGATCCACACCCTGGATCGGGGTTAACAACAGCTTTACAAAACTATCTAGGCCATGCAAGGACCTCTACCACTATTCTTTGTGGGAAACAAAACAAGGACCAGGTCACACAAGGCCCTCTTCCACAATTGACATGGGTAAACAAAGGTTAAGAGAATTTGATTGAGGATTTTGATATCCTCCATTTCAGTGCAGGAGTCAGTGTGTGTAAAAATATACAGAGAACACCACAATGGTCGAAAGTTAATAAATAAATCACATAGAGAAGATATATGAGAGTTTAGAAAATCTCTTGTGATTATCAATGTATCTCTAGACTCGTTGGATTCAGTAGGTAATTCTTCAGATTCCTTCTCTGGTTTTTCTATTGAAAAACAGAGTGTCGTAGTTCAGCTTGTGTTCTACAGGAGTGAGGATGATCTCTTGATTCTTCGTGTGTTCTTCAGTGGTTTTGGATTGCATTCATGAGAGTTCTTTGAAGGTCTTTCAATATCCTTCTTGTTTATCACAGTTCACTTGAGTGTACGTAAGTTCTTCGTGTTATATCTTCACACTTGCACACCGCTTTTCTTCTTGTTTCGTTGTTTCTTATTTTCTTACGTATGTGTACTACATCTCAATCTTCCTTATATTCCATGAGTTCTGGCAGTAGGAATGATTCCCTTTTCATAGGTACGAGACACAGTTTCTTAACATGCCAACAACTAACATTAAATAAAATTAATTTCATTAAAAACAAAAAATATGACCGTTAGCATCATTATAAATAATATTGACAAAAGCTTAAGAAATGGTGTCACAGTGATCATGGAAACTGTGTCTTCTTCACGGTGTCTGATCACAGTGTCTGGTCATGGTGAGTGGTCAAGGTGTCTGGTCACGGTGTCTGGTCACAGTGAGTCCTTCATGGTGTCTGGGTCACGGTGAGTCCTTCACGGTGTCTGGGTCACGGTGAGTCCTTCACGGTGTCTCCATACTTAGACGAATATCTGTATTTGGACTAAGACAGTGATATGCAGAATATGGGTTAAGGTAAATCATTAGAGATAATATTTGAGAGAATTGTGATCATGAATAAGACTTGTAAAGAGTAATTAGCATCAATAAGAGTTGTTATTATAACAACATGATGTGCACCTATTTTTGAGTTTGAAGAGCATTAGCAAGATGTGCACTGAAGATCATGATTAATTAACAGTAATGAGATTTGTGGTCATTAAAACATGATTAACACATGAGTAGTCCAATAGATCTCTTATTACCATATTCTATTATTAAAAATATATTTCTTCTAGGATTATGATTTATCATAGGCCAATGATTCAGAAATTGATAAAATGTAGTTTATTTTTTCTATTACTATGAATTTTATCACACCCCTTATTATGTTTATATTCCCTAGGTTATGAATATCAATATAAAATATAAGGATTCAAGAATATATTATAGTCTTCTTTGATTATAAAGAACTATTCATAAGTATCATAAAATAAGTTTTTTATGTACCTCAACCTCAAATACACAAAACCTCTAGTTTTTGAGATTTTGTGTTTATTTTTGAGATATAATTATTAGATTTTGAAATAGTTGTAATATAAACAGATGATTATATATGGTACTATCACATGGTAATAAAGCCTATGTGTAAATTATAAGTTTCAGAACAAGAAATGTGAATGGGGGTATATGACACTACAATTCGTACCAGAGTAGGGTTTAGTAATTTTGGGGGATTATTTTAGTTTTCTTTATTGGAATTTGGATGAGATAACTTTAGTGAAAACCCTTGGGATTAGTTTAAGTAACATATAACATCCTAATTTTTTAAATGTAATAAAAATTAGAAATTCCTAGAAATGAAATCCATTTCTAAAAATTAGGCTTGGATTTTGGATATAGCTCCCCTAACCATAAACATATATTATTTATTCATTATAAATATTATTTTCCAAAAAATATACAAAATAGAACAAGTGATCTAGTGTGTTTTTAATATTAGAAAATTAAATATCTCATATTAAATAAAAAAATAAAATCTTTATTTATAGATACATATATTTCTTATACCTCCCATAGATCTTCAAGATCAACTTAGATACACTAGGGAAAATATATCACAAAAAAGATGAGTTTGAAATTTTGTTAAGAGAGTAAACATGGAAATAATGAATAACATGGGATTGAACAATAATAAAATTTTTTCATAAATAGAATGATAATAAAAATTAAAACATGAAAAAATTAAGTCAAATTATAATACAACTAAATCATGGAATATGTGTAAAAAATATAAGTAATGACATCATAAACATATTTCAATCTTTTCTCCCTGTACTTTCATCATAAGTTGGATAAAGCCCCATGGTGGATTAGGTTTAAAACTTATACCTTATTTAACATCTCATGATATTTATATATTTCACCAATGAATTAAAGAGATATAATATTATAGTTCTTCATATTAAATAAGTATAAATCAAACATATGTGCTCCACATGAGGACAGCACACCTTATATAAATGAAAAGGGTGATCAGACTCATTGGAAGGAAGTGGGTTTAGTAATTATTGTTAAATACATAACTGAAGTACAAATAATAAAAATTACCAAGAGAAAAATAAATTTAATCATTTTTATGTTCATATATTAAAATTATATATATTTCATGATCATTGAGTCCCAATATAGAGATCTCATGAGAAGGATCCTAGAGAATAATGAATTAAAAATTACCACAAGGGAGAGTCTTTATGAAATATATTAAAGAAAATTGAAAATATATTAAGAAAATATTTATTTAAATAAAAAAAATTTAACAAGAGGGATATCCATAAAATTATAATTGGTTTTACAAGCTATTCACGGTTTAAGAAAATTTTATGTGGTTGGTAAATTAAATTAGAAAAGAATTATGGATGTTTCATTAATTTAGTTTCGCATTAATGTGGTAATTTTAATGGGAAATAAAAATATATATAACCTACGAAATGAAAAGGATATTTAAATATATTTATATTTAAAAAACATATATTGAAACATAAAATATGTTCATGAGAATAATATTTTATATAAGAGATAAAAAGAATGATAATGTCTACAAGAAATCCAGAAAGGAGGAACAAAAGATACATTATTACATTTCAAAACACATTTATTGAAATACATTTTCTTTAAAAAAATATATATTTTAAAATAGGATAAGGTAAATATAATTTTCACATGTTATAAAAATTAACTAGGTTTCTTTTTATGAGGGATAAAATTACTAAAAATGGAAATTACGTACAAGGAGGGGAAGTCATTGATTAAGATGATGAGAATTATTCCTAACATATATAAACTTTCAAGAAGGAATAAAACATATCAATACATAATATTTAAAATAAAATTGATCCCAAATGATAAAAAGAACGTATACTATATGAAATAAATGGAGAAACATAAGGAAAAACATTATGACTCAGGAAAGTAAGTTGAGTTATGAAAGACCATTTTATTTTAGGGAAGATATTTAATATTTCAAAAAAATATGAAGTGAATTAATTGAAGTTAATTTATATTTTTCAAGAGTAATTTATGATAATAAAAATAAATGGGGAAGTAGTTATACTTCCCAAGTGAATATTGGTTCATAACACAAGATAATGTATCAATAAAGGATGATTGAGATGGAAAAACTTACATCATTATTATATTCTGTATAGAAAACCCATAAATTCATAACATAAAATGGTTTTATAAATACATTATAAATAATGAAAATAATTATAATAAATTAGTCTATGGAAAATATCTATACAACATCGCGGGAATAAGCATCAAATAAAAATAAATCTCCCAGAATCAAAATAAAGATGTCGAACCACATACCTCATGTTCAAGCAGACTATGAAAATTTAGTTAAATTCATGAATAATAAAATTTCATGTATTAAAAACATTTCTAATAATATTCTCAATATATGTTTATTTTCAAATGTTTTATTTATTACTACATTTTAGTAGTTTATTACATTGTTTTTTATTTTTTTATTTACCAGAATTTCATCAATAAATTTCTCATAAACTATAATGAAATGTTGAATAAGGTAAAACTAATGTAAAATAGTTTCATAATCACTATTATTTTATATTAATATATTATTTATTAATCTATTAGAACATAATTTATACATGTAAATAGGTTCTCTATGAATAGACTCAAATTAAAAATTGTACATTGATATGTTTGTTTTAGCTATTAAATTTACTATAACTTTATATAGGTAAAATCACACTAAGAATTTATAATAGCGTAGTTCCAAAAAGTTATTGGTTTAGTAAATAACATTTTTATAAATTAAATACATATTTTATTAAACCTAGATGAGTTAATGTGGAAAACAGAAGAGAAAAATGTAACACCCCAAGCTTCCATGGTACGCTCTTCTTTGAATAATAGAGCAGCGTGCGTTGTACGCAACCTCGAGTTCTAACACACCGCGACTAATCAAAGTAGCCGTTATGAATAGTAATACCCACTTTTTAAAATTATAGAAATTTTATATTTAAAAATGGAATTCATTTTTGTATTCCTAATATTGAAATTAGCCTATGTTGAATTTTATGTAATTTTCTGAGAACTTCAAAAAATTTATGAATAGTGAAAAATACTTCAAATAACTTTTTTAATAAAAATAATTTATAGTGATAAGTTAAACTATTGAGTGGTTTTAAAGTATAATTAGAATATATTTTTACCATTTTATCCAATGGTGTTCATTAGAATTAATTTCACTTCGAAATTGGACATAAACAATTGTCAATCTTTTGATATAAATTATTTCTTAGAAACACTCTATTTGTTGTGACAGCGGGAATTAATTATAAAATTAATTAATGTAACTTATATGTTTGGAATTTTTTTAAACAGACATCATTTTTGAAATCGGAATATCAAATATAGCTTAGGGTGAAATTTTGGCATTGTTCTGAAAAACTTCAATTCTTGAGGAATAGTAAAACCACTAAGTGGTAGTTAAATAACTGTTTTTTCGTTTAAATGAAATATTACCACTTCTGTGAGTTGATTTTCAAAAATCTGACATACATGGTTATCATTAGGAAGTGAAATTTGGTTCAATGGGATAAAAATAATTTTTGGTGAATAGTAACTTTTAAGTTCTTAATCGCGATTAGAGGTAATTACTGTAGTTTAAGGTAAAAATAATGTTTTAATAATATGAGATGAGCTTGAAACATGTCCTACCCTCATTGGATGAGCCATGGCCGACCAATACAATCCATGGGTCATCTTGGGGACCCCACAGGGCCACTTTTGTTGGAAAATGACATTAAAAACATTTTATTTAATGTTAAAATAAAAATGTCACAAACATGAGTTGGTTTACTAAAAAAATTATTACATGGGGTTATATAAGTTAACGTTTTGACCATAAATATTCATTAGAAAGCTAAAAGGATTTCATACATTATGGTTATTTTTTGAGAATTTTTAGATATTAAATAATTTAAATTTTTAATGACACAATGATGATGCAGCGATTACCTCATCAATTAATGATTTAAATAAAATGAAAAGATAATGTAATATCCAAGGCTTACACTTGTCCAAATCCTATTTTATGGGTATATTTCGAACCCTTATCACCTTAGCCTCGAATTATATAAGTGTGGGACCTCTAAAATCCGAAAATCATTTTATGATAAAGTGACTTTTCTTTACTTTTCAAGAGTGTCACTCCTCTCCACTTATAAAAGGCCCCCACCTCTACCACATCATTCACACTTTCAAGTCATTTGTCTCGACCAACCTCTGCCCAAATACTCTCCCAACTTCCCCCTCTTACTCCTAGAATCCTCAATTTTGGTGGAACTCTTCCCAAGGAAGCCTTTGGCTCAAATCAAAAAGAGTTACCCGATTTTAAGGTAATGTCTTCTCTAATGTTATTTTATTTTATTTTTCTTCTCCAACCCATAAACACTTTCTATTAATTTATTTTGTAACAAAAACAGTATCCTCAATATACTAGGATTTTGTTATAAGAAGGATTCGAGCTACACTTACACACACCTACATTTAATGGTTAAAGAACATACTGTTTCTGTGGATGGCGAATTTCTGCCTCACGAAACGATGATTGTTCAACACTCATATAACACCTTAAAAGGTGGCCATTAAGATGTTACTATATTTATATATGATATATAATATGTTTATGTTTTACATAAGCTTTTGTATTTTTCATTTATGGAATACCTTTATGATTTCCATTATGGGTAAAACGCGATAATTTCATTTTAGGAAGTGCGGACTACCGCCCCCACAAAATGATTTGAATCGTTAATACCATATGTGGGATGTATAAAGGATCGGTTAAATGGTATTATATGCTATATTATACTGGAATTATATTATACATTTATATCATTATGATTTCATTCCATTAAGTATGAAATAGAAATGGAAGTAGCGTCCATGCGTACGTACGGCTTACCATCTCCATGAACGGTGAATTTCATTTCTTACCTCTAAATGTTACGTAATATTATGAATGAATGTATATAATGTATATATATGATATATATGATAACTACATCATGAATATAATTCTGTATATAATGGATATTTCACCACATGAACAACTTGTAATTATAAGAAGTTTATTGTTGACTCAAGTACCAAAGATCGACAAAACCACCGTTATTAACTTAAATAATTACATAATGTTCATAACATGGTAATAAGTGATATAAAAAGGATAATGAAATTGAAAATGGTTCTTAATAAGGTAGATATTAACTCTATTTTATTATTCAGGAGGTTAAATAACGGTTGAGTCAAGTCAGACACGAGGTAAGGGAATTTCTTAACCCAATTTCCATTCTTTGGGTTAATCTCCTACTTTCGAATTATGTCATGATATTATTATGTCCTATATTGTATTTTTACTTTATTTATGTTTACTTATAGTGAATACACATAATATATCTATTTTAAAAATGATCTTTGTATGGGACTTCGTCTCAATCTACTTTCATTGAGGCATATTTGGTTTTATACACAACTTTCTTTTATACGGTGTATAAACCCCTTTGACTTTTAAGTTTATTCAAAAGGAATATTTTTTATACGAAGCATTTTACTAAATGACAAAAAGGGAATTTTTTTCTTTCCGTACATATGCGGCGACAACGACTTCTCCGCCACCATGACCATTATTTGAGTTTCGACTTCCTCTACAAGCCATCATTTTTTTTAAAGAAAAATAAATACAAAGATTTAACTTTCTTTTATTTTGGTATTGAAAATGGTTTTGAAAGCATTTTTATTATATCAATGTGTTGTATTGATATCTTGTGATTGAAATGTGGAAATGTTATGTTTACTTTATGCATGTTTTATGTGATATGATTATGTTATGGTTTATGATATGATTAAACCTATTCATATGAGGAATGCATTGGACTTAATAAGTGACAGGTGGAGCCCGCTATAGCTCCTCGATCCATCGGTAGGTCTCATGAGACAACTAGATGTGTAATTGGCCAAGGCCCTTTCCAAATTTGATTTGTGATTTTGGCCGAGGCCTTAATCATTTTTGACGTCCTTGCCGAGGCCTTGAAAAAATGTTTCAGAATGTCTGGCATTATGCATTCCATCATTATGAAAGTTGTTATTGATATTGCATGTGATTATTCGACCAGTAGAATATTCATGTGAATAAGTAAATGGAATTATCTCATTTTACTTTTTCCATATTATGTTGAAGTTCACGTTTAAAAGGCTTTTGTTTTAGTTATACATTGCCTTAAATGTAGATGTTTATTTATGAAAGCTTCCGCAATATTGTTATCCTTACTGAGCATCTGATCTCACCCCTTTCAATGTTTTAATTTTTTCCAGGATGTGAAGAAGTATTTTATGAATGACCTGCATGGATAGTCAGAAGAGGATATGAGTGTGGACTATGGAGACTTTGTTATTGTAGTTTTTCACTTTATGATGTAATGTAACGTTTACGAATGTATCTAGTGTTTCCAAGGCTACTAAACTAATCGGTCTTTCGAGACTTGATATTTTGTGATCATGCCAATGTTACGAAGTAACGCACTGGCTCTGGGTAGCTGGGGTCGGGGCGTTATAGTTGGTATCAGAGGAAGTTTAGTACAAACCTTGGAAGCTCTGTTTAGACAAACTCTGATTAGAGCACGTAGACCTAAGATGAACTTTGAGGGTTAGTATAGAAGAACTTCCTAAAATTTTGGTATTGTAGAGATTTTGTGAGTTTTCCGAGAAATACATCCCTGTCTGGATACGAGCAGGTAGAGGCGGCTCTGGCACAGATGTACCTAGGGGTAAAACCCGAAAACACCGCTTTGAGCTAGACTCGAACGGGAATTGGTGCACGACAATGGGCCTTGCTGCACTCTTGGTTACGAAACTCCCTGGGGATATGCTTTGGATAATTCTCATTTTCAATACAAAACACTATGAAGGGTTGTGAGTATATACTTCCTCAAAGAAAACATATTTATGATTATGGATTACATCCATAAATAGTTCAATTTATGTTAAGTGTTTTACAAGTATAGAATTATGTATTTTGATTCATAAACTAATCTAGTTTATGAAATTTTTTAGAAATAGCACCTGGTGGAAGGAATGGGAGCCGTATCAATGCACGAACGCCGTGTAGGGATTTCCCTCCAGCTCAAGATAATTATTGTGGATCTGGAGATACAACTGGTACTGATCAACTTATTACCATACTGGGACAACTCATTCAGGTTATGAATAGTAACCTTACTCGTATGGAGCACCATGATCCGCAACGTGGAGGATCAATGTTAAACCGCTTCATGAGGCAAAAACCGCCAACATTTAATGGGGGTACAAATCCATTAGTAGTTGAGCAATGGATAAATTTCTTAGAGAAAATATTCCACGCCTTGGGGAGTAGCGAAAGGGAGAAGGTTATCATGGCAGTTTACCGCCTCACTGGAGATGCCAATCAATGGTGGTCATTGATTAAAAACACAAAGGAAGATGAAGAATTATCAAGTATGGAATGGAGAGAGTTAAAAGATCTGTTCTTAGAAAAATACTTTCCACATGACCATCGAGCAGATATGGAAAGACAATTTCTAAGTCTGAGGCAGAAGGAGGATGAGAATGTCGCAAAGTATGAGGCTAACTTTACAAGGTTAGCGAGGCATGCTGCAGATTATATACGTAACCCAAGGAGTAAGATTAATCGTTTCTTTTATGGGCTAAAACCATTTCTCTGTCGAGAATTAGTCTCACAATCCTTCTCGTCATACGATGATATTGTCTCATGTTCTATCAAGACAGAAAAGGAATTCTCTAAGTCTTATGACAACAAAGTAAAGAAAAAGAAGAAGAGAACGGTGGAACAAGAGACAGATAAAGGGAAAAAGGGAAAGAAGGATTTTCCATTATGTGATAATTGTGGGAAGAATCACCCCGGTGCTTGCCTAAAAGGAATGAGAGTTTGTTATAAATGTGGAGAAAAAGGTCACCAGGCTCGTGATTGCAAGGGAAAGAAAGAGGCTATCAATATTTAATGCTACAATTGTAGGGAAATGGGGCATTATGAAAATGAATTTCCTAAGTGTCAGGGAAACTTACCTCAGAAAAGGCCAAGGAATCAAGGATAGTATTATGCTGTTACTACAGTTGAAGCAGAATAATTAATGTATTGGTGCTTTTGGACTCATGGATTATATTCTTGTTATTAGAATAATGTGATATATATATAAGGATTGTACTGCAGTACTTGTTGGTTATCATTAAGGTTTTAATATGATGATGGAAATCATATTTTTAGTATGTGACAATAAGATAAACTTTACTTTGTTTAGGGAATCTAATGTTACAATTGATTTTGGAATTTAAGGACCCTTTAGAGAAATTTTGGACGGAGGTATTTTGGATAACTATAAAGGTTGGAATGGATTAAGATGAACTTTGGATAGTATTGCTTAAGGTTAAAACATTTCTGAAGAATATTTTTGGAATATTATAATACTATAGTTTTAGGAAAAGGACAACCTGCAGGGTGGGGCATAAACCGTCGCGTCGAACAAAGATGCAGGAATCGAACCCACAACCATAGTGCGACAGGCCTTTATTCCCTACCACTAGCCTACAGGAAGTCCCTGGTTATTACAATATAATTTTACTAATCTAAATGGTATGTGTTAACATTTGGAACCTTATACAATTAGGATAAGTGTAATATTTTTGAGTTCTATTATCTTTTTTGAGTGAAAGATGAGTTAAAGGTTGAAACTCTAATTGTCAAGCATAAATATATATATATAACTATCTCTTATTCAATAAATAAATTAATTCTTAAACTTTGGAAGGGATATTAAAACAAAAAATGTGTTATCCTAATACCTTATGTCTTGTTGAACTTATGATATTTTAAATAAACATATATTGAAGGCTTTGAGGCCCTCAATTTGACAGTTGATTGTGATTGATGACCTCAATCACTCCCTACAAATATTTAAGTTTTTCCTCCAATTATATGTCTCTAATTTCCACCAATGTTCTCCTTATCGAGATCATAATTTGGTGGTGACTTTCTTATTTCCATTTCCCTCTTATTAAGGCTAAATTTTATTAACCTTATTTCCGATTTGGGTTTTCCACAATGGTATTTTCTATTTTCAACCTTTCATTTTCAAAGAAAAATTTCAAATTGCGAGGATGGAATTTATTAAAGGAGGGGAGAATGTAACACCCCAAGCTTCCATGGTACACTCTTCTTTGAATAACAGAGCAGCGTGCGTTGTACGCAACCTCGAGTTCTAACACACCGCGACTAATCAAAGTAGCCATTATGAATAGTAATACCCACTTTTTAAAATTATAGAAATTTTATATTTCAAAATGGAATTCATTTTTGTATTCCTAATATTGAAATTAACCTATGTTGAATTTTTTGTAATTTTCTGAGAACTTCAAAATTTTTAGGAATAGTGAAAAATACTTAAAACAACATTTTTAATCAAAATAAGTTATAGTGATAAGTTAAACTATTGAGTGGTTTTAAAGTATAATTATAATATATTTTTACCATTTTATCCAATGGTGTTCATTAGAATTAATTTCACTTCGAAATTGGACATAAACAATTGTCAATCTTTTGATATAAATTTTTTCTTAGAAACACGCTATTTGTTGTGACAGCGGGAATTAAATATAAAATTAATTAATTCAACTTATATGTTTTTAATTTTGTAAAAAAGACATCATTTTTGAAATCGGAATATCAAATATAGCTTAGGGTGAAATTTTGGCATTGTTCTGAAAAACATCAATTCTTGATGAATAGTGAAACCACTAAGTGGTAGTTAAATAACTGATTTTTCATTTAAATGAAATATTACCACTTCTGTGAGTTGATTTTCAAAAATCTGACATACATGGTTATCATTAGGAAGGAAAATGTGGTTCAATGGGATAAAAATAATTTTTCGTGAATAGTAACTTTTAATTTCTTAATCGCGATTAGAGGTAATTACTGTAGTTTAAGGTAAAAATAATGTTTTAATAATATGAGATGAGCTTGACACATGTCCTACCCACATTGGATGAGCCATGGACGACCACGAAAATCCATGGGTCAACTTGGGGACCCCATGGAGCCACATTGGTTGGAAAATGACATTAAAAACTTTTTATTTAATGTTAAAATAAAAATGTCACAAACATGATTTGTTTTACTAAAACAATTATTAAATGGGGTTATATAAGTTAACTTTTTGACCATAAATATTCATTAGAAAGATAAAAAGATTTCCTACATTAAGGTTATTTTTTTAGAATTTTTAGACATTAAATAATTTAAATATTTAATTACATAATGATGATGCAGCGATTACCTCATTTATTAACGATTTAAATAAAATGAAAAGATAATGTAATATCCAAGGCTTAAACTTGTCCAAAGCCTATTGTATGGGTAGATTTCGAACCCTTATCACCTTATCCTCGAATTATATATGTGTGGGACATCTAAAATCCGAAACTCATTTTATGATAAAGTGACTTTTCTTTACATTCCAAGAGTGCCCCTCCTCTCCACTTATAAAAGGCCCCCACCTCTACCACATCATTCACACATTCAAGCAATTTGGCTCAACCAAACTCTGCCCAAATACTCTCGAAACTTCCCCCTATTACTCCTAGAATCCTCAATTTGGGCAGAACTCTTCCCAAGGAAGCCTTTGGCTAAAATCAAAAAGAGTTACCCGATTTTAAGGTAATGTCTTCTCTAATGTTATTTTGTTTAATTTTCTACTCCAACCCCCTAAACACTTTCTATTAATTTCTTATGTAACAACACAAATATCCTCAATATACTAGGATGTTGTTATAAGAAGTATTCGAGCTACACTTACACACACCTACATCTAATGGTTAAAGAACATAATGTTTCTATGGATGGCGAATTTCTGCCTCACGAAACGATGATTGTTCAACACTCATATAACACCTTAAAAGGTGGCCATTAAGATGTGACTATATTTATATATGATATATAATATGTTTATGTTTTACTTAAGCTTATGTATTTTTCATTTATGGCATACCTTTATGATTTCCATTATTGGTAAAACGCGATAATTTCATTTTAGGAAGTGCGGTCTACTGCCCCCTAAAAATGATTTGAATCGTTAATACCATATGTGGGATGTATAAAGGATGGAGTAAATGGTATTATATGATATATTATACTTGAATTATATTATACATTTATATCATTATGATTTCATTCCATTAAGAATGAAATAGAAATGAAAGTAGCGTTCATGCGTACGTACGGCTTACCGTCTCCATGAACGGTGCATTTCATTTCTTACCTCTAAATGTTACGTAATATTATGAATTAATGTATATAATGGATATATATGATATATATGATAACTTCATCATGAATATAATTCTGGATATAATGGATATTTTACCACATGAACAACTTGTAATTATAAGAAGTTTGATGTTGACTCAAGTACCAAAGATCGACAAAACGACCGTTATTAACTTAAATAATTACATAATGTTCATAACATGGTAATAAGTGATATAAAAAGGATAATGAAATTGAAAATGGTTCTTAATAAGGTAGATATTAACTCTAGTTTATTATTCAGGAGGTTAAAGAACGGTTGAGTCAAGTCGGACACGAGGTAAGGTAATTTCTTAACCCAATTTCCATTCTTTGGGTTAATCTCCTACTTTCAAATTATGTCATGATATTATTATGTCCTATATTGTATTTGTACTTTATTTATGTGTACTTATAGTGAATAAAAATAAAATATATATTTTAAAAATGATCTTTGTATGGGACTTCGTCTCCATATCCTTTCATTGAGGCATATTTGGTTTTATACACAACTTTCTTTTATACGGTGTATAAACCCCATTGACTTTTACGTTTATTCAAAAGGAATCTTTTTTATACGAAGCATTTTACTAAACGAAAAAAGGGAATGTTTTTCTTTCCGTACTTATGCGGCGACAATGACTTCTCTGCCACCGTGACCATTATTTGAGTTTCGGCTTCCTCTACAAGCCATCATTTTTTTAAAGAAAAATAAATACAATGTTTTAACTTTCTTTTATTTTGGTATTGAAAATGGTTTTGAAAGCATTTTTATTATATCAATGTGTTGTATTGATATCTTGTGATTGAAATGTGGAAATGTTATGTTTCCTTTATGCATGTTTTATGTGATATGATTATGTTATGGTTTATGATATTATTAAACCTATTCATATGAGGAATGCATTGGACATAATAAGTGACGGGTGGAGCCTGCTATAGCTCCTCGATGCATTGGTAGGTCTCATGAGACAACTAGACATGGAATTGGCTGAGGACCTTTCCCAATTTGATTTGTCATTTTGGCCGAGGCCTTAATCATTTTAGACATCTTGGCTGAGGCCTTGACAAAATATTTCAGAATGTCTGGCATTATGCATTCCATCATTATGAAAGTGGTTATTGATATTGCATGTGATTATTCGACCAGTAGAATTTCCATGTGAATAAGTAAATGACATTACCCCATTTTACTTTTTCCATATTATGTTGAAGTTCACGTTTAAAAGGCTTTTGTTTTAGTTATACATTGAATTAAATGTTGATGTTTATTTATGAAGGCTTCCGCAATATTGTTATCCTTACAGTGCATCTGAGCTCACCCCTTTCAATGTTTTAATTTTTTCCAGGATGTAAAGAAGTATTTTATGAATGACCTGCAGGGATAGTCAAAAGAGGATATGAGTGTGGACTATGGAGACTTTGTTATTGTAGTTTTTCACTTTATGATGTAATGTAATGTTTACGAATGTATCTAGTGTTTCCAAGGATACTAAACTAATCGGTCTTTAGAGACTTGATCTTTTGTGATCATGCCAATGTTACGAAGTAACGCACCGGCTCCGTGTAGCTAGGGTTGGGGCGTTACAAAAATTCATCATGAGGTGGTGGTAGTTGTCAAATACACAGGGAATAGACTCTTGTTTTTATTGAATAATAATAATGAAAAAATAAAATACATTTAAATTTTAGAATCATTAAAATGATTTAAGAATAATATTTTATTATTAAATTATATTTTGACTATCAACAAATGGTGGTGATGAAAAATAAAACAAGTCATTCATAGAGGTTCTAGTCCACACACACACTTGAAAAAATCATGATTTATTGAAAGGTTTTGGAGGAATGTATAAAAAATAAGTTCTATTATTATAATAATATAATTGAATATTAATAATACTAATGGTAACATACAATCATTCATAGTTTTATTTTTGGGTTTTATAAGTAGAAAAAGAAGGTGGGATGGAGAATATAACCTCTTTATTTGGATGTTATCTCAAGATAAATGATTCTTTGATATCATTAGATGGTTTTGTAAAGACTATTGATCATTTAGTTTGATCATAGTGTACATGGTTGTGTGGATAGGTAGAGAAGTGGTAGTTCCTTTTATAACTAAATAGAAGGGCATTTTTGGCACATATAACTATTCAATATAAAGAGATCACATGTTTCACATGATATATGATAAAGAAATTAGATAATAAATATTTTTGGGAAGGGTTATGGTTGAAAAATCATAACTACACTTTTCCAAACATTTTATAGACATGTTATAATGTAATTTTCTCTTAGATATTTTTACTTCACTGTTTTGTTTTTTACGTGTCAAATAAATATTATAGAAGTAATTTATTATTATTGAACAAAAAATTATAATTATTAGATAATTTGATAATAATAATTCTAAATATATAATATAATGTATAAAATAATTTTTTATGAGAAATAGATATTAATTTTTTACATTAACAATTGTAACGTGAAAAAACCAATTTTTATAAATATTATATTTTCAATCATATGTTTTATGATTAACATAAAATTATAAATGTTTTAGAATATATAGAATTTAAAATATTTACTATTATTAAAATAATATTTAATCAACATTACAATATTTTATGAAACTAATTCCCCCATGTTAATATTTTATTAAGAGAAATAGATGATAAATAATTTCATTAAATCATTACCTAAATTTTCTAAAATGTTTAGAATGGATTTTATATATCATCACAATATTTTAAAATAATTATTTTAAATTTAAAAAATATATATTTTATAGTAAAGAGTGTTTTAAAAATTTTCTTGTATTTCTATTATTATAATGTTATTAAAGTCTCAGTGTTAGAAAAATCGATAGTTTTTCAATATTCACCTAAATATCCATTATTTAAGAAACATCTAAAATATTCATGATAATATAATTTTTTAAATAATAATCCCGAAAATGAAGTTATATTTTTATAATTCAATTTATAAAATTTATAAATTTATCTACTAAAATAAAATTAAATATATAAATGAAAACCACTTCTATTAATAAATAATGTTTTAACCAATAAGTGTTCTAATTGTTATTTATTGTGATTTTGTTATTTAATAGTTTTTAATATCTGAAATAATTTATATTATTTTAATGGTGTTAAATTTAATATATTATGATAAATATGAAATATAAATCAAAATATTTCTTTGAAAAACTAAATAATACTTTTAAACTTATTAAAATTTAATACATATAACAAAAACTATTTATATTTAAAAACATTACTTCTAGACTCTTTTTATTTTAAAATATGTATTTTTTTTTAAATATACATGTTATCATATTTTAATATAATATTCTATGTTTTATATAACATAAAAATATATATTTATAATATTTAAATTTAATATATTAATTTCATTATGAGTGATATCATTTTCAATGTACAACGTAAAAAAAAAATATATATACATATTGGATATATGACGAAGTACAAAATTTACAATGACCATATTTGAATCAACCATATTTTCAATGATCATATTTGGAATTTCTAGATTACACACATATATATATATATAGACATTGTAAATCATTTGATCATTCAACTCTCACATAAAAAGGAAAAGGTATTATTGAATATTCTATATTTTTTATAATTCTTTCTATTTTCATTATGCTCTTCCTCGTTATAAATTTTTTTTACGATATTATTTATCCTCAAGGATGAAGATGCTGCATGAGATTTTCTACTTTTGAAGATTTTATTCTTTTCTATTTACAGTCTCCTATGAATTTTTGAACTATTAATATATATACTTCATCCAGTAATGTAATAATCCATGCAGTGCATTATATATTTTTGTTTTATTTTTTAATGAAAAAATTATGAACGGATAATGTGTATTTAATTTGGTTAATATCATATAGGGAACATTTTCAAATCATGTTTAAATCATTTTGAAAAAATTGGGAAGCATTATACAAATCATGTACAAAAATAATAACAATAAAAGAAAAAAAACAATAATAAAATTTTCACTAAAAACCTAGGTTGTTACATTCTTAAACCTTAAATAAATTTCATCCTCTTAGTTTAAATTGTCACATACCAACAAAAATACTCTATGGACATCTAAATTACAGAGAAAATAATCGATATAATTTAAGAAGATATATCAACCATACAAACATGGGAATTATATATCACTCCTAAGAATAGTCTTATCTAAATATTGTGATTTTATCAAAATATTTGGCCTAGGCGTCCAACATTATTTGGTTTTATGACCCATAATATTTAATGTTTCTCTGGATGGTTTGTATTATTATACATTCAATAATATAATAGAAAATGTTAATATGAATTATGTTTTCCTTACTCCAATTATTTTTTCCTCTACATGGAGTGAAGCAATTTGTAACTAATTTAACATTAAATTAATCTAATGAAAGGAAAACAAAAATTCCATAGGGTAAATTCATATAATCTTCAACTTGGGTTACAATTATCATATAATTATACTATTTCTACTATAATCAAATCATTAGGGTAGGAATTTAATGATCTTATAAAACTTTTTAGACATACTATATTTCCTAAAATCAAATTCCAACAAGACATATAAAACATCATATTGAAGGTTATGTGTGTAACTAACTATAAATTTAGTTTAAAATAATAATAAGATCAACAGATTTCTTAACATGAAACACTGTGATTTAGAAGAGTTTTGATATAATTTTAAAATATAAATATTTAAATATGACTTTTTCATTGAGCTGTAAAGTATGAATATGAGTAACCAAATTATGAAATATATATATATAATGATCATACTCTATACAAATGTAATGAATAATTCAAATAAAATAAGCACACAATTTTTAGTGATGTCATTTTATCCATCAAAAATACTTTTTATAAAAAAATTTATTTATTGAATTCATTTAATTGAAATTATAATTTTATTTTTTATAAGTTTTAGGATCATTATTTTAAAAATTAAACATAATTCTTGAAATGATAATATCAAAATTTTCTTAGGGTAAAACTTTCGGATTTTTCTGAAATCATTAGTGAAAATGAGGGCTTTTCAAATACTGGGAATTATTTTCATTAAATTGAGTAATTTAAAAATATAATGAAATTTTGGATTTTTAATAAATTTAAATATGTTTTATTTTATCTAATTAATTCCACTTAAATTAAAATTATTCAGAAGTTTGATATAAGTAAATTTTTATGCTAAAAAGCTATTTTTTTGGTTCTGAATATGATTTTTCATTAAATTTTAAAAATATATATTAACATTTATTTCTTAAACATATATAGATTAGATAATAAAATAATATATAGTATTTGGAATTGTGAGGTTCAAATTTCATAAATAGGTATATTTTATTTTGGGTTATTATGAACAACAACTGTGATACATTTTTGTTACCTTAGTAAGGGTATAATGGCTAAAACATGTTTAAAAATAATATATGATCTCAAAATCAAACAAAAAATGTTAACTTATTTCATTGCATATGAAAAATTACACCATTACTTTAGAAAATTCGAATATATATCTTTTTGTTGTTGTTTTACCTTGATAATTATATTTATATTATCTTAATAAAGAAAATTCATAAATGAAACTACCTTGTTTTAAATTTATTTAAAATATTTAAATTGGTATAAAAATAGGTTTTGAATGAATATAAAATTCTATTTTTAATATGATTAAAATTAAAAAATTTATTTTTTTTAATTCTTTGTTATTTTATAATTATCTTCAAAGATTACACAACACTAACACCGAGCTTGTAAAAGTAATAGAAAAATCATGTAAATGATTTCAAAAACACTAAAAATAATATTTTTTTGGTGAGTTATAGTTTCCAAAAAAATTTAATGAATAACTTGATATATTATTTATGCGATAAATTTTTTTTTTGGAATTCAATTTCACTCCTGATGTCTTTAATATCAACATTAATGAATAATTTCAGAAAATGAAATTAATGATATTTTATAAATAACTATATTTTAATAAAGTATTCAAAAATAATAAAAATAATGAAAGGGGGTAATTAGGATGAAAAATTGAATAAAATATCATTTATTTTCCATTTATGTTCCAACTATTACATTATAAGTAAAACTATAACCCTTTATGATTGAAAATTTTATTACCACAATAAAGGTTGAAAATGTTCTTTGAAGGGGTTAAACCAATAGATAAGGATTAAAATATCCTTAACACATGATTAAAACCAACAGGTTGGATTACTTTTACACCTTAACAATTTCACCATTTAATATATGTCATTTTAATTCCATTTTTTAAAAGAAATATGCTTAATAATATTTTAAAACATTAAAAAAATTATTAGCGTGGATCTTGCCTGAATTATAAAAGGACACCACTCCCTCATATTTTTTATACCACATTATAAGATCTATCTTTAAAAAAAACATGAAAAATAATATTATAAACATGAATATCGATTATTTATTAGATCTTAAATTCTTAAAATTCCATTACAAGGGTCCTTATAAAGGGATCTAATGGATGCCTAATAAAAAAGAGGTAATAGTCTATACTAACTATTTCAAATTTATATTTTATTCTAATGCCTATTAATATATTTACACCATAATTAAATAAAAAAAATATAGTCATAAATATAATAATATATTACTACTATTATGGTACCAAAATTTTCATCATCTATTTCCATTTTATGGAATGTGAAAACATCAAACCAGTGATCATATGACTTATTATCTCCATGTAGCAGTGAAATTATTTTTTTTGTAACCATTTTACATGGATGGTTATTAAGACAGAAATAAAGATAACATATAACAATTATGAAATTATTATATTTCTATAAATATAATATATAATTTTTTATATTAAATTTCCATTCGTTGAAAAATGATAAACTTTCTTGTACATATGTGTGGACTTCCACATCACTGAAGAGATGTGATCAGTTTTTTCAATTTATCTTTATATTGATTGTAATAAAGATATATATAATATAAATATATGATATTTATGATATACATAATTATATAATAATTCTTTATTGGTAAATTATTATTTAACATTCCTTCATTCCATCCATCCAAAAGTTAAAACAGCATTCATGAAAATGTATGAACTACCATCTCCATGAACGATGTAATTGATTTTATATCTCTAAAATTCGTGGATGATACTAAATATGAATATAATGAATATATATTTTATTTATATCTTGATTATAATTCAATATATTATCTAAATATGATCAAAATAAAAGGATTATCACCATTGAACTGAAACTTATATGATAAAAAGAAAATTAACACTCAAAAACAACATTTATAATAAATAATTACTAATAAATGGGTGATGAAAATTTATTAGTGTATCATATAAAATATCATAAATATGAATATGGTTCTATTATAAATTAATTACATGTTCAAAAAATTTATATAGGATGTCAAATAATGTTCAACAATGTGGAAGCATGTGGTATGGGATTTCATCTTAATTCCCTCTCATTGAGGAATATTTTAACATGATACACATAATTTCATATATATAATATATATACTCAACCATTTTCATGTTTTAAGTAATGATTCTTATTTTTCATGATTTTATTAATTAATATAATTATTAATTTCGATTCGACGTACTGAGAAAAAGTGTGATTTCGAGGCCCATTGTGCTTGTAATAAATGTTCAAAATATATTAAATATATAAAATTGTACTCACACACAGTTTTACTGAAAAATTATATTAACATAGAAAAGGGTTCCCATATTAGAAATCTAAAGGAATGTTTGAACATAGGACATGAGGTTTATCCTAGGCACTACATAACATTAGTCTACACAGGTCGTTTATGGAAATGTCATTGAGGGTGTGGAAATGAATAAAACAATTAAAACAAATTAATTTATTCCATTTTACAAAGTAGTTGTTTACTCATCTTTAAATATATTTTTAAGGGGAAATTATAGGGCTATCCTCCTAACACCATAGACACTGGATGACTATTAGAGAGAGCTCTGGATAATTTTCTTAGACGAACGATGGTGGATTGTGGATCGATGATCGATGCACATAGATTTTGAAGGATTTTCCAGCAAATGCAACACAACTTTATTCTTCATTATTGATCGATCCAAATCAAGATAAGTCATGTTTTTTTATTATTTTCACCTTTATTTATTTCTTTAATGAACATGAATCAATCTAATAGAATATTGATTCACGGATCATGTGAATTGTGGGTTCGGATTACATTTGATTGGTTTTGATGGGAGATTAATCTTTGTGATTATTTTTTATTGAATTTTAATTCTAATGGTGATGGATTGAGATAAACACAAACATAGATCAATGTTCATTCCTCTCTTTTTTTATTTTTTGTTTCTCCCCTGATTTGTTATTTATCATGGGTGTTTTTTGTTTGACTGCAACTAGACACATCTTGATCAATTGTTTATTACACACATGATTCTTAGTGAGATGATCTGATATAATAGATATGGGACAAGAATTGCACAATGGAGGTCTGATTATGGAGAAAATGTTATTTAGAACTGATGATGAAATTTTTTGTTCAATGATGGAATGGATTGGATAACCCTGGATCATTTTTTTCATGGTAAATAAATAACCAGATAAATGGTGTGTGGCATTAGATTGAATAGAAAATAGATTTAGGATTTTGGAAAATCCCAATCAAATAGGCGTGAAATCCAAGATTACACGGTGTGTGGGACCACCTTGGTGGTGGCTAGGGTTCTGGGTAAGAATAAGGTATCACACAGAGTTTCTCTTGGCATACATGTTGTATGGTCCCATGCATGTGACTTTGAAATATATTCGGGAAGTAAACAAACACAATGTGGACTACATGGACATACTACATGGTGTGTACTCCCCCACACGCACATGGGATGTACCAGGTACACAGGATAAGCTATGTACTCGTACACAAACATGGGTACATGGGATTAAGTCATGTACTAATATTTGGGTACACTACACGATTAGTCTACACACTATGTAGAACTACACAAACACTATTTAAACGACACATACTGCTTATATAGGAAGAAATTGTGGCGATGTGACACCATGTGTAACCCTTATACATAATTTTTACTCATTTTTACATGCATTAGATATATCTTCATATATATCATGGACAAGTTTTTTTAGGGATCATTCCAATCATATTTTACCTAAACATTATTATGGACCATTTACAACTCATAAGACTAGAATCCCTTCAGTGGTACTTTTCGGGTGTCCTTAAGAGTAAAATTAAACTCAACCCTACATGGGATTTTCTCAAATGTGTCATGTTTGTTAGATTATTTACCTTTTGGAAGAGTTCCAGGATGATCGAGACCAGATGCTACATAGTGAGGTTGGATAGACTATGGTGTGTTCCTGTGTATTTTAGATAGCGGTCCCAATACCTTTACTTTCTCGTTAAACTAATGTTATCTACTTATTTGTGGTGGTCCTGTATTTGTCCCAATTTACTTTATTTACTTGATATCCTAATCTAGTTGTGGGATATATATGTATGCATGCATTGGTTGTTTATTTGTTTTTACATTTCAGCTTTTTTGGGGGTTTGGGGATGTGTGTGTGTGTACAGGTACATATGTAATGTCTCCCATGTTAGTGATATGCCTATATGGTGCTAGTCACCAGCAACTGGCCTATTGGAGGCTAACATGGGGAGTCACGGTATGGGCCCCATTGGGATAGGTTGTGATAGATTTGTATCATGGGGGGTTAGTTATAATTTTGGATTAGGTGTCTCTGAGGTTGGTTTGGGGAAATAGTGTTAATTGTATTGAGTCCATCTTTTAGGCAAGGGAATCTAGTGTTGGTGTGTTGGCCGACGTATCTATACACTAATACTCTGATCACCTTCTTTTCAACATGGTACATGATAATAATGATTTTAGGGAAAACAATGGTAGATGAATCATATATGAATGTGTTGTGGTTTCCATGTACTTCTTGAGTCATCTCTTCATATATACTCATTAATGATGGTATATCTTGTTTACTTTCAGGATTCCTCTATGACATCCACCAGCTAGGATTCATCGTGACGATCATGAGGATAATGACCTCAATGAAAATGCTTTGATACATGGATCAGTTTCATAGATGTTACCTCCTAGTGGTGCACCAGCTATACCACCACCTGTAGAGTAGTACATGGTACCTACAAAACCAACATATGAGGAGCACAAGCATAGAAACTTCATGTGTTTCAGTAATAGAGACCCCTCAGGTCTTGAGGTGATTATGACCCAATGGTGGATGAGGAATCTCTTGATTCAGTGACCCAAGTTTTTTGTCTAGTCAGGACACTGGTAGATCAGATTTTGGTCCTCATAGTAATCCATCTCCTTGTCTTAGCAGGGTGATGGTGGGGTTTAGTTACCAAATCTTATGACGAGATGACTCTTTCATGGATATAGCTTGACCATATCTTCATAGAGGTGTTCTCACTAGATACTCTATGGTATGCATCTATCTAAGAGATTATAAAGATCCTTCAAATTAGAATGATAATATCTATGTATTCATTGAGTTTTACCATCTATTCTAGGTACTTGATGGATATGGTTTGAGATTAGTTCACCCGTGCTTGGACATGGTTTGATATCAGTCCATCCAGGATCTGGTCATTGAGTAATGTTTTTGTAGAGATATACGATCAATAATTATACATTTTTCAATTCATTCTTATTATTAGGTGATAAAATGGGATTTGGTGGTTGAATGTTTCTTGGATGAGAAGTTACAGATGACAGTTTTTGTTCAATGGGAAAGCAGAAGTAGAGACCTCAATAGTAGGGAGACATTGTTAGTTTTAGAGACCTGGATGTGGGAGATGTTTCAAGAGGAGGAATCCGGATTGAGGATATGTTGTCAAGTTATCACAAGGTGGGTCCAGTTACAACAGAGAGGGGAAATGCAACTTATGTGATGGTTGGGGACATATCGACTGAGATTGTACAACCCACCATATAGCCGACAGATAGATTGTGGATGGGCCAATAAGGTTGAAAGATTTGTAGGATAAGGTAGGTATTTAGGATTGAAATATATGGTAGAGGAGATAGTATAACATCAAGTGTTAGTTTATTTTTCAACATGTTACCACCACCACCTCCATGCGGTCCACACCCGGGTCAGGGAGTTGGAGGGTAGGGGTGAGAAAAAATGCAAGTGCTTGAGGCTTATGACCTAAGGGCTATAGGAATGATTCAAGGTATGATCTATGTCTTTACTAAATTATCTAAAGTCGTGATAGACAAAAGTTCTAGTCAGTCCATTCTCCCCACATATATTGTAAAGACTAAGAGATTATGATTGATCTATTGACTAGACCCCTATGTTTGGAGACTCATAATAGAAATGACTCAGAGATCAAACACTTATGTTGATAGCATAACCCCTCTCTTTGAAGTGATAATTTCGGTTGGTAAATCTTGGTATTACTATCATGGAATTATGATGTCATTATTGGTATATATTGGTTGTCAATATTCCATTCCCATATTGACTATTTTAGGAGAAGGATGTGGTGTGTCCACAATTACGAAACTAGGTTCTCCATTGTTGGTGAAAACAAATCCCAGGTAGTGTGGAATAAACTCATGAATAGGAAGGTGCTACTGATTACTAATCAATTAGTTATCCTAACCCCTGGTGCAATAGATGTTACGAGTTTCTAGTTTCCTGCAGTAGTGGCAGAGTATGAGGACATCTTCTATGAAGATGTCATAGGTTTAACTCCCCCCGAGAGATAATCTTCTGCATTGATCTACACCGAGGGATAACACCATTATCTTTTGAAGCATATCGGATGTATCATAGAGATATTGTCAAGATAAGGGTGCATTTGGAATTCATTTAGAGGAAGGGCTTCATGTGACTCATTATTTCACCCTGGCCAGACCAAATGTTTTTCCAAGAAGGAAGATAAGAGATTGAGGTTGTTTGGGGAATACCGGTGCTTGAATCAGGTGAATGTGATGAAAAAGTATCCACTACAGAGGATTTATGCCCTCTTTAATCAATTGATAGGGTCATGATGGTTCTCGAAGACTAAACTCAAATCAGGATATCACCATCTATGAGTACATGATGAGGATATAACGAAGATGGCATTGAGATTCCACTATGGTCACCATGAGTTCTTGGTGATTCTCTTTAGGATGAAGAACACCCTAATAGTGTTTATGGGACTGATGAACTAGTTCATTAATACTTTATATAATGGTTCATGGTAGTATTTATCTATGATATCCTTGTGTACCTATCATCAGAGGAGGATCGAGTGAGGCACTTAAGGATAGTTCTGGTCATACTCCGAGAGTACCAGCAATATCGAAAGCTCTCAAAGTGTTAGTTTTGGATTCAGGTAGTCTAATTTTAGGGATATGTTATCTCTGTAGCTGGAGTGGTAGTGTACATGAAAAAAGTCGAGCGAGTGTTAGCTTTAGAGTGACCTAAGGGAATGACAGTGGTGCAGAGATTACATAGGTTGGATGGCTATTATTGGATATTTATAACAATTTTCTCCAAGACATCAACTCCATTTACTTCTTTGACTCAAAGGGGTATCCTTTCATGTGAACAATGAAGTTCTAGAATGATTTTTAGCAGTTGAGGTAAAGTTTGTTGAGAACTATGATCATGATATTACCAGAGGAGGGTGTCGAGTATGTAGTGTTCTACGATGCATTAAGAACCCAACTGTGTTATTTTCTGATCTAGAGGAAAGTGGTTATTAAAAATTGTTTATTCCATTTGATACCACATGATACAAACTATATGAACCTTGATCTTGAGTTAGTATAGTTATTCTTCACATTGAAAATGTAGAGACACTACACGATGGGTGATCGATTTATCCTCTACTGCAATCAAAAGAGTGTCAAATATAGATTATTGCATAAATATCATAACTTGAGGAAGAGGTGATGTATAAAGTTACTTTATTATTATGGAATCAAAATTTTATACATTTCAGGGAAGGGTAACTTGGTATAAGATGCTCTTAGCAAGCGATCTTGTTCATTGTTGTTTAGTGAGAACTCAAAGAAGATGTCCTCAATTATCATAAGTTATCTTTTATGGATGGAGATGGAGCATCTTTCCTCCGTTCAATGGTTTTCACCCCCCCCCCCCCACTCTTATAGATAGTAAGGGGGGAAAATATTGGGCTTATCAAATGTGAGACATTACATGCTCAGATATCCATATAACATGATTCTTGGGAATATTAAAAAATTTGGGGGCATGTCATTCTTTTTAGTGGTCCCATGGTGGTACTAGTGATGTTGACATAGGAGGTTCTAAGGGAGTTTCAGACATATCATTTAGCGGTACATTCAGGTGTGAAAAAGATGGACTAGTACCTCCGAAGATAGTTTTTGTGGCCAGGGATGAAGAAAGGAGTTACAAATATTTTCTCTTGATGCATTATCTATCAAAAAGTGAAGAATTATAATCATGTTCTAGCGGGTTTAGTTAAACCCCTTGAGGTGATAGAGGGTAAGTGGGATGAGATATTTATATACATTGTGATGATTGTACCTCATACATCTAGGGAACATGATTCTAGCTATGGGATCATAGACCAACTCAAAAATTCAGCCCAGTTCTTAGATATACGAGACCTGTGTTTTCTAGAGATCTTGGGACAAATCTATATTTCAAAGATAGTCTGACTCTATGGAGTTCCATAAACAATTGTTTCGTATTAGAATGATCTTAGTACATCCTAGTTAATGAAGGGATTACAAGAGGTGTTTGGGACTTTGTTACACTTGAGCACAACATTTCACCCATAAACCAATGTCCAAACTGAGTTAACCATTCAGGATCTGGTAGACATGATGTAATCATTCATATTGGATTTTGAGTGTTATTGGGAGGATCACATGGAACTGGTGGAGTTTTCATAAAATAACAACTATAATTCCATCATCAGTATGGAAATATTCAAGTATTTTAATGGGTAACCCTACAGGTCAACAATTTTTGTACTGCCCTAGTAAAGATATCACTCATGGGCCATGAGTTAGTGAAAGCTATAACAGAGAAGGTTCAAATCATTTAGGACTGTGTGAAGACTACACAGAGCCATCACAAGTCTTATGATAAAAGGTAACAAAGTCCTTTGGGGTTCGAGTAAAGTGACCATGTGTTCTTATGAGTATCTCTTTGATGAGAACAGTAGATATATTTTCGAGTCAAAAAACTATCTGTAAGGTTCATAAGACCTTTATAGAAACTATGTAAAGTTGTCGAGGTGGTTTAAAAAATGACTCTACCACTGTAGTTAGACCAAATACACAATGTATTCTACGTATCGAAGCTGAGGGGGTATGTGCATAACCCACCACACATTATCAACTAGGGTGAGACCGATATCAAAGATGGAGTAACATCTTTTGAGTACCAAATGGAGATTGAGGATCGATAGGAGAGGATCTTACATGGGTGATTGATTGCATTGGTGTGGGTCCAGTGACATCATGAGAATATTCAGTAGAGAACATGGTAGTGGGAGGCTCAGATTCAGGATCAATAACCTCATATTTTTGAGTGTCCCTTGTATTGAATTTTATATATGTAAATCCCCAAGGTTTGGAGAATATAATTAATTGGATTATCCATTTAATATTTTTAAATATTATATGGAATTATTTCTTGACCAGGTGTTAAGACAGAATGAGATCTCGAGCCTCGATGTTCCTTGGATAATTTTTTTGAATTCTATAAAATATATAAAATTTCACAGAAACATAGTTATCTTGAAATAGTATAACAAATTCTAAACGAGTGACCAGATCAGAAATATAATGGCATCTTTTGGATCAGAATTCTATTTTAACCCTACACGTCACTTAACATTAGTTGGTTTGGGTAGTTTGTGGAAAAGTTATTGCAGGAATAAAAATGAATAAAATATTTAAAATAAATTATCTTATTCTATCTTTCCAACTCATAGGTTTACTAATCTTTAAATATATGATTATGGAGAAATCCAAGGATTAGACACATAACCCTGGAGAAAATCGAGGACTATTGGAGATAGCTCTGGATAATTGACACGTGCCTGTCGTGGGGTGTGAAAAAAACAAATATTACCTAAGTTAAAATGCAGTAGAGTGATTACCTAGGTTGTCTCCAGAGAGGAGTGCACAACAATTAAGCAGTCACCTTAAAATAGAAAGAAGTGAGGTTGTTTTTAGAAATTGTTTGATTTAGAAAATACAAGAAAGAAACTAAATAAAGTAAAGTAATTAAGTGAAAGTTTTGAAACAAATTGAAAAATGTTGTGATCTAAATCAGTGATATGAAATGGTGATCAGGTTAGGGTCAGTTTTCTAGTTGTAATTCTATCATTGTTCATTTTACCCAATTCTCCTCTGCTAAATCATTAAGAGTGAGAATCCACAATCGTTTCTTCTCACTCCCTTGGTCAAAAAAATGTGAGAATAAACCTTACTAAAATATTATGTTGGTCTACTCTCCTTCCAATGTGTAATATAGTTGTAGAAAATACCCCCAATTATCTTAGGCAATTCCCAATCAGGTCTTTTTTATCCCAAGTAATCAAGAACATTCACTACTCCTCACACACGTACCGGTGATCACCGAGTACTACACCACTAAATCCTGTTCTATTCCATTGTTAATAAACCAGAACCTAGTGGAGGGAGATATTGATCATTGACCAAATATAAATGAACAACAGAATCTAAAATCAGATACAATCGTACATGATAATAAAAACTGTTATAAGAAATTGAAACAGATTCGCAGAAGAGAAAAGAGGATGTTACAACATTAATAGAAGGAACTCATGAAATACAATATGGAAAACCTCTCCTTCCCCAATCACACATAAGTTTACCCCACCATGGTAAGGGTAATTGTGACTAAGGGTAAAGAAGAATTCATTACAAAACTAAGAAGAACAAAAGAGAGAAAAGAAAGAACAGAAATTTGATCATCCAGAATCTGTCTTCCAAAAGATTGCCTCTGTTACGCCCACCATCCGACCGACACTCACTGAGTTCCCTTCTTATAGAATGTTGGAAATGAAGTTTTCTATCGACCCGTAAAATTTGAGAGTCATTGGACAGGTTTAATGAATGATATGGCCGAATCAATGACCATTACGTTTCTAGCCTCCAAACACTGTTTCACCCACTCCATTTGGACGCGCCAAAATGATGCATTAATGAGCTCAATAATTTTTTCAATTTAATGTGAGCCGTCCTTTGGAAGTCCGCTGTCGACACCAGCTAGAGTAACCTCATTCTAAGGTTGGATGAAGGAGATATTGCATATTTAATGAAGTGGGGTCCATTCTGCCTTCCAAACTGATTTCTCAACTTGATTTAATTTTCTGCACCCTTGGGTTTCGAATTGGGTCTTGGTCTAGCAGGAACATTTTAATCCCACAAGTATAGGAACCCTAAAAAAAACAATTCACTTCAATTGGACCCATATTATAAAAGTTATGACTGAAAAACTGAAGCTATATAAAACTGACAATTTTACAGAATTACCCCATTTTCACATTTAAGCCCAAAATACACCAAAAACACATAAATGATGCAAATACACTCACATTGAATAATTAGGAGGGATTAAATCATTTAAAAACATATAAATAGTAATGAAAATATTAACTCTATCAATAATCCTCTCAGATGAATGAGGGTGGATCAAGGATCAACGATCGGTGCACATCGATTTTGAAGGATCCCTACAATGAACACAATACAACTTTGTTCTTCATCCGAAATCGATCTAAATCAATATAGGGAATGTTTTTTAATTAATTTAACCCCATTATTTATTTCTAGGAATAAAGTTAATCAATAAATGAATGTATTGATTCAAAGATCATGTGTATTATGAGTTGGGATTACATTTGCATGTTTTTTATGAGAGATTAATCTTTGTGATTATTTTTTTATTCGCTCGTCTTTCTTACAAAAAACTGATCGATATTTACATGAACATCAATCTGGGATTGTTCATCTCTTTGGTTCTTGTGCTATTCTCCCCCAATTCATCATTTGTCAAGGGCATTCTTCATTTGGACCACAACTCAACACATCCTGATAAATCAATCGATGCACTCCTGATTCTTGGAACGATGATATGACATCCTAGATTTGGGATTGACACATCACGGTGGAGGTGTGACTATATAGATAGATTGATTCAAATAAATTTAGATCCTAAAATTCATGTTCTACAGTATTCATCAGTGTGGAATGAAGAAATATGATTTGATCCATTTTGAGATCCATTATGATGATGAAATACATAGATCGATGATGGAACAACTTGGAAGGGCTTGGATCTTGTTTTTATGGTGGATCATTCTCCAAATCGAAGGAAGGAGGCACCAAATAAAATGAAAAATATATCTAGTATTCTAGAAAATCCTGATAAACACGTAGTGTAATCTTAGATTACACAGCATATGGGTCCGCCTGGCTATATTCTTGGGTTCTGGGTAAGAAGAAGGCACCACACATCATATGTCTAAGCCAACAGATCATGTGGTCCCACCCCAATGGCCTCGACATATATTTGGTAAGTGCATAGACATAGGGTGGACTATAAGACTAGCCTATATAGTGTGTACTTCCCCTCACATACATTGGTTGTACCAAGTACATTGGCTAAGACATGTACTGGTACATGAACATGGGTACACATGATGAAGCCATGTACTGATACACATATAGACTACACAGGAAGTCTATATGCCATGCAGTACTATACATACATGGTTTAAATAACATGGGCTATTTATAAGGGTATAACATGGGGCTAAGGGATAAGGCATGTAACCATTCTACATGTTGTTCACTCTTTCTTACATGGATTAGAACTATTTTCCTTCATATATTGGAAAAGATTCATTAGTTTTTGTACCCATTATCATTTACATGAAAGTTTTTATTGATCATTTAATACTCCAAGAACTACTATCCCTTCAGTGGGAATACCTAGATAAATTGTTTGGAATACTTATGGGAGGCGTAGTGTGAGATCCCTTATTCATATTTTCACCCTAGTTAGAGTAATAGGTATCAACATGACCAATCATATCTGGCATTGATTCTATACTTAGAGGGTTAATCCAGATTGAGTTTTTGTATTAGTCCTTGGACATGGCTATGATTCACAACATTTTATCTTATTATATTTAGATATATCAACATTGATTTCTCACAATGAGACCCGGTGATTAGTAACTCTTGAATAGAATTCATCAGTGATATCAGACTCAAGAGTGTGTTCTCTGAGACAGGTGCTTCATGGAATCTTCGATTTGGGATCCTAGGCTTGGTATATTATGGTTGCAGATAACACTTAGACTATTTGTATTTATTGAGGATATATGTATATTCTTTCTATATGTAATGTAGACATATACATGTGTAGATATGACTATATTTTTTATATTCTTTTTGAATTCAGGGTGTCCTAATGAGTATTTTCATACTCAACCCTACATATGATTTTCTCACATTTCTCGTGTCTAGTGAAGTTAATAGACCATTTTGTAGAGTACTAGTTGGATCAAGACCAGATAGTGCTTAGTGAGGCCATATAGATCAAGTCCGGTTACTGCCATTTTCAAACAGATGTCCAATGACCTTCACTTCCTGATTCGAATTGTGTTATACACTTCATTATGGTAGGATTTTATTGGGACCTTTGTACTTCATTTACTTCCTGCAGTACTCTCATTGTGGGTTGTAGATGTGTTCATGCATTGGTTTTTTTGTTTTTTTAAAAACATTCATCATTTTGTGGGATTATAGATGTGTGCAGGTGTATAGGTACTTAGGTAATGCCTCTAATGTTAGTGATATGCTTACTCAGAGCTAGTCACCAACCACTGGCCTATTAGTGGTTGTCTTGGGGAGTCATAAATTGGGCCCCACTTGGTTGAGTCAGAAAATTTTATCATAAATCTCCAAATTCTCATTATATTTAATGTTTTATTAGATGAAATTATATCATCGGGCTTAGGATTCAAAATTTTTTGAAGTATTAAGGATTTATTTCAAAATCTCATTGTTATCCAAAATTATTTATGATTAAGACAATATTTAGGGAATTGAATAATATTTATATATTAAACCCAATATAATTTTATCCTCTAGTAATCTATGAAAATTTTATACTCTATATTCATTTATTTTGACATTTATATACTCAAGAGACAAAAATATCGTTTTCTATAGAATGCTAAAATCATTTTCTATTCTGTTTAAATTGTTATCTTCCATTTCCATGCTTTCATTGATTTTTTTTAAAGACTCATTTTATTATAATAGTATTATTATTTATAATATGTTATATAAATTTATGAATTTAAATAAAAATGATTCAAAGTATTCTTCTAATCATTTTCAAAAAGTTTTATTTTTTGATTATTTCAAAAAATGGGAATGAGATCATTAATTTAATGTAATCGGAATAAATGGAATTTCCAGCCATCATGATTGATCAATTATTTTTAGGTTTCATTATAATATACAGTGGTTATTTTTAATTAATTTTTTGAATATTATTGCTATATTATTTTAAAAGATATTTTCTAAGTCAAAAGTTTATTTTCATAAAAAAAAATTAGAACAAACTTTTATGGTATTTATATTCATCAATGAAAAAAACCTTTTTTTATATTATGATACACTAGGAAAATATCGTAATTATACTATAATTATTCATTCTATATATAGTTCAGGACCATTTTGGGTGGGGAAATTATTGAAATTTTGTATACTAGTTATTCCTATAAAAATTTAATTTATTATTAGATAATGATTATTAAGTAGTATTAATTATTCATATGATGATCTAATTAGACTTATTATGTGAAGCGTGAAAATCAGAACAAGTTATCCACTTGATGATTTGGTATATCACATGAGAAGAACTAGTTACGGTATTTGGAGGATGTTTTACCTATTTATGTATTATGTCTTGGAAAAAGGAGTTGATAGTATGTTTATAAATTTATGTCATGATGCCTAAATAATATGTTTATGATGTCTAAAATAATTAATTCCATCATTTTAAAATCCATTATTGTTGTCCTTGTAGATATTTTAATTTTTATGATATCAATGGATAAATTTCAGGATCATGTGATTATTTTGATGGAATTATTTGATCATTATATATCCCTGACATATTATTCTTTAGGATAAAGTTGTCGATTAAATGAAAATTGTTTCCAATTATTTAACTCACCATATTGGTTAATAATTGTTTACACAGGATAGATTCTATTATACCTAACCCTTTCTATGTATCTGCTCTCACCCCTCTCTATGTCTACATCTTCCAGGATTCTAGGAAGTGTACTATGATGGATATTCAGGGATATAATAGAGAGAATAATTATGTTCTGAAATAAATTCATTTTTTATTTCACTATTTTATATGTATGTGAGATTCATGTATGTATATTTCTTTTTAAGAAAACTATTCTTTTCATTATTTTGGGATGAAATCACTTGTATCTATTTCCTTTGTATAAAGACACCATAGACTTTGTGATACTAGATTTGGAATATTTACAGTTTTTAGAAGAGAAATTTTAGTAGAAATGATGTGAAATATATTTAGGAAATCCTAGATTATCTAATATAAAACTCTGATATGATTTGAGGATAATCCTATGTATTTAGTATCATCTTAATGTTTTATAAATGTAGAGATTATGAGGTTTTACTAGAAACACATCCCATATTGGATACTATTAGTGGTTTAGGTTTTGGAACACATAAATCTATGGGTTATAACCACATAAAGATTTAGTCAAATATATATTGACAATCATTCTAGTGCATGGTGGATTTTCCCTTACTGTGCACCTTGTATGTCCCTCCCAAGGGATATTCCATGGTTAATTGACATTATCTTTAAGAAAAATTATGATGAATGAGAGAAAGTTACCTATGGAAACCTATGATATGTCATTGTGATATATAATAAACCAAATGTTTCATAGGATGATAATTAAAATGTTTATCATAATAATAAAGTTGTAGATAACCATTTTAATGTGTTATGTGAATGATGATTAACATGATTATGGATATTTTAGGAGACATTTATGGGAATTCCATTTGGATTCATTTCTATTTTAGTGATAAATTTATTTTATGAATATTGATTTTACATTTTGTGGAAATAATTATAATTTTTTTATAATACATATGATTAATATAATAATTAGTGTTAACATAGAATTTTTTTTTAATATTATTATATTTTCGAAAAAAATAAGTTATATAGAAATCCATAGTGGTTAAAAAGTTATTTAATTATCAATATTATTTTTCAGGATATTCATCATATTTTTCCTATAATTATAGTAATTATATTAATATTGTTCTTGAAAAAGGAAAACCTTTATACTGAGATACACCCTATCATATCTATAATGATCATCAGGATTGTACCCAAATCCAAAGGACCACAATGGGGAATTACCTACCGTTTACCTACGTGATGTAATGGTTAGTATAATTTACTTTATTAAAACAATTTTAGATATAAATATTATTTTCTATTTTGTAATTATATTATAATAAGACATATTTTTTTGGTATTTTGAGATGAATAATTATATTTGAAGATATATTCTGTTGGGTTGAGGCATATTTAACATTTAGGTTTAACATAAAACAATATTAGGGATGAATGTTAATACTTTTGTGGATAATTATGATATTGGGTATGATATAACCATTATGTTAAAAACATTATTTGATGTTCATTTCATGGAGCTTTTTTTTGGATATAGGGTTATTTATTTATGGGATCATTTAAGTAAATCCTATGCTTTTATTGTTAAATTTTAGAGAATAAGGTTTTATTTCATCATATTCTAGTTAATTAATTCTCTGTATTATCTTATATTATGATAATAATTTTCAGTAAACATAATAAGAATATATTATTATTATTTTGTGAATTATGTGGCCAATTAAAAGTTTATTTTAGTGCTTCAGGAATTAAAACTTCATCTTAAAAACAAATATTTTTGAGAAAAACATGGTATTGCATTGGAAATTTATTAAATTATGAAATTACACTTATCAAGTGAGTATATTTCCTTATATTCATAATCATGTAGATAAATTAATTCCTCAAATTTTTGAAAAGGGTTATGAAATAAAAATTTTATCATGTTAATTTAATTTCCAATGAATTGATTGAATTTTCACCCATTATGAATTTATTGTTTTGTGGAAATTATCTTTCTCATGACCATGTTCTTTATTAATATATATTATACCCTTGAAGGTAGTTTTATCTTCTATGTCTATAATTTAACATTTCAATAATGTTCCCCTCATCTAGGAACCCATCTATATGTTATTTCAAGAACCATTATCCTTACTGCATCCCATTATAAATGATGATTTATTATCCCACTGTATAATGTGGGGTTTTAGAAAATCGATTTTAATATATTTAATTTTTTTGGGGACCAAGATAAAATTTTTAGGTTATACTTTATTTAATGTGGGGAGAACATAATACCCTAGAAATCTAGATTAAATTTATAATATGATCGATATATTATAGAACACACACCATCATGATTTATGAGAATTGAGATATATTATAATAATATAATTATATTATTAGACGGTATGAATATGGGTAACTTCAATATGAGATATATTTTTAATGATCCTACACAATATAAATATATAGAATAATGACTAGGATATAAGAACTAAATTATCTGGGAATTCATTTTACGATTAAAAATGTATTTTTCTTAAAAAAGGATTTTATTATATTTTTTATGATGAAATTATAATTAATTTCTTCCATATTTTATATTTTATTTTATAAAATTTATTTTATTTTGAAATCAACATATAAAAAATTACTTATAGTGAGATTTTAGTATTTTTTAAAACGATTAGCGAAATATAATTTATTTAAATATATCACTATTTTTTTTAATTCATGTAATTTAAAAATATATTTTTATTAAACTGAAATATAAAAAATTTAATTAATTAATTTAAATTCTAATGAAAATATTCAATATTTTTATATATGTCAATTTTTATGGTTAAAATTTTATTTTTTAAATAACAATTTCATTGTGGTTTCAAATTTATATAAAAATTGGTTTCTTACAAATCTAGAGATTGAATAATAAAATATGGATAAAATATTTTGAATTCTAGGGTTCAAATTTTTTAAATAGGAACCATTTTTTTTTCATTATGAATAGTAAGCATGGTAAATTTTAGCACATTGTTAAGGGTAAAATGGGTAGAACATTGTTACGACTGTGAGATAAGATCTCATAATCAACTGAACACATTCCCTTATTTCCATGGATGGGAAAAAAATAATCCATATAAATCAAAAATTAGAATTTACTTAATTTTTCTTTTTAATTTTATTTATAATAACATCTATATTATTTTATGTAAAGAAAATTCAAAAATTTTACTCAATTTTTTCAAATTTAATATACAAGTTCACATAGGAATATTGATTTTTATGAATGAATATAAAATTTCATTTTAAAATTAATAATTTAGTTTTATTATTTATTTTATTTTTGAATTTTATTAATCAAATGACTCCCTTAAAATCAAACATGACGTTGACATAATGCTTTTCCATGGTATGGAAAAATCATGTAAATTATTTAAAAAATAATAATGTAATATTTTTTTAGTGGGGATTAGTTAAAAATGAATTTTAAACATGAATATATCATATTATGGATGTATTAATGTATTATTTTTAATGAAATTTGAATCTTGATGACATCTGTGTCAACTTAAATGAATAGTTTCAAAAATCAAGTTGATGATATTTTATAGAAATTTATATGTTATTAATTTATTTAATAATGATTTAAATAATGAAATATGACATGAAGGATGATTAATTTAGGATAAATATCATCCCTTTTACATTAATGGGTCAATTTTTACCTTATACGAAATATTATAACCCTTAAAGAATGAATAATTTATTAACACAGTTAAGGTAAAAAACAGTTAATAAAGGGGTTAATATAAAAGATAATTGTTAAAATTACCTAAAAAAGTTTTAAAACACAAATATTATGTTTTAAATGGAGGATAACCATATAAAATTTAATTTCAATATCTTTATAGTGATATTTTAATGAATGATACTTAATAATAATTTATAACACTGAAAGATTACAAGTGTTCCACTCAAATCAATTATCAATGTACACCACTCTCCTATTTTATTTATACAAAATTGATCAACAAATCTCTAAAAAAACATTCCAATTATCTCTTAAAATTACATATCCAAGAATTAGTTATTATATTCATCATGAATGATAATTTTCAAGGGTTCTTAATAGGGGACGTAAAAAAATACATCGGAATAAGAGGTAAATGTCATTACCAACTATTTCCAAGTTATTTATTCTTATAATTTCTGTAAATATAGTATAACAAACAGAAATTAATAAATATAGTATCAATTTTTTTGATGTTATTATTTTTAGGGTAAAACCATTTCCACCATTTTTTCCTTCTAATGAAATGTAAAAACATCGCTCTTGCGTATGTACGACATATTGTCTCCACCTAGTTTGGTAATTACATTTTCATAAAACAATTACTTTCAGGGTTATAATGGTTCAAATAATAATAATACATGATATTTTTGAAATAATTATGGTTTTATAGATTTTATATATCATTTTGTATTTCAACTTTCAATATGGTGGAAAATGATAATGTCACCCATGCATATATGTAGACTACCTTATCCATGAAAATATGTGATTTATTTTAATTTTTATATACGCGGATTTTAAAAAGTATGTATTTAAGGTATATATTTCATAAATATGATAATAAATTGATTCAATAAAATTAATTATAATTTATCTTTCTTTCATTCCATCATTCCAAAATTGAAAATATTGATCATCTATATGTATGACCTACTGACTCCCTGAAATGTGTAATTCATTTTTCTATCTCCAACATTCATGGGTAATTATAAATATTTATATAATAAATATAAATCATCATTATACCGTTCTTATAATTCTAGATATTATAAAATCATGATTAATATAAATGAAATATATTACTAAAATGAAAATTATATTAAAAAATAAACACTAAACCTTAATAAATAAGGATTCTGATATATAATAATTAACAAATCGATGTTTAAATATTATAATTGGATAATATATGATATTATAGTAATAAATTTGGTTTTTATTAATTAATAGAATTTTAAAACCGTTATAAACTATGTTAAATCACATTCAAAAAAGTTGAAGTGTGAGGTAAGGGAATTTATCACAATTTCCCTTTATTGTGGCATATTTTAATGTTATATACCTAAATTATTATTTCAAGTGTATATTCATAACCTTTAAATTTTTTTATCATGAATCAAATTATATTCATGATAATTAATGTTCTATTTTATGCTTTTTGTCAAGGGGATTATGATTTAAATGTTATCGATGTGGTAAGGGTTTATTTAATAATATCTTCATTATTCATAATTGATTTCGTTTATGTCTTTTCTCTAGGAATTATATGATATTTATATCTTTAAATAATTTATTATTATCCTTTTTTTTATTTCATAATTTTTTATAATCATATATTTCTATTTTATAGTCAAGAGAATGAAATCATGTTTTTATGGAAAATCAACTTGGATTTATATTTGGTAAGGAAAATATTACCTACATATCCTTATACTAATTGATATTTTTTAATAACATTTATACTATTATTATATGATTATTTATAATTATATTTACCTATTTTTGAATATCTATAAAAATGATTCAAAATAACATTCTTATCATTTTTCGAATGATGTAATTTATTTACTTTACCTAAGAATGTGAATTGATTTTCTATTTTAATGTTAATATCTTGAATGGAATTTCCTATTTACTTTCCCATTAAATCCTTTTAACCATATGTTACATGTTTCCATGGTTATCTTTAACTAAAATATTTTTCTTAATACTTCTGATTTTTATAAATTTTTTTTGAAAATGAAAAGTGTATTTTCCTAAAAAAAATTAAATTCAATTATACTTGTCTTTCTATTCATCAAAATAAAAACCCATTTTAATTAATATTTATCCATTGAGAATATCATGTAATAATTCCATCAATATTCTTTATATGTATGGTTAATGCATGTTTTAAAATTTGAATGTATTGACATTAGGTATGTTAGTTTTTTCTATATCAGATGTTTTTGATTATTATGAATGTTGATTAAATTGTATTGTTTATTCATATGATTAATGAATTGAAAATATTATGTGACACAAATAATACATAATTTGAGAACTTATCGATTCATCATTAGGTCTCATGAGATAGTTTTTTGGGTATTTAGTTTATTCCATGCAGATATATATATATATAATTTCTAAGCCCAAGGAATTGATGATATGTTTATGTTGTCTTGGAATATATCCATGTTTATATTTTTATGATGTCCAACATTATTCATTCCATCATTTTGTAATTAGTATTTTATTTCCATGTGATTATTTTTATATTTATGATATCCATGGATAAGTTTTAAGATCATGTGAGTATTTATAGAGATTATTTTTTCATCATTTAACCCTGCCTTATTATCCTTGTATCATCTAGAAAAGGGGGTGAACTTGTTTGTTTATGGTTCAAACATTCCAAACGGTTTATAATGGTTTTATTCAATGAACCAGAAACATCCAATGATTCTATATCCATTTGGAATTACTTTCCAAAGGTAGGTGCTAATTAGTTTTGGACCGATGAGGCTTAATAATTTTCATTGGTCGAGAGGATGGGAGGTCGGACTCATCACACCGTTTTGGTGGAAATTATTGTCAACTCTGGGAATCTCTTATAGATTTGAGTTATGTTCATGAATCCTTATTAATTTTCCAAGTATGAAAATGATTTTTCCTTTAGATCTGACAATCAATGATTGATATGAATGAGATTTAGAGAATCTTTTATATGTATTTGAGGTTCTTCATCGATATAGAATCATCCGTATTTATTAGAGATTCTTAGTCAATGGTATCCTTCAACACATTATATATAAATCTCTTGGTCATTATGATAACCATACAGGTTTCAAAGCCACTCAGTGGGGCAGTTGAAGTTTATTCTCGTTCAGAAGGACATAGATTATTTTAGAGTTGGGATCATACCCGCAGATGGGATACATACGTATCCTTGTTAAAGAGGAATACAAACCCATGTAGTTCAGGAATTAAGATATATTTTAATTCCATATGGGACATATGAAAATTAATGGGTGATGGTATTGAACCTTAGATAGGCTTCCTGCGTACTATACTTTTAAGGCAGAGATCAAAGTCCACGTAGTTCAAGAAAGAAGTGTGAGGTTTATGCATGATTAATGGCGTAAAGAAAGATTTCATAATTACTTCTACACTATAAGCACACGCGAGTCATGCTCAATGAGAGAAACAAGTGGTATTATAAAAGAATGACGATTATGCCATGAAATATGCAATCATAAGAAATAATGCGGGGCTTACGTTTGTATGACTGCCTATATAAATAAATATCAGGACTTACTTCAGTGAAAAATCCCAGGAACATGGTATATAAAGGTATATGTGCTTTAGGGAGATTTAGATACTATAACATGGGGCTTACTCCTTATAAAAATTCCCAAATTAGGAGGGGACTTGTGATTGGGTTTTATTCCTGAGAAGGAAGTCCGAATCAAAAGAAATTGTGACTGGGGCTTACTTCTGAAAAGGAGGCCCAAATTAAAAGGGAACATGGAGCTAACTCTTAAGGAGGATTCCCAGATTTGGTAACTTGGGGCTTACTCCTAAGGAGGATGCCCATAAAAAGGAACATCTCATCTTGAAGGATGAGGTTGAATGAAGGAAATCTCTAACATTCGTGACATAAAGATATGTAAATCACGAGGTTCTGAGAGATATTCCATATAATTCCTTTCATATAAAGAATCCAACGATGGGACCATGCCATAAATTTCTTTGAAGAGGGGTTTTTATGGCTAAATCATGATGTGGGGAGGTGGATTTATAGAAAAGAGTTGGATAAGAAGGAGGGGCACCCAAAAAGAGGGAGGCGTTCTAGTCCTGTTTGGGCACACAAGTTTTAGTCGCACATGTATAATTACGCGACATGGGTGTACTTGGGAAACGATTAACCAATAGGGTAATACTTGGGCGAGACTTGGCTCAAGCCCTTAGTATTATCCTTAAAGGATTCCAAAAGGGTGGCGTGTAAGTTCTGTTAAAGGGATAAGGTGGCACGCAAGGGTGGCCCTTTCCCTTAAGTGTTAGACACCTAGGCATGAAAGTGTTAATGAATTTCAACATGTAGGCCTTGTTACTCCTCTATAGATCTTCCATTCTAGGTAAGAAATTACCTTATAAGTGTTTGGAAGACTTCAAGAAAAGACTAGGGCGCCGAGAGCTTAAATCTGACTTTTGTATTTTTCATCTCCAAAATGGGGGAAAAGGGGGTATTTATAGTCCATTGGGGACCTTGAGTGAAAATAAAATAGGGCGCACAAGTCATTTGCGTGACCCATATGTGGCGCGCAGGTATACGTGAGAGACCATAGTGAAACCTGCACGATCTATGCATAAAGAAATCATTTTTCATGCCTTTTTCAATTTTTTATGTTCTTCAAAGGGTGAATCTCTTTGTTCTTAAGGTATTAACCTTTTCCATTATTTAGACTCTGTTACAGAAAGAAGCGTCAACAAAAGTCCCCCCTTAGAGTTGGATCCGATAAAGGAAAGAAGATTTGACTCTGAGGTAAAGGAGAAAACCAAGGAATTTTGGGCGCGCAGGTTTTGAGTGCGTAGGTAGTGGCACACAGGTGCAGGCTGCACAGGGTAAGACACACAGGTAAATTACATCACCTATAAATATGTGGCACCACTTCGCATAAATCACTCGGCTTTGAATGCTTCTAATATCTCGGCGTGCATGTAGCTTGGCTTTCGCTCATTCGCTCTGGTGCTGTTTTCAGCAGTTCATTGTTTGTTTGTGTCATGCTTCTGCAGAGGTATTTCGACTTGCACGGTGATACCTAGGCTCCCATACTTGCGTGACCAAATTATATTTGTGCACCAACATGGGACTTGCACACCTTAATGACTTATCCATCTTTTCGAATTTCTTCTAAAATTTTATGAAAAATCAACTTACTTAAGAGTTAATTATTTGAACTTTGTGCATATTCAATTTCTCCCAGAAGAATTGGAATGGCTAATGAGCTGGATAACAAGCAGATTGATGACATGATGAGCATCATTGGCCATGATTATTTCAATATCTACAATAACAGTCTCTCAGATTTGGCCAAGTATTTGAAGAAGTATCATCTTAATTTACCACAATGTATTTAACTACCTCTGTATGGCCATGGTTATATGGAAGGAATCAACATTTCATATTCATATAATTATACGATTGAGACGCATCTGCACTGTTACTCCTCTATTTCGATTATTCTATGCATTAAGAGCAGCAAAAATGATGTGAACTTTCAAATTTTTTCTCCATACCATTTCCTTGCAGATATGAAAATGGAGAACCATGGGATGATATGTTTTCCACTGCCGGTTGTTGGATAGAAGACTATCATTACATTAGAAACAATATCTAAAAAGAGTACTCGCTCCAAATGGCTCTTTACTTCCAATGCTCCATTCTCAAATCCATGTATCCATCTTCCAAGTCTCTTGGAAAGAAACAGAGTCACTGTTTGATCAGCATAATATTATCTCAAACCGCACTGAAGAACATTATTTTACAATTGATCCAAGAAGAGATTGTATCACTACATCTTTTGTTGTATTCAGTTGAATAAATGAATTTCAGGTGGTTGCTGATAAAGCTTGGGATGCCGTAAATCAAATGAAGTGATATGTTGAAAGCCTCTTGTAATTCCGGAAATAGAGAAGAGACTCCAGTATGTCGACATCTTTCTATCTCTTGTGCATCAATGAAAAACAATTTCATCTTCAATCATTTGTTCCGGCATTCTTTTTCTACATGCTTAAATTTTTTACCTAAGCCAATGGGCCTAGTAAACATAGTTTGATTTTTTCTAGGATTATAAAAATATCCCTACCAACATTGAATCTTTTTATTGCTAAATATTACTTCAATCAGACAAAATTTATGTTTAGTGAGATGGGACTTGACTTTTGTTCAGAGTTCCCTTGTCTTTTATGGGCAGTTTAATGTCATGCACGCCAGACATAAAAAGGCTAATGTTTAAGGTAGAATAGCTTAGACCGAATGGATTAAAATTGACCCAATTCCTTGAAAATTTATCTGAAAACATATTTCCATACTAAAGTATAAGGAAAAAATGTAAACTATAACTTAATAAATTTTGAATCTGAGGAAAGATATGAAAAAAGGGATAAAAGAAATTAGAAGAAGTATTTGTTAAGAATGAAGTTACAACTATTTAACAAACCTGTTAGGGGGTTGAATTATGAAGTGCCACTTAAGGGCATTGGATTCATAGAAAAATAATAGCTTCTTTGGGCTGACAGGTCAGTTATGTAGACTATTTATGCAAGGCCACCTAAGGGCACGTGCTGCATAGTCAGACAAAATAATTCCCGTGTATCAGAACATTTGTGACCAGAAGTCATGAAAAGAGTTATGGAGATCTGGATGTATTCAAGTATAGGAGTATGATACATCAAAATGGGTATTTACAAATTCATGAAAGAGATACATAAACCAATGATGACAATAATCATGTTGTGGCTAGGTCTGGAATTGAAATGATGGACTTCACTACCTATCCCAAAAGGATGGGAATCAAGCCATGCGTAGTTCTTGAAATATAGTTTAATGTCATGTGGGACAAGAATGTATGAGATCGTAGTTTAGGGTCATAGAACTCAGACCATAATGAGGAATACACATTGTGTGTTTTATAGACCTGATGTGAACGAAGACCAGAGTTTTCATACCACATTCATGTTTTCACAGGGGGACTTTTCAGCTAAGGGACTGAAAGTGGAATTTGGGGTTAGGACCAAAGACTTGGGGATCGATTCGAGGGATGGTCGAACGTTCCTACGTATCCCATAAGGATGGGAATCAAGCCATATGTAGTCTTGAAATACTGTTTCTTACAAGTGGAGGGTGAAAGGGGAATTTAGTGCAATGAGGGTTTGACCCATGATTAAATAATCAGGCATTACCATGTATAGACGTAGTCTTTGGAATATAACATGATTGGAGATCAATGTAAATAATGATTCCCACTCAGGTGAGGGTGTCAAAGAATGTTGTAGTTTATTTTCATACATGACAAAAGTGCGGATAGTTTAAGGTCATATGCATAGACTGAAGCTGCACAGTTTAGCGTTATGTTGGTCGGACATATGGTTATGCAGTTTATTTTCTTGCAGTGAGGACAATGGGGGACTGTATAATTTAATTTCATATAGTAAGGAAGATGGTTCGCAAAGTTTAGTGTCATGTAGCAGTGACAAAATGGACTTACCCAGTTTAACGTCATGTGGGACGAAGGTGAACCAACGTGAAGAGATTGGTTTTAGGCTTCTTCATGGATCAACATCATATGAGACAGAGGTGAACCGATGTGAAGAGATTGGTTTTGGGATGCTTCAAGGATCAACATCATATGAGACAGAGGTGAACCAACATGAAGAGATTGGTTTTGGGCTGCTTCATGTATCAACATAATATGAGATAGAGGTGAACCTATGTTAAGAGATTGGTTTTGGGCTTGAACCTCAGGTGGTGGCCTATTTACCCAGCCTAGAAGGTGAGGATCAAAGTCCATGTAGTTCGATTAAAAATGAATTATTGATCAAGTTGTACTTGAGGAAAACCCAAAGACGGTGTTGGGACATACGCGTGATTAGCGACCCAAAGAGGGTCTTATGGTTGAAGTTTACTCTATGTTCATGTGATTAATACTAAGTGTGAGAAACAAGAGGTAGAAAAAACACTAACGATGCACGGTTTTAATGTCTTGAAGGACATATAAGGGATTGGACACAATTTAATGTCATGTTGGATGATGGAGGGACTGTGCAATTTAATGTCATGCAGAAAGGAAAAAAAGGGGGTTGTATAGTTTAGCATCATGTAGCTAGGACATATTTAAGGAATTTAAAGTTTAATGTCATACAGAGAGGAAAAATTCTGCACAGTTTAGCGTCATGTGGCTAAGACAACACAGTTTCACATCATGTTCAACTAAAGGGTGTTATACAGTTTAGCGTCATGTAGCTAGGACAGCACAGTTTAACGTCATGTTGGACGAAAGAGTTCCATACAGTTTAGCGTCATGTATCTAGGACAACAAAGTTTAATGTCATGCTAGACGAAAGGGTGTTGTAGAGTTTAACATCATGTAGCTAGGACAACACTATTTAACATCATGTTGGATGAATACATACATTTTAATATCATAATGGATGAATGTGTATTTGTGTAACACAAAATACTTCTTCATGAATCTTGCATTGGTTGGAGTTGTGATGAGTTCTCCATCAATTAATATTAATGAATAAGCTCCATTGGAGTAGACCTTATGTATTGAGTAAGGACCTTCAAACTTTGGGTCTAGCTTGGGAGGGTTTTTCCCTAATATCATTGGAGTTATAAATACCAATACCAATTTTCTTTGAATGAATGAATGAATATGAACATTTTTGTTGAAAGCCTGTGCTATTCGATTCTGATAGACGTCAATGTGGTGCAGGGTGCACAATCTTTTTTCATCTAATTGTTCCAATTCATCCAATCTCTTTTGATATTGTTCATATGTAGATGAATAATCACAAATGGATCCTCTGAGTGACGGTTATTGAACCTCAATGGGAAACACTGCTTCTGTTCCATATACTAATGAATATGGAGTTGACCACATAGTAGTATGGGTGGTGGTTCGATAAGCCCATAAAGCATGAAAATGTTTACCAGGACATTATTTCATATCATTGTCCACCATATTTTATAGTATGTTTGAGAGAGTCTTATTGAGGGCTTCTATTTGGCCATTGGCCGCTGCATGATACTGAGAGGAATGGTTGGATTTGATGTTGTATTCTTGATACACCTTCCTTACCTCGGATGAATAGAAGTTGGTGCCATTGTCCGTCAATATGGTACAAGGGACACCAAATATTGAAATGATGTTAGACTTGATGAAGCTAATAATGCTTTTAGAACCAACTTCTTTGAGATGTATTTCCTCTGCCCATTTGGAAAAGAATCCAGTAGCCGTAAGAATATACTTAAACTGCTTGGATATAGCCGAAGGGTAAGGTCCTACTACATCCATTCCCCATGTTGAAAATGGCCATGATTATTTAGCTATATGAAGAAACTCTAGGGGTTGAATAATGAAGTTGGAATATACATGGCACAAATGACAATTCTTAGTGAAATAAACACAATTTTGTATCATTGAAGGCCAAAAGTATCCAAGCCTTCAAATTTGATCAGAGAGTATATGTCTAGACTGATGGGCACCACAGACTCCTGCATGTACTTCTTCTATGACAACCATCTTCTCTTCACCATCAATTCATCTGAAGATAATTTTATCAAAACCTCTTTTGTAGAGATTTTTTTCATGATCTAGGCTATCATAAAGAGTAAAATTGGCCACATGGCGCATGACTATTTATTTCCCAGCTCTATTAGGTGGGAGTGATCCATTTTGAAGGTATTCCCTGATTGGTGTCATCCATCCTGTTTTATGACCATATTGTTCAGAAATGGGACTAACTTCATTTATTTCCTTTTTTCTTATTTGAACATAAGGTGAAACTATTCAATGGTGGGAAATAATGATGATTGTTTTGTCTCGATTTGGATCTGCCAGAGATGTGGCTACATTATCCAGTGCATCAGCTAGAGCATTTTCTGATCGTGGGACATAAGAAAATGTCGGTTCCGAAGGAAATTCCGCCATTAACTCTCTGACGTAATCATACAAAGGTATTAACTCTTCCTTTTCGATGGCATAATCCCCATTGACTTGTTTGATTAACAGGTCTGAATCACCTTTCACTTTTAAGTTATTCACTTGTGCCTGATGTGCCAAATCCAATCCTACGATGAGAGCTTGATATTCTGCTTCATTTTTTGTACCGCCTTCCCACAATTAGAAGAAATAGGGTAGCACTGACTTTTCTGGGGAAATAAGTACAATTCCCAACACAACATTTTTGAATTTAGGATCTTCCATTTTCTTCCCTGTTGGACTTCTGGAAGTGCCATAAAAGTATATTTCCCATGTTTAAATATTATCTTGAATATAAAATACTTAGGAAGATATATATCTAAAGATGTATCTTTTATTGAATGGTGTTTAGCAAGAAAATCAGCCAGGGCTTGGCCCTTTATTGCATTTTGAGACACATACTGGATATCAAACTGCTACAAAATAACTGCACACCTTGCTAGACATCCTGTAATCATTGGATAACTAAGGATAATTTGAGCAGTTTATTGCGAGATACCATATGAACCTCATGATGCTGCAGATAGTGTCTCAATTTCTAAACTGCAAATTTTAATTCTAGGAAGCACTTTTCAATACTTGAATATAGGGGTTCTGCTTCAAGCATAGTGCAACTGAGATAGTAAAGGTTGTTTTTATTCCCAACATCATTCTTTTGGGCTTGGAAGGAACCCAATGATCACTCTAAAGATGTCACATACAGAATAAGTCATATTCCTTCAATAGGTGGCATTAATAGCAGTTACTCACAATATATTTCATGAGAATATCAAATGCTTCTTGAAATTCTTCAGTCCATTGGTCGGTGACTACCTTCTTCATCAATTTGGTGAAGGGTAAACATTTTCCATCCAAATTGGCGATGAAATGTCGAATATAGGACAAGTGTCCCTGAATTCCTCTCAATTATTTCAAATTATGAGGAGTTGACATACCAAGGATTGATTTATTCTTATCAAGATCTACTTCGATACCATGATAGTGTACAAAAAAGCCGAGAAATGTTCCTGAGGCTACCCCAAAATCACATTTTAAGGGGTTCATCTTCAAATTGTATTGTCAATGTTTGTTGAATATGATTTCCAAATCACAAAAGTGATTAGAACATTGTCTGGATTTAACCACCAAATCGTCCGCATAACATTCAACAAATTTCCCTAAAAAGGGTTTGAAGATACGATGCATGTCACGTTGATATGTTGCACTTTAATTCTTTAGGCCGAAGGGCATTACCCGATTTCAAAACACACCCTAAGGGGCTCCGAAGGCTATAGATTCTTCATCTTTTGGATCCATTTGGATTTGATTATTCCCAGAATATCCATCCATGAAGGAAATCACTTCATAGGAAGCTGTTGCATCAATTAAGAGTTCTGTGATCAAAATTGGAAAATCATCCTTCGGAAAATGCTGATTAAGAGCTCTGAAGTCTATACGAAATCTAATTTATCCAATCTTTTTTCCTAGGGACAATATTACCCAACCAATTGGGTTACTGAACTTCTTTGATAAAGTTATATTTGATAAGCTTATCCACTTCAGCTTCAATTTTGGAAGAATAAGTTGGGTCTGTTCTTCATGCGTCTTGTTTGAATCCTCAATGTTCTTCTGAAAAACCTAAATAATGAGTAGAAACATCAAGATCAAGCCCTATAATTTCTGTATAATTTCTAGAAAATACATATTGATTTTTATTTAAAAATAAAATATAGATTTATTTTTCTTCAAGAGTCATGTCCGCACAAATTAATGTGGGGCATTGATAATATTGTGTACCCAGATTTATTTCTCTGAGTTCATCCAGAGTGGTAGATATACACTCTTCAAATGCTGGAGGAGCATCTCCGAGATCTTCTTCTTCTTCTTCTCCAACAAGTGTTATTTCTTCTATTTCTTCTTTCATAGTAGATGATGAAGCAGAATTTAAATGATCAAGAGAGATGTTAAAATTTGAACATCTTGAAGAAGAGGCTACCATTTCTGACCCTATTGATGATGAAGGGTCTTCATTTGGTAATAAAGAGGATATTATAGATTGAGAATCGATATCATCATTTATCACTCACATTTCTATAACTTCTTTTGGCCTGGTTGATGATATATTGAATTACTGGATTCGAGCAGATGAAATGAAGACATCTCCATTTTAGATTTCATCATTGCTGGGTGAATTACCAATTTCTCTCATGTTGTTTGGATCAATTTCCATAATTTAAATTATGGAAGTTTCCATAAGAGTATTTCGATTTGGGTCTATCCTATCAATTTGACTGATAGGAAACACATAATCTGTACTCACATGTATGAATGGGTTTACTAGAATCTTTTCCAAACTATATAGAGAATTAATTATGGTAACCTCATTTTTCATGGATTTCTCTTTCCCCTATATGTGATAGAATTCTACCTCAATGTATTGAGATTTACATGTTTTGAATGGGGCTTTATCATCGTAAAATGTCCCAATTTGACCATTGAAACAATATTTGAGACATTGATGGTACAAAGATGGTACGACTGCATATTGATTTAGCCAAGGTCTTCCAAGAAAAATGTTGAAGGTTGTGTCATGATGAACAACCATGAAATCTTAATTGGATAAAAGGTCTCCGAATGTAATTCTGAGTGTAATCTATCCCAGTGGTTCGTGGTCATTTTTATCATATACTTAAAACATCAATGTAGAAAGAGATATATCAAGTTCGGTTAGGCAAAATTATTGAAGTGTACCAATAGGGATGGGGTTGACTCCTAAACCATTATCAATGAAAACTTGTTAGATGTCTATATCATTGACCTTTCCAGATAAATACAAAGGTCTAATATGTCCATGCACAACATCATCTTCATCTTCATCTGTAAAAGATATCACTGCATTGCATTCTGCATGACCATTCTCTACATGGTAGACTTCTTATGCAAAAATTTCAGTTTCAAATTCCCGAGGACTTGACAATGCCTCAATAAGTGCCTCCCGAAGATCATTTGATAGATTCAAGGCATCTAAAATTGATAACTTCGTCGGTACTAGGGCCAAATGTTTCAGGACATCAAACTTTTGGTCCAAAGGTCGGCATTTCCCAACAGGAACATATGGTCTCGCAGGTGCCTTAGAAGTTGTTGCTTTTGAAGTAGATGAATCTTGTTTCGAGGTAGGTGTTGGAAATACTCTTGGATTATGATGATTAGACTGAATAGGTCTATTTATTTTCTGAGAGGAAGAATGTGTAACCTCCAGCTGGTCTTCCAAAATAACTGTACTAGGACTGAATTTTCCAAGTGGAGAAGAACTTTCTTGTTCTTGTTGAGCCCACTAAAGGGATTTACCATGAGTTTTAGATGCATATACTGTTATAGCAGGGGTAGGATTGAAATACTGGCTTCTGGAATATCCACGTCTTCCTCTGTATCCTAGACCTATGGAACTCCCACTAATTCCTCTATTTGATACAGGGAATTCATGCTCATCATGATCGAAACTGTGACTGGCATAATGATCTGTTAAGTGAATCATGTTAACAGAACCAAATATCAACTCTTTAGCTGATTATGATTCTACATGATTAGCCAGTTTAGGTTGTGCCATTTGGTGGGGTGGTGCCCATGCTTTTGAAATAGATGGCATACAATCTACCAGAGTCAAAGACAATTTAGGCTTTGACACAAACTCGTCTTCTTCTGACTATTCTTCTTTCTTCGAATTATGTTGACACTGTTTAGATTTTCCTTCTAATGAAGGGGGTTTTTATATGGAATTAATAGTATAATACACAATTGGTTTCTTCAGTTGCATTCATAAAATGGTATGATTTCGGTTTATTGTTTTCCTGACCATCCAATCATCATATTTCTGCGCTTTTTTGCTTTTGAAATCATGCCACTTGCCTTCTTATTTTGGATCTGTAGCAGTAAAACATGGTACCTGGGCTGAAGAATCTTTCAGTTTTACATGTCCCAAGTCGACCATCTTTTTTAGGAGGCCTTTGAAGACAAAACACTCCTGAATGGGATATCCCAACATCTGATGAAATGGGAAATAGTTGGGAAGAACTTCATCTTTTTCCTTGTTCGGCCTTTTAGGCCTTGGAAACTGAACCAAATTATTTTTCAAAGATGAAATGAAGTAACCAGGAACTTGATCATTTTAGAAATAATAGACTTTGTTCTTTAACTCCTCAAATTTTTTCTGCCTTTGACCTCTTTGATCATTTTGAAGAGTCCGCCACTGTTGTTGATGCTAAGGAGGCAAAGCCCTTCGATATGATGAAGGTTTTTAAGTGGAAGCAGGTATAGGTTCTTGTTTAAGCATAACTATAGCATTATCTACTTCACCCATTCTCCTTCCTGGTGATGATGGAATTACACGAGTTTTATCCTTATTCTTTGTAAGAGAGTCTTCGATATGCTGAGCGATCGAAGTAAGGTCTCAAAACCCTCCTGTGTATTTCACAAGGATCAATAGTGTGTGTAATTCATCATGAAAATTTGCCACACAGATTGGAAATAACTCTTCTTGAGGGAGTGCTAGCTTAAGGAATATGTTAACCCCTTCCAACGAGTAATCAAATACGATACTATTTCATTTTCGCTTCTCTTACAATTTGTATGATAAAAAACTATTGTCTTTGGGAATGTGGAGATGAATTGAAGAATGAATCGTTGACCGAGATCTTCCCATCCAGTAATTGACTAGGATTGCAAGCTTGTATACCATACAAAGGTAGGCCCTTGTAATGACTATACAAAACACCTGATCTTAACTACTTCTTGTTGTTGAGGAGTTCCCATCATAGGATAAAAATGGGAAACAAAATGTGTTAAGTGTAGTTATAGGTCTTCGGAACCATTTAAAATTGGGAATGCGGTACTTGCAAAATTTGATGCGGGAGGAATTGCGTCAACCCATTCAGGGTAAGCTCTCTTTTCTGGGTGAATTTGTGCACATTTTCCCTCTATAGCTTCCAACCAATCTTTTAATGAATCAATTGTAGTTATTAACTTTTGAGAAACATCTGGTTGTGCTTGGACCTGAGCAGGTGCAATAACTGGAGTTTGGACAGGTGTGGTGACGAGTACTGCAAATGATGTTAGCACTACCTATTGTTGTTGCGCATGACCCATAGGATTAGACCTGTGAGGGTGTACTGGTAAAGGAGGATATTCATTATCCATCTCAGAAGCTTCAAGAAATTACCTTGACTGACTGACTCCAGCACACTTTAGAGGAAGACTACATTGAAGTAGTTCTGTATTCAATTACCTTAATTCCTTAATTTCTTCCTCTTGTTGTGTTAACCTTCTCTCTAGTGAGAGTGATTGGACTTCTCTAGAGGTAGGGTTGAATGTAACATGAATTAATTCATTTCCCCTTGTTGGACTCCTTTCGGAGAGGTGGAAGTTGGTTATTTGAAGGAATACCTAGAATCTAGGTAAGACATTGATTTCGTGTACACACACCTTCTTCATTCGCCTCTATGTGTACAACCTCTTGACCAAGATCTTCTTCATCTGATCCCTCTGAGTGAGCCTCATGTTCTGGAGGATCAGCAACAACGGCATTGATGAAATTTATTGATTCATAACACATTACATCCCTTCCTTCGACATTTCTATGATGTTGTCCTCTTCCATGTCCATAATGAGACATTGCCTTTTATTGAGTTGATCCCTCGGGAACATCATGATGAACCATAATTTGGAGGAAATATCTTGATAATTCGGATCTTCATTCCTCTTGTGGATTATTCCCTAATCAAGAGAAGTCTGAATTTCACAGAGGAAGACATTTAGGATTTCAAAAAGTCCCCAGGCCGGTGGACTGAAGCTATTCCTGCTGTTCCTGCTCAACTCCTCGAATCCTTTTTGTTGATTCTGAGGGTTGAGTTAAAAGAGACCCCTTTATGGAAATATGGGGAGGTTCTTGAGCTGCTACATCTGCGATTTTCTTAAAATCTCTCCTAATTTTGTGGACTTCAGTCCATAAATTGGCTAGATGCATCAACCTACATGCACTCAAATCAGCTGGCTCAAATCACCGTTGGATGATTTCTAACACGTCTTTCACCTAATGATGTGCACGCTCTAAACAAGAGTCTTATTCGATATTCTCAGTCTCTTAATTCAAGAGTAATTCAACATCTTTTTCTCTATATACCTGAATTTTGGAAGAACTATTTGAGGCATGTTCCTGAGCACATCTTTGATTACATATGAAACCAATTGGATGTGGCCGACAATGGGAAATAACATTACATGAAACCATTTTTTGCGGGATTGGTTGACTGGAGAGTACAGTGAAATGAAATTCTCTATGAACACCGGATCCCCTAATATGAATACCAGATGGGCAATTGAATATTATCTAGCACAATTTTTTTAGTGTGCCAAGGCCTGAACACTGAAGGGCTTTCTACTACTTTTCAACATTTGGATATCAGTAAACTGAGAGATGTTCCAAATCAATTTGGCGTTTTAACCCATATATTATCTTGAAATTATTTTCATATTGATCATAAGATAATATTTTTTTCAATTGAAAATGAGTTTTACACATGTTGAGATGAATTAATGAATGAAATAATCTTTCAACATTTCTGGAATGTCATACTGAGAGTCAGCCAATGGCCAAAACATGACTGGTACATCACCTTTTTGCAATTTTTTTCCCATATATAGTACATCCTTCTTATTATTTGCTGTAGATTATTCTACCTGATTAGAACAAATATGGTGCTTATTTGTTGCTTCACCAGATTCAACAAGATTGGTATAGAATTCATTTATCAATGTAGAAGATTAATGTCCCAGGGGTGGTTCAGAGAATGACCTACACCCTGTGCTATCTTATGATTGATAAAGTATTTCACCTGCTATCAGTAAAGCATCACACATGAATGGCTTCACATTTCCATGATCCTGAAGATAAGAGGGCTTTCCCATTATTTCACTATCCTTTGAAGAATTTTCCATGAAATGCGAATTACTACTAGAGATAGGAATTTCGGAGCTAAATTCATCATCATGGGGAGGACCACCATGGTGGGTTACATCAAAAGATGAAACCTTTGGCTCCTTTATCTTCTGGCCATGCATAGGGTTATCATGGCTCTAATCTGAATATGATACTTCGAGACCGACTGAACTTTCATGAAGCAAGACTTCATGAAAAATTGTATGATGAAGACCTTCCGAATTATTGTTCCCACTATTAGGAAATGAGAGATCAGAATATTGAGTTTCAATAGATAATTCTCTAAGAGCTTCGAGAACTCCTGCATTGGGCAAGGCATTATTATAGATCGCCTCTAAATTTCATGACTGTGCTGAATGGGTCTTTTTATTAGATGCCTTTTTACTCATTTTGGGAACCACTTTTTGAAAAAATTGGTTATTATGGGTAGGTGTATGTCCCTGCTCAAGAGAACTAGTTAGATAAGGCTGATTATCTCCATTAAAATCGGGTGTATGTGCCTGACGTGATTATCCGTATGACATGGGGGAGTATGCCCAACAACTCTCTTGGACTGTAACAGAGGTCTGTGTCTATTCTAGAGTGATATGTTGATGAGTCACTCCACTGGTAGGGATAGATTTGTATTTCTTTCCCTGTTATGCTGCTGAAGTTGTTATAATATTCTGATAGGCATCCAGAATATGGGCATTAATTTGCTTCTGCTCTTTCACCATTGTCAGAATGTGATTGGTGACTTTAGCTTCCAGAATGGGAATATACATAAATTTTTTGATTGGAGAAGGTGTATATTCCTACTCCTGTCCTCTTTTTCCTATCAGTGAATTCTGGCAGTACTCATATATTGGGGCAGAGTGTAGAGTCTGCTCCAAATTTGTCGTCAGAGCTTTCCGACATACTTCTCTAGGTGCTACCAAATGAGACTATTGGTAGGCTTGATGCAAATTGGAATGTGTATGTTCCATATATGTATTATTCATCAAGTATGGTTGATGAATTTCATTCAATACTGGCAGATGAGACTTCTAAAAAAATTGGTGATTGAAAATAGGTGTATGTCCCTGCATATCAGTTGCCACCATATTAAATTGGCAATCTTATTTGGGTGTAGTCAGACGAGACTGATGACTAGATGAGGAGTTATAAATATGTGTATATTCTTTCCTATAATACTCTGCCTAAATTTCCTGGTAGGATTGGTGTGTAACTTGCAGAAGAGTCTTCTGGGTAGTAACATCAGGAAGGACGGGTGTATATGTCCTCTCGTTGTTATCCATCAAGTTGCCTTGATGGAATTTTACAGAGGGGGAAGAAGTAATAACCTGCTCCCTATTGGCCATATTTCTCCTTTGATGGTCTTTCTTGCGGACTCGGGTCTATGGAACCTGAGCCGAACCCCTAAAGGCAATACCCTCATCATGTTGAGGGCACACTGCCACATGTGTCTGGCGGCGATTGTTGATGGGAGCCCTCGGGAAAGACTCCTTTCTTCTTGAATTAAGGCCTTGAGTGACCTTTTCATTCACCTCCCCATAATATTGGAGGGACTAGTAATTTACTTATGGGGATAACGACCCAAAATAGTTGGATACGATGGTTGGAAGCACCGGCTTTTTGATCGCTGGTCATCGCTGTCCGGACCACCAGGGTGAATTATTGACTTGGAGGGCTTGTCGAGCAGCCTCAAAAGTCAGAATGGTACCGTGTTGATGGTATTCCTTAACCAGTGCATTTGAGACCCAGTGATGAAGATGCTGAGTAGGTGATGTCGTCCTTAGAGCGGATGAGGATCTAGGAGGAGCAGTAGTATAGGCATTCACAGGTGTGAACTTTAGGGAATCCATTTCTGTAATGCAGAGAGATCATGGAAATGAGTGCCTGTTTGATATAACAGACATAATCAGGATACGTTCGGCCACTACATCTTTTGGATGAGCACATATGTTATTGATTTCTTTGTTGGCCCTCAAATTGAGTTAAATAGGGGCCTAACGAATAAGTAAAACATCATTTAACTTGGTTAATGATTCACGTCGGGTTCACCATTTTTTTGTTTCTTCTGAAAATGGGGATGGACTTGTTTGATTAAGGTTCAAACATTATAATCACTTTATAAGGGGATTTCTCATAGAACCGGAAACATACAATGATTCTATATCCATTTGGACCTACTTTCCAAAGGTAGGTGCTCATTAGTTGTGGACTGATGAGGCTTACGAATTTTCAAGGCATGAGGGGATGGGAGGTCGGACTCATCACACCTTTTTGGGGGGAATTATTTTCTACTATGGGACTCTCTTATAGATCTGAGTTATGTTCATTAATCCTTATTAATTTACCAAGTATGAAAATGAGTTTCCTTTTAGATATGACAATCAATGATTGATATGTATGAGATTTAGAGAATCCTTTATATGTATTTGAGGTTCTTCATAGATGTATAATCATCCGTATTTATTATAGATTCTTAGTCAATGGTATCCTTAAACACATTATATAGAAATCTCTTGGTCATTATGATAACCATACAGGTTTCAAATATACTCAGTGGGGCAGTTTAAGTTTATTGTTGTTCAGAAGGACATTGATTATTTTAGAGGTGGGATCATACCCGCAGATGGGATACATACGTATCCTTGTTAAAGAGGAATAAGAACCCATGTAGTTCAGGAATAAAGATATAGTTTAATGTCATATGGGACAGATGAGAATTAATGGTTGATGGGATTGAACCTTAGATAGGCTTTCTATGTACTCTACTTTTAAGGCAGATATCAAAGTCCATGTAGTTCAAGAAAGAACTGTGAGGTTTATGCATGATTAATGGATCAAAAAAAGATGTTATAATTACTTTTACACTCTAATCTCACGTGAGTCATGCTCGGTGTGAGAAACAAGAGGTACCAATAAAGCCTGAAAATTCTGCCACAAAATATGTTATCATAAGAAAGAATGTGAGGCCTACGTATGTATGACTGCCCAAATAGATAAGGACCGGGACTTAATTTAGAGAAGAAGCATGGGAACAGGGTCCATATAGGTATATGTGGTCTATAAAGATTTAGATACTCTAACTTGGGTCTTAATCCAGAGAATGTTGCCCAAATTAGGAGTGGACTTGTGATTGGGTTTTATTCCTGAGAAGGAAGCCCAAATCCCATGAAATTGTGACCAGGGCTTACTCCTGAAAAGGAGGCCCATAGTTAAATGGAAATTTGGTCTTACTCTTAAGGAAGCTGCCCAGATTTCAGAACTTGGCACTTAATCCTAAGGAGGATGCCCAGAAAAAGGAACTTATCATCTTGAAGGATGAGGTTGAATGAAGGAAATCTCTAACCTTCATGACATAAAGATATGTAAATCACGAGGTTTTGAGAGATATTCCATAGAATTCCTTTCAGATATGGAATCCAACAAAAGAACCATGTCCTAAATAGAATTGAAGAGGGTTTTGAAGGCTAATTATTGATGAGGAGAGGTTCATTTGATGAAAATAGTTGAATAGGCAGGAGGGGCACCCCAAAAAAGGCAAGTGCGCAAGTCCTGTTTGGGAACACATGTATACTTGCGCGACATGGGAGTACTTTGGCGACTGTTAACCAGTAGTGTAATTCTTGGGTGAGAATTGGCACATTCCCTTTGTATTATCCACATTTTTTGTTTCTTCTAGAAATGGGGATGACCTTGATTGTTTATGGTTCAAATATTCCAGTCGGTTTCTAATGGTTTTATCCGTAGATCCAGAAAAATGCAATGATTCTATATCCTTTTGGAACTACATTCCAATGGTATATTCTCATTAGTTGTAGACTAATGAGGCTTGAGAATTTGCATTGGTCGAGAGGATGGGAAGTCAAAATCATCACACCTTTTTGGGCAGAATTTTTGTCTACTCCGGGACTCTCTTATAGATTTGAGTTATGTTCGTGAATCCTTATTAATTTACCAAGTATGAAAATGAGTTTTCCTTTAGATCTGAAAATCAATGATTGATATGTATGAGATTTAGAGAATCTGTTATAAGTATTTGAGGTTCTTCATCGATAGAGAATCATCTGTATTTATTATAGATTCTTATTCAATGGTATTCTTTAACACATTATATAGAAATATCATGTTCCTTACGATAACCATACTGCTTTTAAAGCCACTCAGTGGGGCACTTGAAGTTTATTGTCGTTCAGAAGGACATGGATTTTTTTAGAGATGGGATCGTACCCGTAGATGGGCTACCTACGAATCATTGTTAAAGAATAATTAGATCCCACGTAGTTCGAGAATTAAGATATAGTTTAACGTCATATGGTACAGATGAGAATTAATGGGTGATGGGATTGAACCATAGAAAGTCTTTCTACGTACTCTACTTTTACGGAAGAGATCAAAGTCCATGTAGTTCGAGAAAGAAGTGTGAGGTTTATGCATGATTAATGGATCAAAGAAAGATGTCATAATTACTTTTACACTCTAAGCTCACGTGGGACATGATCGGTGTGAGAAACAAGTGATATCTCTAAAGCCTTATGATTGTGCCACGATAGATGCAATAATAAGAAATAATGTGGGGATTACATATGTATGACTGCCCAAATAGATAATGATCGGGTCATAATTCCGAGAAGAAGCCTGGGAACAGGGTCCATAAATGTATATGTTCTTTATGGGGATTTAGATACTCTAACTTGGGGATTACTCCAGAAAAAGATGCCCAAATTAGGAGGGGACTTGTGATTGGGTTTTATTCCTGAGAAGGAAGCCCAAATCAAATGATATTGTGACTGGGGCTTACTCCTAAAAAGGAGTCCCAGAGTTAAAGAGAACTTGGGGCTTACTCTTATGGAGGATTCCCAGAATTGGGAACTTGGGGCTTACTCTTAAGGAAGATTCGTAGAAAAAACAACATCTCAAATTGAAGGATGAGGTTGAATGTAGGAAATCTATATCCTTCGGGACATAAAGTTATGTAAATCATGAGGTATTGAGATATATTACACATAATTCCTTTCATATAAGGTATCCAACAAAGGAACCATGCCATAAATGGATTTTAAGAGGGTTTTGAAGTCTAAATCTTGAAGAGGAGAGGTGGATTTGAAGAAAATATTTTAATAGGTAGGAGGGGAATCCAAAAAGAGGCAGGCGTGCAAGTACTGGTCATGCAGGTATGCTTGCCCGACATGGGTGTACTTGGGAGATTGTTAACCAATAGGGTAATACTTGGGCCAGACTTGGATCAGGCCCTTAGAATTATTACTAAAGGCTTCCAAAATGGTGGCACACAAGTTCTGTTAAAGGGATAAGGTGGAGCACAAGTGTGTCCATTTCCATTAAAGATTAGACACTTAGGCACACAAGTGTTGATGAATTTCAACAGTTATTCCTTGTTCCCAATATTTAGATCTTCCATTATAGGTATGAAATTACCTTAGAAATGTTCGGAAGACTTCAAAAAAATACTAGGGCGCCGAGAGCATAAATATGACATTTCGATTTTTCATCTCCGAAATGGGGGGCCCACAGGGGGTATTTATAGGCCATTGAGGACCTTGGGTAAAAATAAAATAGGGCACACAAGTCACTTGTGTGACCAATATGTGGCGCACAAATATACTTGCGCGACAATAGTGAAACTTGTGCGACCCATTCTTAAAGAAATCCCTGTTCATGCTTTTGTAAATTTTTGATGTTCTTCAAAGGATGAATCTCTTTTTGCTTAAGTTATTCACCTTTTTCATTTGTTAGACTCTGTGAAGGAAAGGAGCGTCAACAATCTTCTACACTTAGGTAATTGACTAAATGGAATGTGTTTTCAATTATTTAACTTCCCATATTGACAATTTCTTATTTAACCAATATTACATATTCTTTACATATCCTTTTATGTAGTGACCCTGAACCCAACAACCCGAAGATAGTTTCTTCTTTATTACATTAGCATATGAATAAGGAATCCCATCTCTAAGAATCCAGTATTTTAGTAGCCTTGGAAAAATAGATACATACGTGAGTCTTTAATTACATTTTAAAAAAATTACATTTTTCACAGGATTAAAATTATTCCCCCAAGATATCCTTTTATATAAAACATAGTAAAATTCATGGATTTCTTAAAAAGGAAAGAAAGTAAGGGTGATATCAAATGGATTGTAATGGTTAAGTACGAAAGAGGCTATTAGGAATCAATACAGAATAATCAACATGTGAAGGTTAATAACTAAACACAAATTATATTAAAATAACACGACTAAATGAATATATAAATAATAATAAACATGTAATGGTAAATACCTAAAAAACATCCCTTTCAATCAATAAACTATGAATCAAATGAATCTATAGATATTATCATCATGAAAATATTATGGATAATAATAACTAAATTCTTAATGATGGAAATTAGTAATTCTTAGATATCAGGTATTAAGGACATGAAAACATCAACTATCATGATCAAAGATCAAGATAGTTTAAAAATACTGGGTAAATATCCATATAATACCTCCACCCATCAAGATTTATCTTCATGAATGTTAAAACCTATTCGGTAAAAACCCATATAATTTAGCCAACTAGTTTTTCTAGTTAGACCAAACGATAAATCAATGGGATATATAATGTTTGGGACCCAACAATCATTACATGTCTAAATAATTTATTATATATATAATCATCAAATTAATTCATGGAAAATGTTCCTTATCATCAAATATCTGTATTGAGTAATGGAAATAAATTTATGAATATTTCCCCAGTTATCAAATAACTGTAAATGTAAGAACTAAATGAAAAAATGGTATATATTTTAGAAACTAATCATATACATTATACAATAATATTTATATTTATGATAAATATGATATATAATAAAAAATAATTATAAAAAATTGATTGTTTTAATAGAAAGTTAACAATCACAATAGAAAGTGAGATTGTAGAATAAAATTTACAACCTAGTAATTTTCAATTAAAATCCCATTGGATGTAATAATTAAAAGTGGAACATAAAATATGATAAATATTTAATGAATAATAATATTACATGTCAAAGTTTTTGTATATACGTCCCATAAAAACAAATTGGTTCATAATTACAACTAAGTCTAAATGGAACATAAATTGAGATGAAATCCCTTACATCAAGTTTCATTTAGTTTCAATTTTATTTAACCTCATGTATAGTGGGTTTAAACATGTTATTAATTTATAATAAAACTATGATAATATTTTTAATATTATATATTATCATTTTATAACATATTATCAATCATTTGTTAATAATATTTCTTTATTTTCAATGTTTCGGGTGTTAGTTTGCTTATTTTATCATGTATGATTAATCATAAAAGATATAGTTCTTACACATATTATGTAATTACCTGATATATAGAATAATAATCATGAAATTATTATAATATTTTACATCAATTTTATTTTTACATCTAATCATGGAAGATTTTTATGAGAAATTATGTATGTTATGATCATGGACATGATAGGCTGTACGTATGCATGAGTAACATTTCCATTATTCAAATATCATTATGAAAACAAGGTATGCAATATTTTAGCTTTAAAAAATGATCAAAATATCATAAATACCGTTTTAATTTTCTAAATATGCCTATATATATCATCCATGTATCGAGGCAATGAATAGAGAGTTACAAAGTTTCATGCAGGTTGTAGTCCACACGCACATGAACGATGTTATAATTTTATAGTGTAATAAATATAATGATATATTTTATTTAAATAATGGTAAATGTTTCATTAATACCATAATTATTTCATTTATAAAACATATATTTATTAAATTTATCTTTATTACTTTTTATGAGAATCATTATTGAAAAATGATTCACATCTCTTTGAGAGGAAGTGGCCCACCATACACTTGTGTGACACTACTGCATCCCCAATAGAATGAAAAAACAATATATATTTTATATAATTACTACATAGGTATAATTATGTTATAAATATAATATATATACATTATATCTATCATCGTACCAATCCATGAGAGGTGGTAATAGTAAAAATAATGACATACACTCATGAGGTGGAAGTCCACCTTACAGATGAAAAATGGTTTCATAACCCATTTGATAGAATAAGATATGGTTTTAGGTAATTACCTTAAAATAAAGACATCTCGGTCACAAAATAGCCTGGGTACCCTAGTAACTCGATAATTGAGATGATCATGACATAGCCCGAAGGGTGTTCCCGATCCCCTTGTGTCGACGACTAGAACTTAACATCATACAAAAAATGATTGTGGGAATGATTTTGACAATAAAATTGTGGAATAAATATAAAAAATTAGTATTGGTACAGAAGAAAATTCACTGGGAGTAATGTTCTAGAATTCAAATAGGTATAACAACCCAATGTAGTACAACCATGTATAATAAATCAGGGAAAACATCCAAAGTCCCAACTAAAATACCACTCACCAAGTGATTCCTTTCCCCTTCTCAGACATAAAAGGTGATAATCTAAAAACAACTGAAGGAACAAGTAGGGTGTGAGCCAAAGCCTAGTATTATTTTCCCCAAATATTCAATAATAAGATTCCAATATAAAACTAACCAAGTAAATTATTTTAATTTTAAAACAAATATGTTTGGAATATCGGAATAATATTTATAAAAATAATTATTTACAATTCATAAGATAGAAATACTTACGAAAATTAATTCTTCATAATTAAAATGATATAAATACATTTGAAATGATGGAATTTACCTATTATAAAAGGCTTTTTTAAACAAATATAACTTTTCAGAAAATGGATTTAATAAACACTTTTATATAATATATTTTACACAAATTTACAAGGAATGTAAAACAATTTACAACAATGGAATAACTACATTATATATAAAAGCAAGCGAGTGACATGGTCGTATGACTAATATGGTATGGTAGTTCCAGGCTATAGGGACCCGATACTGTGAAATGGAAAATATGTACAGACCACCCTTTGGGCCTAAAGCCAAAGTGGACCCATCATAATCGCCAAAGGAAGGTGATATTCTTATATGAAGTTTTAGAACACTCTAATCCATAAATTACTATCCAAATAACACAATAACTACAAAAGGATTTCATGAGCTCATTTAACAAATCAACGATGGAAAAATTATTTTAATATTTCTTAAAATACAATTAAATACCATTATCCATTTTAAAAATAAAATTTTTCATTTGTAAAGCATAAAAGGGTTTTAATAAAAACACGACTTTTCATAAAGATGAAACCCTATGGTTTAAATCAAATTATTTTTAATAATTTTTTTAAAATATGTATTTGAATGCATGTCATGGAATTTCACAATCCACATTCACAAATTAAATCCAATAATGGAATTTTTAAATAAATTCCATAAATTTTACAACAAAACCCCAATTCAATGGAATTGGGGGTTTTGAAAAAAATCCATCAAATGAATTTTCACGAATTATATTCAATAATTTTATTGAAACAATTTAAATCAAAACGATAATTTAAATTAAACAATTTAAATATTACAAACATCCATAAAAAACTCAAATTTAATGGAGTTGGGGGTTTTCCAATTTCATGCAAAAGTCCCAATTTTATTAAAAACCCAAATTCAATGGAATTGAGTTTTTCTAATAGAACAATTGAAATCAATTTATCACAAACTACTAATATGAATTTAATTCAAACAATTTAACGTAAAAAAGAAATTTAAGGTTAATATAAATTGGTCATTATAATAGATTCACCTACCAGAATCAACCGACCTCGCTACACCATACCCTAATTGGTATATGTCTAGGAAGAATGAAAACCACACAAATATGAGTCAATTCTAGGTTTATGATAAAAAACTGGGTATTAGATACAAAATTTAACAATAAGATTCACCGAACCCTAGTGTGGAAGAGAGAGATCCCATGAGAACTAGAATAGGAAGAGGAAACATTCCACTATAAGATTGAAGGGTGTTAATATAGCTTTTAATAGATTTATAGATACATTTTTGGGGACATAAATTTTTATTTGGAGATATGTGGATTGGATAAACGAATAGTGGTTTTTACCAGTGTTCTGAGGGTATGAAAAGGGAAATAAATATTTTTAAATAAAAATCTGGATCACTTAAAATCCAGTTTACACGGTTTCCTAGGCATACCCACTTGGTTAGGCCAAAACATTCTACCTATCCATGAACCTATTTTAAATATTCCACACAATTTATACTAACATAGAACATGTGTTGACTAACCATTCACCAACCATAAAAAATCCCACTACCAAGTTTTTCACAGTTTACTTTGATTGGGCACACAGTTTGGGAATATCGTGCACTAACTTCGCACTAGACCATAATTTTACAAACTAAAAAAATATTAATCAAATGGATCCCTAAATTAAACCCAACCAAAGATAAAAAAACGGTTTAACAATTCCTAAAAATAGTAACAGGATGTAACAACCTCCCCACCATAGAAACATTCTGTCCCCAGAAATCCTACGAAGAAGACACCTTGTTAAAACGATGAGGCCACTAATCTCTAATCAGTAACTATCTCTACCACATTTCATGAGGACCATAAATGTATTTCCATATAACATGAACCCATGGTATCATCCTCCCATGAAATAACTTGGTTTCAAAATCAACTATCCTAACTATATATTTAGTCAAAAATAAATCAAGTTTAACTTCAAGATCATCCCAAATCAAAACATGAGATGGATAAGAAAAATACTTTCAATGTTAAGATACATCAAACATGTTATTTATCAATGACAACTATGGTGGAGATGATAAATGGTTAGAAACTTTTCTCACCTACTCAATAACCTAAAAGGCCCACAAAATGAGGATCAATTTTCCCTTACCTCCCAAGCCATCAATGTACCAACTATGAAGAAACATTCAAGAACACCTAGCCACCAAATGAAAAATCCAATTACTAGTGACGATGATCACCATATGAATTATATCATCTCTGAGCTGTCAACATTCTTTGAAGAATCAAATGAATATTTTCTATCATCTCTTAGACCAATCTCTATCAAACCAATGAACTTTCACCAATATATGACCTACACAATAGAGATTTGAAAAGGCATCCATAAAAGGCCTCAAATAAATCCATAATAATCACTGACTAATAACTATTTCTATTAAATACCTAACTAGCTACAAATAGTCTTCTCAAGCCCCACCCATGTTGAGAACAAAAGCATGGATCATTTCCTCATGAATATTTATATCTCTTTTTTATGTCCATAGGATAACATAGGCTATGTTATAATCAAATAGACAAGAAATCACAGTGCATCTTGAAGGACTATAAAAAAGGGAGAAGTGAACTGTGTAATTTCCCATTTCTAGGTGATGCCCAAAGGTGCCCCGTACCAGATTGGTTACATGGACACAAGCTCATTTCCCTGAATGACAGAGGATTCTGAATAGCAATGTGGGCCTTCTTTGTGATATTGGGGAAACTATGCCTTCATTGGTAGAGTAACAAAATAGAAAAAAATAAATTAAATAATAGTGGAAGCAGTAATAGCATAAAACAAAAGAAAACTGCAGAAGACTGATAGTAATATAACCAATGGAGAATATATAAATATTTTATGTCAAATGAGTCTTATAATGCATCCAAACAAGTCAAAATGTTTGAAATACAATACTAAAACAAAAGTACAGAAAATGAGTAAACTCTAACAAATTCGCAAACATCAGCTTGGCCCCATACTCTCCATGTCCAACAACAATCATGTACCAGATGAAGAAGGGTGCTCTCCCTTATCTATACATAAAACCATATAATCTCTTTGGGTCCAAAATCAATACCCAAATAGAGTGTGAGATGAATCCTTGGAGGCAAAAACCAAAATATTTGTTCCTACATGTTAGTGAATATATATAGCAGGAAATATACAAAATTAAGTAACAAACTAGGATGTACTCTTAAGTAAACAATCCCACCGTTTTCAATTATATTAATTTACATTTATTAATTATTCAAACTATTAAATAATGAAATTCTTGGTTCTAGACTGAGCTCGGTATCCCCTATGTAATAGAAAAACATATGTCTCAGAAGACCATCTAAACAAACAAATAATACCATGTCCAAGCTTGTGATTTGTCTTGGTAGACATGTCATAATGATTCAATAATCCAAAATCAAACCTATGTTAAAGTTCTCACAGTATGTCCCCTTTGGAATAAAATATCTCTAATTCAATAAACAATGAACCTCTAGGAAAGATCACACAGTCTAACACCTTTTGTCCCACATGGAAGTAATCATTTACAAATGACCACCTGGGTAGCTCTCATGTTCAATACCCCCATGGTCTGCATAGAAAAAATAAATTATAAAGACCTCCTCGAAGCTCTCACAGTAAATTCCCTAGGGTCCAACATTAATTTAATAATGTCCATATGGGTAGATATCATGGTCTAACCCATCTAGTCTATTACGACATGACAACTCTCCCATTAAATACCTCTGGGGTCAACATACCAAAAATTATACATAAATGACCCTTCCTTGGGAATCTCTCACAGTTAATTCCCCTAGGCCATACTTTCACAATGTGAATGAAATGTATTTAATATAATCTATAACTCCATCCTAAAAGCACAAGGATTGGAAAATAATATAGGCCTAATAGTCATTCTAGACCCAAACAACCATAATCATTCAAACAAGGGAAAATCACCATTAATTAAGGTATACAACCTTATTCATAATAAACAACCCTTTCTCTATAAAAAAAACTGAAAATTTATTATATAGGGTTAAATTATAGAACAAAAAATACACCAAACATGGTTATTTCACCCTATAATCATATATAATCCAAATAAAATCAAAAAAAAGGACCATATCACCTATCTTGATGTTGAATGATTAACAATATTGAATGTCGAACCTTGAATCAGCCTATAATGACATAGATCTATAAAAAGGGTAAAATTGATCAACTCTCGATAACTCATAAGAGAGGATAAATCAATATTATAGGCTCTAGGAGATGAGAGAACTAACTAGTGGGAATCCAATGCACTAGGAATCATCTCAATCAGAGCTCAGATGGAGAACCAGGAGGAGCTCAAAGTTCATTGGTTGTTCGTCGCTCTCCTGTATAAAATGAGGGGAGAAGAAGAGTGTTCTAGAGATGAGACTCAACCTCGCTCTGATTCATCAATTAAAAAGAAAGGTACAAAACATGTTCATTTAATGTACACATCATTTACAAGCCTCAACTGAACCCTCCTTTAGGAAGTCTTCCACATCACCTACATGACTATGTAATCAGCCCTTACATGGCTAGTACACAATTATACATGTCAACTGGGTACCCGATGTATACTCAAAAGTTCACAGCCTGTACATAAAAAATTTTCCATTTCCCACTTTTACCTAAAAAACAACCCAAATAAAGATCCATACCCAAATGGAGATCTAGTTTCTTATAAACCACCCCCCATAATGAAATTTATCCACAAATTTCCCTTTGAAGGGTTGAAAATAAGAATCATCAAACAACTCCGGCCACTTTGACTATACATCTGTCTCCCCCCAAGTCTCTTCCTAGACTCACCCACGCTGCCATAGCATCTATAAACTAGGAACATAATGGGAATAGAGAACCTTGATACTATGATCCACAACCTGAATAGGGTGCCCTTCAAAGGATGCATCCTCCTCCAACTCAACATCCTCGGGTTGAAAAACAGGAGATGAGTCTGTAAAGTAACACTATAGCTGAGCCACCTGGAAGATGTCGGGCATGGCCCGATACCTCGGAGGTAAATGCAACCGATAGGAAACCAAGCCAACTCTCTCTAAAACCTCAAACGTCTAGGCGTATCACCATGAAATATTCCTCTTTCTCATAATCATCATCTGTCGTAACCTCAGTGTGACACACTAGAAAACCGGATCTCCAACCTCAAACTACATAGGTTGTCTTCACCAATGAACATAAGATTTATGGAAAGACTGTACAGTATCCATCTTATTCCAAATCAACTCCACCTGCTCTGTGGTCTCCTGGAAAAGGCAAGGTCCCATCATAGCTACCTCCTTTGCCTCCATCAAACATATGGGTGATATGCATGGCCTACCGTATAAATCTTCATAAGGTTCCATGTGAATCATTTAATGAAAACTGTTATTGTAAGAAAATTCCACTAGGGGTAAGTGTCTCTCCCAAGACCCCCAACATATAAAACGCATGATCAAAGCATGTCCTCAAAAACATCGTGTGCTTGGACTAGACATATTTGGGGGGATGGTATGTTGTATTCAGAAGTACCGGTGTACCCAAAGCCCTTCGTAATCCCTTCCATACACGAGAAGTAAAATGGGAATCCCTATCTGAAACAATAGAGCATGTAATCCCATGCAAATGTACAATATTTCATATGTACAACCTTCCTATCTCATCAATACTGGAGGTTTCTTTAATCGGTAAGAAATGCGCAACCTTCGTGAGTCTGTCAGCAAAAAATAAAGCTGCATTATTCCCTCGGGATGAACTCAGATATCCTGTCGTGAAATCCATTATGAAATCATTCCAGTTCCACTCAAGAATGGGTAACTACTATAAAAGCCATGCCGATCGTGGATTCTCCCCCTTCACCTACTGACAGTTGGATCATCTGATAAAAAAACCAGCTACATCTGTCTTTATACATATCCACAAATAATTATAGTGTAGATCTCGATACATCTTGGTGACACCAAGATGAACTACCCAAACTGGGGATTGAGAATATCACATCAACTCCTCACATATGTCTATTGACACCCATACGTGCCCATGAAAATGGTATACCTCATCATTTCCCACAGTCCACCTAGGAGTAGGGTCCTCTTCTGACCCACTCTCGCATAGGACTAGGACTTTAGCATCAGATAGCTTCCTTATTCACACTCAATCCAAATGAGTATAGATAACTATTATAGAAGAATGAAATTCCTACCCCTGTTTTTCATACACCTCCAAATGCATCTCCGAGAACATAGCCATAAGATTCCACTCACTATAGGCCTCCTAAACTGCCTATATCTTAGTCCTCCCACTCAACACATAATCCATTGTGTTGCCTTTCCCTGGTGTGTAGGCATGCTCAAACTCAAAGGACTTTAGGTACTCAAACCACCCTCACTGTATCAAATTCAAATAACATTATGTAAAGTTATACATTTTGATTTAGTGGTAAGAGTCTACCACAAAATTCTATCTGAAAAGATAATGTATCAAACAGAAAAAAGCAATCACAACATCAGCTTACTCAAGATCCTGGGTTGGGTAATTCCTCTCATGTAGCCTCATTTGTCGAGACATTTATGCAATGACTCCTTCCACTTTCATAAGCACTGCTCCCATCCTAATACCTAATGCATAACAGTAAAAACTTTAACTCTTTCCTTACTTGGGAAAAATAAGTATTGTTTCCAAATTCAATCTCCATTTTAGCTCCTGAAAGGACGAATCAGAGGTATATGTCCATAAACACATTTCACCCTTCCTAGTCAGGCCTGTTAGTGGTGTCGCTAAGCTTGAAAATTCCTATATAAAATTCCTATAGTAAACATCCATACCAAGAAAACTCCATACCTAAAATGGTTTTTAGGCTTCCTCCAGGAGACTAATGCTCTCACATTCTCTAGGTCTACTAACAATACCGTCTCTGAGATGACGTGGCCTAATAAGTTAATCTGGTCCATCCAAAAGTTTCATTTTGAGAGTTTTTCATATAACAGATGCTCTCTTAGTGTAATCAATAAGATACCAATATGGGTGGCATGGTCATGTCAAGTGTGAGAGTTCACCAAGATATTGTCGACAAAGACTACCACAAAAATAATCCATGTAAGGATGAAACACTCAGTTCATTAGCCCCATAAAAACTGTTGGTGCATTCGTGAGACTGAACAACATAACCAAATACATATATAGACCATGCCAGCTCCAAAAGCCTGAAAGAGGTATATATGATGGTCTAATGTGAAACTGATGATAACCAGATCTCATGTCAATATTTGAGAAGACATGGGATCTAAAAATATGATCAACGAGACCATAAATCCTCTACAAAGGATACTAGTTCTTAACCGTCAAAGGTATAAGGAACTACACTTAGGGAAAACCACATAAAGGGTAAGTGTCCTGAGAACCAACTGTTTTGTACTTTGATTACATGAATGTTCACTTATTATATATTTTTCATTGTTCTAGATGACTATAACATAATAATGTCCTGCAATATTTGTTGCATTAATAAGGTCATTGCAGATCCCCGATATGATGAGAACCTCGAAATTCTATAACAATATTCTTAAATAATGTTCTGCGGTTGGATGACATACTATGATAGGACACATAGTATACAGACCATCATGTGTGAGTACTCGTAAGAAGACAAGACTCTCTCTCATGGAGTTTGCACTTGGTAATCTCCAAGATGAGATATAATTAGAATAGACCCGCCAGTAGTAATTCTGCATGTCTTGGTGTCATCGGACATTACTATCCGCGAGAGTGTGTAATGGTCCTTATACTAGAAGATTATCATTAACTCATGTCATGACTCACACACTTATATTTACTTTCAAAAACTGTCACGTAGACAGTTGGAAGGATGTAGGGTACATTTGGTGCGTCACAAGTGACCATGTTGTTAATGGATAAGTGAAGGAAGGATTTGTCCCTTCCATTTATGGAAGATGATATCTCAGTCCTTTTATTGAAATAGAACTATCACATTAAATTCCATGTCCATGGTGTAAACAAAAAGTTTATTTCAGGTAGTCAAAGAACGATGGATCAAGCATATAGGTTTATGACACTGCCATGAAACCTAATTGATGAGATATCAAGACAAAGGGATTAATTTACATAGTAAGCATTTGTATGAGGTGATGCGTCAATGTGGCATCAACTTCTTTCTCTTTGGTTCCTTGACCCATTGCTAGATAGTAATATTGGACTTTAGGCAAGCCCACCTAATTCCAATGAGAAAGGGGCCTCGAGGGTCACATACTAAGTGTCTTCAAGTATCTCAAGTAGAATAAAGAGTATTCCCATACGTGGTTTAATAATTATTAAAGGAAGCCTAAATCATTTTAATTTTGGAGGAAGAATAAAATGAAAATAAGTACATGTCATGTATTAATTATTACACACCGTGTAGTTTTATATCGAAAACAGGTACACACCATGTATTATTAAATGTACACGCCGTGTAGTTTTTATTTTGGAAAGGAAATGAATAAGTGAAAACAAGATATACACGTCGGGTACGTTTAATGTACACACCGTGTAGTTTTCAATGATAATCTAATACATGCCATGTATTTATTATTACACGCCATGTAGTTTTTCCCATCAGGATTTTGAGGATATAATATTGTTTTATTAGTTGATAGTTATTATAATCAGTGTGAGCGCATGTCAAGGAATTAATTATTCGACAAGGGGGTTTTCAATAAGTGTTAATTAAATAAATGAAATGCATAATGAGTTTATTTATTGTCATAACTCTATAACCTCAAACTCAATTATAAATATCCTCACAACCCCAACTCATTTCCTACACAAGAGAATCATTGTGCACAACAATTCTGGAGAATTCATTCAAGGATGAAAGAACCTATTCCTACAAGAATTCTCTCAAGTCCGAGAGAGATCCTCTTACATCGGATCAAGACGGTCTAAGGTGGAAAACACAAGCAAATTTTTCTTCATGCTAGAACCCAGAGACTCCTTCAGTGACATCCTGAGATACAATATACACGTGTGGATCACCGCGAGAGGAGGTCTACAGTTGGCTTCTGCGATGCAATGAAGAATCACATCGGAATGTGATCAAGAACATCCACGAATAAAGAACACCCAAAAGTTATTTATTTTCAATTGATTAAATTAATTATAATCAACCTGTAACGATCCTACTTTGAGGTTCTAAGACTTTCCTTTTCTTTGTCTATTTCTGTGATTCGATCCATGGATACTGGCATTTATCATCGTATTGATCCTAGATTGATCATTTTTAATGAAAAATGCCAAGTGGGCATATCCACCCACACACTTCCTCTATGCCTAGAACCTTAAAATAGTGTTAGAGGAAGGTTTCAACATTTATTATAGTTATTTAAATTTCGTTGATAATTTACGCATTTATATTTGATTCAATTTGAAATAAATCATTCTCTAATCTGAATAAATGAGATCTGTTCTTCCTCCTTCATTTCTCGATTCATTTCACAGAAATGACCTTTTAATTTTAATTTTTTTATTAAAATAAAAATTAAGAACTCATACGGAGGAGCTTCTCTTTCTGTTTGTACAACACGGGAATACACAGCGTGTACTAAAAACTACACGCCATGTTCGTAGGTTCAACAAACCGGCACTGGTCCACCAAAACACGTTGTGTGAATTGAGTATGCCTATGTATTTATTACCCTGTATTGAAAAAAATGAACAACACATGGAAAATAGGAATACACGACGTGTATGTTAGACCAACACACTATGTAGTCTGATCCGGCCCAAGTGAAACCATGTACAAAAGAGAATCCGTCTACCACATACACGGGATCGCCATGCCGGTCAACACGTAAAAAGGAAGTACACGCTGTGTATAATTTATCTACACATCGTGTACTCCAAAATTTCCAAAGTAGAGAAAACACGCTAAATCCCCCGGCCTGTACTTTGGATAAAGGGCGAAATGAAATACACGCCCTGTTAATATAAACTACACACTGTGTACATTACAGAAATTTCACCAGGTTTCCTCCAAAAGTACAAAGACCTATACACGAGATATGGATGAGAAAAATCTCAAGGAAATTCAGAAAGGAATTCAAAATAATGAATTAATTAATTATAAGATCATAATTAATTGAATTCAAGCACGACTTATCTTGAATAATAGAACAATTAATATAATTTGAATTATAAATATGCATAAATTTCGTTTCATGCTATGGATGATCATGAGAAAGACCAAAGACCCTTTGTATGTGTGTTTGGTTTCCTTTAAATTTGTTTAATTTAAATTCGTTGGCCTGCGATCCTTCTTCCAATAAAATGTAGGGCATGCATGCCCATGGTTTATTTAATGTAATCCCCATGTAATGGAGGATCTCCCAAGCCAGAGGAGACGGTTTGAAATCCAAAGTTGAGCTGAAACCAACCCAAGAAGATACAAAGGTGGATAGGTGGGAGCTATAAAACATGAACTATTAGGTTCAAGGTGTTTTACCTAGGTTAGGCTTAGCTTATCAAAACCACTAGATAAACTAACCAATAGAAGCTCTGGATCATGCCATTATATTTTATTTTAATCTGATTTCATGGTTTATTCATTATGTATGTGTTGTAACAATCATATAATTAATAAAATGAATAATCATGCCAAGATGGAATAAAATATAAACCGGACTATGCGTAAACATTATCAGAACATGGTTAACCACTTAAGAAAACATCACTTAATATTAACAAGCATGTGATAATTAAAAACTACGCATAAAGAATAAAATCCCTCAGATACCATATTAATTTAGACCCAACCTTCCGTTACTTGATTAAGGGAAAGACTCAATAAAACTATGTGTTTGACCAACCCTTGTTGGGACCCATACTTTTATAAAGGAATCCCTTATGAAATGTTTCGGGTTGAATTAACCACATTCCATCAAGAGGAGTATCCTTTGATAGAATTGATGTAATATTGGAGGAAAGAGTTGAGAAAATCCGAGTCAGGGTTTCAGGATGGAGGAGTCCACTCAACAGATCAAGGAATTGTAACCTCACAGTTGGCAAAGACCTGCCTACCAAAATACCTTCAAATAGATTGACCAACCCTTGTTGGGGTTATGTAATGGGGAATATGGATCCTTGCCACATGAATGTCAAAGAAACTGGACATTCCAAGTTCTATAGTGAGGTCCATTGGGACTTGATAAAATAGTGTAAGAATTTATAAATTCATTTATTATTTTTCATAAAATGTAATCAAGAAAGTACTGATAAATCTTCTATTTTAGTTTGTAGAATAGATATGAAAAACATGTCAACCACCTTTTCTCTATGATCAATTCTAGATAAAGACAACATCCTCACTAGTAATAACTTTAAAGAATGATTTAGGAACATTCAGGTTATCCTATGCCATGAACAAATGTTTTACATACTGGAGTCCTCACTTCCTGATCCCCCTACCCATGGGGCTAGTGATGAATATTTCCTTGTCTATGATCAACATTTGAGCGATGCACTCGACGTTAAATGTTTGATGTTGTCATATATGTATAGTGAGCTCATTAAGTCTCATGAAGACATGGATGCCTATAGCATACTCAATCACCTCCGTGGTCTATACCAGGAGAGAGAAAGATAGGAAAGGTTTGAGATTTCCAAGGCTCTATTTTAGAGCAAGCATGGAGAGGGTGCCCCAGCTGGGCCTCATGTAGTCAATCTCATTGGTTACATTGAGCGCTTGAAGGTTGTAGGGTTTAAACTCCCTGAAGAACTGGGTACTGATCTCATTCTTGCATCACTCCCCCAGAGCATCTTAAACTTTTTTGTGAACTTCAACATGAACAACATTGAGAAGTCTCTGTCTGATCTTCTTATCCTTATTCGCCATGTGGATAATGACATTAAGCGTGAACAACCTTCTGTTCTTATGTTGAATAAAAGGAAAGGGAAGGCGAAGCGATTTATGCCTAAGGATTCTTCAAGGCCTTCCAAGAAAAGGATGATCAAGGGGGAGGAAAAGGAAAAAGATGTTGTTTCTTTCGCATGTGGCAAGAAGGGCCACTAGAAGAAAAACTGCACCCAACCAAGGAAGCAAGGGGAAGCTTCAGGTGCATTTTTTATCGAATGAAATATATCTGTTTCTACTAATTAGGTATTTGATACTGCTTGTGGTGCTCACATCTGTTTCCAAATATAGGAACCAAGTAGATTCAGAAAGATTGACCGAGGTGAGGTGGATCTACAGGCAGCCAACAGAGCCAGACTCACTGTTGTAGTTGTCAAAGACTACCATCTCACATTGCCTACTAGGATGGTATTGGTTTTGAAAAGATTTTATTATGTACCCTTTGTAACCAAAAACATTATTTTAGTATCAAGATTAGATACTGATGGATTCAACTTCAAGTTTGGAAGTGGATGTTGCTTCTTTTATAAAGATAGCATTTGTTTTGGTAGGGCACATTTATAAAATGGCCATTATGTGTTAGACTGCAGAAACCAAGTAAAGGTAATCTATGGAAAAGCTAATTCACATGACTCATAACACACCCAACTTTGGAATCACTGACTAGGTCATGTCAATGAGAAAAGTTTGACAAAATTACATTGGGATGGGTATTAAGAATCTTTCAAACTAAAACCAATTTGTGCATGTCATGCATGTCTACAAGGAAAAATGACCAAATCCCCATTTTGTGGGAAAGGTGAATGGGATAAAGATATTCTAGAATTTGTTCACAAAGATGTGTGTGGACAATTTCCAGTTGAAGCAAGGCGTGGGTTCACAGTCATCATAACTTTTACTGATGATTTTAGTAGATATGGATATATCTACTTAATGAGTTATAAGTCAGATTATTTTGATCGGTTCAATGGATACAAGAATGAAGTTGAGAACCATCTTGGTAAGAAGATTAATAAACTTTACTCAGAGAGAGGAGGATAATATCTTAATCAAGACTTCATTGATTTCTTACTGGAGTTTGGGAGTCTATCTCAAATCACTCCTCCATACACGCCCTGGTGGAATGGTGTAAGTGAAAGGAGGAACCACACCATTTTGGACATGGTGAGATCAATGATGAGTCATGCGATCCTTCCATTATACTTTTGGGGATATGAATTATAAATACTACCACACATACTAAACCATGTACCAACTAAATTGAAAAATGGGATTCCATATGAGTGATGGAGGGGACGCAAAGCCATGTTATCTAATTTACATGTGTGGGGTAGCGAAGCATTTGTTAAGGCCTATTTAGGTAAAAAACATGCACCCCATGGCACAAAGTTTATCTTTATATGATATCCCAAGGAAAAAAGGGGATATTACCTATAAAACCCCTCAGACAAAAAGGTTATAGTGGAAAGACACACCATATTCTTTGAGAGTGAGCACATCTCTAAAAGAGAAAGTGGGAGCGGGATAGACTTCGATGAAGTCGAGGCTCAAGATACACATGAGTTGGTACAAGAACAGATTCCACAAATCCCCATGGAAGAACAATCTGTTCCAAAGACACAAGAACTGCGTAGAAGCATGAGAGAGGTGAGTGAACTAGAACGATATAGTTTTCTTGTCACCATGGATGGTTACTCATTATTGGTTGACAATGATGATCCTCTTACCTACAAGGAATCAGTTGAAGGCACAGATGTTTCCAAGAGGAAAGAAGCCATGAATTTTGAAATGGATTCCATGTACCAAAACCAATTCTATATTTCGGTAGATCCTCTAGTTGATGTAAAGCCTACTGGTAATAAATGGGTATTCAAGAAGAAACTGGACATGGAGGGGAAAGTCAGCACCTATAAGGCACGACTGGTTGCAAAAGGTTTTAGACAGTGTCAAGGAATTGACTATAATGAAACCTTTTCACATGTTGCGATACTGAAATCCATCAGAATCCTATTGGCCATTACTTCTTACCATGACTTTGAAATTTAGAAAATGGATGTCAAAACAGCATTCCTTAATGGGAACCTCCAAGAATATTTCTACATGACACAACCTAAAGGGTTTGTGACTCCAAAGAATTCCAACAAGGTATGAAAGTTGCATAAATCCACTTATGGATTAATGCAAGCATCATGGTCATGGAACATTCATTTTGATGAAACTATAACAGAATTTGGCTTTATTAAGAATGAATGTGAGCCTTGTGTCTACAAGAGGTTTAATGGAGGTGAAGTCATTCTCATAATAGTATATGTTGATGACATATTACTAATTAGAAATGGAGTACTTGTCTTACAGTTAGTTAAGGAATGGTTGCGTAAATGCTTCTCCATGAAAGACATGGGTGAGGTAGCATATATTCCTGGGATCATGAACCATCATGACAGATCCAAGAGAATGCTGGGCCTGAGTCAAATTACATACATTGATAAGATACTGAAGAGATTCAGTATGGAACAGTCTAAGAGGGGATTTTTTCCAGTGTCACATGGCATTCATCATTCCAAGAAAATGTGTCATTAGACACACGAGGAAATAAAGAGAATGGAAAGGATACCTTATGCATCTGCGATTGGGTCAGTCATGTATGATGTGCTATGTGCGAGGCTAGATGTTACTTACACATTAAATGTGGTAGAAAGATATCAAGATGATCCAGGAGACCACCATTGGATGGTAGTAAAGAATATCCTTATGTATATGAGGCATAATAAGGATATGTTCCTGGTTTATGGAGGAGTTGAGGAACTAGTCATTAGAGGACATGTAGATGCTAGTTTACAGACTGATCAAGATGACATGAAGTCACAGACTGGATACATCTTTAGTTTGAATGGAGGTGCAGTGAGATGGAAGAGCTCAAAGAAAAGTGTGGTGGTAGATTCTATAGTAGAGTCCGAGTATGTTGCAGTTTCTGAGGCAGCTAAAGAAGCAGTATGGATGCAAATATTTTTCCAAGAGCTGGATGTTGTACCGAGAAGTAAAGATCCTATCACACTCTATTGTAATAATACTTCAGGGGTGGGACTTGAAAAAGAGCCAAGGTCACATCAGCAAAAAAAGCACATACTTAGAAAGTATTATCTCTTGAGGGATTTTTCTCAGAGAGGTGAAGTAGCAGTGAGCAGTATTTCTACAGAAGACAACGTGGCCGACCCCTTGACTAAAGCCTTGAATCAGAAGAAACATGATCATCATGTGAGGTCTAGTGGACTAAAAGTCATAGGTAGTTGGATCTAGTCCATGTGGGAGTTTGTAAGGGTCGGTGTCCTGAGAACCAACTATTTTGTACTTTGATTACATGAATGTTCACTTATTATATATTGTTCATTGTTCTGCATGACTATAATATAATAATGTCCTGGAATATTTGTTGCATTAATAAGGTCATGGAAGATCCCCTCTATGATGAGAACCTAGAAATGTTATAACAATATTATTAAATAATGTTCTAAAGTTGGATGACATACTATTATAGGACACAAAGTATACATACCGTCATGTGCGAGTACTCGTAAGAAGATGAGACTCTCTCTCATGGATTTCGCACTTGGTAATCTCCAAGATGAGAGGTTATGAAAACAGATCCTCCAGTAGTAATTCTTCATGTCTTGGTATCATCGGACATTACTATCTGCGAGCGTGTGTAATGATCCTTAGACAAGAAGATTATCCTTAATTCATGTCCTGACTTGCGCACTTAGATTTACTGACGAAAATCATCACGCAGACGGTTGGCGTGAAGTAGGGTACATAGGGTGTGTCACGAGTGACATGTTATTAATGGAGAAGTCGAGGAAGGATTTGCCCCTTCCATTTATGGAAGGTTATATCTTGGCCCTTTGATTGAAATAGAACTATCACATTAAATTACATGGACATGGTGTAAACTATGAGTTTATTTAAGGTAGTCAAAGAATGATGGATCTAGCATATAGGTTTATGACACTTCCATGAAACATGTTTAATGAGATATCAAGATAAAGGAATTAAATTACATAGTAAGCGTTCGTATGAGGTGATACATCAATGAGGCGTCAAATTCATTCTCTTGGGTGCCTTGACCCGTTTCTAGACATTAATCTTAGATTTAGGCTAGCCCGCCTAATGCCAATGAGAAAGGGGCTTAGAGGGTCACAAACTAAGTGTATTCAAGTATCTCAAGTAGAATAAAGATTATTCCCATACGTTCTATAATAATTATTCAATAAAGCCTATATCGTTTTAATGTTGGAGGAAGTATAAAATGAAAACAAGTACATGCCGTGTATTAATTATTACATGCCATGTAGTTTTATTTTGAAAACAAGTACATGCCGTGTATTATTAAATATACACGCCCTTTAATTTTCATTTTGGAAAGGAAATGGATAAATGATAACAAGATATACACGCCGTGTAAATTTAATGAACACACCGTGTAGTTTTCAATGAAAAACAAGTACACGCTGTGTATTTATTATTACACGCAATGCAGTTTTTCTAGTCAGGATTTTGAGGATATAATATTATTTTATTAATTGATATTTATTATAATCCATGTGAGTGCATGTCACATAATAAATTATTCGACATGGGTGTTTTCAATAAGAGTTAATGAATTAAATGAAACGTGTAACATGTTTATTTATTGTCATAACTCGACAATCTCAAACTTGATTATAAATATACTCAAAACCCCAACTCATTTCCTACACAAGAGAATCGTTGTGCACTACCATTATGTAGAATTATTTCAAGGCCGAAAGAACCACTTCCTCTAAGAACGCTCTCAAGACCGAGAGAGATCCTCTTCTATCTGATCAAGATAATCTAAGGCGGACAACACAAGCAAAGTTTTCTCCATGCTAGCACCCAGAGACTCCATTGGTGACAACCCAAGATACGAGGTACAGGTGTGGATCACCGCTAGATGAAGTCTACTCTTGGCTTCTACGATGCAATGACAAATCACATCGGAACATGGTGAAGAAGATCAACGAAAAAAGAAAACCCAAAAGGTATTTATTTTCAATTGGTTAAATTAATTATAATCAACCTGTAATGATCCTACATTGTGGTCCAAGTCTTTACTTTTCTTTGTCCATTTCTGTGATTCGATCCATGGAGACTGGCATTTATCATCGTATTGATCCCAGATTGATCATTGTTAATGAAAAAAATCCAAGTGGGCACATCCACCCATGCACTTCCGCTACGCCCAGAACCGTCAACCACTATGTTCAAAATTAGGAATTATTAAGAGGGACCATATCCATGGTATATTTATCATTATAATAATATTAATCTAGTCATTTGATTATCAAGGTGCCACACACACAAATGGATTTTTTTGGACTTATTAATCAAAGGAAAAAAGAATCCATTTTGGGTGGACACTCCCAATGGGGTTTCCGAAAGCGAAGAAAACACCAAGGGATGGGTATCTTCATGAGAAATAGTCACTATGAACACATTATAATAGACAAATAAATTTAATTATTGAAAATAATCCTTGATAGAAGGTTCTAATGGGGTGATATAACGGTGAAATTTTAAAAGGTATGAAAAAGAAGGAGAAAAAGAGTAGACACCCTCCCTTGACGTTGTCGTGCCATGCATGTATGGTATTGAATCTTGATTTGTCCTAAAAGGGAATAAATCAAAAGATTTTTGGAAACTCCCAAAACAGGTCTAAGCCCATCACATGGAGATAATGCAATAAGGGTTATAGAAACAAAAAAATCAAGGGATGTGGATGAGAGAGATTACCAAGATAGTTCCATTTCTTTAGACGATGAAGGGATCCGACCACAATGGAGGTTGATTGATAAAAACTCCAAGACAGGAGAAGAGGGTCTATTCGTACACCTAGAGAGAGGAAAAATCCGAGTGGAAGGGTTAGGGGAGAGATAAATGTTTAAAACATTTTATAGAAAAACCACCTAGAAGGTGCCACATGGTTTGTCCCCAAGGTTGGCCAAACCATGTTCCAACCATGTCGTAGATTATTCTACTTTGTGGTGTAGCGTATGATCGACCACATAGTTTCACTATTCATGTGATGGAAATGTGAGAACTCATTTCTCGAGATCTACAAATGGATGCACGACTGTGCGCCAGGGTTACACAGTTTGTCCTTACTATGAGACCCAGTCCGTTTTCCCCCTTTTCGGTACTTTGGGCTTCAAACAAGCCCTAGATTCACCCAAGACCTCTATTTAAAGATTAGGCATCAAACTAAGGGTCATTTTAAGGAATTTAAACCAAAAATTAAATGGTTCCTACCATTTTAAAAATCTAATATGTGACAAGGATAAGAAAAATGGTTATGTTTTAATGAGGAAATTTAATTTTAGGAATGTTATTGAAGGGGTGGTGACAATCATAATTTGTAAGTGAAAAGGGATGGAATTTTTCAAAATTCCAAAATATTTTTAATAATGTGAAGTCACTATCAAAAAACGGGGATCCAAAAATAGAGAAATAATTGATTTTAGAAGATATAAATTTGAAAAAGTCATTCATAACACGTTATCACACATGTTTGAAACAAATTATATCTTGTTTATCTTAATTAAATAATTTTACTTGAAATTTACTCTTACTGTGGGACTTATTTTTATTAAGTAATTTATATTTGATGCCTAAAATTGAAATAATAATTTATTTTATTATTTTTTCTTACTAATTAAAAATTTTAATTTTATGTAATATAATAAAATTTTTAATAGTGATAAAAATTAATTTTTAAATATTTAATGTATAATATATTAAAAATAAATTTTGGAGAAAAATATTACTTAAGTACTAATATTTTGGATATAAGTTTATAACCTATAATAAATATGTATATATTTATAATGAAACATATGAAATATATATATATATTAGAAATTAGTTTCAGACCTTTTAAATAATTGAATACTCATAATGTTCTTAAAGAATTGTATTTGAAAAAATTGTATATTTTAATTTTCTCAAAAAATTTAATATTTTCAAAAGATTAAAAAAAATTCATGTTATGAAAAAATTTCAATGATGAATTAAAAAATCATTTTCATTTATATAAATTTATATATTTAAATTGTTAAATTTAACATTAAAATAATATTGTTAAATATAATGAAAAATAGTTTTTATAGGGAAAACAATTCTTTAGAAAAAACATTATTTTTCAAAATATTTTATATTATTTAATAATTAGTATTAAAAATTATTCATATAAATAAATATTACCATCAATTATTCATATGTTTTTTAAGATAAAAAAATCATTGTGCATAAAAGGATTTTATCCAAAAATATAATTCTATGGTTAAAATGATCTTATTAGTAATTTTAAATATACCAAATGAATTGCATTAATATTAAATGTAGCCTTTATTATATATATATAATTATTTCATAAAGTAGTTACTTCTATTTATTCTCATTAGTTTAACAAACTCTTTTTTATGGTCGTACATAATATTTATATTTTCGAATAAATATATTGTGGATTTATTTAAGATTAGTGTTGTGTGTGGAGAAAGATGTTAAATTTTTGACCTCACCTATTTTGATAATCCCAATTATGCCTTATCATTTTTTGATATTCCCAATCAAGCTTTAATATGTTAAGATAATCTCAATATGTTCTTATAATCTTATACATATATATATGCTAAATTATGCTAACAAAAATATGAAATTATTCATTGGAATATGATCATTAATGTGTATCTATGTTTATATATACTTTGAAATAATTCTAACTCAATCTGGATAAGTTTTTTATAGAACAGATAAGTGTTAAGCCCACCGGTATGCACACAACTACTAATACAAAGGTCACTAATTTACACCGCTACTGATAGGACTATGTAAACCGGTACAGACAATCACCATTACACCAGATATACTGATATGTATAATTCTACCGATACAAAGTCCATCGATAAAAATAGATAGACAGTTACATAGAAACAGACAGCTACCGATAAGAAGTCCAATGATAGAGACAGAACCACTGATATAAGAAGCTACCAGTACAAGCAAGTTACCGATAGACAAACAGTACTGATAGAAGGATTTACTGATACATTGAGCTACTATTACACGGAGTAACAACTATTGATACAAGGCACCCACTGATATAAATTCCACCATTACAAGTCTACAGATACAGAAGAGCTACCGATAGCAGAAGCTACCGTTGCAAGTGAGCTACCGTTATAAGGGACTAACAACTACCAATTCAGAAGAGCCACCGCTACAAGATCAATATTACAAGGTGATACCAATTGGAAACCAGTCACTATTCTCTAAACATTATTTCTATTTGTTTATTTAGCAACGGTCATATTTGATGATTTTAATGAACCTGCTATTAATTAATGATATCGGTCATAATTTCAAGAATTGTACCTCGTACCTATAAAATGGTAATAATTTCCATTATCGAAGATGAGGATATATATATAAAAGGAAACATTGAAGACACATAGAGGGTGGTGAAATACATGAAGAAACATGAATATACAAAAAGAGGTGACATCCATACACTCACTTACATGAAGAAAACTAGACATATACGAGGCCATTCATACTAGAAGAGAACTCAAGCTTAACTTGAGTGAAGAACTACAACAAGCTCTTCATGCACTCAAGTTGATCAAACTGAAACAGGAAGACAAGGAAGACAACAACACTCTATTTTCAAGAAATTAAACCAGAGAATGACTTAGAATCATTTCTGATAATTCAAAAGGAGTCCATAGCTTCACTTCAAATCATTATATCATTATAAAATCATATCTACTCTTTCTTAGTGATTCTTTCATTTACATATTGAGCAGTGTGTGTTGTATTTACACACTGACTCCTATGCTAAACTGGAAGATTTATAAATCCTCACATAAACCTTCTATAACTCTCTAGTTTCCTGCTTTGTATAGTGGTAGAGGTCATGTAGGACCTGGACAACCTGTGTGTTGCTGTTTTGTTTTCCCACGTATAACTGTGGTAGAGGTCTTAGAACCTGGACAATTTGTGAACTGTTGTTATCCCTGATCTATGGTGTGGATAAAAATTTATATATATTGCTTGAGAGGACTAAGTCTCAGCTTGAGACTGAACCTCTTGACTATATCTACTGTGTATCTTGTCTTTAGTTTAAGTTATTATCTATTCTGCTACTAAGAACTTTAAATAAAAACCTATTTTAAAGTAACTCTGATAGTTAAGCTAGCATGTGATTGTACTTATTTTAAATTAATAGGTTACATTAAAAAGTTTATTAATCTTCAAATTAGATTAATTGAGAAATAATCAATCTGTTGAGAACCAAACTGTCCCTTTTCTTTTTTACAAATTCAATACAGTTTGACTTGTTTTACAAATTGGGGGATTTTAATTGTAATATTTTTAACATAAATCTTAATTGAAACTCAATTCACCCCACTCTTGAGTATCCAATCCATCCAACATTTGGTATTATAGGTTTTTTTGTTTATAAAGGATTTATAAATACTCTATTTTTAAATTGTGATTTTAGTTGTATCTTAAAGATTTTAAATTTCTGTTAGTTCAATATTTTTTCTCTTTAAATATATTTGTTAAAATCTAATTATGGATAATATACTTGAAGGTGCTACTACCGTCTGGACACCTTTCTTTAATGGTGTTAAATATTCCCAATAGAAACTGAAAATGAAAATTCACCTAGAAAGTATGGGATTTGACATCTGGACTGCTATAGAGACTCAATATAAGATTCCTGAAACTGAAAGAACTATTTGGGATGAACCTATTAAAAAAAATTACAATAATAATTGTAAAGAAATGAATTCCCTACACTGTGCTTTGGGAGATGAAGAATTTAATCTCATATATGTTTTTAAAATTGCTTACGAAATCTGGGATACTTTTGTTGTTTCCCATGAGGTAACAACCAATGTTAAGGAAATGAGATTGAACACTTACACTATTAAGCATGATAATTTTAAAATGAATCCTAATGAACTTATTTATGATATGTATCTCAGGTTCAATGGGATTGTCAATGCTATGAATTCACTTGGAAAAGTTGTTTCTGCAATGGAGAAGATTATGAGAATACTAATATGTATTCCAGAAAGATGGAGAGGGACATCAGTTTTAATAAGAGAATCGTGTGACATATGTTTACTGCCTATTAAATAATTAATTGGTAAGTTGATGATGTATGAAGAAGAGTTGAAAGTAAATAAGGAAGAAGACGATGAAGCAAAAAAAGTAAGTCAGTAGCATTTAAATATACTGCCTCAAAGAGAAAAGTCAAGTAGAATGTTCACATACCTATTGAAAGATCAACAAGTGATGGTTAATATTCTGATAGTGATGATGAGATGGCTCAAATAGCCTGTTGGTTCAAGAAGTTCTATAGGAAGAATAGATTCTCCAGAAAACAAAATTATAATTGAAAATATGACAACAAAGGTCATTGGAAGAAGTACTGGAAAAATCCTGATAAGAGTGATGAAATTGTATATTATGAATGCAAGAGGAAAGGACATGTGAAAGAAGACTTCCCAAAATTGATGTTCAAGAAAAAATATGATTATAATGACAATAAGTACAATAATTCTATGAAAGAAACTTGGAGTTCTTCAAAAGAAATTTCAAGTGATTCTGATTCTTCTCAGGATGAAAAATATCAAAAAGATAATATGTATTTCATGACAAACACATCTAACGTAACATTGAATACTCATGTTTTAAATTTATATTATTTTGGAGTTGATTCTGATTTTGAATATGAAAACATGACTAGGGAAGAGTTGCTTGAATACTGTAATATGTTAGAAGAAACCTGTAATGAATTGAAGGGAATGTATAAGACCTTGAAAAAATATAATTCTTTGACTAGCTCTGTTAAATCTGCATTTGATATAGGAAATGAAAATAATTCCCCATTATTTAAGGAAAATACTGAACTAAAATTGTCCAATGAGAAATTAAGTAAGGACATAGAGAAATTCACAAATGGAATGGAAAATCTAACTCAAATTCTAGGAAAATAGTGGCACCAAAATATACCACTGGAATAGGCTATCAACCTAGAAAGCGACAAATTACTAAAAATAAATTTATTCCAAAATTTGGACAGAATGCTGCTAGTTCTAGTTCTGGAAATTCAATTGGTTCAACTAATTATTCACATGGTTTTAAATCAAATAAAGTTCATATTTAAAAATATTTTTCATATATTGATTGTATGAGACCCATTAGAAAAATTTGGGTATCAAAAGTTTATCTTGCTAACCTCTCTGGACCCAAGAAGATCTGGGTACCAAAATCATTTCCTGTTTAAACTTGTTTTGTAGGAAAATTTCTTGAAGAGCTCCCATTAGAAGGAATTGTACTTGGATAGTGGATGTTCAAGGCATTTTATTGGAGATTACCCATGCTTCAAGAGTTTAATCAAAGTTGATGGAGGCCATGTCACCATTGGTGATAATTCAAAAGGAAAAATCATTGGCATAGGCCAGATTGGTAACAATGATTCATTTTTAATTTCCAAATTTTTATTTGTTGATGGACTTGAATAGAACATATTAAGCATTTATTAGTTGTGTGATGATGGTTTCAATGTTAAAATTTAAAATGATTCCTGTAATGTTCTAAATTCTAAAAATATTTCAGTATTTTTAGATTTTAGAAATGAAAATTTTTATGCTGTTGATTTGAATTATTTGGCTAAACAAAACATTACTTCCTTGAATGCTTTTCATAAAGAGTCTTGGCTATGGAACAGAAGATTAGGACACTTCAACATTCATTCAATTAGAAAACTTCCTTGAAAAAACTTATTTAGAGACCTACCTCAACAAGAATTACCAACAAACAAAGTTTTAATCCCTGTCAAAAGGGAAGGCAACATAAAGTTTCTTTTAAATAAAAGAAATAAGTTTCAGCTTCTAAACCTCTTGAGTTGGTTCACATGGACATGTTTGGACCTTCTAGAGTTTCTAGTTTAAATGGGAAGCACTATTTCTATTTCATAGTAGATGAATTTTCTAAATATACATGGGTATACTTTATTGATCACAAGAGTAAAGCTTGTTCTTACATTATTAAATACTCCATGTCTACAGAAAACCTTAGTGGACATAAGATTAAGACCTTGCGAAGTGATCATGGTCGTGAATATAAAAATCATGAGTTTGAATCTTACTGCTCACACAATGGGTATAGTCACAATTTCACTACTCCTAGGACACCTGAGCAGAATGGTGTAGTAGAAAGAAGAAACATAACCCTTCACGGAATTGCAAGAACTATGCTTAATGAGTATGACCTACTTGTTTATTTTTGGGATGAAGTTGTAAATACAGTTTGTTATATTATAAATAGTGTCTTGATTAGACCTGTTCATAAAAATATCCCTTATAAACTATGGAATAATAGGAAACCTAAAGTTAGTTACTTCAGAGTCTTTGGTTGTAAATTCTTTATTCTCAATACTAAGGATAATCTTGAGAAGTTTGCTTCTAAAACTGATGAGGGAATATTTCTAGGATATTCTATAACTTGCAAAGCATATAGAGTCTTTAATAAAAGAACAAAATGTGTGGAAGAATCTGTTCACATCAAATTTGATGAAACTGATCCACATGAACATAAGTCTTATCTTGAAAAGCTTGAAGAAGATCTGTCTATTTTGGAACTTAATGACAAAAGTAGTGAAACTTCTATAAAAACAAGTAATTCTGGATGTTTTACAAAACCCGATTCTGTTGAATCAAAACCTATAGAAGAACCTAAAATTTCTAGTCCTACCTTTACTAGATCAACTTGGATTCTAATGAATCATTCTTTAGATGTTGTAGTTGGTAATATTGATAGAGGGACACAGACTAGAGATTCTCTTAGAAATCAGGTTGAACATCATGCTTTTCTTTTATAGTTAGAACCTAAAAATATCAATGAGGCAATCAATGATGAATTTTGGGTAATGTATATGAAAGAAGAATTAAATCAATTTGAAAGAAACAAAGTTTGGGAATTAGTTGACAGACCTAAGGACACTCTCACCATAGGCACTAAATGGGTTTTTATAAATAAAGTTGACAAATCTAGAAACATAGTTAGAAACAAAGAAATACTAGTTGAACAAGTAAATATTAAAGAGAAAGGAATAGACTATGATTAAACCTTTTCACATGTATCTAGATTAGAAGATATTAGGATTCTACTTTCCTATGCTACTCATCTGAATTTCATGTTATATAAAATGGATGTTAAAAGTGATTTTTTAAATGGTTTTATAGTTTAAGATGTTTTTTTGAACAACCACCTAGATTCACTAATCCTCATTTTTCAAATCATGTTTTTAAGCTTTCTAAAGCTTTATATGGTTTGAAACAATCTCCATGAGCTTGGTATGATAGACTTAGTAATTTTATTATTTCAAAAGGTTTCACTAAAGGTATTGTTGATCCAAATCTCTTTATCAAAATAATTTCTAAAGATGTTTTGATAGTACAAATATTTGTTGATGATATTATATTTAGATCATCTAAAAATACTTTGTTTATGGATTTTTCAAAAAGTATGAAAAATGAATATGAAATGAGTTTAATGGGAGAACAAAAATATTTTCTTGGATTTCTAGTTTTTCAAAATGAAAATGGTATTATTTTAAATCAATGTAAATATACAAATGATCTTTTAAAATGTTTTCATTTAGATAGTATTAATGAAAGTGATACACCCATGAGTGCCACCTATAAGTTTGACATTGATGAATCTGGGAAACTAGTAGATCAAAAAAAATTAGAGGTATGATTGGAAGTCTAATTTACCTTACTGCTAGTCGACCAGATATTATAATTAGTGTGTGTATGTGTGAAAGATATCATGATAATTCTAAAGAATCTGATTTCCTTTCTATTAAATGAATTTTCAAATATCTTAAACATACTAAAAATTTATGTTTGTTTTATCCCAAAGGAAAAACTTTTGATTTAATAAGTTATTCAGATGATGAATTTTCTGTTTGCAAGTTAGATAGAAAGAGCACTTCTAGAACATGTCACATTCTTGGTAATTCACTAGTATCTTGGTGTAGTAAAAAGCATAATTCTATTGCATTGTCTCCTGCGGGAGAAGAGTATATAGCTTCTGGTAGTTGCTGTGCACAAATTCTGTGGATGAAACATAATTTGTTAGACTATGGATATGATTTTAAATATTTATCAAATTTTTTTGATAACACTAGTGAAATTAACATCTCTAAGAATCCCATGTCTCACTCTAGGACCAAACACATTGATGTAAGGCACTATTTTTTGTGAGATCATTAAAAAAAGTGATATTAATCTTTAATTTATATGTACTGAACACCAATTAGCTTACATTTTCACCAAATATTTATGTTCAGATTGATTAAGTTACATTAGACATGAGTTAGGAATGATAGAATCTGTTTAGTTATACCTCACCTGTATGAAACTCAGTGTTAGAATCCTCACCGTTATACCTCACCAGTATGAACCTCACCATTATACCTCACTGTTAGAATCCTCACCGTTATACCTCACTGGTATGAACCTCATAATTAAACCTCACTGTTAGAATCCTCACCGTTATACCTCACCGTTAGTAGACCTCACCGATAAGTATACCTCACCGTTAGGAATTATCACCGGTATACCCTACCGATATGTTTGTGTTGTTTTTAAACTTTTGTCTTTAGCCGCTGGAATCTCAATCATATATAATTTAATTATTATGTTTTATTTATTTATTTTATGATTCCAAAATGATAAAAACTAAGTCTTAGTGACTTCTCAATCCACCGAAATCTACTCTCTCAAACCAAACTCCTTGAATCTCAAATCTCGTGAAAACCCTATGTTCTTCAATCTAGAGATGGAAAAAACCAAACTTACGACTGTTAGAGATGAATTTGATGAGCCGAATGCGATGAAGCAAAATAAAGGACCTGAAGCAAGTACCAGTGTCAATCGAAGAAGTTCAGGGAGGCATCCAGTGAACCCGCACTCGCAAAATAGAGAACTTTTAATCAAGAAGGAGCTATGTGCAGAATGGATTTTGCCAAGAAAATCATCGAACCTAAGAATATTCGAGGAGAAGAGATGACTAGAATGTTTCACAAAAAACAATTGTACATATTAACCGAAGCTGCTAAAATATTTCCCTTCTTTTGTGTGCTTTGAAAAATCTGATAAGGAGAATAGAATGGTTTCATTGGTAAATGGCATGAAAATAGCATTTTCATCCATTGAGTGGGATGAATTCATGAAGGTACCAGATGAAGGAGTATTTGGGAATTCATCGAAGACAATACCTCCTACCAGTGACGTATTTGACTATGAAAATGCCATTGAATAGTTGATAGGAGAGGTCACTCCTAGGAAAGTAGTGCCTACTAAGATTAATGGGGAAAATAGACTGATCTTCAAGTTCAGTCAACATGTGCTAAGTACAAGGAGAAGGGACTTTAGAAATCTGATGTATCAAGATATTTATTTGTAGCATGTCTTAATTAATGGAGTGAAGGTGAATCTATGTAGGTTTTTAATGATTCATATAGAGGATATGAGTAGACCCAAATGAAAGACCAATGCATTATTCTTTGGCAAATTGATTTCGGTTATGATTAAAGTAAAGAGGGTTTTTAAGTCTCAGGTTGAGAGAGTAGTAGTAAGGAACAATATTTGTATCACAAGAACATTATATAACTACATGAATATTAGATGGAACCTATGGAGAAGGAAGTGGGATACTGATGATGAGAAGATATATGACAAGTTCAATCCATTTGACAATCCAAATAGACAAAAAGATAAGAGAGATCCAGGTCTAGGACCTGATGATGAGGATCTATAGTATAGTGATGATTCAGATGATGAGGATTCCTCTACAGCATATGGAGGAGATCCAGACATTCCTCTTAGCACAACTCCTTAAATTGTATCACCAGAATAAGAAAAATCTTTCACTATTGGAAATACAGGATTTCCCAATGGTTTAGAACTGTTGGGAAAGGCTGCAAAACCGTTGGTATATGTTATACCTACGGTTCTGCAAACCGTAGGGAAGTAAGCCGTTGGGAAATCTTTTCCCAATGGATTACAGTGAACCATTGGGATAGGGTGGAGATAAATTACCCTATCCCAACGGTTATGGAAAACCGTTGGGAATGCTTTTCCCAACGGTTGTAAACCGTTGGGATAAAGTGGAGAAAATTTCCAAGTTTTTCCCAACGGTTTGGTTAAACCGTTGGGAAAAAACCCAAGGTCTCCTCTTTCCCAATGGTTTCAAAACCATTGGGAAAATTGTTTTACCAAGGGTTCATAGAACCTTTGGTAAAACAAAACCCATACATGCTATGCCAACGGTTTCAAATTGTTGGCATAGCCTATGCTGGGGCAAATTGCACAGCAGCTCTACAATTTTCCCAATAGCTCTGAAATTTTCCCACCAGGTCTCATTTTGTGGGTTCCATCTCATTTTCAATCCAATTATTGTACCTGCAATAAACTAACACATACATATACAATTATTTTACCTACAATAACCAACTAACACATACATATAGAGAACAAATTCATACCCATTTAACATATAATGCTAGAACTATACACATCTATAATTAAATTAGAATTCATAATGTAATTATAAACATAAATAATTCATTTATAATTTCATATAAAATTTAGATGACAATTATATGTGGAATCTGAAATTCAATTCAAAATTTATTCGGTTTTTTGTATACCATATATTTTTACCTGAAATGATGTCCATTTTAAACAAAATACATACACCGAGGGTGCTACTAGCCACACCGCGCCTCAGATTGAGGTGGGGTTGACTCGTATACGTCACATATGACCCATTGATCGTTATGCTAATGTATTGACACAATCCGAATGTGTTTGGTCAGTTTTCCATATGCCAGTTAATGTTTTTCAATTAAAATGACGTCTTTTTGAAACAAAAGGCAGACACTTTGAGTGGTGCTGGCCACACCGTGTCTCAGATTGAGGCGGGGTTGCTTCATACACGTCACATATGACCCATGGATCATTCTAATAATTTTTTAACGGAAGCCGAATGCGTTTGGTCAGTTTTCCGTCTGAACATAAAATGTTGTCCATTTTAAACAAAAGAGAGACACTTAGAGTGATTATGGTCACTCCGTGCCTTCTCTTAAGGTGGGGTTGACTTGTACATTTCACATATGACTCATGGATTATTGTGCTAAAGTATCGACACAATCCGAATGCGTTTGGTCGGTTTTCCGTATGTTAGTTGATGTTTTTCACTTAAAATGACGTCCTTTTGAAACAAAAGATAGACACTTTGAGTGGTGGTGGCCACACCACCCCTTGGATTGAGGCGGGGTTGACTCGTACACATCACATATGACCGATGAATTGTTGTGCTAAAGTATCGACACAATCCGAATGCGTTTGGTTGGGTTTTCCGTATGCCAATTGATGTTTCTCAATTAAAATGACGTCCTTTTGAAACAAAAGGCAGACACTTTGAGTGGTGCCTACCACACCACATCTCAGATTGAGGAGGGGTTGATTCGTACACGTCACATAAGACCCATGAATTATTCTCCTAATTTTTGAACAGAAACCAAATGCATTGTGTGGTTTTCTGTATCTACTTAAAATGTTGTCCATTTTAAATAAAAGAGAGCCACTTAAGGTGATTATGGCCACACCGTGCCACCGATTAATGCGGGGTTGACTCATAAACGTCACATGTGACCCATGAATAGTTTTTCTAATGTATCAACACAATCCAAATGCATTTGGTCGGTTGTCCGTATGCTAGTTGATGTTTTTCACTTAAAATGACGTCCTTTTGAAAGAAAAGACATACAATTTGATTGGTGGAGGCCACACCGTACCTCGGATTGAGGCAGGGATGACTCGTACACGTCAAATATGACCCATGTATCGTTGTGCTAAAGTATCGACACAATCCGAATGCGTTTGGTCGGTTTTCCGTATGCCAGTTGATGTTTTTCAATTAAAATGACGTCCTTTTGAAACAAAAGGCCGGCACTTTTAGTGGTGCCGGCCACACCGCGTCTCATATTGAGTCATGATTGATTCATACACGTCACATATGACCCATGAATCGTTCTCCTAAAGTTTCAATGGAAACCGAACACGTTCGGTTGGTTTTCCGTATATACTTAAAATGATGACCATTTTAAACAAAAGAGAGCCACTTAGAATGATTTCGGCCACACCGTGCCTCAGATTAAGGCGGCGTTGACTCATACACGTCACATATGACCCATTGATCATTGTGATAAAGTATAGACCCAATCCGAATGCGTTTGGTCACTTTTTTATATGCTAGTTGATATTTTTCACTTAAAATGACGTCCTTTTGAAAAAAAGACATACATTTTGAGTGGTGGCGGCCACACCGTGCCTCATATTGAATCCAGGTTGACTCGTACACATCACATATGTCCCACGGATCATTGTGCTAATGTATCGACACAATCCGAATGCGTTTGGTCAGTTTTTGGTATGCCAATTGATGTTTTTCACGTAAAATGACGCCCTTTTGAAACAAAAGACAGACACTTTTAGTGGTGGAGGCCACAACGCGCCCCGGATTGAGGTGGGGTTGACTCGTACATGTCACATATGACCCATGGATAATTTTTCTAAAGTATCGACATAATCCGAATGTGTTTCGTCGGTTTTCCGTATGCCAGTTGATGTCTTTCAATTAAAATGACGTCCTTTTGAAACAAAAGGCAGACACTTTGAGTGGTGCCAGCCACACCGCCCTCAGATTGAGACGAGTTTGATTCGTACATGTCACATATGACGCATGAATCATGCTTCTAATGTTTGAATAGAAACCGAATGAGTTTGGTCGATTTTCTGTATGTACTTAAAATGTTGTCCATTTTAAACAATAGAGAGCCACATAGAGTGATTCTGGCCACACCATGCCTCTGATTAAGGTGGGGTTGACTTCTAAACATCAAATATGGCCCATGGATCTTTGTTCTAAAGTATAGACACAATCTGAATGCGTTTGGTTGGTTTTACGTATCCCATTTGATGTTTTTCACATAAAATGACATCCTTTTGAAACAAAAGACAGACACATTGAGTTGTGGCACCCAAAACTCGCCTTGGATTTTTGTGGGGTTGACTCGTACACATCACATATGACCCATGGATCATTGTGCTAAAGTATCAACACAATCCGAATGCATTTGGTCAGTTTTCCATATGCCAGTTGATGTTTTTTAATTAAAATGACGTCCTTTTGAAACAAAAGGCAGACACTTTGAGTAGTGTCGGCAACACAACACCTCAGATTGAAGCGAGGTTGACTCGTACAGGTCACATATGACCCATGGATCGTTCTCCTAAAGTTTCAACGGAACCCGAATGCGTTTGGTCAGTTTTCCATATGTACTTAAAATGTTGTCCATTTTAAACAAAAGAGATACACTTATAGTGATTCCGGCCACACCGTGCCTCGTCTTAAGGTGGGGTTGACTCGTACATGTCACATATGACCAATGGATCGTTGTTATAAAGTATCGACACAATCCGAATGTGGTTGGTCGCTTTTCCGTATGCCAATTGATATTTTTCACTTAAAATGATGTCCTTTTGAAACAAATACAGACACTTTGAGTGGTGGCAGCCACACTACGCATGAGATTGAAGGAGGGTTGACTCGTACACGTCACATATTACCCATGGATCATTGTGCTAATGTATCGAAACAATCCGAATGCATTTGGTTAGTTTTCAGTATGCCAGTTGATGTTTTTCACTTAAAATGATGTCCGTTTGAAACAAAAGACAGACACTTTGACTGGTGGCGGCCACACCATGCCTCAGATTTAGTTGGGGTTGACTCGTACATGTCACATATGACCCATGGATCGTTGTGCTAATGTATCGACACAATCCGAATGCATTTGGCCAGTTTTTCGTATGCCAGTTGATTTTTTTCAATTAAAATAACGTCCTTTTGAAACAAAAGGCAGACACTTTGAGTGGTGCAGGCCACACCGTGCCACAGATTGAGTCGGGGTTTACTCAAACACGTCACATATGACCGATGGATCGTTCTCCTAAAGTTTTAATGGAAACTGAATGCGTTTGGTCAGTTTTCTGTTTGTACTTAAAATGTTGTCCATTTTAAACAAAATAGAGCCACTTAGAGTGATTCCGGCCACACAGTGCCTCAGATTAAGGTGGGGTTGACTCGTACACATCACATATGACCCATGGATCATTGTTCTAATGTATTGACACAACCCAAATACGTTTGGTCAGTTTTCCATATGTACTTAAAATGTTGTCCATTTTGAACAAAAGAGAGCCACTTAGAGTGATTCTGGCCACACCGTGCCTCATATTATGGTGGGGTTGACTCGTACACGTCACATTTTACCCATGGATCATTGTACAAATGTATCGAAACAATCCGAATGCGTTTGGTTGCCTTTCCTTATGCCAATTTATATTTTTCACTTCAAATGACATCCTTTTGAAACAAAAGACAGACACTTTGAGTGGTGGCCGCCACACCACACCTCAGATTGAGGAGGGGATGACTTTTACACATCACATATGACCCATGGATTGTTGTGCTAATGTATCGACACAATCCGAATGCATTTGGTTGGTTTTCTGTATGCCAGTTGATGTTTTTCAATTAAAATGACGTCCTTTTGAAACAAAAGGCAGAAACTTTGAGTGGTTTCGGCCACACTGCATCTCAGAATGAGATGAGGTTTATTATTACACGTCACATATGATCCATGAATCGTTCTTCTAAAGTTTCAATGGAAACCGAATGCGTTTGGTCAGTTTTCCATATGTACTTAAAATGTTGTCCATTTTAAACAAAAGAGAGACACTTATAGTGATTCTGGACACATCGCTCCTCCGATTAAGGCAGGGTTGACTCGTACATGTCACATATGACCCATGGATTGTTGTGCTAAAGTATGGACACAATCCAAATGTGTTTTGTTGGTTTTATGTATGCCAGTTGATGTTTTTCAATTAAAATGACGTCCTTTTGAAACAAAAGACATACACTTTGAGTTGTGGCGGCCACACTGTGCCTCAGATTGAGGTGGGGTTGACTCGTACATGTCACATAGACCCATGTATCGTTGTGCTAAAGTATCAACGCAATATGAATTCATTTGGTCAGTTTTCCGTTTTCTAGTTGATGTTTTTCAATTAAAATGAAGTCCTTTTGAAACAAAAGGCAGACACATTGAGTGGTGTTGGCTACAACGCGCCTCGGATTGAGGCAAGGTTGACTCGTACACGTCACATATGACCCATGGATTGTTCACCTAATGTATAAATGGAAACTGAATGTGTTTGGTTAGTTTTCCGTATGTACTTAAAATGTTGTCCATTTTAATCAAAAGAGAGCCACCTAGAGTTATTACTGCCACACCATGCCTCGGATTAAGGCGGTGATGACTCGTACACGTCACATATGACCCATGGATCGTTGTGATAAAGTATTGACACAATCTGAATGCATTTGGTCACTTTTCCGTATGCCAGTTGATAATTTTCACTTAAAATGACATCCTCTTGAAACAAAAGACAGACACTTTGAGTGGTGGCAGCCACACTATGCCTCAGATTGTGGCGGGGTTAAATCGTACACATCACATATGACCCATGAATCGTTGTGCTAAATTATTGGCACAATCTGAATGCGTTTGGTCAGTTTTCTATATGCCAGTTGATGTTTTTCACTTAAAATGACGTCCTATTGAAACAAAAGACAGACACATTGAGTTATGGCGGCCACACCTTGCCTTGGATTGAGGTGTGGATGACTCATACACGTCACATATGACCCATGGATTGTTGTTCTAATGTATCGACACAATCCGAATGCGTTTGGTCAATTTTCCGTATTCCAATTGATATTTTTCAATTAAAATGACGTCCTTTTGAAACAAAAGGCAAACACATTGAGTAGTGTCGGCCACACCGCATCTCGGATTGAGGCTAGGCTGACTCGTACAGGTCTCAAATGACCCATGGATCGTTCTCCTAAAGTTTCAACGGAATCCGAATGTGTTTCGTCAGTTTTTCGTATGTACTTAAAATGTTGTCCATTTTAATCAAAATAGATCCACTTAGAGTGATTCTGTCCACAACGTGCCTCAGCATAAGGTGGGGTTGACTCATACACGTCACATATCACCCATGGATTGTTGTACGAAAGTATCGACACAATCTGAATGCTTTTGGTCACTTTTCCTTATTCCAGTTGATATTTTTCACTTAAAATGACGTCCTTTTGAAAGAAAATACAGACACTTTGAGTGGTGGCGGCCACACCGTGCCTCAGATTGAGGCGGGGTTGACTCGTACACATCACATATGACCCATGGATCATTGTTCTAATGTATCGACACAATTAGAATGCATTTGGTCAGTTTGCCATATGCCAGTTGATGTTTATCACTTAAAATGACATCCTTTTGAAACAAAAGACTGAAACTTTGAGTGGTGGCTGCCACACCGCGCAACGGATTCAGGTGGGGTTGACTCTTACAGGTCACATATGACCCATGGATCATTGTTCTAATGTATCGACATAATCCAAATGCGTTTGGTCAGTTTTCTGTATGCCAATTAATGTTTTTCAATTAAAATAACGTCCTTTTGAAACAAAAGGCAGAAACTTTGAGTGGTTTTGGCCACACCATACCACGGATTGAGGCGAGGTTGACTCATACACATCACATATTACCCCTAGATCGTTCTCCTAATATTTCAATCGAAACTGAATGCGTTTGGTCGGTTTTCCATATGTACTTAAAATATTGTCCATTTTAAACAATAGAGAGCCACGTAGAGTGATTTTGGCCCCACCGTGCCTCATATTAAGGCAGGGTTGACTCGTACACATCACATATGACCCATGGATCGTTTTGCTAAAGTATCGACACATTCCGAATGTGTTTGGTCAGTTTTCCGTATATACTTAAAATGTTGTCCATTTTGAACAAAAGAGAGCCACATAGAGTGATTCCGTCCACACCGTGCCTCATATTAAGGCGAGGTTAACTCGTACACATCACATTTTACCCATGGATCATTATGCTAAAGTATCGACACAATCCGAATTCGTTTGGTAACCGTTCCTTATGCCAGTTGATATTTTTCACTTAAAATGACATCCTTTTGAAACAAAAGATGGAATCATTGAGTGGTGGTGGCCACACCGCGCCTCGGATTGAGGCGGGCCTCACTTGTACACATCACATATGACCCATGTATAGTTTTTCTAGTGTATCGACACAATCTGAATGCGTTTGGTTGGTTTTCCGTATGCCAGTTGATGTTTTTCTATTAAAATGACGTCTTTTTCAAACAAAAGGCAGAAACTTTGAGTGGTGCCGGCCACACCGCGTCTTAGACTGAGATGGGGTTGATTCATACACGTCACATATGACCCATGAATCGTTATTATAAGGTTTAAATTGAAACCGAATGCGTTTGGTCAGTTTTCCATTTGTACTTAAAATGTTGTCCATTTTAAACAAAAGAGAGCCACTTAGAGTGATTCTGGCCACACCGCTCCTCTGATTAAGGTGGGGTTGACTCATACACGTCACATATGACCCATGGATTGTTGTGATAAAGTATAGACACAATACGAATGCGTTTGGTTGGTTTTCCGTATGCCAATTGACGTTTTTCACTTACAATGACGTTCTTTTGAACAAAAGACATTCACTTTGAGTTGTGGCAGCCACACCGAGCCTCGGATTGAGGTGGGGTTGACTCTTACACATCACATAAGACCCATGGACCATTGTGATAAAATATAAACACAATCCAAATTCGTTTGGTCAGTTTTCCGTATGCCAGTTGACGTTTTTCGATTAAAATGACGTCCTTTTGAAACAAAAGGCAGACACTTTTAGTGTTGTCGGCCACACCGTGCCTCGTATTGACGCGGGGTTGACTCTTCTACGTCACATATGACCCATGGATTGTTATCCTAATGTATCAATGGAAACCAAATGTGTTTGGTCAGTTTTTCATATGTACATAAAATGTTTTCCATTTTAAACAAAAGAGAGCCACTTAGAATGATTACGGCAACACCGTGCCTCAGATTAAGTTGGGATTGACTAGTACAAGTCACATATGACCCATGGATCATTGTGCTAATGTATTGACACAATCCGAATGCATTTGGTCACTTTTTTGTATGCCAGTTGATATTTTTCACTTAAAATGACGTCCTGTTGAAACAAAAGACAGATACTTTGAGTGGTGGCGGCCACCCCATGCCTCGGATTGAGGCGAGGTTGACTCGTACAAGTCCCATATGAACCATGGATTATTGTGCTAAAGTATTGACACAATCTGAATGTGTTTGGACGGTTTTCCGTATGCCAGTTGATGTTTTTCATTTAAAATGATGTCCTTTTGAAACAAAAGATAGACACTTTGAGTGGTGGTGGCCACACCGCACTTCAGATTAAGTTGGGGTTGACTCGTACACGTTACATATTACCCATGGATCGTTGTTCTAAAGTATCGACACAATACGAATGCATTTGGTCAGTTTTCCGCACGCTAGTTGATGTTTTTTAATTAAAATAACGTCCTTTTGAAACAAAAGGCCGAAACTTTGAGTGGTGCTGGCCACACCATGCCTCGGATTGAGGAGGGGTTGACTCGTACACATCACATATGACCCATGGATCGTTCTCCTAATGTTTCAATGGAAACCGAATTCGTTTGGTCAGTTTTCTATATGTACTTATAATGTTGTCCATTTTAAACAAAAGAGAGCCACATAGAGTGATTATATCCAGACCGTGCTTCATATTAAGGCGGGGTTGACTTGTAGACATCATATATGACCCTTGGATCGTTGTGCTAAAGTATTGCCAAAATCCGAATGCGTTTGGTTGTCTTTCCGTATGTACTTAAAATGTTGTCCATTTAAAAAAAAAGATAGCCACTTAGAGTGATTCCGGCCACACCGTGTCTCAGATTAAGGCGGGGTTGACTCATAAACATCGCATATGACCCATGAATTGTTGTTCTAAAGTATAGACACAATCCAAATGGGTTTGGTTTGTTTTCCGTATGCCAGTTCATGTTTTTCAATTAAAATGACGTCCTTTTGAAACAAAAGGCAGACACTTTGAGTGGTGGCTGCCACACCGCACCTTTCATTGAGGCGGGGTTGACTCGTACACATCACATATGACCCATGGATCATTGTGTGAAAGTATCAACACAATCCGAATGCTTTCGGTCAGTTTTCCATATGATAGTTGATGTTTTTCAATTAAAATAACATCCTTTTGAAACAGATGACTGACACTTTGTGTGGTATCGGACACACCACATCTCAGATTGAGGTGGGGTAGATTCGTACACATCACATATGACCCATTAATCATTCTTCTAAAGTATCATTATAAACCGAATGAGTTTGGTAGGTTTTCCATATTTACTTAAAATGTTTTCCATTTTAAACAAAAGACAGACACTTAGAGTGATTCTGCCCACACCGATCCTCCGATTAAGGCAGTGTTAACTCATACACGTCACATATGACCCATGGATTGTTGTGATAAAGTATAGACATAATCTGAATGTGTTTGGTTTGTTTTCCGTATGCTAGTTGATTTTTTTCCCTTAAAATGACGTCCTTTTGAAACAAAAGACATACACATTGGGTTGTAGAGGCCACACCGATCCTCGGATTGAGGTGGGGTTGACACGTACACGTCACATATGAACCATGGATTGTTGTGCTAAAGTATCAACACAACCCGAATTCATTTGGCCAGTTTTACGTATTCCAGTTGATGTTTTTCAATTAAAATGACATCCTTTTGAAATAAAAGGCAGACACTTTGAGTGGTGTCGGCCACACCGTGCCTCGGATTGAGGCGGGGTTGACTCATACACGTCAAATATGACCCATGGATTGTTCTCCTAATGTCTCAATGGAATCCAAATGCGTTTGGCCAGTTTTCTGTATGTACTTAAAATGTTGTCCATTTTAAACAAAAGAGAGCCACGTAGAGTGATTTCGGCCACACCGTGCCTCAGATTAAGGTGAGGTTGACTCGTACACATCACATATGACCCATGGATCATTGTTCTAAAGTATTGACAGAATTCGAGTGCGTTTGGTCACTTTTTCGTATGCCAGTTGATATTTTTCACTTAAAATGACGTCATGTTGAAACAAAAGACAAACACTTTGAGTGGTGGCGGCCACACTGCACCTCAGATTGAGGCGGGGTTGACTCGTACACATCACATATGACCCATGGATCATTGTGCTTAAGTATTGACACATTATTAATGTGTTTGGTGGGTTTTCCGTATGCCAGTTGATGTTTTTCACTTAAAATGACGTCCTTTTGAAACAAAAGACATACACTTTGAGTGGTGGCGGCCACACCGCACCACGGATTCAGGTGGGGTTGACTCGTACATGTCACATATTACCCATGGATTGTTGTGCTAAAGTATCGACACAATACGGATGTGTTTGGTCGGTTTTCCGTATGCCATTTGATGTTTTTCAATTAAAATTTCATCCTTTCGAAAAAAAGGCAGACACTTTGAGTGGTTCTGGCCACACCACACCTCGGATTGAGGCAGGGATGACTCGTACATGTCACATATGACCCATGGATCATTCTCCTAAAGTTTCAGTGGAAACCGAATGCGTTTGGTCAGTTTTCCATATGTACATAAAATGTTGTCCATTTTAAACAAAAGAGAGCCACTTAGAGTGATGTCGGCCACACCGTGCTTCATATTAAGGTGGGGTTGACTCGTAGACATCACATATGACCCATGGATCGTTGTTCTAATGTATCGACACAATCTAAATGCGTTTGGTTGGCTTTCAGTATGTACTTAAAATGTTGTCCATTTTAAAAAATAGAGAGCCACTTAGAGTGATTCTGGCCACACCGTGCCTCAGATTAAGGTAGTGTTGTCTCATAAACATCACATATGACCCATGGATTGTTGTGATAAAGTATAGACAAAATCTGAATGTGTTTGGTTGGTTTTCTGTATGCCAATTGATGTTTTTCACTTAAAATGACGTCCTTTTGAAACAAAAGACATACATATTGAGTTGTAGAGGCAACACCGCGCCACGGATTGAGGTGGGGTTGACTCGTACACGTCACAAATGACCCATGGATCGTTGTGCTAATGTATCAACATAATATGAATTCATTTGGTCAGTTTTCCGTATTCCAATTGATGTTTTTCAATTAAAATGACATCCTTTTGATACAAAAGGCAGACACTTTGAGTGGTGTTGGCCACACCACATTTTCATATTGAGGTGTGGTTGACTCGTACATGTCACATATGACCCATGGATTGTTCTTCTAATGTATCAACGGAAACCAAATGCGTTTGGTTAGTTTTCTGTATGTACTTAAAATGTTGTCCATTTTAAACAAAAGAGAGCCACTTAGAGTGATTCTGGCCACACCGTGCCTCGGATTAAGGCATGGTTGACTCGTACACGTCACATATGACCCATGGATCGTTGTTCTAAAGTATTGACGCAATCCGAATGTGTTTGGTCACTTTTCTGTATGCCAGTTGATATTTTTCACTTAAATGACGTCCTTTTGAAACAAAAGACAGAAACTTTGAGTGGTGGCGGCCACACCGCACCTCGGATCAATGCGGGGTTGACTCGTACACGTCACATATGACCCATGGATCATTGTGCTAAAGTATTGACACAATCTGAATGTGTTTGGTTGGTTTTCCATATGCTAGTTGATGTTTTTCACTTAAAATGACGTCCTTTTGAAACAAAAGACAGCCACTTTGAGTGGTGGCAGCAACACTGCGCCACAGATTCAAGTGGGGTTGACTTTTACACGTCACATATGACCCATGGATCGTTGTACTAAAGTATCGACATAATCCGAATGCGTTTGGTTGGTTTTTCGTATGCAATTTGATGTTTTTCAATTAAAATGATGCCCTTTTGAAACAAAAGGCTGACACATTGATTGGTACCGGCCACACCACACTTTGGATTGAGGCGGGGTTCACTTGTACACGTCACCTATGACCCATGGATTGTTCTCCTAAAGTTTCAATGGAAACCGAATGTGTTTGTTCGGTTTTCCGTATGTACTTAAAATGGTGTCCATTTTAAACAAAGGAGAGACACATAGAGTGCTTACGACCACACTGTGCTTCATATTAAGGCAGGGATGACTCGTACATGTCACATATGACCCATGGATCATTGTGCTAAAGTATAGACACAATCCGAATGTGTTTGGTCGGCTTTCCATATGCACTTAAAATGTTGTCCATTTTAAACAAAAGAGAGCCACTTAGAGTGATTACGGCCACACCGTGCCTCAGATTAAGGTAGGATTGACTCGTAAACGTCACATATGACCCATGGATCGTTGTGCTAAAGTATTGACACAATCCGAATGCGTTTAGTCGGTTTTCCGTATTCCATTTGATGTTTTTCAATTAAAATGACGTCCTTTTGAATCAAAAGGTAGACACTTTGAGTGGTGGCGGCCACACCACACGTTGGATTGAGGCATGGTTGACTCGTAGACATTACATATGACCAATGATTCATTTTGAAAATGTATCGACACAATATGAATGCGTTTGGTCACTTTTCCATATGCCAGTCGATGTTTTTCAATTAAAATGACATCCTTTTGAAGCAAAAGGCAGAAAATTTGAGTGGTGGTGGCCACACCGCGTCTCAGATTGAGTCGGGGTTGATTCTTACACGTCACATATGAACCCTGAATCTTTATCCTAAAGTTTCAATGGAAACCTAATGCGTTTGGATGGTTTTCTATATGTACTTAAAATGTTGTCCATTTTAAAAAAAAGAGAGCCACTTAGAGTGATTCCAGCCACACCATGCCTCTGATTAAGGCGGGGTTGACTTGTACAAATCACATATGACCCATGGATAGTTGAGATAAAGTATCGGCACAATCCGAATGCGTTTGTTCTCTTTTCCATATGCCAGTTGATAGTTTTCACTTAAAATGACGTCCTTTTAAAATAAAGGACAGACACTTTGAGTGGTGGCAGCCACACTACGCCTCGGATTGAGGCGAGGTTGACTCATAGACATCACATATGACCCATGGATTGTTGTGCTAATGTATAGACACAATCTGAATGCGTTTGTCGGTTTTCCGAAATCCAGTTGATGTTTTTCAATTAAAATGACGTCCTTTTGAAACAAAAGGCAGACACTTTGAGTGGTGGTGGCCACACCGCACCTCGGATTGAGGTAGGGTTTACTCGTACATGTCACATATGACCCATGGATCGTTGTGAGAAAGTATCGACACAATATGAATGCGTTTGGTCAGTTTTTCGTATACCAGTTGGGGGTTTTCAATTAAAATAACGTCCTTTTGAAATAGAAGACCGAAACTTTGAGTTGTGCCAGCCACACCACGTCTCAGATTGAGGCGGGGTTGATTCTTACACATCACATATGACCCATGAATATTTCTCAAAAGTATCAACACATTTCAAATGTGTTTGGTTAGTTGTTCGTATGTCAGTTTTTGTTTTCACTTAAAATGATGTCCATTTTAAACAAAAGAGAGACACTATGAATGGTTTCAGCCACACCGCACCTCGGATTGAGGTGGGGTTGACTCTTACACGTCACATATGACCCATGGATCATTGTGCTAAAGTATCGACACAATCAGAATCCTTTTGTTCAGTTTCCCGTATGCAAGTTGTTGTTTTCACTTAAAATGAAGTCCATTTTAAACAAAAGAGAGACACATTGAGTAGTGTCGGCCACACCGCACCTCGTATTGAGGCAAGGTTGACTCGTACACATCACATATGACACATGTATCGTTATCCAAATGTTTCAATGGAAACATAATGTGTTTGGTCAGTTTTCCGTATGTACTTAAAATGTTATCTATTTTAAACAAAATAGAGACACTTAGTGTGATCCTGGCCATACCGTGACTCGGATTGAGCCCGGGTTGGCTTTCACATAGCACATATGACCCATGGATATTTGTGATAAATTATCAACAGAATCCGAAGGCGTTTGGTCAGTTTTCCGTATGTCATTTGTTCTGTTCACTTATAATCTGAAAGAATTTGGTCGGTTTCCCGTATGCCAGTTGATGTTTTTCAATTAAAATGACATCCTTTTGAAAAAAAATACAGACACTTTGAGTGGTTCCAGCCACACCATGTCTCAGATTGAGGTAGCGTTGATTCTTACATGTCACATATGTCCCATGGATCGTTCTCCTAAAGTTTCAATGGAAACCGAATGTGTTCGGTCGGTTTTCTAGTAGTAAATGAAATCAAGGAGGGTGGGGGGCTGCCCCGGGGGCTGTCTGGTGGGTGTATGAGGGGAAGTCCGGGGAACAAGGAGGAGGGTGGGGGGGAATGCGGGGGGCTGTCAGGGGGCTGTTTAGGGGTTGTCCGGGGGGGGGGGGGGCTGTTCGGGGTCCAGGGAGGAGGGTGGGGGGGTTGTCTGGGGGGCTGTTCGGGGTGCTGTCCGGGGGCTGTCTGGGGTCCAAGGAAGATGGTGGGGGGTTGTCCAGGGTTCAGGAAAGTGGGGGGTGGGGGGGGGGGGGGGGGGTTCGCAAACACATAACCACTAAAAGACAACAACATCCATAAAAACAGATAATATATAAAAATAACTCAACTCCAATACTATACTACGAGTCTAGATAAAACCAACAACTAGAATAGATTAAATATCAAATGTCTGTAATATCAGTCAAAAATGTAATGGATCAATTTTTCCCACATCACCATCACCATCACCCTCTTCCTCGTCCCCATCATCGTCCTCGCCCTCCTCATCACCCTCCCCCTCGCCCTCGACCTCCTCCTCACACTCGCCACCCGCATCGACCTCCTCCTCTCCCTCCTCTTCCGCATCAGACTCCTCGCCATCATCATCGTCAAGCTGGACATCGTCCTGACCACCACCTAAACTTCCACCTGGTGCACCATATATAGAACGTATCGACGACATATACTCATGAAAAGCTGGGCTGGCCTCTGCTAGAAGTGTTGGACGTAGAACTTCAATAAATTTCATAAACGCACTGTTTTCCCTAGCAGACTGTTCTTCAGTCTCTGTGGCCCTTTTCTCAGTATGTTCTACCTGTGCCCTAACATTCTTGCAACTTGGTGGCACTACATCTCATAACTGAGGAGGGCCAATACCTCATCGGGTCTATCCTAGGTCGGCAGCGTACTCTACCAGGATGCTCCTCTCCCAACACCTGATGTAAATGATCTGTTGGCCCAAAATTATCTGGTTCATGGGAATCAAGGGACTCTAAAGCAACCTGTTACAAATATAAATATATTATTAAGTTACAAAATATATATTAAAATATAAAATTAACAGATTAAAACTTACAATCTGCTGCTGAGTCACTTCGTTGATGGCACTTCCATCATTCTTCCGTCTACTCGAGCAAAGCTGTTTTTCTCGAGGCACACGTCCTTTAATATTCTGTATTTGCCTCTACAATGACATTGAAAAATAAAGTTATATGAAAAATTTATCATATGATTAAATAATTTAGAATACAAAAGAAAATGTAAGTCTTAAAGAAAATTTATAAAAAATTGTCATACCTCCTTCCTCTCATGATCCGGCATCATCGTACATTCTAGTGTGTGGAGGTATTTTTTTGCATCAATGTTTTTTTATTTTTTCTAGATGATTCCTAAATAAAATTAAATAATTAAAACGATAATATTAATGAAAAACATGAATGTTATTATTTAAATACCTCAAATGTAATTCATACATTAAACTGGGTACTCGTTCAATGAGTAATCATCTGACGATACTGCTCTATAGGACAATCATCCATGACTGGTACCACCTACAATATAGTGCAAACTCTCGAATGCCAACCAATATACAAATCATGATTGTAGGCTCTCCAAATATCGCCAAAATCCTTTAGATGATCCGCTCGAGCACCCTCACCATCGGGAAAATTAAATTGAAGTAGGAATCAAAATATTAATTCATATAAATACAAAAATAATTCATGGAATTAAATAAAACAGGTTTTTTACCCATATCTCATCCCAAGCTCTATCCTTGACCTCATGTGGCAAATTTCTCCATGAAAGTGGGCTGACAGGAATGATGTCAGAGTATTTGGCAAGCGTCGCCAAAAAACACCGACATTGCTGCCCTGATTTCTCAACCATTTGGTTGTCTTCATTGTAATCCACCATAACCCATGTGCGGTGGTTCCACACCGAACGCATGCATGTACGCCCCTGCCCCCGCCCCACCTACCGTCAGTAGATGTATCTGTCATGAAATAAAAAAAATATTTTATAAAAAACATGTTATAATGAAAATAAATATTTCCTTAAAAATTTTTATGGTTTTTATTTATATACCTGTGCCAGTCTGATCGCTGAGCGCCACCGGATCCCCAGAAACTGATGGAACACCCTGTGGTGGAGCAGGAATCAAAGAAGATGAAATATAGAAGCCCATAGAAACATAAGTAGAAGGAAATAAGATGGGACAACAGTATGACTAGATTCTGACTGGGGAGTGGGAATCATCATGGGATGTGAAAATGATGGGGCAGAAGATGCAGAAGGTAGAAAAAACATGGGAGGCCTAAATATCCCATGTGTCCCTAACGACACAGCAGGATCAGAATATGGGAAGGATGACATGTCAGTGGGAGGGGTAGGGTCTAGTCGGGCAAGCGCAACTTATCATCCACCTTGGGTACGAACCCTCCTCGTACCACCGACATGAGTACTAGGACCATTACTAGACTCCTCGTCGAATAACTGTCGACGTATAGGTGGATCTTACAAAAATGATTAAAAAAAATTAATCACATGACATTATATATTCTTTAAATATATATATATTTGAAATAAAGTACTCACAATAGGCACTAATGGTGGACCACCCATCTCTGCCATCCGACGATTGTTCTCCATCATTTTTTCCGTCGTCTCTCTTCAATTGGATGCATTTCCTGCTTTTGAAAACTAATATGTAATTAATTAGAAAAAGGAATCTAATGTGTAAACCAAAAAAACTGAATATATGTGGAAATATGGGGATTAATTGGTAATTTAGCTATCAATTGTTTTAGAAGAGCTTGAATGAATTTAATAAATCATACAAGTTGTAATTTTCACCCAGTTAGAAATATTGTTTGACTAGGTTTGAATATAGTTAAATTACAAATTAGAAAATGCAATTCATATAAAACAGCAACCAATAAAGATTGAAAATTCACATAATGGCCAAGTCAGCTAAAACATAATTATGATCAATACTAAATCAATTTGAATATTACCAACCTTAACAACCCAACTCGAGGTAAACCAAATGAATTGAGAACATGGATGAATGATTCTATATATTTCCAACCACAACTTCAGGTTCACAATCAACTCTGAAAATTGAGCTATTGGAGTCATCAAAATAAATAAATGGATTGGTTCCAATGGAAATAGGGACAATGTCAATTCCATCATCACCATCATCAACAATATGTCTTGGAATTACTTCAACTATGACACCAAATTCAGGTCGAAGTTGGTCTTTGACATAAAAATCTTGTTTAGCCATTGATGCCATCACAAATGATTCTTCAGCAGTAAGAGTGTGAGTCATATTAATTACTCAAAATCCACAATCATCAATAAATGTGCCATGTATCGTCATCGAATCAATCCAATGGAATTTCATCATTGTGACTCGTCCATGAGAGTAGTAATCCAATATTATTATTTTCTCAATGACTCTATAATAACCCACATTTTCAAATCGCGGTCTACTATCTGATGAACTGACATAACAATATATTGTGACAGTAACCATAACACCATCATGTTGTGTTCTCATGTTCTTTACTCGTTCAGTGAAAATAAATTTGTACCCATTGATAAAAATTTATTTACAGTCACGAACCACGATATTTGGACCAAAAGCCATAGCACTTATTTCCTCAAAGACAGAGTCAACAGACAAACTCAATACCTGAAATATAAATGACTGTTAAAATTCATTATATATTGAAATAATTAATTTAAAAAGTAATATTTTTACCTTCAATTTTAACCAAGAAGAAAACTCTTTGCTAGGAAAAGTCTCTCTCCTTCTCAAAGATAAAGAATGATGCTTCCTATTTATCATTGTTTTATGTTCCCTATAGATAAAAAATAAGAATAGTTTAACAGATATATATGTAAGATATACATAATTAATTTAGTTACCTGATATAGTCATAAAACAAATCACAGTTGAACAAAACTATGTGATGTGCCATCTCCCGCTCTTCATGGGTTAATGTATTCAATGTATATGATCCAGGAATTCCTCCTGTTTGAGGAAGTGATGGAAAACTCGGTTCAATTTTCTCATACTGTTCTTCTTCATTTCTCATTGGTCTTTTAAATCTTGTAGTAAGATCAGACAAAGACATCGAGAAGAAATCCATACATTCTTGATCCAGGTAACCGTTCACAATAGAACCTTCGGTATGATTTCTGTTTCGGACATAATACTTTAATGTGAACATATTCGTTCAGATTGATACATCCAATGAAAAGAAACAGGTCCTCTGAGAAGTATTTTAGTGGGAATATGGACAATCAGATGCAGCATGCATGTGAAAAATGAAGGAGGAAATATTTTCTCCAACTGACACAAAATTAATGTGGCATTTGTAAACATTTTTTGCAAGAAAGACTTGGACAACTTCTTAGCACAACGATCTCTAAAAAAATGGCACAACTGAATAACAACCACCCTTAAATTATTGGACAAAAGAAGACGGATTTCTATTAGAAGCAACTCATGTCGTAGAACGTGATAATCATGAGTCTTCAAATATTTTAGCTTCAAGTCTCTTCTGTTGACCTGTATAGATATGTTGCTTGAATAAACATCAGGAACTCTAATAGTCTCTAATACTTCCAGAAATTATTTTTTTCATAGGTGTCATCACATAAGAAGCACATGGATGTTGCCATTTATTTTCACTGATACACATAGGATACAATTCTGGTCTGATTCCCCAATATACCAAGTCACGTCGAGATCGTAAATCATCCTTTTTCTTCCCCTTGAAATTTAGAAGAACCAAAAGAAACATTTCACATATATTATTTTCAATATTCATTACATCTAAGCAATGACATAACAAATTGGTTGACCAATATGGAAAATCAAAAATGATACTCCTCTTCTTCCAATTGTAACAGGTTTCAGTGGAAACATTCTTTCTCTTTCCAGATTTCATTTGACCCTTCCCGAACGAAAAACTGAAATCTTTCAATTCATTAAGCACATTTATTCCAAACATATGCTGAGGTGGATCATTGATCTCTATGGTATTATCAAATATTCAATGATTCATTCTATATGGATGATCCTTTGGCAAGAATCGTCGATGTCCCATAAAACTGAAACTATAGCGATGTTTCAGTATTCTGGATCGTGTATTCTTCATACAAACTGGACATTACCGTTTTCCCTTCATACTCCATCCATAGATCATTGCATAAGCCGTAAAATCATTGATCGTCTACATAAGTGCATCACGAATCTAAAATATGCCTTTCTAACATGCATCGTATGTGTGCACACCCACATCCCAAAGAAGGATCAACTCTTTTATTAAAGGTTGCATGTATACATCAATATCAATGCCAGGATCAAAAGGACCAGATATGAGTATACTCATGAAAGTGAAAGGTTTTTCATACACAACCATGTGGGAAGATTATAAATGTGTATAAAAACTGGCCATGTGCTGTGCAAAGTAAGAGTCATCCCAAACGGATTAAAACGGTCTCATGAAAGACCCAACCTCACATTACGCACGTCAGCTGCAAAATCAGGATGTCGAGCATCAAATCTCTACCATGAAAATCCATCTGCAGGATGAACCAACTCATCATTAGTCTTCTTTTTCTTGGTATCATGCCATCTCATTTTTATTGATATGTCATCAGACATAAAAAGATTCTGGAGTCTGGGGATCAATGGATGGTGCCACATTACTTTTTGTGGAACGTGGGATGGTGCTCCATCAGATTTTGACTTCCAGCGGGATGTTCCACATTTTATACAATCATTTGGTTCAGCGGTTTCCTCCTAGAATAAACTGCAATCTTTTGGGAAATCATAAATTTTGTTTCTTGAAAATCTAAGTTCCTCAACTAACTTCCATTCCATATAGTGGTTTGAAAGAATATCTGCATCATCTGGAAGTAAATCCTTCAAGAGGGTAATAATATAACGATTTCTGTATTAGAAATCCCATACATAGTTTACCCATGAAACAATAGGATAAATAATTCAATCTTTTTCATTTTATCGCATTGTCGATATATTGGAGTCGTGGCAGCATCATTAAATTTTTTCACCCTATCAATATCATCATTTTCACTAGATGCATTAGCTGTCCTTATATCAAAGTCTTCTTGAGTCGAAATCCTTTCTTTTTCATGATGACGAATAAATGGAAACCAATCATCTAACAAATTCTCCATTCCAATCCATTCATTTCAATCATCACCAATTTTAGATTTCATTTTCTCCCCATTGTGATACCACACAAATTAGTTAGCTTGAAAACCATTTTTGGTTATATGGTAGCTGACTTCTTCACGGCTCAACAAAGGTCTACCAACACAATTGGAACATGGGCAGTGTATGTGACCACTATCTGAAGCATTGTGAAATGAAAAATCTATAAAGCTCTCCAATTTGTTTTGAAAATCGCTTGAGATCCGATTGGTTTCATACATCCAACTTCTGTCCATTCTGTAAAAAGAATTTATATAAGTCATTTTTTCATAAACAATTCAATAGGATTGAACTTTAATAGAAAATACATTTAAGTAAACGATAAGGGAAGGAGTTTCTAGTTGATGTAGTGAACTATTAAAACAATGTAAATATATACTAATTAATTCAGTTATGTGTGCCTAGATTTGAGGTGATATGTGTTTTGTAATTTTTTCATTTATCACATACCAAGAAGACACCATAGACCTGATAAAACATTGTTCAAGATATTACAAAGTGAAGGCTTTTCATTAAAGATGTAGAATGTGTAAAGAGAGTTTTTTAAATAAGTTATCGATTCTAAAAAATGGAAATATTGTGAAAAGTTAGTACATTTCATAACACCCAAACTATAGTCCAAAAAAGTACCATATCACCCCACTAAAAAAAGGAAAACATCCTACCCCACTATCCCAACCATGCTAATTACCTCAGTGAGGGCTTCTATGTCGGTATTTGGGAAGAGGTTGAAGGAGTCTAACCTTGATGGGGGTGTTGCAACCGATTAGATGGAAGACCTCATGTTAGGTTTCACCTGTGTGGGGGCTACTGGAAATCAAGGGAAATGCAGAGATATTTTCTTCTGTGTAATCGGGGGTGGGCTGTCCATGGGGGTGGTGGGGTTTTCCAGGGGGTACGGGGTGTCCAGGTGGTGGGCGGGCTTTCCACGAGGGTGGTCGGGCTATCTAGGGGGAGGGGGTGTCTGAGGGGGGGGGGGGGTGGGGCTATCCATGGGGGTGGGGTGGGGGGGGGGGGGTGTCTAGGGGGTGGGCGGGTTGTCTATTGGGTTGGGGGGCTGTCCCGGGAGAAGGAGGTGTCCATGGGGCGGGAAGGCTTTCCACGGGGGTGGCGGGGTTGTCTAGGGGTACAAGGTGTCCAGGGGGTGGGCGGACTATCCACGGAGGTGGCAGGGATGTCTAGGGGGTAGGGGTTGTCCAGGGGGGTGGGTGACCTTTCCACAAGGGTGTGACTGAGAGCTATGAGATTTAATTGGGTTTTCATTCATATTATGAAAAACAAAATATGGGTGGTAAGGATTAGAATTGTATTTTTTAGTGAAAATCTAATTTGGTAGGATTAGTGACTTGATAACATGATGGTTTCAAGTTTGAAATTGGGAAAATTGTTGGGCATTGGATTCTAAAAGGCTCCCACAACCTTCCAAGGATATATTATTTCTAGAAAAATGTGTATTGGGAGAAGGAAATCATCATGTATAGTTGATGTCACTTTTAGATCATGTGAGGCCTTATTCATCAAGATGACTAGACAAGAACCAAAAACAAAGAGGTCTTAAAACTATCCAAATCTCTATAAGTGATGAATTCCCCATTTTTATTGGTGAACTATGGAAGTGATGACTTCCCACCTGCACAACCCCCCTCCCCACCTCACCCCCTCCCATCCACCGACTGCACAACCCCCCCCCCCAACTGCACCCCCACTTGCACAGCCCCCCGTCCCCACCCCCACCTGCACAGCCCCCTCCCATCCACCCACTACACAACCCCCACCTGCACCCCACCCACACAACCCCCTCCCCCTCCCCCCACCCCACCCCCACCAGTATACCCCCATCATACTCCCACCTGCCCATCCCACCCCCAACTTATACACTCCCCTCCCCCCCCCACTTGCACAACCACCCACACCTACACCCCCCCACTTGCACAACCCCCCCTCCCCCCACCCCCACCTGCACAGCCCCCTCCCCCCCCACCACCTGTACACCCCACCCCCACCTCACCCCTAATAGACGCCCACCTGCCCAGCCCACCCCCCCAACCTGCACACTCCCCTCACCCCACCTACTTACGCAACACCCCCTCTACTTTCACCCACTTGAACAGCCCCCCTCCCCAACCCCAACCTGCACAACCCACCCCCACCCCCACCTGTATAAACCCCACCTCACCCCCCAAACAGACTCTGTCCTACCCAGCCTACCCCCTACCTACAGACTCCCCTCCCCCACCCACTTGAAAAACGACCCCCCTCCACTTGCACCCCCACCGGCACAACCCACACCTCCCCCACCCTCACCTGCACAACCCACCCACCCCCACCTGTCCAACCCCCACCACAACATCCCACCTACACACCCCCTCCCCCCACCTACTGCACCCCCAGCGCCTCCCACCAGAACAAAAACAGAAAAAAACAAAACAAAAAATTGATTCACACATGGCACCAGAACAAAAACAGAAAACAAATAACAAATCGAATTCAAATTTTTGGTTATACCATACTGCATGAACCTTAGGTTTAAGAAAAATAAAAATAGAAAAGAAAAAATTTAGATGCAAAACATTAAACATAACGTACTACTTACAGATTTGAAGTTTAGAACAAAACAACATTGTGATTGAATATGGATCTGGTAGAATGATTTTCCATGCGAGAGAGATCTTAGGTTTCAACTTTAGCAGTTCAATCGCATGGATGTGATATCGGGTTTTCTGGGATATTAGGGGAAAATTTTCCAAACGGTTTTTTAAAACCATTGGGAATGGTGAGATTTACCAATGGTTTACACAAACCATTGGGAAAGCCTTCCTAAGTCAGAGCCGTTACCAACGGTTTTTACAAACCGTTGGGAAAGGGAAATTTTTTTTATATTTCCCAACCGTTTCTTCAAACCGTTGGGAAATACTTTTTTTATACCCCTACACCAATGGTTTTGTTGAACCGTTGGCTTACAAGTGTTGGGAAAACCTAGCTTCCCTGTAGTGTCTTTTGAACCTACCTAGTAGAGAAACTGTTTTGAGAATAAGTAGTGGAGAAGCACCTATGGATAAGGAAGACCAGAAGAGATCATATCAGGAAGGGGATGCCCCAAAGAATGAGGAAGGAGAAAGATAATCTAAAACTCAAGCATCTACTTATGCTACCTTAAGTTTGAGTCCTTTTATTGGATGTTCGGCTGTGATTGTAGAGGATATTCTTGTTGAAATAGATAGACCTGCTCCTATTCATGAGGATCCTTATGCGATTAGAGATATGGAGATGGTTGTGGAAGATTCATCTAAGGATGACCAAGCTGATGATGGTGTTATTTCTATACAGGAGAATGCACCAGTTTAGGGGGAGCATCCAACTAGACTTGGATGTGTCTCAGTAGCTGATGGAATTGAAGACTGGGCAGAAGACCCAGGTTTTGTGGGTTGCAAATTGGATTATCTGGATTCTGATAATGAGGCATCCCTTAGTAGACCTAATGTCAATTATGATATTATATCTACGTTATTACATGGGGATGTAGTTAGAAAACCTGATATAGATCAGTTAAAGTCTGAGAAAAATGACATCTTTATGGAAGAAGTAATGAAAATGGAAGCCTCCTTAGTATCATCCATCCAATCTGTTATGAATGAATCAATGGCTAGTATTGTGTCTCAAAGAGCCCATGTAGTTGTACCTTAAAATCTAGTTACCAGGGATGATATTGAATCCATAAAGGATGAGTTGAAGGAATCTTGGACTGTATCTGTTGAAGAATTAAAGAGCTATTTTAATGATGAACTGAGAAAACTAAAAAAATATTTTGAACTCTCTATTGGATGTACTGTATCAACCACTATGACAGAGACGATAAATGAAATTAGAGTGTTTCATTATCATATTGAGAGATGGAAAGGAGCTATTTTGGCCTTTAAGCAGTCTGTTGCTTTCTTAACATCTTTGATTAGTTATCAAGGTCAAATGAATGTTGATATTATTACATTAAAGGTGTAGTAAGGAAATTTGTGGATGTATTTGCAGCTTTTAAGAATTCGGTCAAAGATAATGTTAGCACTCAGGATTTGGTTGTCCAGAAGCTAATAACCAACTTATCCCAATCATTCAAGGAGAACGTTGCACTCACTGTCAATCCTCTAGCTTTATATAGTGATTATGTAGATGTTAATCAGATTCGAGCATTGCTGAACGAGATGCTTGGTTCAGCATCAACCAGTGGCTCTGTGGACTCTTCTTCCCTATGTCAAGCGGTAACTAGCACTTGAGATATAAGGAAAATTGTTCAAGATTATATGATAGAAGCTTCTTCCTCTCAGAAAGAAGTAATAGATAAAGTTGATTCTTTATTTTAGAAAGTGTATACCAAGCATCAGTTGACCAACCATTTCAATATTATTTTGGAAAATCTTAAATTACCTCATGTCAGTCAATCCTTCAGAGAAAAAGTCAGAAAGATCAGGGAACTGACTTCATATTTGGAGAAATTTATGGAAAACAATGATGATTTCATTTATTCTATGGAAAGATGAGGGATCATTATGGACTTTAGGAACCTGTTGCAACCATTCATGAATGTAGAAAACACCCCTATCATTGCCCCTCTAGACTTGTATACCTCTGATCAGTCTACCTCAATTCCTCAGATGACTCCAACCAAAGCCATTCTGAGCCTCACTCCTATGATCACCCAGAGACCTACACAATACAGGCCAAAAACAGTGTCTGTTGCTTAACCACCAGTCATGCTTTTTGGAATTCCCAAGCCTTATACTAAAACTACCCAGGCTACATCCTCTTCTGATTCCAAGGGAAAATCTCATGCTGAGGAGGTGGATTGATTAGTGGCTAGGATATTTAATAGGAATCTCTTGTATTCTTTTTTGGCTCACTTCTGTATTTCTATGTATTTTTTGACTTAAGTAATATATCAATGATTTCATTCTCTATTTTTCCATCTTTTACTTAACTTTTCAGGTATTTCCTTTTAGTCCCACTTTATGATAATCACAAAGGGGGAGAAATAATATCTAAAGAGGGTAAATAAGGCATAAATAATATAACAGGGGAGATATAATATAATACTTAATGAGCATAATAAATTTCCCTCTGTTGCGTTTTTTTCTTCATTTTTTTCATTTTTTTACCTCTGATACATGTGTTGTATATCTTTGATATAGTTTTTTCATACCAATGATACATTTGAATCTAATAATATATTCTATGATAAATTTTTTTTGTAACTCTAGAACATTTTTTTTATTAGTATCTCTAATAAAATTTATTTTAATACTCTATCCTCTGATTTTCTTTTAAAATCTCACATTTCAAAATGTCATTACTCACACCGAGAAATGAGACCCATTGTATTTTATAAAGATACATTAATGAGTAGTTTGGATTATAATAAAATGAGTTGTGATTATCAAAAAGTGGGAGATTGTTGACCTCACCTGTTTTGACAATCCCAATTATTCCTTAACATGTTTTGATAATCCCAATCATGCTTTAATATATTTTGATAATCTCAATATGTGCTTATAATCCTATACATATATATATATTCTAAATTATACTGACAACAATATCAAAGTAATAATTTGAATATGTTCATTAATATGTATCTATGTTTAAATATATGTTGAAATAATTCTGACTCAATCTGGATAAGTTTTGCATCTAATAGATAAGTGTTAAGCCTACAGGTATACACACAACTACTGATACAAAGGTCACTGATTTACACCGCTTCTGATATGGATATGTACACTAGTAAAAATAGTCACCACTACACCAGATCTACCGATATGTGTTAGTCTACTAATACAAAGTCCACCGATACAAACAATCAGACAGTTACTGATAGAAACATACAGAGCAAGTTACCAATAGACCAACGCTACTGATAGATGGAGTTATCGATACATAGAGCTACTGTTACACAGAGTAAAAGATACTAATACAAGGAATCCATTGATATAAAGTCCAACATTACATGTCTACCAATATATAAGAGCTATCGATATAAGAAGATACTGTTTCATGTGAGCTACCGTTATAAGAGACTAACAGCTACTGATTCAGAAGAGCCACCGGTACAAGATCACTATTACAAGGAGTTACTGATTAGAAACCAGTCACTATTCTCTAAACATTATTTCTATTTGTTTATTTAGAAATAGTCATATTTGATGATTTTAATGCACGTGCTATTAATTAATGATAGTGGTTGGAATTTCAGGAACCGTACGTCGTTCCTGTAAAAAGGTAATCATTCAAATTGTTGGAGCTGAGGATATATATATAAGAGGAATCTTCGAAGACACAGAGAGGGTGGTGCAATACACAAAGACACACGAATATAGAAAAAGTGGTGACATTTATACAATCAATTACTTTAAGAACACTAGACATACATGAGGACATTCATACAAGAAGAGAACTCATGTTGAACTTGAGTTAAGAACTACAAAAAGCTCTTCATACACTCAAACTGATCAAGCTGAACCTGGAAGACAAGGAATAAAACAACACTCTGTTTTTCAAGAAAAAAACCATAGAATGACTTAGAAGCATTTCTGATTATTCAAAAGGAGTCCAGAGCTGCACTTAAAATCATTAGATCATTCTAAAATCTTACCTACTATTTCTCAGTGATTCTTTCATTTACATATTCAGTAGTGGGTATTGTATTTACACACTGACTCCTATGCTAAATTGGAGGATTTCTAAATCCCCAAACAAACCTTCTATAACTCTCTAGTTTCCCGCTGTGGATATTGGTAGAGGTCAAGTAGGACATGGACAACCTATGTGCTGTTGTTTTGTTTTCCCACGTATAACTGTGGTAGAGGTCTTAGTACCTAGACAGTTTATGCACTGTTGTTAACCCCGATCCAGGGTGTGGATCAAAATTTATATAAATTGTTTGAGAGGACTATGTCTCATCTTGAGACTGAATCTCTTGGTTATATCTATTATGTATCTTGTTTTTAGATTATGTTATTTTCTATTCCACTACTAAGTACTTTAATTAAAAACCTATTTTAAAGTAATTCTGATAGTTAAGCTAGAACATGTTTGTATTTATTGTAAAGAATTAGGTTAGTTTAATAATTTAATTAATCTTTAGATTAGATTAACTAAGAAATAATCAATCTATTGAGATCCTAACTGACCCTTTACTGTTTTACAAATTCACTACAGTTTGACTTGTTTTATAAATTGGGGGATTTTTATAGTAATATTTTTAACAGAAATTTAAATTGGAACTAAATTCACCCCCTCTTGAGTATCCACTCCGACTAACATGAACATAAAGAATAATTTATATTTAATAAAATATTTGAACATAAAACCATTATAATCCTATGTAGAAATTAAAATGGATGTATGTTCCTTAGAAATATCTTCTTATCTTAGGAAATTTATTATAAATTGCACAAAGGTGAGAGCTTCATGAATACATTACCACCCTTCCTGAACACCAAAGGCCTTTGGCGAATGTATTCATATGAAATAAAGTGGCCCTATACTATTGTAATCCATTAACATATGGTATGAACCTTATTAGTAATATTATACCAAAACCATTTCTCCATGATTTTTGTCTATCCCAGCTATGAGAATCATAAAGGTGACCTAATATTACTTTTATAAAGGGTCTAAAATTATTTCTTGAAAATCTAGGAGTGACATATCTTGTTATCCAAAAGCTCTTTAAATCGAAAATGATCGAGCCTTCTACAGTAGAAATCTAACAACCATTCCCACAGTTTGTACTCAAATAATTAGTGGTTATATAATTGGAACCATTAGTATATATGTGAAAAGTCACAATCATATGCAATTGAGTCCTAAAATCCTCTTCAAAAACATTCCACAAATGGGATGTAAACCAATTTCAATGGTCAGAGACATTAATCAAGCGTATTCCATGATGTGGGAGGATATCATGAATGAAAAATCATCCAAGAATATCCCCAAAACATTAATATTTATTACTGTGAAATTGATTCAACTTAGAGAGTTGGTTGAAAACCAATTTTGATAGTATCATAAACCCTCACTGACCATTGATGTATGATAAAAAATTCTATAGATATATTATCCTAACTCCATTCCATAACTTCGAGTTGTTTTTTCAATCACATAATAAATTAATTCTTATCCTTTAACCACTAACGTGTTTGTAATTGAGTGACAATCTCTACAACAAGAATATATTTCTCTACCCACCAAAACTACTACCAAAGATCATGTAACATCCATACAAGACTAGAATATTCCGACATGGGAGATATGTGGAAATATCTTATAACATCTTCTTAAAGTGTGAATGGAACCATAGTCCACCCTCGAAATATAATAATAAGATCCACACCTTTTGAGAATCATAAAGGATCATGTATTATGGATATCTAGTTGGGAAATGCCTCATAATCCCTATCACAATGATATACTTCCATCAGGCAAAATAGAGTTATAGGATTTGAAACTATCCATTGAGGTTTTTTCTCCTTATTAATCCACCAAGGATTACTCTAATGATGAAAACTACTCCAATTCCTTGATAATCAATTGGGAATTATATTTAAACTCATGATTATAAACTATTTTATTATCCTTCATAGAAGTGCAGACAATCTAAAATATCCTAATCATATAATAACTCCAACCGCTACTATAGTCTCAGATTAAGATCTTCAGGTGTGAAATTATTTATGAGAATCCTATGTGATGAATAAAGAATAATCAACTCAATAAGAAGTTAGTGTCTCCAAGTATATAGGGAAAACACAATAGCCACTAGATACTTTTCATGGGTCATGTAGTTCTGCTCAGGGTGTATCATCTAGCTATAACTATAGGATATCATTTCCCACCTTTTCATAAACACACAACCAGTCCTAAATTTTCATATATCTCATGACACAAATTACAGAACTGACTCTTCTAATAAAATGTAACACCATTCAGGAAAAGGAATTTAATCGTAAAAAAATCAAAGAGAATTATGTAATCAATCATCCATAATATATAGTCCATCCAAGAAACCTCCATACCTCTTCCACATTCTTAGGTGGATCGCTGAAAATAATTATACCAATATTTGGAGGATCTAATACTACACCCTCCTCTGAGTTAATATATCCTTGAAGTTGAAACTTTATAATATATAATTGACACATTGAGTGTTTTCCATATCTTTAATGCTCTTGGTGTTTGTGAAAGTCAATATTGAAATGCTATGCATTCTAGGCCTATGTCATTGAGTAAATCAGAATGTTGTTGATAAAGGCCACCATGAATTGGTCAATGAATAGAAGAATCATCCAATGCATTACTCCCTTAAAAAATATCAATGCATTGTTGACACCATATGGAATTACTTGATAATCATAATTAACATAGGAATATAAGGATTTCATTTTTTGTATATCCACATATTATACCCATAATTGGTCATAGCCTGAATTGATATCATGAATCATGAATCATGACTCCCATTTTAACTAATAAATCTTGTTGAATATCTTTATAAGTGAATATTTATTCTCAATTCTCATATGATTAATGTGACGATAATCCACACATAATATAAGGATATCGTCAACATTATTGGGGTATAATATTGTGTTTTACAATAATGACACAATGGGAATGATAAATCCCTTCCAATGAAGTTCATTTAACTATATCCTCAAGTCCCTAAAATTTTAAAGTAATAGTTGATATGCTATTGATGATATTAGAGGTGTCCCTAGGTGAAAGTCAATTCAAGTCAAACTATCTATCATAAGGTAAAATAGGTACACCTTCTTAAAATACATCCCTTTAAACATGTACTAAATATGGGAAGCAAACATCCACTGAGTCTACATCCCTTGAGGGTCATACAATACTACAGATGAAATATTAGAAAAAATATCCCCCTATTAAGCCCATCCTGATTTTCCTAGAATTCAATCTCACCAGTGAAAGAAACTTTCAACCTGATTTCCTTGGTCCACCATATCCACTAATAGAAATAATAATTATTGGAATGTATAGATGAAAACCAATCAATAATAATAATTAAATCACATAATCTCATCAGAACTATGTAACAGTCCAATAAAAAACATTTTATAGAAAATTCCATGCCACACTGCTGACAAAACTATGTGATCATCGAATCCCCTTTAGTAAGAGACTCTATCCATAATGGTCATTGATAAGATTTTTTTTGGAATTCCCAATTCATAAACATGGGATAAATACAAAATAAGAAGGATTCAATTCTGAGACTATAAAAATTGAATTTATGTTTTAGAAGACAAAAATTGTACCTCAAATCATTTTATGAGGCTCATGGTAATATTCCTTGACTACCTGTAACTGTCTATTTCACTGACCGTTATCTCTCTATGCCTGATGGGGACTACCAGGATATAGTTTTTCAAGAATCATATTATATAATTGACCAAATTATATATATCTATTAGCTCATATATCATGAACACCCCATAATAGGTTGTATTTGTTTCACCGCTTCCTCTACATCGATGACATATCCACTACTTGTGTATCTGCTGATACTCAATGAATATTAAATTTTCAACTGATATAAGTTCACCCTTTACTTGAATAGAATCAATTAACATTTGGTATACTAGATCCTTTTTGGGATCCCAGAGTATGAAGTTACCTGATGTGTCATGATTTTCGAGTCCTAGGTCTTCTACCTACTTCTAATAGGTATAACTCACTCCAAAACCTGGTTAATAACTGTCTCTGAGACCCATAAATAAATATATTCCTATGTTCATCTATATATGATATGGCTATATATAGCTACTACTTGGTCTGACATAAAGCATCCAAATTGAATACTGGCACCCGGTATAAACACTACACCATGAGTTGAAGTATTTATTATCTTCCACCCAGGGGGAACACCTCCTAAATGAGACCTTGAAATAAGGCATCATTGATGATATGATCCTCACCATGACCATTTCGTAGGACATTTATTGTCTATGTGGATGGAGGAATATTAATGTAATGAAGATATATCATCGTCAATAGAGTATATCTAAAGAGCCAATATAAGGACACAAAATCCACAATTCATTGTTATATGATTCATATACCACTTATTTCAATGTAATAAGTTTATCAGTGTATAGAGTGGATATATGGTTATTTAAATCCTCTATAATGGATATTTCGGATTCCACACCTTCATTAGAGTCCCTATTCCATGAATGAATCACGATACCCTCACATGATATTACCATATATCCCAGTCCAATCCTCAAATGACTATAAACTATATTTAGGGTACCTTCGTAAGACTTATATAATATAAATGTGTCGCATATAAACATATTGGGTCCTAATATGGTTAGGATGAATACCATAGGACACACCACAATCCTACCTATAATAGTCATGAAGTTAATGACTAGCACTTAGTAGACACACACCACATATGGGAGTCTTCAGCCTAATGCATGTGTACATACACACACACACATAATTATATCCATAAATGATACAATAACAATAGAAATAAACAACTATAATAAAAAATTCACGAACACAATCATGAATCCCACAATGAGTTTGAAAATACATAGTCATGTTAAAGGGAGGAAACTACTTTCCCAATAACCAAAAGGAAGGTCTGTGATGTAACAATTATTGGAATGGTATCAACATTCAATTTCTGGTCTATCAAAAATCTAGTGATCACATCCACAAAGAACCACTCGACATCACTAACACCTAGCCTACCTAGATCTATACTATATAGATTTCCTTCTGTGTATAACATGACAAGTATGGGCAGAGCACATGTAGGGGTGATTATATATATACATAGTAGGAAACCTAAAAATTATAAATAATTAAATCATAAAAGATATTTAACTCAAATACCTAACAAATAATTTAATATGAAGGTAAAAAATCATAAATTATTATTAAAGGATACACATCCTAAACTACATTTTGAAACTCATAGCCAGCCAAACAACTCACCACCCATAACATCCAATATATAAGTATCATTAAAATATATGGACATTCCCATTGATGATTTTAATAGATCACTATCCCATTAACATTGGAGAAATAATAACTCTAGTGGAGGATCCCTATCCCATCTGATATCTATGAAAAAGGTAAAATTTTATTATAGTGGAGGATCCTATCTTATCCCCGATCTATAGAAGGGAAAAATTCTACTCCCAAAATAGAGGATCCCAACCCCATAAATATGCACCAACTACAAGTCTCTATATGATTATATTAGTGATGGATCCCATCCTCATAATTACAAGTGAAGAATTCTACTCTTCTGGAGGATCCTCATTCCAAAAGGTGAGATATAAAATCCACATGATAATTTTGAAAGGGAAATCCATATCAAAAAAATGTTTATTAGAAAAAAGAGATTTACACAGTGTTTTTTGAGGGTACATGATGTGTTTTACCATGTAGGCCAGCTAGATATATTATTTTATTCCATATATAACGTCTCTACCTCACTAAACTGTGTGTCTAAGAGGAACATGATGTTTATTGTACGTCGAGGTGCTTAACATGTGCCTTATCTTCCTGATATGTGTCCCTATAATGGTATATGGGGTGTATCTCTAAACAGACATCACATAGGGAATCATGGGTCCCTGGGCAGGCACTCTTTATCACGTGTTGATATGTCTAGTTTGGGGTAATAAGGCATGTAAATTTGTCACATAGGCTTGTGATATTTATCTTTTATGTGAATCATTTCCGTCACATTTGCAAGCTATAAGATGTGTTTTCTTCTGAATTATACATATTGTAGTCATAAATTTTAAAGATTCTCATTCACAAGAAATGAATTTTTAATTAATCCCACACATTATCAATTTCATTGTGGAATCTTGCTAAAAATCATTCCAAATGTGTTTAATATAATAAAAAATTAGTTAGAAGACATATTCTTGCCATCCATAGCATAAAAAAATGATCTTTATCACCCGCTTCCATCCCACACACAGTAGTTCACAAAACCAGGGTCAAAAATTTATTCTCCAATTATAATTATTATCATAAATCCTTCGGTATGAATTTATACTCATCACAGAATCCAAATAAATGATTTGAAGAACTAATTTCAAATCAACAAAATGATATAATCTATGGAAAAGGTCAAATAATTTACCAATCAATCACTGATGAAAATCACAGATAGAATGTTGGGAGAAAACTAAAGAAAACAAATTGAGGAATGATAGATATATCAGTTTTATTTGGACAAAAATCATTCATAGGGGAATACTAATAATTAAAATTTACAAAAATTTAAAATAAAACTGAAAAAATTGCTTGGTGATCCTCAATTTTGTATTAGGAATTTTAAGAATAATTTTTAATTGAATCAATATATGAGACATGAAATAAAATCACAAAAAGATGTACATACCACAATAATGGACATAATGTTGAAAAATAATGAATCTCACGTTGCTTTCAATGAATTATTTATTGAATTTAAATGTCTTTTTATCAATCTCTAATTCTACAGTCACTGCCAAATATCATCATTATAGCTCTCCCATCAAGGATCTATCTAGGTTATATGGATAACTCTAAAGTATCCAATAATGATAGATCATAATGATGATACTATGTTAAGATAATAAATAAAACTAAAATAAAATAAAATAAAAAATCAAATTATTTCTTCTATTATCATCCTCTAACAACACATCGACCAAAGGAATAATGAAAATGAAAATTAAGTTATTCCTAGGATAAATCACCCATTATAAACTCAACTATGTCCTTATTTTCTCCATCAACTACCCTGGTAAAATGATATTTTATAACACATGTGTGATTATAATAAATATTTAAATAAACTAATATACTCCACAAAGAGGTTCAATTGAAACCTAATAATTATTAAACCACTAGTACAAAATTATAGTTTTGTTATAAAAAATATCATAAGTTCTGAAACCTATAACCTGAGTTGTTACATGTTATGGAAATCATGCAGTAATGCATGCCCCATAATGTAATGGGAATCGGTAAGTCATGCATGCTTCACTACGACATGTAATTCAATAATTTATTCCTTCTCCATTATGTTATAGGAATCAAGAAGTGATTATTTATTACAATATATTATGTCTAAAAAACATTTATTCTTGCAATATTATTGTAGGGGAGTCCATAAGTGGTTCCTTCCCCACTATTTTTTGGGAATTAAGAGGTTTTTCTTGGATCACTATGTTATTATAACCATAAAGGGATATTGCATCACTATTTTTTGTAATCATTTATGGTTTAATAATACACATTGTTAAAGGAAATTAGGTAGTGAGGCTTGATTCACTATGATATTTTAATCCGGTAGTGATTCCAGATCTTCCATGTTATTATTTTCCATGCTTTATGTTATGCTACATTACATTAATATATTGTTTTATTATTATACCATGAATCATATATATTGAGTCACATATTTTTACTATTATAATATGTTATATTATTAATCATTTTAGTTTATATGTTATTATATTAGTCCTTGAATTCAACCCCTATTAACCCATTCCATTTTAAAAATATATTTCTCCTAGGATCCTGATTTCTCGTAGGATTAAGATCTGGAAATTGATAAAATGTTGTTGAGTTTTTTCATTACTGATAATTTGATAACACCCCTTATTATGTTTATATTCCCTATATTATGAAGATAATTATAAAATATAAGGATGATAGAATAGATTCTAGTGTATGTTTGATTTTAAAGAACTATTCAGAAGAATCATAAAATAATTTTCTTATGTAGCTAAACTATAAAGACACTAAACCACTAGTTATTGAGATTGTGTGTTTATTTTTGAAATATAATTTTAGGATTTTGTAATATTTTTAATACAAAGGGATGATTATTTATGGTCCTATCACATGGTAATAAATCCTATGTGTAAAGTTTGTGTTTTAGAACTATAAATTTGAGTGGGGGTATGTAGAAATACAATTGTTATTAGAGTAGGGTTTAGTAATTGTTTTGGATTATTTTAGTTATTTTTGATGGAAATTGGATGAGATATATTTAGAGAAAACCCAAGGGGTAAGTTTAGATAAAATATATCATCCTAACTTTTTCAATGTCATTATTATTTCATATTCATAGAAATTAAAATCATTTCTATAAATTAGAAGTGGATTTATGATATAGTGACCCCAGACATAATCATTCATTATTTAATCATCCCAAATGTTCTTTTAAAAAAACTATACCCAGAGGACTAAGTGTCCTAACGTGTTCATAAGTGTAGAAATATAAATATATATTATTAAATATAAAAATATCATAATTTTTTATAGCTATATATATTTCTTATACCTCATATAGATCTTCTAATACTACATTGTATACACTGGAAAAAATATATAACAAAAAAGATGAGTATGATATTTTAGTAAGAGAGTAAACATATAAATAAAGAATAACATGGCATTCCACCAGAATAAAAAGTTATATAAATAAAAATATAATAATTATTTAATCATGGAATAAGGAAATTAAATTATAATATCATGGAATCATGTAATATGTGAAAAACAATAATAGAGGACATTATAATCATATTTCAATCTTTACTCCCAATACATTCATCATAAGTTGGATAATGTCCCATGGTGGGTTAGGTTCAAAACCTAATCCATTATTTAAAATATCATGTTATTTAAATAATTTACCAATGAATTAAAGGGATATAATGTTTTAGTACCACATATTAAATAAGTGTAAAACAAATATATGTGTTCCTCATGAGGAAAAAAACCATATATAAATGAAAAGGCTGTCCAAACTCATAGGAAGGACGTGGGATTAATAATAATGATTTATGACATAACTAAAGGACAAATAATAAGGATTATAAAGAGAAAAACTGAATTTAATCATTTGGATGTTCATATATTAAAATTAGATATATTTAATTATCATTGAGTTCCAATATAGAGATCCTATGAGAAAGATATTAGAGAAAAATGAATTAAAAATTACAATTAGGGTGAGTCTTTTTGAAATATGTAAATGATCATTTAAAATATATAAAGAAAATATTTATTTAAATAAAAATATAAATGGACCAAGAGGTATATAAATTAATTAATAAGTGGTTTTATAAGCTATTCATGGTTTAAGAAAATTTTATAGGGTTGGTAAATGAAACGAAAATAGAAATAATGTTCCATTAATTCAGTTTTACATTAATATGGTAATTTTGAAGTTAAATAAAAATATATATAACCTATGAAATGAAAAGGATATTTAACTAGATATATATTTAAGGAAAATATATTGAAAAATAAAAAAATTCATGAGAAGAATATTTCATATAATTGATTAAAATAATGATAATGTCTACTAAAAATCCATGAAGGAGGAACAAAAGTTACCTAATTTTGTTTCAACACACATTTATTGAAATTCATTTTCACAATAAATAAATAAATAAAATATTATTTTAAAATAGTTGAAGATAATTATAAAGTTATCCTGAGATAAAAATTAATAGGGTTTCAAATTATGAGGGATAACATTGGTGAAAATTGAAATTATGGACAAGGAAGGGAAATAATTCATTATGAGGATGAGAATTATTCCTAACATATATACATTTTCAAGAAGGAATAAAACATATCAATAAATAACATTTTAGTTAAAATTGATCTCCAAATATATAAATAAATTATTCTATATGAAATATATAGTTAAATATAAGGACAAACAATATAACTCAGGAAAGTATGTTGAGTTATGAATTACCATTGTATTTTAGGGAACATTTTAATTGTTACAATAAACAATGAATTTAATGAATTGAAGTCATTTTCCGCTAATCAATAGTAATATATGATATTATAAATTGAGGTGGAAGTAGTTATACATCCCAAATATTATTTCATAACATAATATCATGCCTTAATAAAAAATTAGTGAGATTGAAAAACATACATAATTATTTTATTTTGAATTGAACACCCATAAATTCATTACATGTGTTGGTTTTCAAAAATAATTATACATCATGAAAAGCATGATACCAAATACCTCCAAGGAAAATATCCATATCACACAATGCGAATAAGAATGAAATATAAGTCATATCTCACTGAATCAAAATAATGATGTCAAAAAACTTACCTATGAAAATGTAGTTAAATTCAACAATAATAAAATTAATTATATTAAAAATTTTCCCAAAAATATTATCCTTATATATTTATTTTCATATGTTTTATTTATTACCACATTTGTGTAATTTATTATATTGTTTTTCTCATATGTTCGTTACCTAATGTTCATCAATCAATTTCTCAAAAACTATCATGGAATACTGAATAAGGTTATAATGATGTAAAATAGTTACATAATCAGTTTGATTTTATATTAATAGATACATTATTATTCTATTATCACATAATTTGTACATGAAAATAGGTTTTCCATGAATGGATTCAAATTCGAAAATGTACATTGATATATCTATTTTAGCTATTAAATTTAATATATCTATTTATAGTTAATATCACACTATGAACTTCTAATATCATAGTTCAAAAAATTTATTGGTTTAGAAAATAATTTTTTTAAATTAAATAGATGTTTTATTGAACCTATATTAGTAAATGTGGAAAATATAATCGAAAAATAATCATGTGGCAGTGGTAGTCATCAAATACATATATATGAGGCTTTATTTTTTATTGAACAATAATAAGGAAAAAATAAAATATCTTTATATTTTATAATCATTAACATGATATAAGTATCAAATTATATTAGTAAATTTCCTTTTCCCATTAATGAATATAGGTGATGAAAAATATAACATGTCCTTCATGGGGGTGTTAGTCCCCACAAACACTTGACAACATTTTCATTTATTGAAAGGTTTTGGAGGAAGGTATAAAAATTATGTTATATTATTATAAAAATATAATGGAATATTAATAATACTTATGGTATCATACAGTCATTCATAGTATTTTTATTTGGGTTTCAGAAGTGGAAAGATAAGGTGTGGTGGAAAATATGACCACATTCATTGGATGTTATCTGAAGATAAAAGATTATATAATGTTGTAAGATGGTTGAGTAAAGACTATTATAAATTTTAGTTAGATTGTAATGTATTTGGTAGTTTGGATAGGTAGACAAGTTGTAGTTCATTTTATAACTAAAGAGTGGGGATTGTTTGACACATATAACTATTTAATATAAAGAGATCACATGTTTTACATGGTATAAGATAAGAAATTGAACCATAAATTATTTTGGGAGGGGTCAATGTTGAGAAAATCTGAACTACACTTTTCAAATCATTTTACAGACATGTTATAATGTAATTTTCTATTAGATATGTTTACTTCAAAATTTTTATTTTTTACATGTCAACAGAATTTTACAGAAGTAATTTATTTTTAATGACTAAAAATAAAATTATAATTATTAGATAATTTGAGAATTATAACTCTAAATATATAATATAATGTATCAAATAATTTTTGTCTATGAAATATATTTTAATTTTTACATTAGTGCATGTAACATGCAAGATATAACTTTTTTAAATATTATATTTTCAAGAATACATTTTATGTTTAGTATAAAACTATAAATGTTTTGGATTACATTGAATATAAAATATTTATTATTTTTAAAATAATATTTAATTAACAATATAATATTTTAAAAATAGAATTGTCCCATCTTAATATTTTATTAAGGGAAATACATGATAATGAATTTCGTTAAATCAGTACATAAATTCTCTAAAAGGTTATAAATGATGTTTATATGTCATCATAATATTTTAAAATAATCAGTTGAAATTTATAAAATATATTTTTATATATTAATAAGTGTTTTAAAAATGTTCATTGAATTCTAGTATAATAATTTCATTGAAGTGTAGAAAAATTGGTATTTTTCAATATTCAACTAAATATCAATTTCTTAAGATACATCTAAAATATTCATGATAATATAATTAATTATATAAAAATCGAAAAAATGAAGTTATATTTATCTAATCCATAATCTAAAATATCTAAATTTATCATTAAAAAACAAATTAAATATATCACTAGAAACCACATTTATTAAAAAACTATGGTTAAATAATTAAGTGTACTTAATATTATTTAATGTGATTTTATAAATTAAAAATGTTTTAATGTCTTACAGAATATATAATATTTTAATGGTTTTAAATTTAATATATTAGAGTAAAATATGAAATATATATCAAAATGTTTCTTTGAAAAATTAAATATTACTTTTAAAATAATTATAATTTAGTAAATATAAAAAAGAAGTATTTAGATTTGAATACATTATTTTTACATGATTTTTATATAAAAATATGTATTTTAATTTTAACTATTCATCTTATCATTTTTAATATATTAATATTATTTATACATAACATAAAAATATATATTCATAATATTTAAATATCATATTTTAATTTCATTATGAGTGATATTATTTTCACTATACCACATAACAAAACACTGCTACAATATACCTATAAAATATATAACCAAGTACCATATTTACAATGATTATATTTGAAACATCCTTATTTTCAATAAAAATATTTTCAATGAATATATTTGAAATGTCCAGATTACATATATATATATAGGCAATGTAAATCATTTGATCATTCAACTCTCACATCAAAAGGAAAACTTCTTATTGAATATTCTATATTTTCCATAATTATTTCTATTTTCATAATGTTTTTTCTCATTATAGATTTATTTTGGATATTATTTATCCTCAAGGTGGAATATGTTACATGAGATTTTCAAGTTGAAAAGATTTTATTCTTTTCTATATATAGTCTCTTAATAATTTTTGAACTATAAATCTATATAATTCATCTAGTGCCAGTAAAAATAAATGGAGTGAACTATATATTGTAATTTTGTTTTCTTTTAATGAAAAAATTATGAATGGAGAATGTGTATTCCATTATTTTAATATCTTGTAAGTAATATTTTCAAATCATGTTTCAATCCTTTCGAAAAAACTAGGATGAATTATATAAAATATATTATATAAATAATAATAATATAAACAGAATCAAATACAATAATAATAGTGTATCTAAAAACCTAGGGTGTTACATTATTCCACATTAAATAAATTTCCCCCTCTCAATTTTAATTATCACATACCAAATAAAATTCTCTACGGACATCTAAATTACAGAGATAATATTGGATATAATTTATAGATAGATATCAACCATACAAACCTCAGAACAATATATCATTCCAAAGAATAGTCATTTCAAAAATATTGAGTTTTTTAAAACTATTTGGGAATTGTGTCCAACATTATTTAGTATCATGACATATAGAATATAAATTTTTTTCTGGATGGTGTTTATTACTATACTTTTAATGATATAATAGAATATATAAATACGAAATATTTTTTCTTTACTCCAATTATTTTTTCCTCTAAATGGAATGAGGAAATCAATAACTGAGGTCTCATAAAATTTATCTAAAGGAAGGAAAATAATATTTACATAGGGAGCATTTCTATAAGCTTCAACATGGATAATAATAATAATATAATTAGAATATTTTGACTATAATCAAATCATGAGGGTAATAATTTAATTATTTTATAAAAGTTATTAGACATACTATATTTCAAAATATAAAATTCTAACAAGACATATGACACAACATATTTGAGGTTATGTGTGTAAATAACTCTGAATTTAATTTAAAATAATAACATGATCAATAGGTTTCTTAACATGAAACACTGGGATTTAGGTGAATTGAGATATATTTAAAAAATATAAATATATAAATAATACATAGTCATTATACATGAAGGTATGAATTTGAGTAACCAAATTATGAAATATATGTATAATATTCTTATGGAATACAATTTTTCTAAAAAAATAATTGTAAATAAGAACTCAATTTTTAATAATGTCATTTTATCCATAAAAAACCATTTTATTAAAAAATGATTTTATGGAATTCATTTATTTGAGATTATAAATATATTTTCCCTCAATTTTAGGAATTTTATATTATAAATATATTATCATTCCAGAAATGATAATATCAAAATTATCTTAGGGTAAATTTTTTGGATTTTTCTAAAATTATTAGTGAAAAAGAGTATTTTTCAAATACTCACATTTATTTTCATTAAATACAGTAATTTATAAATATAATAATTTTTTTTATTTTTTCATAAATTTAAATATGTTCGATTTTATCTAATTAATTCCACAGGAATTGAAAATATTCATGAATTTAATATAAGTTAATTTTGATGCTTAAAGCTCATTTTTTTCTTTTGAATACGAGTTTTCATTAAATTTTAAAAAGTCATAATAAAATTTATTTCATCAACTTATATATATTAGATATTAAAAAATATATAGTTTTTGGAATTAGGAGGTTCAAATTTCATTAATATGTCTCTTTTATTTTTGGTCATTTGGAACAGTAATTAGTGTAAATTTTTTTACCTCAATAAGGATACAATGGATAAAAAATGGTTAAGACAATGATATATGATCTCAAAATCTGACCAGAATGTTACCATATTTCATTATATATGAGAAAGTATACCATTACCATACTAAATTCTAATATATATATATATATATATATATATTTTGTTTTCCCTTGATATTTATATTTATATTATCCTATGTAAATAAAATACTAAAACGAAACTCCCTTATTTTAAATTTATTTAATATATTCACATTGTTATAAAATATATTATTACTGAATATAAAATTTTATTTTTAATATGAATAATATTAATATTAATATTTTTTCATTTATTAGTAATTTTACAATTTCCTTTAAATCTTACACAACAATAACACCAAGCTTATGCAAGTAGTTGAAAAATAATGTAAACGATTTAAAAAAAATAAAAAAAATATTTTTTGTGAGTTATAGTTCACCAAAAATTTTAATGATTAATTTTATATATTAGTGATGTGTTAAAGTATTATTTTTGAATTTATTATCAATGCTTATGTCTTTAATATCAAGATTAAGGAATAGTTTCAAAAATGAAATTAAAGATATTTTTTGAAAAACTATATTTTATTAAATTATTTAAAAATAATAAAAATAATGAATGGGAAAAATTAGGATGAAAAATGGACTAAAATATAAATCACTATCCATTTATGATTTAACTGTTACATTACTAGTAAAATTATAAACCTTTCAGATTGAAAAATTTGGTACCACACTAAAAGTTGAAAATGTATAATGAAGGGGTTTAACCAATAGATAAGGATTAAAATACCCTAAACACATGATTAAACCCAACTGGTTGGTTTCATTTTCTAAATTAACCTTGTTAACATTGAATATGTTTCATTTTCATTCCATTGTTTCAAATAAATATGCTAAATAATATTTTAAAACATTGAGAAATTATAATCATGTAACTCGCCTCAATTATAAAAGGACACATCATAACTTTTTTATACAACATTGGAAGAAATATCTTGAGAAAACCCTGAAAAATAATATTTTAAACTTCAATATCCATTATTTAGAGGATCTTACATTCTTAAAATACCATTATAGGGGTCCTTATAAAGGGATCGAATGGATGTCTGCTGAGGAAGTGGTAATCGTCTATTCCAACTATTTCAAATTTATTTTTTCCTCTAATGACCATTAATATATTGTCACAATAATTAAATAATCAAAATAGTGTCATAAATATACTGAGATGTTTCTACTATTCAGGTAATTCTATTTTAAACATCATTTTCCATTCTATGGAATGTGAAAACATCACTGCTGTGTATATACGATTTACTATGTCCACACAATAGTGCAATTCGTTTTTCGACACCATTTTACATGGATGGTCATAAATATGGAAATAAAGTTAATATATAACATTTATTTCAAAATTATATTTCTAAAAATATAAACAAATCATTTTCTAAATTACCATTATATTCGTTGGAAAATGATAAACTTTCTCGTTCATATGTTTGGACTACCACCTCACCGAAGAGATACAATCAATTTTTTCATTTTATCATCACAAGGATTGTAATAAGGATATAAATAATTAAAATATATGTTATATATCAAATATATGATATATATAATTATATAATGAATCTATATTGGTAAATAATTATTTTCATTTCCTTTATTCCATCCATCCAAAAGTTAAAATAGCATTCATGCAAATGTACAAACTACCGTCTCCCTGAACAATGTAATTCATTTTTATATCTCTAAAATTCATGGATAAAACTAAATATGAATATAATGAATATATTTTATATTTATATCCTGATTATAATACTATATATTATGTAAATATGATCAAAAATAAAGGATTATAACTATTAGAGTGAAACTTATATGGAAAATAAGGAAATTGACACTCATAAACATCAATTTTAATAATTAATTATTATTAAAAAGGTGATAAAATTTTATACACGTATCATTTATAATATTATAAATATTAATACAGTTATATAATAAATTAATTACATGTTTAATACTTTTATATAGTATATTAAATAATTTTCAACAGTGTGGAATTGTGAGGTAAGGGATTTCATATTAATTTACATTCATTGAGGAATATTTTAATATAATGGACATAATTTAATTTATAAAATGTATATACATAACAATTTACATGGTTTATGTAATGAATCATATTTTCTGTGTATGATTTTTAAACATTACAATGATTAATTTTAAGACCAGGCATTGAGACGACGTGCGATTCTGAGGCCCGGTGTGCATGTAATAAATGTTCAAAAAATATTAAATATATTAAATGGTCCACACATATGATTTTCTTGAATAATTGTAATAACTCCCTTACTAGAAATTTATGGGAACCGTTGAAATTTGAACATGCGGTTTATAATAGGTGCGACATAACATTAATCAGTGCTGGTCATTTGTGGAAATGTCATTGAGGGTGTGGAAATGAATAAAATAATTAAAATAAATAATTTATTCTATTTCTACAATATATCTATTTTCTCATCTTTAAATTGATTATTATTGAGAAACTATAGGGTTATTCGCATAACCCTGGAGATGCCGGATGACCTATGGAGAGAGCTCTGGAGAATCCTCTCAGACGAATGATGATGAATTGTGAATCGATGATCAACACACATCGATTTTGAGAGATCATGAAAGTGAATGAAATGTATCGTTATTCATCATTAGTTATTAGTCAAAATTTAGATTGGTCATGAGTTTTTATTAGTTTCTTCCCCATTATTTATTTCTATGATGAACGTGTATCAATCAACAAAAAGATTGATTCACGAATCGTGTGTATTGTCAGATGGGAATACATTTACGGGGTTTTGATGGGAGAATAATCTTTGGGATTATTTTTTATTCAATATTCATTATAATAGATGAGTATTGATATGAATACAAACACTTATCGAGGTTTGTTCCTCTCTTTGGTTCTTGTGGTTTTCTCCCCTGATTCATTGTTAGTCATGGGAGTTCTTCATTTGGCCTATGACTCCACACATCCTGACCAATCATTCATTGGACACTTAATTCAGGGTGAGATGATCTAAAATCATAAATATGGTATATTCATGTCACAATGTAGGTGCAATGATGGTGAGAAAGAAATTTATATGGTGGTGGATCCCTGAATTTAGTTTCTTCAGCATAGAACAAAGGAAAAATATTTGACCCGCTTTTTGAGAAGATATGTTGATGAAATGTGTTGTTCATTGATGAAATGGATTGAAAATCTTGGATATTCATTTTCATTGTATAAAAATAACCATAACAGAGGTCGGAGGAATCTAATTGAACCGAAATGGATTTAGGATTCTAGAAAATCCCAATCAATACAGCTTGTAATCCTAGATTACACAGCATGTGGGCCCTCCTTGGAAATAGATAGGGTTATGGGAATGAAGAAGGTATCACGCAATGTATGGCTAGGCATACATGTTTTGTGGTCCCATACAGGTGATTTAAATATATATTTGGGATGAACACAGACACAATGTAGACTACATGGCCAGCTTACACGGTGAGTACTCCCCCACACACACACACAGGTTGTACCAAGTACATGGGATAAGCTGTGTGTTGGTATATAGAAATGGGTTCATGGGATGAAGTCCTGTACTAATATAAGGGTAGAATACACGAGTATTCTACTCAATATGTAGTTCTACACATACACCAATTAAATGACACATGTTGTTTATATAAGAAGAACCCTGGGTGAAGGGACACAGTGTGGAACCCTTCTACATATCATGTATTCATTCTTACTTGCCTTAGATATATTTTCCTCTATATTATGGACAAGTTTCATTAGATTCCATTCCCATTATCGTATCCCCAACCATTGGGATGGATAATTTCCAACTCCTAGGACTACAATCCCTTTAGTTGGACTTTCTGGATAGAGTTATTGGAATCCCTCCAAGAGGCCCGTAGTGAGATCCCCTCTTCATCATCATTACCTATGTAGAGTACTGGGTATTTATTTGACCAACCCTTTTCGGAACCGATCCTTTACACAGTGGATTAATGCAGATTGAGTTGTGGGTATCACCCCATAACCCTGATTGTGAATCATTTCCGTGTATCGTATTCTCTTAAGATCTATCAGTGTATATTTCTCATGACGAGACCCAATGATAATTACCTCTCGAATGGACATTATTATTGCTATCAAATATAGGATTGTGTTCTCTTGGATTAGTTCTTTAGGGAATCTTTGACCTTGAATCCTATGGTTGGTCTATTATGGTTGTGGCTTACTCTTATACTATGTATATTTATTGAGTATATCTGGAAATTCGTGTTATATATACATAAGACATATAACTATGTAGAGATGACTATATTTAATTTTTTATATTATTTATAGATTTGGGGTGTCCTATTGAGTATAATTATACTCACCCATACATGGGATTTTCTCACAGGTACTTTGTCTTGTGCAAACGATTGACCTTTTTGAAGAGTTCCAAGTGGACCAAGACCAGAAGCAACTTAGTGAAGTTGGACAGATAGAGGTCTATTCCTATTGCTTTCAGATAGCAGTCCAAGTACTTTACATTCATGTTAGCCTTATGTTATAGACTTCTATGTTGTGGTCTTGTATTTGGTCTAGTTTACTTTATTTACTTCCTACCATTTTCTAGTTGTCGGATATAGATGTATGCATGTTTGGTTGTTATGTTTTTTTTTACATTTCATCATTTTTTTGGATTTGGGGATGTTTGTGTGTCTACAGGTACTTAGGAAATTCCTCTTAGGTTAGTGATATGACTCTATTGCAATAGTAACCACCCCTAGCCTATTGAAGGCTATCTTTGGGAGTCACGGTACGAGCCCCATTTGGATAGGTTTTGACAGAGTTGTATAGGGGGTGGGGGTAAGTTCTACTTTAGGATCAAGAGTCTATGAGATTATTTTGGGGAAATAGTTTTATGTATTTTGAGTGCATCTTTTAGGTGAGGAAATATAATGTTGGTTTGGTTGCTGATATATCTATACAATAAGACTCTGATCACCCTCTTTTCAACTTGGTACATGAGAACACTGCTTTCCAGGAAGACAATGGTAGATACATAATATATGAATGTGTTGTGGTTTCCATGATCTTCTTTAGTTATCTGTTCATATATTCTCAATGATTAATGAACATATTGATTACTTTCAAGATTCCTCCACAACATATTCCAGCTAAGATTCCGCATAACGATCATGAAGATGATACCCTCAGTGATAAGTGTATGATAAAGAGAAGAGTGGACATGATATTATCTCTAGGTGGTGCACCGGCTATACCACCCCCTATAGAGCACAGGTCGAGCACAAATCATGTGTTTCAGTAACAGATTCCCCTTAGGTTCTGAGGTCATCGATACACAATGGTGGCTGAGGACTAGCTTGATGCAGTGACCCATGTTTTCTGTGTAGTCTGGACACTGAAAGATAAGATTATGGTCATAGTAGGGATCTTTCTTCTTGGATTTTCATGGTGATGGTAGGTATTAGTTACCATATCTTACAATGAGGTGACTCTTTTATAGATAGATTTTGAGTGTTCTTCATATAGGTATTCTCACCATTTACTCTAATGTATGTGTGTATCTAGAAGATTCTACCGCTCTTGGATGGTAACATGACAATAACTGAGTATTCATTGAGGATTACAAACATTTATAGGTACATGATGGATATGGTTTGATACTAGTTCATCTGGGAATAGACTTTTTAGAGAGGTTTAAATAGATACATCTGAGCCAACATTATCCTGCTATAAATTCCTACTTATTATGGGGTTAAAAATGGGATTTTTGGGTCAAATGTTTCTGGGATGAGAAGTTACATATGACAGTTTTCATCAATGGGAAATGAGGAGTAGATACGTTAGCAGAAGGGAGACGATGTTAGTCTCACATACCTGGATGTGGGAGAAGTTTCAAGAGGAGGTCTTAGGATAGGGGATATATAGTTAAGGGATCACAAGGGGGGTCTAGTTAACCAAGAGAGAGGTGATTCCACCATGTGATGATTGGGGACATATCACTTGATATTTTCTGACACGCAGTATAGCTGATGAAGAGACTGTGGATGGGACATTGAGGTAGAGGTAGTGGTAGGAGAAGGTAGGTATTTAGGAAGAAATATGTGGTATAGTATATAGGATAATATATTAATTTTGTTGAAATTTCTACATGTTACTACCAACACAACCAGGTGGTCCACACTAAACTCATGGAGTTGGAGGATATGGGTGAGGAATGCTGCAGGAAGTCGAGGCTTATAACTGAGGGGATACAATAATAATTCATGTTATGATCTATTTATATAGTACATTAGCTATAGTACTAATAGAAACAAGTTATAGGTATTCCACTCTCGCCATATATATTATAAAGACTTAGATATTATGATTTATGTGTTGACTGGACCCTTATGCTTAGAGACTTATATTGGAGAAGACCTATATATCACACACTTATGCTGATAGCATGACCCCACTCTTGGAGGTGAGATTTTTTCTTGGGACCTCTTGGTATTAGTGTAAAGGTCTTATAATGTCATTCTTCGTATAGATTGGTTGTTTATAGTCCATTCATAGATTTACTATTTTAGGTGAAGGGCGTGGTGTGTCCATCGAGATGGAACTAGGTTCTCCTCTATTGTAGAAAACAAAACCCAGGTATCGTAGAATGAACTCATGCATAAGATGGTGTTGTTAATTACTCATCAATTGGTTAGACTAACCCAAGCTTTATTGGATGTTATGAGTTTTTAGTTTCATGTAGTTGTGAAAGAGTATGAGGATGCCTTCTTTAATGATGTTTTAGGTTTAACTCTCCACTAAGAGATAATCTTCTGTATTGATCTACACCCCAGGATGACGCCGATATCTTTGGAAGCATATCAGATGCCTTATGCAGAGATTTCCAATATAAGGGTGAAGTTGGAAGACATATAGAGGAAGGGATTCATGAGACTCATTATTTCACCCTGGGAAGACCCAATTTTTTTCCAAGAAGGAAGACAACAAATTGAGGTTGTGTGTGGAATACTACTGCTTGAATCAGGTGATTGTGAAGAAAAAGTATCCACTACTAAGGATTGATGACATATTTGATCAATTGAGAGGGGTACAATTGTTCTTGAAGACTGAACTCATATTAGGCTATCACCATCTATGAGTATGGGATGTGGATATAACGAATATGACATTAAGATGTCACTATGGTCACTATGAGTGCTTGGTGATACCCTTTGGCATGACAAACATCCCAAAAGTGTTTGTGGGACACATAAACTAGATCTTTCAACCTTTCTAGAATGGCTCATGGTATTATTTATCAATGATATCATTATGTACGTAGAATTAGTGGTGATCACATGAGAAAGATAAGGATAGTTCTAGTCATAATCTTAGAGAACCTGCTATATGGAAAGCTCTCAAAGTGATAGTTTTGGATTCAGGTAGTCCAATTTCTGGGACATGTTATCTCAGTAGATGGTGTGGGATAGTGTACCTAACCAAGGTGAAGGTAGGGTTATCTTGGTATCCTCCTAAGAGAAGGACGAAGGTACATAGATTCCATTGGTTGGTAGGCTATTACAGGATATTTATACATTCTTTCTCTAGGATATCAACACCCACGACATCTTGGACATGAGAGGGGTAGCCTTTCATGTAGACAGAGTAGTTATAGAAGGATTTTTAGCTGTTGAGGCAGAGTTTGATGATCACTCTGATATTGATATTACCAGAGGAGGGTGTCGAATACATATTGTTCAGTGATGTGTCCGGAACCAGGCTTGGTTAAGTACATATCTATAGGAAAGTGGTGATTTCATATGGTTAATTCAATTTGATACCATAGGATAAGTACTATATAACACATGATCATGAGTTAGTAGTGGTATTATTCACTTTGAAGATGTAGAGACACTACATGATGGGAGAACGGTTTATATTTTACTCCAATCACTAGATCCATAAGTACAGATTATTGAATAAATATCTTAACATGAGGTAATGGTAAAGGATATAGTTACTCTATTATTATGGAATCAAAACTTTATGCACAATGGAGAAGGGGAACATGGTAGAAGATTCTCTCAGTATGAGATCATGTTTATAATTATTCAGTGAGGCATCAAAGGAGTTTTCTTCAGCTCTCCTTAATTATCATTTATAGATGGAGATGGAGTATCTTACCTTCATTCAATGGTTTTCACACCTCCACTCATACAGAGAGTAAGGGAGAAAAACTCAGGCATGTTGACTGCGAGACATTACGTGCATAGATATCCATAGGACATGCTCTTGATGGATATTCAAAAAGTTGTGGAGCATGTTATTGTTTTTAGTGGTCGAGTGGTGGTACTAGTGATGTTGCAGTAGGAGGTTCTAGGAGAGTTTCACACATCTCTTTTGGAGGTACATCCAGGTGATTAAAATATGTACAAGGACCTATGCTATCAGTTTTCGTGGGATAGGATGAAGAATGGAGTTACAATGTTTGTCTCTTGATACCTTACATGTTAAAAAGTGATGGATGAGCACAATGTTCCAGAGTGTTTAGATGAACCCCTTGAGGTTCCATGGTGGAAGTGAGATAAAATATATATAGACATTGAAATGAAATTACCACATAATTATAGGGGAAATGATTCCATTTTTGCAATCAAATACCGACTCACAAATTAATCTTAGTTACTTTATATACGAGAGAATATATTAGTAGAGATATTGGGACACCTCTACATTTATAATATAATCTGACTCCATGGAATTAAATCGATGATTGTTTCTGATTAGGATGATCTCATTACTTCCTAGTTATGGAAGGGATTACAGGATGATTTTGGGACTTACTTACACTTGAGCACAACATTTAACCCATAAACCAATGGCCAGAGTGAGTGAACAATTCAAGATATTCAAACGGTTAGTTTTCATATTGGATTTTGGATGTAGATGGGAGGATCACCTACCACTGGTAGAGTTTTTATAAAACAATAACTATCATTCCATCATTGGTATGGAACCATTCAATGCATTCTATGGGTGACCATACAGGTAACCACTTTGTTGGGCTAGCCCAATAGAGTCAGAACACATGTGCCCAGAGTTAGTGAATGCTGTAATAGAGATGGTTCAGATCATCCAGAAGCAGATGAATACTACACAAATCTATCAAAAGTCTTATTTTGAAAGGTGAAAAAGTCCTTTTGAGTTCGTGGAAAGAGACCTTGTGTTCATATGAGTATCACTTTGATGAGGATTATACATATTGTTTTGAGACATGAAGCTATCTCCAAGGTTTATAGGATCTTTATAGATACCACTTAGAGTTGCTGAGTTGGTTTAGCACATGAATCTACCATCGTAGTTAGAATAGATAGAAAATTTTATCCACATGTTGCAGCTAAGGAGGTACATACCTAGCCTAACACACATTATCAACCTAGGTGAGATGGACATCGAGGATAGAGTGACCATTGTTGAGTACCCAATAAATATTGAGGATGAAAAAGAGATGATCCTTCATGGGTGATTGATTACATTGGTGTGGGTCCGGTGGAAGCCTATGAATATCAATGAGATAACTTGGGAGTGGGAGGATCATATTCAAGCTCAATACCCTCTTCTTTTCTAGTATCCTTTTTTATATTTTTGTGGATGTCAATCCCCAAGGTGGGGATAATGTAATTAATTGGATTATTGATGTATTATATTTAGTTATTATACAGATTAATTTCAAGCCTAGGTACTGATATTATGTGTGATCCCAAGTATCTATGTGCCCATAAATTTTGTTAGAGTTATATTAAATATGTTAAATATCACACACACATAGTTCTCATGAAATGTAGAATAAATTCTAAACAAGTACCCAGATCAGAAATCAAAGGGATCTATTGGAAATTGAATGATATTTTTAAACTAGGAAAGATGTAATATTATTTATTATGGGTAGTCTTTGGAAAAGTCTTCGCAGGCGCAGAAATGAAAAAAATATTTAAAATAAAATATTTAATTTTATCTTCTAAACTACGTAGTTTACTCATCTTTAAATATATGATCGTGGATAAATCCCAGGATTAGCCGCATAACCTTGGTGGAACTGGAAGAACATTGGAGAGAGAATTGAAAAATCCTCTTAGATGAATGATAGTGGATCATGGATTGACGATCGACAAACATCAATTTTGAAGGATCTCCCCAACAAACACGATGCAGCTTTGTTCTTCATCAACGATCGATCCAAATCATAGAATGGAATGTGTTTTAATTTATTTCACCCCATTATTTATTTCTATGATGAAAGTGAATCAATAAATGAATGAATTGATTCATAGATCATGCATATTATGGTTTGGGATTACATTTGCAGGGTTTTAATGAGAGATTAATCATTGTGAGTATTTTTTTTCGATTATCTTTCTAATGAAAACTAATCGATGTCTAAACGAACATCAATCCTTGTTCAACCATCTCTTTGGATCTTGTTATTTTGTCTCCCAATTCATCATTCATTGTGGGTGTTATTCATTTGGGCCACGACTCGACACATCCTGGACAATCAATCAATGAATTCCCGATTCATGGTATGATGATCTGATATCATAGATTTGAGATCAACATATCACAGTGGAGGAGAAAATTTGGAGACAGAGTGATTTAAATGATGATTGGTACCCAAATTTATGTTCTTATATATTATTTAGTGTGGAATTAAGAACAATGATTTGAACCATTTTGAGATATGATATGATGATGAAACACATTGTTTGATGATGGAACAACTTGGAAGAGCTTAGATCATCATTTTCATGGGGGACCGATCACCAGATCGACGGATGGAGGCACTAAATAAAATGAAAAATAAATATAGGTTTCTAGAAAACCACGATCAACAGGTAGTGTAATCCGAGATTACACAACATGTGGTTCCCCCATACAAGAGTCTAGGGTTCTGGGTAAGAAGAAGGTATCACACATCATTTGTCTAGGCCTACATATCCTGTGGTCCTAGCCCGGTGACATTAACATATATTTGGGAAGTGCATGGACATAGTGTATACTACACGGCCAACCTATATGGTGTGTACCCATCCACATAGACACAAGTTGTACCAATTACATGGGCTAATCCGTGTATTGGTATATAAACATGGGTACACAAGATGAAGCTATGTGCTAATACACATGTAGACTACATGGGAAATCTACATGCCATGTCGTACTACATGGACATGGTTTAAATGATATGGGATATTTATATGGGTAAAATCTAGGATAAGGGAGAAGGCGTGTAACCCTTCTACATGTTGTTTACTCTTTATTACATGTCTTAGATCCATTTTCCTCCATATATTTGAAATGGATCATTAGGTTTTGTTCCCGTTATCCATTCCAAAAGGTTAGTATAGATCATTTCCTACTCTTATAATAATGATTCATTTAGTTGGACAACCAAGATAAAGTTGTTGTAATCCCCCTGAGAGGACAAGAGTGAGATCCGATATTCATATTAGCTACCTAGGATTATTTCTAGGTATCAAAAATACCAATATTACCAGGAATCTATTCTATAATTAGAGGGTTAATCCAGATTGATTTGTCGATATCAACCCATAGACATTACTATGATTCTTATTTTTATATCATATTCTATTCAGATATATCCACATATCATTCTCACGATGAGACCCGATGAGTAGTACCTCTCAAATGGATGTCATCAGTGATATCAGACTGAGGATTGTGTTCTCCCTGACGAGTGCTTAATGAAATCTCCAAGATGGGATCCTAGGCTTGGTCTACATTGATTGCAGATTACACATAGAGTGTTATTATTTATTTAGTATATATTGATATTCCTCATATATGAAATGTATATATATACTTTTGTAGAGATGAATATATTTTTTATATGTTTTTTGGTTTTGGGGTGTCCTAATTAGTATATTTATACTCACCCATACATAGAATTTTCTCACATTTGACTTGTATTGTGAAGTTGGTAGACCTTTTAGAAGAGTCCCAGGAAGATCAGGATAAAATGGTGCTCAGTGAGGCCATAAACTGAGTTATGTTCCTTCAAGTTTCAGACAGCAGTCCGAGGACCTTTACTTCCATATGGTACTTGTGTTATAGACTTCTTTATGGTGGGACGGTATTTGGCCCTTATTTAATTTATTTACTTCTTGTCCAAACCTTGTTGTGGGATTTAGATGTTGGAATGCATTTTTTGTTTAATTGTTTTTTACATTTCATCATTTTTTGGGATTAGATAAGTGTGCATATGTATAGGTACTTAAGTAATGCCTCCCATGTTAGTGATATGCCTACTCGGTTCTAGTAACCAACACCTAGATGATTAATGGTGGGCTTAGGGAGTCTCAATATAGACCTCGATTGGATGTGTCATGAAATGTATTCCAAAATTTCCAATTGATCATGATATTTAATGTTTTATTTGATGAAATTCTGTCATGGGGATTATGATTCAAATGATTTCTAGGTAGTAATGATTTATTACAATATCTCATCATTATCCTGGATTATTTACGATTAAGTCTCTATTTGGGGAATTGAATAATATTTATATATTGAACCAAATATAATTTTATCCTCCTTTAATTTGTGAAAATTTTATACTCTCTATTAATTATTTCTTTTAAGTACTCAAGATACATAAATATTGTTTTTATGGAATGATGAAATCATTTTATATACGGTCAAGAATGTTATCTTCCATTACCATGTTTTCATTTATTTTTTTAGAGAATGATTTTTTATTTTACTATTATTATTTATAATATGTTTTACACATATTTGAATTTATATAAAAATGTTTCAAAGTATTATTCATATCATTTTCCCAAATTGGTATTTTTTTTAATTTTTACTAAAAATGAGAATGAGGTCATTGTTTTAATTTAATTTGAATAAATGGAATTTCCAGACATCAGGATTGATCAATTATTTGGAGGTTAATTTACAATATAGCGTGTTTATTTTACAAGAATTTGTTTTCCAAATATTATTGATATATTAATTAAAACAATATTTTCTATGTGAGAAGTGTATTTTCATCAAAAAATTTAAAACATCCTTTAATGGAATTTATATAAATCAATGAAAAAAATCATCTATTTAAATTATGATACTCTAGGAAAATTTTGTAATTATTCTATCATTATTGGTTCCCTATATATTTTAGGACCATTATGGATGGGGAAATAGTTGAAATTCTATATACTAGTTATTCCACTTCAAAAAATTATTAATTATCAAGGCATGTTGATTAAGCGATATTATTTATCCATTTGATGAACTAATTTGAATTTTTATGTTAAGGGTGAGTCTCAGAACTACTTATCCACTTGATTAATTAGTAAATTGCATGAGAAAAACTAGTTTGGGTATTTGGTGGATGTTTTACTTGTTTATATAATATGTATAGGAAAAAAGGAATTGGTATATTGTTTATAAATTCATGGCATGATGCCTAAATTATATGCTTATGATGTCTAAAATTATTAATTCCATAATTTTCAAATAAGTTATTGATTTCCTTGTGACTATTTTAATTATTATGATACTTATGGATAAATTTCATGATCATGTGATTATTTGTATAGAATTATTTCGTCATTACTTATTCTTGACATACAATTCTTCATTATCTAGTTATTGACTAAATGAAAACAAACAATTATTTTCCTCTCCATGTTAGTTAAAATTATTTATAGAAGGTAAATTATATTATTGAAACCCATTTATAACTATCTGAGCTCACTCCTTTCTAAGTCTACATCCCCCAAGATTCTATTAAGTGTACTAAAATTGATATTCTAGTATATAATAGAGTGTATTATGTTGTTCTCAAATAAAATTATTTTTTATTTTATTATTTCAAATTATTTTGCGATTTAAGTATGTATATTTATTTCCATGTCTACTAATACATTCATTACTTTTGGAAGAGATCAATTGTATCTATTTCCATTGTAATAAAGACACCACATACTCTGTGATACTATAGTTGGATTATTTACAGTTTTTAGTAGTGAAATTTTAGTACAAACAATGGTAAATATATTTTGGAAAAAAAAACAATTAGATAATATAATCCTCTAATATGATTTAGGGTTAATCCTATCTATTGAATTTTATCCTAATGTTTTAGAAATGTAGGGATGATGTGGTTTTACTAGAAACAAATCCCATATGGGATACTATAACTTGTTTTGGTTTTGGAATGCATGAATTTAGTTGTAATTACACAATAAAGAGTTAGTCCAACATATCTTGACCATAATTCTAGTGCATAGTGGATTTTCCCTTACTACACACCTAGTATGACACTCCCAAGGGATATGCCAGGGTCAATCGACATTATCTTTATAGAAAATTATGATAAATGAGAATGTTTCCTATAAAAACCTATTATATGAAATTGTAATATGGAATAAACATAATGTATATTATGATGATAATTACAATGTTTATCATAAAATTAAAGGAGTAGATAACTAATTTGATGTGTTTTGTGAAGGATGATTAATGTGATTAAGGATATTTTGGGAGACATTTATGGGAATGCACTTTGGTTTCAATAATTTTTTAGTGAGAAGGTTATTTTATGATTAATGATTTTATATTTTTTGGAAATAATTTTAATTTTATTTGTAATACTTATGATTAATATGATAATTAGTGTTAATGTAATAATATTTATTTTAGATTATGTTTTTTGGAAAATATAATTTATATAGAAATCCATAGTGGTTAAATTGTTATTTCATTATTAATGTTATTTTTCTGGTGTTTATCATTTTTTTCAAATAATTATTGTAATTATATTAATATTGTTCTTGAAAAATGATAACCGATATACCGATAAACAATCTATCACATCTAAAATTATCATCAGGATTGTACCCTAATTCAAAGTGAAATAATTGTGAATTCCCTACCATTGACATACGTAATGTAATGGTTAGTATACTTTTTTTATTCAAAAAATTATATTTATAAATTTTAGTTTTAATTTTTTAATTTAATTATAGGAAGAAATTTTTTTTATTTTGTGGATTTTGAGATGAATAATTATATTTCAGGAGATTTCTTTTGGTATAGGCATATTAAACCATTAGGTTTAGCATAAAATAATATGTGGGAATTAATTTAAAACGTTTTTTTAGATTTATGATATAGGATATGGTATAAAATTTATATAAAAACATTATTTAATGTCAATTTAATTGGGTTTTTTTGGGATATATGGTTATTTATTTTTGAAATGATTTATGTTAATCCTATGATTTAATTTTTGAATTTTGGAGAATAAGGTTTTAATCCATTATATAAAGGTTAATGAATTTTGGGTATTAGAATATATTATGATAAATCTTTTTAGTAATGAAAATAGGAATATATTTTTATTATTTTGTGTATTATATGACCCATTTAATGTTTTCATTAGTGCTATAGGAATGAATATTTCATCTTCGAATCACATGTTTTTGAGAAAAAAAATGATGGCATTGGAAATTTATTAAAGTATGAAATTCCCATTATCTAGTAGGTATATATACTTCCATTCATAATCTTGAAGGTAATGTAGTCCCTCAGATTTTGGAAAAGGATCATCCAATAAATGTTTTTATCATGTTAGAATAATTTTCAATGAATTGATTGAATTTTCACCCATTATCAATTTATTACTTTGTGGAAATTAGCTTTCTCAAGACCATGTTCTTTATCAATCTATTATATTAATTTGAAGTTATTTCTGTATACTATGTCTATAATATAACATTCCAAAAATGTTCCCCTAATATAGGAACCCAACTATGTGTTATTTCAAGAACCACTATCCTTATCACATCCCATTTTAAGAAGATAATTTATTATCCCACTATATAATATGGGGTTTAAATAAAGGTATTTTCAAATATTAATATTATAGTGACCATGATAAAATTCTAAAGTCATAATTTATTTAATGTGGGGAGAACCTAAAACCGTAGAAAGATAGATTAAATTTATAATATGATCGATAGCATATAGAACACACACCATCGAGCTTTATGAGAATTGAGATATATTATAATAATATAATTATTTAATTGTAGGGTACGAATATGAGAAAAATACTTATGAGATATATGTATAATGATCCTACCCAATATAATTGTATTGATTAATGATTAGGAAATGAGAACACAATTTTTAGTGAATTCTTTTTATGATTAAAAATAAATTTTTGTTTAAAAATGATTTTATTTAATTTGTTGTGTGTGGATATTATAATCAATTTCATACATATTTGGTATTTTATTTTTTAAAATTAATCTTATTTTTGATATTAACATATAAAAATTAACATATAGTGAAATTTTGGGATTTTTCTAAAATGAATAGTGAAAATACTTCTTTTTAAATATCTAATTTATTTTCATTAATTCATGTAATGTAATAATAATTAATTTTTTATTAAAGTGAAATATAAACAATTTTAAATAATTACATAAAATTGAATATGAAATTTGTATTATTCTTATATATGTCAATTTTTATGGTTAAATATCCCTTTTTTTAAAAAAATTAGTTCAGTTTGTTTTACACATTTATATTAAAATTGATTTCATATAAATATTGAGATTGAAAAATAAAATATGGTTAAAATATTTTGAATCATGGGGTTGAAATTTTGTAACCATGGTAAATATTTATCACATCAAATAGGATAAAATGGGTAAAAGAGGGTTATAATAATGAGATAAGATCTCAAAATCATCCAACCACATTCCATTATTTAAATGGAAGAAAACAATCAACCAAGTCAATATAAAATTTAAATTTTTGTTATATTGGGGCTGTTTTTACTTTATAATGACATCTATAATATTTTATATAAGGTAAATTCAAAAATGTTACTAATTTTTTTAAATTTCATTTATATGTTTACATAAGGATGATTATTTTTATAAATTAATATAAAAGTTCATTTTGAACATGAATAATTTATTTTTATTACTTGAATATATTTATTAATTTTATTAATGATATAATTCCCTTAAAAAACAGGACATTGACAATGTTCTTTTACAAGGAGTGGAAAAATCATGTTAATTATTTAAAAACACAAAATGTAATATTTTTTAGTGATTTGTATTTAAAAATGAATTTTATATATTAATATGCAATTTTATGGATGTATTAAGTGTTTATATTTAAATAAATTTCAATCTTGCTGCCTTCAATGTCAAATTAAATGAAATTTTTTCAAAATCAAGTTGATGATATTTTATGGAAATTTATATGTTATTAATTTATTTAGAAATGATTAATATAATGAAATATGATTATAAGGAAAAATAATGGATAATAAATATCACCCCTTTTAAATTAATGTGTCAACTTTTACCTTATAAAGAAAATTATAACCCTTTAAGATTGTAAAATTCATTAACATAGTTAAGGTAAAAAATAAAGAATAAAGGTGTTAATCCAAAAGATAAGAGTTAAAATTACCTAAAAACAATTTTAAACAAAACATTTAGGTTTTATATGAAACATAACTATATAAAACTTGAATATGAATCTCTTTAGAGTTATTTTTCCATGAATTATACATAATAATAATTTAAAACACTGAAAAATTTCAAGTGTTCCACTCAAATCAATTGTTAATTTACACAACCATCCTATCTTATTTACAAAAAATTGATCAACATATATCTAAAAAAACATTCCAATTATCTTCTAAAATTACATTTCCATGAATTAGAGTTTCTAGTCACCATGAAAGAAAACAATCAAAGGTCCTTAATAGTGGACGTAAACGAATTGTTCATGAATAATAGGTAACCATCATTACTAACTATTTCAAATTTATTTATTCTTCTAATTCTTACAAATATATTGTAACAAATATAAATTAATAAATATAGTATCAAAAATAATTTGTGATGTTATTATTTTTAGGGTAAACCTATTTATATTACTTTTCCTTCCAATGAAATGTAAAAACATCGCAATTTATTACATACGACTTACTGTCTCCACATAATGGTGTAATAAATTTTTTCATACAAATTATAATTTCACAGTTATAAAGGTTCAAATAATGATAATATATGACATTTTTTATATAATTATCGTTTTATAGATATTATATATCATTTTGTATTTCAACTTTTATATATTAGAAAGTAATAAGGTCACTCATGCATATGTGTGGAGTACAACCTCCATGAAACAATTTGATTCATTTTCTTTTATTCTATACAAGGATTTTAAGAAGTATATATTTAATGAATATATAATATAAATTTGATATTAAACATATTAAATAAAATTTAATTATTATATATCTTTCTTTTCTTCCATTCGTTGAAAAGTGAAAAAACCAATCTTTTATATGTACGACCTACTAACACTATGAAATGTTTAAATCATTTATCCATATCCAACATTCATCTATGATTATAAATATAAAAATAATAAATATAAATTATACTTGTATAATTTTTATAATTCAAGATATTATTGAAGCATGATTATTAAAAAAGGACCGAATTTACTAAACTAAAACATATATTAAAAATGAAACACTAAACCATCAAAATATATATTCCAATAGATAATTATTAATAAAAAAGTATTAAAATATTATAATTTGATCATATATGATATTATAGTAGTAAATAATGTTTTTTAGTAATTAATAAAATTTTAAAACCATTATAAATGCGGTTAAATCACATTCAAGAAATATGAAGATTAAGGTATTGGAATTTATCATAATTTCCTTTCATTGTGGAATATTTTAATGTTATACACCAAATTTATTTTTTATGGTGTGTATACATAACTTTTGAAATTTTTTATCCTATATCTCATTATATTCATGATAATAAATGTTCCATTTGAAGTAATCCATCATAGGGATTGTGATTTAAAAGTTATCAAAGTGGTAAGGGTTTATTTCATTGTCTTTTAATTTTTCAGAATTGACTATGTTTAAGTCTTTCTTGTATAAATTATATTATCTATATATAATAAATCCAATTTATTACTCTACTTCTTTTTATTTATAAATTTTTTTTATAGTTATTTCCACCTTTTATATACTCAAGAGAATGAAATCATGTTTTAAAGTAAAATCGACTTTGTTTTCTAATTGTTTTGGAACTTTTTACCTCCATATCCTTATACTCATTAATTGTTTTATTAATATTTATAATTAAATTCTATTATTATTTAATATTTTTTTTAACAATTTTTTTAATATCTATAGACATGATTCAAAATAACATTCTTATCATTTTTGAATGATTTTCGTTTATACTTTACCCAAAAATGTGAATGTATTTTATATTTTAACATACATAACATGAATGGAATTTCATACCACAATTATCATTAAATTCTTTTAACCACCCATTTAATGTTTCCAGGGTTATCATCATAGAAAATATTTTACCTAATACTTTTTATTTTTAAAAGATAATATCAATGTGAAAAGTTTATATTCATAAAAAATGTTCTAAATAAAATTATAATTGTATTTAAATTGATCAACATCAAAACCTATTTTAAATAATATTTATACGTTGGGAATATTTAGTAATAATTCCATCATTATTGTCTATCTGTACAGTTAATGATATGTTTTTATTGGGGATGTATTGACTTTACATATGTTAGTTTTTTCAATATTAGATGTTTTTTATTAATAATTCATGTTGATTAAATTTTATTGTTTATTCATATGATGAATGCATTGAATATATTAAGTGAAAAGAAGATTACATAACTAGATATCCGCTCGATGCATCATTAGGGATCATGAGATAGTTTTTTTGGGTATTTATATTATTCCTTACCTATATATGTATAATTTCTTAGCCCAAGGCCTTGAGGATAAATTTATGTTATCATGGGATATGACCTTGATTATATTATTATGATGTCAAAAATTATTCATTCCATCATTATAAAATTAGTATTTTATTTCCATGTGATTGTGTTATTTTTTATAACATCCATTGATATGTTTCAAGATCATTTTATTATTTATATAGATTGTCTGTTAATCTTTTGTCGCTGCCTTATTATTCTTCACTCTCAGGTAATTAATTAAATGGAATCTATTTTCTGTTATTTAACATTCTATATTGATAATTTATTATTTAACCAATAATATATATTCATTAAATATCCTGTATTGTAGTGACCCTAACCCCAATAACACATAGATGGTGTCTTCTATATTACATTATCATAAGTTACAATTAATATCATCTATATAGATCTAACCATTTAGTAGTCTGGGTAAACTAGATACATACTCAAGTATTTTATTGTATTTTAAAAAATTACTAATTTATTATGATTTAAATTATTCCCCCAAGAATATTCATTTATATAAAACATAGTAGACTTCAAGGATTTATAGAAAATGAAATAAATCCAGGGTGAGATCAAATGATCAGTATTGGTTAAGTATAATAGAAGTTATCATTAATCAATAAAGAATAATCAATACAAAAAGTTAAATAACTAAACAAAAATTCCATTAAAATAACTTTAATATAATAATAGATAATGCATAATCAATATGGAATGGGAAATACCTAAAAACATGCATTTTAATCAATAAACTATGAATTAAATGAATTTATAGATATTATCATCGTGTAAATATTATGGATAATAATAAAAAAAAATTATTGAAAGAAATTATTAGTTAATAGATATCATTTCTCAAGAAGAAGAAAATATCAACTATCAAGATCTATGATCAATATAGTTTAAAAATACTAGGTAAAAATCCATCTAATACCTCTATCACCAAGATCTATCCTCATGAAAGTTAAAACCTATTGGGTACAACCCATATAAATTAGCCAAATATTTTGTCTAACAAGACCCATCAATACATTAAAGGTATATATAATTTTTGGTCCCTGACCATCATTTAATTTCCAAATATTTCATTATATCTCTAATCATAAAATTAATTCACACGGATTATCCTTATAATAAAAAATATGTATTGAGTAAAGGAAACACATTTATCAATATTTCCCTAATTAATCAAATAACTATCAAATAAAAAACCCAATGTAAAAATGATATATAGTTTATGAAATAATCAAATATATTTTATAATAATATTTATATTTAATATATATATAATATACAATGAAAAATAATTACCAAAAATGAGTGTTTTAATATAAATTTAATAATCCAAAAAGAATGTGAGATTGTAAATGAACATTTACAACCTGGTAATTTTCAATTAAAATCACCTTAGATAATAAAATTCAAATTGAACCTTAAAATACCATTAATTATGAATTAATCATGATATAACATATCAAAGGATATGTATATAAACCACCTAAAAGTTAATTGGTTCATTATTACAAATAAGTATCAATGGAACATAAATTGAGATGAAATCCTTTACCTCATGTTTCATTTTATTTAAATGTGATTTAACCTCATATATAGTGGGTTTAAACACATCATTAACTTAAAATAGAACTAGGTTAATATTTATAATATTATATATTATCATTTTATAACATCTTATCAATAATTTATTAATAAGATTTTCTTTTTTTCATTGTTTTGGGTGTTAATTTACTTGTTTTCTCATGTACGTTTAACCATAAAAGATATAGCTCATACTCATATTATGTAATTACATTATATATATAATAATTATCATGAAATTTTAATCTAATTTTTATATTAATTTTATTTTTAAAGACAATCAAGAAAGATAGTTTTGAGAAATGAAATATATTACGATCATGGATACAGTAGGTTGTACGTATGCATGAGAAACGTTTCAATTTTTCAATGATCATTATGAAAAGAAGATATATAATATTTTAGCTTTAAAAAGTGATTAAAATATCCTAAAAACCATATTATTAATTTAAAATTATTATATATATATATTTATATCTTCCATGTGGTGTGGTGATGAAAAGAGAGTCACAACGTTTCACAAATGTGATAGTCTACACGTACACGAATGATGTTATAATTTTATAGTTTAAGAAATAAAATTATATATTATATTTTAATAATGGTAAATATTTCATTAATATCATAATTATTCCATTTATAAAACATATTTTTATTAAATTTATTCTTATTACCTTCCATGTGTAGCATTATTGAAAAACGATTCACATTGCTTTGAGAGGAGGTGGCCCACCATACACTTGAGCAATGCAATCATATCCCCAATAGAATGAAAATAAAAAATATATATATAATATAATTACTACATAGGTATAATTACCTAATAAATATCATATATATACTTTATATCTATCATTTTACCAAACCATGAGAGGTGGAAATGGAAATAAATAATGACATATGATCATGGGGTGGTTGTCCACCTCACAAATGAATAATGATTTTATAACCAATTTGATTGAATTGGATATAGTTTCAGGTAATTCCCTTGAAATAAATAAATATATATTGTGAAATAGCCTTGGTACCCAAGTAACATGATAACTAAGACAATCATGACAATTCTTGAAGGGTGTTCCTGATCCCCAAGAGTCAACGAATAGAACTTAACATCATAAAAAATGAAAGATGGAATTATTTGGATTCTAAAAATGTGGAATAATTAAAAAAAATAGTTTTAATACGAAAGAAACTACACTGGGAGAAATGTAACAAAATTAAAATACGTATAACATCCCAAATTAGTACAACCATGTACATGAAATTAGGAAAACTTCCCAAGTCCCAACTCAAATGCAACTCAATAAGTATATAGTTCAACGGTTAGAACAAAATCTAAGTGATTCCATTGCCATTATCAAACATTGACATACATCATGTAAAAAAACCTTAAAGAACTAGTAGGGTGTGAGCTAAATCATAGTTGTATTTCACCTAAATATTTGATAACAAGATGTCAATATCAATGTTACCGAATAAATTATTTCAATTTTAGGAATAACATATTTGGAATATCTAAATATTATTTATAAAAATCATGCATTACAATTAAAAAGATATAAATTCTTTAAAAATTCATGTTTCACATTTAAAATAAAATAAATAAATTTCAAATGATGTAATTTACCTTTAATCAAAGGGTTATTTACAAAAATGGAACTATTCACAAATTGGATTATATAAAAACTTTTATATAAAACAATTAATATAAATTGAAAGGGAAAGTAATACAGTTTACAAAAATGGAATTTGTACATTTAAATAGTAAAAAGAGAGAAGCATTGTCATATCCCTAATAAGGAATGTAAGTTCTAGGCTATAGGGACTCGACACTATGGAATGGAAAATATATACAGTCACCCCTTTGGTGCCAATTCCAAAAAGTACCCATCACCATCACCTATGGGGATGTGATGTGATTATATGATGTTTTAGAACATTGTAAGCCACAAAGTGCTATCCAAATAACACACTAACTACCATGTACTCACATGAGATCATATATCAAATAAACGATCGGAATATTATTTTAAGATTTCTTTAAATATAATTAAATCCCCTTCACTGTTTTAAAATTAAAATTTTCCTTTTGAAAACCATAATGAATTTTTAATAAAAAACATGACTTTTCACGAAGATGAAACCCTAAGGTTTAAATTAAATAATTTTTAGTCCATTTTTCACAATTAATGATTTCAAACCATTTCATGAAATTTCAAAATACATATTCACAAATCAAATTCAATAATTGAATTTTTTAATACATTACATCAATCTCAAAACAAACCACCAATTCAATAGAATTGGGGGTTTTCACAAATTTCAATCAAAATTTTTTTCTACAATCACATTCAAAATTATGATTGAAACAATTTATAAAAAAATATATTTTAAATTAAAAAATTCAAATATTACAAATTTCCATAACAAACCCTAATTTAATGGAGTTGGTGGTATTCCAATTTAATATAGAAAACCCATTTTTCTTAAAAAACCCAATTCAAGGGAATTGAATTATTTCCAATAAATCAATTAAAATACATTTTAAAAAAATCAAATAAACTGCATTTAATTCATACAATTTAACTTAAAAAATGAAAATTTTGGTTAATATAAATTAGACATCATAGTGGAACTATAAGGCCCCGACATTAAAACTTACATAATTATTGAATTAAATGAATAATTCACATTAAGGATCTTTTCAGGTTTAGAGTTTTAGATAATTAGGTCAAAACTATTACATCTCAAAAGATTACATAGTAAACACTTCTACTAAGTTTCCATAACATAAAAAAACATAAAAAGAAACATGTCTAGTTCCATGTTTTAGATAGGATGTCTATCCTTGATCCCATCCTTGACCCTATTCATCATTAAGTCCTGTGGAATAAATTTCAAAAACTTGGGATGAGCATAAAAATCCCAGTAAAGGATACACAAAGAAGGAAAACTGTTAGTTTTTCCAAAACAACAAGTAAACCATGAGTACTTTACCAAAGTAATACTTTTAACCTTTATGAAGTAGTAAAAACTCTTCACTGAATAAAAGACCATTACTTACCCTTTTGTAACCAAAAGATTTCCATAAAACCAAGGTAAAGATCACATAACATATAAAGGTAACGTGTGACAGAAACATACTTAAATGGAATAACCATACGGTGGACTTCCACACATACTTAATCGAATAGCCATACGACCGACTTCCATACCCAATGCATTGGAGGTTATAATGTAACCACACGTCCTTGTATTCACGGCACAACCCATCATATGGTTTATCACGTAACCACCCGTAAAATGTCCAAGTACCATCATTACACATAAAATATTGAAAATATAATCATTTCAATAACAAAATATCATTTTCAATCACAATAAGTAATTCCAAGATATTGAATTAAGCAATACATTTTCAAAAACCATTTAAAAGAGATTTTTGAATAAAAGTGTCCCATACCACTTTGAAGATTTTAATGGAATTATATTTTTAAAACATTAATGTCCATATAAATAAATACTGAAAACCATTTTGAAAACATGTACATTAAAGATATAGATTTTTAATAATGAATCTTTAAAACATTTAAAACGATATTTTTGTTAAAGAGTTTTTAACAAAATGAGAGACTCTTGAATACAAATAATCGCGGAATAACATTTAATCCGAGCTTTATAATATCATGAGAATAAATGGATTCATGATATAATATGTCAAAGGACATTATACACACCAAATAAGAGTGAATTGGTGCATAACAACAATTAAGTCTCAATGGGAATGTAAATTGAGATGAAATCCATTATAAATAGGGTATCCTTAAACTAAGGATAAATCTATCACATAATTATGTGTGATAAATAAAAATACACCCAATATAAGTGTATATTATGTGTGAAACAATCTAAGGTCATTCACACATATTCATAGGATTACATGTTCAAGAAGTACAAGTTGAACCCAAAGAAATCGAAATTGGGTTAAGATGTTCCCTTGTAAATATTCGACAGCCTGACGGCGTCACTTCAAAATTCAGAAAATTAGTCGATGAGAGTGTGAATGGTATCTCATCACTTGTACATAAACTTTACATAAATAAGGATATATAATAACATATCCCAACATAATAAGATGTAAATTAAAAGACATAACAAAAGAAGTCTTTTAAAAAGAGGAGGGTGAAAGTTCCCCTTACCGAGTTGGGTAACTTTCGAAACGTACACCCCATGGAAGAAGGGTCATACAATGAAGATGTAAATACCCATAAATTAAATTATACTACACAAATTGTATCATAATGGGAAGTACATACACCACTAAAAGGAAATAGTGTCAAACGTAGCCTAAATGTCACGAGAATAAAAGTGGGATGAAAAATCCCTTACGAAAATTCGGCAGCCTAACGGCGCCACATAAATCTTCCAAAAATGGATTGATGATATCAAATAGGAACTCTCATTATATGAACATAAAAAGTAAAGAATTAGGAATATAAAAGAACATCCCCAAACATATGAAATATGAGCTTAAAAGAAATGACATAAAAGAGAGTACTAAAAAAGAAAGAGAGAGGTTTGATCTCTTACGAAAATTCGGCAGCCTAACGGCGCCACTCAAAACTTCCAAAATGGATTGATGAGATAGAATAGGGTATCTCATCATATGAACATAAAAATTACAGTAAGAGTAATATAAAAGAACATCCCAATAACAAGAAATATGATCTTTTAAAGGAGTTACATAAAAGAGTGTACTTAAAAAGAAAGAGAGGAGTAGGATCCCTTACCTCAAGTCCAACTTGTCTTGTTCGTTTCATTATATTGCTGAATAATAAACCTTGGTCAATTTATAATTTCTTAAGGAACTCCTATAAAGATTATTTTTTAGTTAATATCACATATTTTAATGTTATAATAATTAGTTAATAATACGAGTTCATATCAGACGTTTGTTTCGATGTTTGGTACATGAGTCAAAAATGAACTTGTTTGAAAAATGATTGTCCATGTAGTTATAAGTAAATAATTTCCAAAATAGTATTAATGATTAAAATATCGAATATATCCAGTACATTTTAATTTTATACTATTCCATCTCATTTGGAGATAAAAAATGAAAAGCACCGTTCATGGAGATGGTAGGCCGTACGTATGCTTGAACACTACTTTCATTTTTTCTTTGTCATATTAATGGAATTAAAACAAAATGAGATATATATATATATATATATATATATATGTTATAATTCCAGAATGATATCCATAATTTAGATGTAATATATTACATATATATCCATTATATATATGTACTTATAATAGTACATAACATTTTGAGATAATAAATGAAATGTACCGTTCATGGAGACAGTAAGCCGTACGTAAGCATGAACGCTACTTCCATTTATATTTCACATTATATGGAATTAAAACATAATGATACATAATATTATTTTAATTCCAGTATGGTATCATATATAATATCATTAAATATATCCTTTATACGTACCACATATGGTATTAACGAATCAAATCACTTTGAGGGGGCGGTAGTCCGCACTTCCTTAAATGAAGATATCACGTTTACCCATATTGGAAACCAAAAAGGTTTGCCATAAATGAAAAATACAGAATCTTAAGTAAAACATAAACATATTATATATCATATATAAATATAGTGTCATATTAATGGCCACCTTTGAAGGTGTTAGAAGAATGTTGAACAATCATCGTTTCGTGAGGCAGAAAATTTCCAACCACAGAAACAATATGTTCTTTAACCATTAGACGAAGGTGTATGTAATTTTAGCACTAATACTTATTATAAAAACATCCTATTATATTTAATATACTTTAGTTGTTACAAATTAAATTAATAAAAAGAGTTTAGGGGGTTGGAGAAGCAAAATAAAACAAAATGACTCAAGTGAAGACATTACCTTAAAATCGGGTAACTCCCTTTGGTTTGAGCTAAAAGGAATCCTTGGGAAGACTTCTTCACAACTTGAGGCTTCAAGGAGTTATAGAGGGATGTGGAGAGACAAAATGGGTAGGGGTTGGTAGAGCCAAAGGCTTTGGAAGTGTGGGTAAGGAGGTAGAGGTGGGGGCCTTTTATAAGAGGATAGGAGGGGAACTCTTGGAATGTAAAGAAATGTTACTTTATTTTAGAGTGAGTTTCGGATTTTAATGGTCCCACATTGATTTGTTTTGAGTATAAGGTGATAAAGGTTTTAAATCCACCCATCCAATAGGTTTTGGACATGTGTAGGTCCTAGATTTTACATTATCTTTCCATTTTATTTAAATCGTTAAATAATGAGGTCATCACTGCATCATCATGATGTCATAAATAATTTAATTTATTTAATGTCTAAAAATTATAAAAAAATATTATGATGTAGGAAATATTTTTATCTTTCCAATGACTATTTATAGTCAAAAATATGACTTGTATAACCCCATGTAATTTTTTTTTAGTAAAACATTTCATGTTTGTGTCATTTTTACTTTAACATTAAATAAAAAGGTATTATGTCATTTTCCAACCAAAGTGGATCCATGGGGTCCCCAAGTTGACCCATGGATTTTATTGGTCGGCCATGACACATCCATTGAGGGTAGGAAATGTGTCTAGGTCATTTAATTTTATTAAAACATTATTTTTACCTTAAACTACACTAATTACCTCTAATCACGATTAAAAACTTAATAAGTTACTATTAAACAAAAAATTATTTTAATCACATTGAACCAAATTTTACATCATAATGACAACCATGTATGTTGTATTTTTTAAATTAAAAATACAATGATGGAAAAATTTTATTTAAACAGAAAATCAGTTTTTATAAGTACCACTTAGTGGTTTCACTATTCATAAAAAATTGATGTTTTTCAGAAAATTACCAAAAATTCATCCTAAGCTATATTTGATATTCCGAATTCAAAAATGATGTCTATTTTAAAAAATTCAAAACATATATGTTTCATTAATTAATTTAATAATTAATTCCCGCTGTCAAAACAAATAGTGTGTTTTTATGAAACAAAATGTATCAAAAGATTAACACTAGTTTAAGTCCGATTTCAACGTGAAATTAATTCCAATCAACACTATTGGATTAAATGGTAAAAATATATTATAATTTCACTTTAAAATCAATTCAAAAGATAATATAATCATATAAATAAAATAGATTAGAATGAGGTTTTGAATTAAAATACAACATTTTTCACTATTCATTAAAAATTGATCTTTTTCGGAAAAATACCAAAAATTTACATGAAGTAAATTTTGATGTCCCGATTCTAAAGAAGAATTTTATTTTGTCAAATATAACACATAAGATTGTCAAAAAGTGGAGTTAAAAGAGGTTCTCCATCAAAAGGCGGTTAATCGACCTTTTAATGAATATTAGAATGTTTACGCTTAAAATTGGATTCAATCGCATTATTAATCCTCTAACATTTATTGCAAAAAGTAAAAATAGTTGAAAAACATATTTAATCATTTTGTAGGTAGTTATGTTCATTCACGCCATTACAACAGCCAGACGTTAACTACTATTTAAAATAATATTATTTTATTATTACTGTTCAACGTAAGATTCCCAAGAAACTCGTTGTTGCGTGTGGGGTACGCCATCGATCATAGCGTCCCCTTTAAAGTAATATTAATATTTTATTCAAAAATATGGATAAATGTGAAAATTTCATACTCTTTATTTACCTGGGTTGTTACATCCTTCCCCGCTTTTGGGAATTGCGTCCTCACAATTTTAAAATTGGGCTTGGAACCATCCTTGAAAGTCCCACATCGGAACAAGATTCGGTAAAACAATCAGTTTAAAATAAAGATAGAGAAGTATAGAGGTCACCCATGTTAAGCCATACTAGGATTCCAAGTATGAAAATATGTTCATGGAGGAAAAAAACAAAGGTTCATGTTCTGATGGAGAGTGCTACCAAACATGTCTAGGAGAAAGTTAACAACAATAAAATCATAAACTTGTGATGGGTTAAACGGTATTAGATTCCCCAGTAGGAAAAGTTAATAGACAACATTTTTGTTTTAAGTTACTTTTTATTGAGGAATTTATTCATAAGGAAACATAATCACTTATCATGTTGACTTTCAACTTTTATTGGATTCCTTACACAAACTCATATTTTCTCCAAAAGACGAGTATTTAGGAAGACTTGTTCACATTAAGAGTACTATAATCAACTTCTAGAGAATCACCTAATCCACAAAAGAGAACTATATACTTCCCATATCTTTATTCTTTAACCAAAACCAAAACCAAAAAGGTTAGTACAAGATCAGATAATCCAGAAAAGGATAACCCTTTAAAAAAGAAAATCTATTCTTAATCTCTAAAATTTGTCCAACAAAACCCAAAGTTCAATGAGGACCATTTGATAAACAATTTGTCCATAAAATTCTTAAAAGTAAACCTAACTTTGATTGAAACCCAAATATTTGAAGGACTTAGTCACATAGTGTTCCAAGGTACAAATTAACATTTATCTCCAAATAACATCTGTTGCTCTTAAATTCTCATATTGAAAAGTAATTAACATAATCACATATCCTCGATGATAGGTTAATAATTTCCATAGATAACAAAAAATAAAATTACTCTTGATTCCTAAAATCATGTAACTAAAAAGAATCAGTCAAACTAACTAGGGACTTCACGTAGTCCAGTGGTAGGTGATAAATACCAGTCGCACTTTGGTTGTGGGTTCGATTCCCATAGCTTTGTCCAACGCGACGGGTTGTCACACGGTCCGCATGTTGTCCTTTTTCCAAAACTACATAATTCTTAAAACATTCCCCAAAACGAGATAAAATCTTCAAAAATAATCATAACATATTATAACATCAAGTTTATCTCATGCCTTACATTTTCCATCATAACATAAAATAACCCATTATTACCTCAAAAGTATGGATCATATAAACTCTAATGGTTACCTTTATAATTATTACCTGAACTTCCACATCGATTGGTCATCTTGTACATGATGCATTACAGATCATACCAAGGTTCAAGTGGTTGATCATGACTCCTTGATAGTTGGTTTAGAACATCCACAAGTTTCCTCATTGAATCCCCCATTTTATCTAGTATCTTAATCAGAGAACCACCACAGTTTCCTTCAAACCTGTTGTCTCTTTGGTTCCTGCTAGATCCATCCATTCACTAAAAATAGAAATGTCAGTGTGAGTATATCAAAAAAACCATCATGTACTAATGAGGAAGGTAAACACTAAAATATACTTACTCATTCACTTTATCTAAAACCAGGACTCTTTCAGAAATCCTAACCATTATGGTAATGTCACTTATGCTTAGAGGATACCCTAACCTCTAAAGTTATCTAAACCGACCTTTGATACCAACTATAAGGCCCCACCCTTAAACCATACTTAATTATTGAATTAAATGAATAATTCACATTGAGGATCTTTTAAGGTTTAGAGTTTTAGAGAATTAGGTCAAAACTATTACATCTCAAAAGATTACATAGTAGACACTTCTACTATGTTTCCATAACATAAAAGAAACTTAAAAAGAAACATGTCTAGTTCCACGTTTTAGATAACATGTCTTTCCTTGATCCCATCCTTGACCCTATTCATCTTTAAGTCCTGTGGAAAACATTTCAAAAACTTGCGATGAGCATAAAAAGCCCAGTAAAGGATACACAAAGATGGAAAACTGTTAGTTTTTCCAAAACAACAAGTAAACCATGAGTACTTTACCAAAGTAATACTTTTCACATTTATGAAGTAGTAAAAACTCTCCACAGAATAAAAGACCATTACTTACCGTTTTGTAACCAAAAGATTACCATAAAACCCATGCAAAAAACACATAACATATAAAGGTAACTTGGGACATAAACATACTTAAATGGAATAACCATACGGTCAACTTCCACAGATACTTAATGGAATAGCCATACGGCCGACTTCCATACCCAATGCATTAGAGGTTATAACTTAACCACCCGTCCTGGTATTCATGGCATCACCCGTCATATATTTTATCACGTAACCACCCATAAAATGTCCAAGTACCATAATTACACATAAAATATTGAAAATATAATCATTTCAATAACAAAATTTCATTTGCAATCACAATAAGTAATTCCAAGATATTGAATTAATCAATCCATTTTCAAAAACCATTTAAAAGAGATTTTTGAATCAAATTGTCCCATACCACTTTGAAGATTTTAATGGAATTATAATTTTAAAACTATAATGTCCATATAAATAAATTCTGAAAACCATTTTGAAAACATGGAAATTAATGATATAGATTTTGAATAATGAATCTTTAAAATATTTAAAACGATATTTTTGTTAAATATTTTTTAACAAAATGAGAGACTCTTGAATAAAAATAATCGCGGAATAACATTTAATACAAGCTTTAAAATATCATGAGAATAAAGGTATTCATGATATACTATGTCAAAGTAAAGTATACACACAAAATAAGAGTGAGCTGGTGCATAACAACAATGAAGTCTCAATGGAAATGTAAATTGAGATGAAATCCATTATAAAGTGGGAATCCTTAAACTAAGGATAAATATATCACATAATTATGAGTGAGAAATAAAAATAGACCAAATATAAGTGGATATTAAGTGTGAAACAATCTATGGTCATTCACACATATTCATAGGATTACATGTTCATGAAGTACAAGTTGAACCCAATGAAATAGAAATTGGGTTAAGATGTTCCCTTGTAAAAATTCGACAGACTAACAACGTCACTTTAAAATTCAGAAAATTAGTCGATGAAAGAGTGAATGGTATCTCATCACTAAACATAAACATTACATCAATAAGGATATATAAGAGCATATCCTAACATAATAAGATGTAAATTAAAAGACATAACAAAATAATTCTTTTAAAAATAGGAGGGTGAAAGGTCCCCTTACCGAGTTGGGTAACTTTCGAAACGTACACCCCATGGAAGAAGGGTCATACAATGAAGATGTAAATACCCATAAATGAAATTATACTACACAATTTGTATAATAATGGGAATTAAATACACCACTGAAAGGAAATAGTGGAAAACGTAGCCTAAATGTCACGAGAATAAAAGTGGGATGAAAAATCCCTTACGAAAGCTCGGCGGCCTAACGGCGCCACATAAATCTTCCAAAAATGGATTGATGAGATCAAATAGGGTCTCTCATTATATGAACATAAAAATTACAGAATGAGGAATATATAATAAAATCCCCAAACATATAAAATATGATCTTAATAGAAATGACAAAAAAGAGAGTACTAAAAAAGAAAGAGAGAGGTTGGATCTCTTACGAAAATTCGGCAGCCTAACGGCGCCACTCAAAACTTCCAAAATGGATTGATTAGAGAGAATAGGGTCTATAATCATATGAACTTAAAAATTACAGTAAGAGTAATATAAAATAATATCCCAATAACAAGAAATATGAGATTTAAAAAGAGCGACATACAAGAGTGTACTTAAAAAGAAAGAGAGGAGTATGATCCCTTACCTCAAGTCCAACAGGTCTTGTTCGTTTCTTTATATTCCTAAATAATAAACTTTGGTCAATTTATAATTTCTTAAGGAACTTCTATAAAGATTATTTTCCAGTTCATATAACATATTTTAATGTTATAATAATTGGTTAATAATATGAGTTCATATCAGACATTTTTGTCAATGTTTGGTACATGAGTCAAAAATGAACTTGTTTGAAAAATGATTGTCCATGTAGTTATAAGTAAATAATTTCCAGAATAGTATTAATGATTAAAATATCATATATATCCAGTACATATTCATTTTATACTATTCCATATCATTTGGAGATAAAAAACGAAAAGCACCGTTCATGGAGACGGTAGGCCGTACGTACGCATGAACTCTACTTTCATTTTTTCTTTGTCATATTAATGGAATTAAAACAAAATGAGATATATATATATATGTTATAATTCTAGAATTATATCCATAATTAAGATGTAATATATATTACATATATATCCATTATATATATGTACTTATAATAGTACATAACATTTTGAGATAAGAAATGAAATGAACTGTTCATGGAGACGGTAAGCCGTACGTACGCATGAACGCTACTTCCATTTCTATTTCGTATTTAATGGAATTAAAACATAATGATACATAATAGTATATTAATTCCAGTATGGTATCATATATAATATAATTAAATATATCCTTTATACGTACCACATATGGTATAAACGAATCAAATCACTTTGAGGGGGCGGTAGTCCACACTTCCTTAAATGAAGATATCACGTTTACCCATAATGGAAACCATAAAGGTATGCCATAAATGAAAAATACAGAAGATTAAGTAAAACATAAACATATTATATATCATATATAAATATAGTGTCATATTAATGGCCACCTTTTAAGGTGTTAGAATAATGTTGAACAATCATCGTTTCGTGAGGCAGAAAATCGCCAACCACAGAAACATTATGTTCCTTAACCATTAGATGAAGGTTTGTGTAAGTGAAGCTCTAATACTTCTTATAAAAACATCCTATTTTATTTATGATACTGTAGTTGTTACAAAATAAATTAATAAAAAGAGTTTAGAGGGTTGGAGAAGTAAAATAAAACAAAAGGACTCAAGTGAAGACATTACCTTAAAATCGGGTAACTCCCTTTGGTTTGAGCTAAAAGGCTTCCTTGGGAAGACTTCTGCACAATGTGAGGCGTCAAGGAGTTAGAGAGGGATGTGGAGAGGAAAAATGGGCAGGGTTTGGTCGAGCCAAAGGCTTTGGAAGTGTGGGTAAGGAGGTAGAGGTGGGGGCTTTTATAAAAGGAGAGGAGGGGTACTCTTGGAAAGTAAAGAAATGTTACTTTATTTTAGAATGCGTTTCGGATTTTAATGGTTCCAAATTGATGTGTTTAGAGGATAAGGTGATAAGGGTTAGAACGACACCCATCCTATAGGTTTTTTACATGTTTAGGTTATAGATTTTACATTATCTTTCCATTTTATTTAAATCGTTAAATAATGAGGTCATCACTGCATCATCATGATGTCATAAATAATTTAATTTATATAATGTCTAAAAATTATAAAAAAACTATTATTATGTAGGAAATATTTTTATCTTTCCAATGAATATTTATAGTCAAAATTATGATTTGTATAACCCCATGTAATTTTTTTTAGTAAAACATTTCATGATTGTGTCATTTTTACTTTAACATTAAATAAAAAGGTATTTCTGTCATTTTCCAACCAAAGTGGCTCCATGGGGTCCCCAAGTTGACCCATAGATTTTCTTGGTCGGCCATGACACATCCAATGAGGGTAGTACATGTGTCTAGGTCATTTCATTTTATTAAAACATTATTTTTACCTTAAACTGCACTAATTACCTCTAATCGCGATTAAAAACTTAATAAGTTACTATTCATCAAAAAATTATTTTAATCCCATTGAACCACATTTTACTTCTTAATTACAACCATGTATGTCGGATTTTTGAAATTCAAAACACAAAGATGGAAAAATTTCATTTAAACGGAAAATCAGTTTTTATAAGTACCACTTAGTGGTTTCACTATTCATCAAAAATTGTTGTTTTTAAGAAAATTACCAAAAATTCACCCTAAGCTATATTTGATATTCCGAATTAAAAAATGATGTCTATTTTAAAAAAGTAAAAACATATAAGTTTCATTAATTAATTTAATAATTAATACCCGCTATCAAAACAAATAGAGTGTTTTTATGAAAGAAAATGTATCAAAAGATTGACACTAGTTTAAGTCCGATTTCAAAGTGAAATTAATTCCAACAAACACTATTGGATTAAATGGTAAAAATATGTTCTAATTTCACTTTAAAATCAATTCAAAAGATAATCCAATCATATAAATAAATTATATTAAAAAGATGTTTTGAATTAAAATACAACATTTTCACTATTCATTAAAAATTGAACTTTTTCCGAAAAATACCAAAAATTTATACAAAGAAAATTTTGATGTCCCGATTCTAAAGAATAATTTTATTTTGTCAAATATAACACATAAAATTTTCAAAAAGGGGATTTAAAAGTGGTTCACCATCAAAAGGTGGTTAATCGACTTTTTAAAGAATATTAGAATGTTTACGCTTAAAATTGGATTCATTCGCATTATTAATCCTCTAAAATTTATTGAAAAAAGTAAAAATATTTGAAAAACATATATAATCATTTTGTAGTTAGTTCTGTTCATTCCTGCCATTACAATGGCCAGGCGTTAACTACTATTTAAAATAATATTATTTTATTATTAGAGTGCAACGTAAGATTCCCAAGAAACTCATTGTTGCGTGTTGGGTACGCCATCAAGCATAGCATCCACTTTAAAGTCATATTATTATTTTATTCACAAATATGGATAAATCTGAAAATTTGCATACTCTTTATTTACCTGGGGTGTTACAAGAACCACCTACCAGAATAAACTGATATTTCTACACTAAACCCTAATTGGGATTTATCCACAAAGAATGATAATTACACAAACAAGAATCAATCCTAGGTTTAAGATCTGAAAATTGGGGGTATTAGATCCAAAATTTTACAATAGGATCCACCAAAACCTTGATAAGAAGAGAGATATCATAGGATAACATGAAAAGGGGGAGGAAACTTACCACTATAAGATCCAAGGGTGTTCATCTGGCTTCAAATATCTTCAGAGAGGGATATGAGGGGCCAAGAATATTTCTTGGGAGATATGTTGATTGGATAAACCCATATTGGTTTTTACAAGTCTTCCAACGGTCTAAAAATATGGTTCAATAAATTTTTATATAAATATTGACCACTTAAATCCCATATGCATGGTTTCCCAGGCATACCCACACGGTTAGTCAAAAAAATCGGTCTAGCCATGAACCTTTATTAAATGGTATACATGTTTTCTAATAAAATGGAACATGTTTTGATTAACCATGTACCAACCATAAAAAATCCCACTACCTTGTGTTGCATGATTTACTCTAATAGGGCACCTAATTTGCGAAAATCGTGTGACAATAGTGCACTAGCCCATAATTTTTAAAATTCATCAATCATTAACCCCATTAAATCCTAAATGAAACCCAAATAAAGCTCAAAAAAGGGGTTTATCAATTCTTAAAAATAGTAACATCATGTAATAACCTCCCCACTATAGATACAACCTGTCCCCATTAATCATATGACTAAGATTCCATGTCAAAAGGATGAGGCCACCACTCTCCCATCAGTGAATCTCTCTCCTGCATTTCAAGAGAATCATATCTGTATTTCCATATAACATGAACCAAAGGTACCATCCTCCCATGAAGTACCTTGGATTCCAAATAAACTATCCTGATTGTATGTTTACTAACTAATAAATCAGTTCCAACTTTTAGATCATCCCAACTCAAAATATGAGATGGAGCATACAAATACTTTCATAGTTAAGATAAATCGAACATGTTATGCATTGATGTCATTTTCAGTGGAAGTGATTGACAATATGAAAATTTCCCCACCTACTCAATAACCTTAAAAGGCCCACAAAATGAGGCTTGATTTTCCCTTACCTACCTTGACATCAATTTCGCAACAAGGAATAAACTTTCTGGAACACATAGACACCAAATAAAAAAATCCAATGACCAGTGATGATGATCACCATATGAATTATATCATCATTTGGATGTCACCATTCTCTAAATAAACAAAATGAACTTTGTCTATCATCTCCTAGACCAAGAGTGGTCCAAATAAGGAACTTTCACCAATATCTAACCAAAACAACTTAGATCTACAAGGTAATACATAAAATGACACAATTGGATCCATACTAATCACTGAATGATATCTATTATTATATGAAAAATCTACCCGCCCCAAATATTCATCCCAAGCACCACCAAAGTTAAGAACAAAAGCATGGAGCACATCCCCATGTATCTATGTAGATATTTTTTATGGACATATGATTTTTGATAGAATGTTATAATAAAATAGATGTTAGATCCCAGTCCCTCTTGAAGGACTATTAAAAAATGAGAAATTAACTGTATAACATCTCAGTTTCGGGTGCCACATAAAGGTGCCATATACCTAGTTGGTTACATTGAATCCAGAACATTTTCCCGAATGCCATAGGCTGCGGACTAGTAGTGAGGTCCTTGGGTGTGATATTGGGGAAACAATGCCCTCATTTTTAGACTAACAAAACAAAATATCAAACAGTAAACATTAGCAGAATCAGTAATAACATACAACAAAATTAAACAATGATAGACTAATAGAAATATAACAACTGGAGATTATATAAAAAATTCATGTCACATGAGTCTAGGAAATCATCCAAACATGTCACAATTCTATAAATACAATACTAAAACCAATATACAGAAAAGAAGTAAACTCCAACAACATCACATGGCTCAGCTTGGTCCCATGCTCTCTAGATCCAATAGTAATAATGTACCTAATAAAGATGGGCACATGCCTTTATCTAGACCTGTAACCGTATAATCTTTTTGGGAGAAAAACCATGACTCAGACAGGGTGTGAGATGAATCCCATTAGGCAACCACAAAATTATCTATGCCTAAATATCAGTGAATATATATAACATACAATATAATAAATGAAGAAACAGACTAAGAAGTACTCAAAAGTAAACAATACTACAGTTTCCAATTACATTAATTTATAGTCATTAACTATTCAAACTGTTGAGTAATCAAATTGAAAAATCTAGACTAAGATCTCTATCCACTATGTAATAGTAAAATAGATTTCTTATAAGACCATCTAAAGAAACAAGTAAGACTGAGTCCAAGCTTGTTCATTGTATTGGTAGTCTCCTCACAATCATTCAATCAATCACAAACAACCCTCTGGTAAAGTTATCATAATCTAAAACCTTTGGTTTTACATAGGAATAATTCAATTAATAAATACCCTCTATGAATGCTCACAGAGTCTAACACCTTTTGTTCCACATGGTAGTAATAATTCACAAATAGCCACTTGGGTATTGCTCATGGTCAATACCACATTGGTCATCATAGGAACAATAAATTAATATTACCACCTGGAATCTCACATAGTCAATTCCCTAGGGTCCAACATTCATATAATAATGACCCTTTGCATATCTCTTATAGTCTAACCCCACTGGTCTATAACCACCTGGTAGATCTCAAAGTCAATAACTATGGGACAACATAACTACAATTTTACACAAATGAACCTACCTTAGGAATCTCTCACAATCAATTCACCTTGTTCATACATTCACAATAAAAATCTCACGCATTTCATATAATCTTTTACTTCATCATAACAACATGAGGCATGGAAAAAAACTTAAATCCAAATAGTAATTATAGACCCAAACTTCCATAATCATTCGAATAAATGAAATACCTTTACTCAAGGTATGAAACCTTATGCATAAAAAATAACCCTTTCTCTATAAAAAACCATAATATAAATTATTCATGATTAAATTACCAAACAATCAACACCCCAAACAAAGGTATTCAAAAATTTAATCATATATAATCCAAAGACAATCAATGAAAGGAACAATCCACCTACCTTGATGTTGTATGATGAAAACTCATGAATTTTGGCCCTTTAATTGGCTTAGAATGAAGTAGATCTATGAAAATGGTAAAAAATATCAACCCTCGATAACTCATGAGTGAGGAGAAATCAGGAAGAGAGGATCTAGGAGAAGAGAGAACTCACCGGTAAGACTCCAATGTTCCCAATGAAATCTCATGTGGTGCTCAGACAGAGAACCGGGAAGAGATCAAAGTTATTTGGCCATTCATCATTCTCATGTATGAACTGAGGGGAGAAGAAGAGCATTCTGTAGATGAGAAGCAACCCCACATCGATCCATCAATTAACAAATATTACATGACCTATTCATTTAATGTTCAAACCATGTACTTTCCTCAACTATCTTCCACTTTAGTCGGTCTTACAGGTCACCTACACGGCCATGTACTCAGCCGTTACACAACAAGTATACGGATACACATGACAAATGGGCACATGGTGTGTACTCAAAGATACATGACATGTACCTAGAAAATTATCATTTCTCCCTATTTTTCAAAACAACTCGAAGTAATGATCCATACCTGAATTATGATTCGGGTTCTTACAAATAGAGGATCCATCTAAGAGACAATAGTACATGGAACCCTATAAAAACAAAATAAAATTGTTCACATAGATATTTCCCAACTCATCAACATTTTAGGTGTATAAAGAGATCCGATTTTGTTAGCCTATAGATCACAACCCATATCACATTCTTCCTTATCTGGGTATGAGGCAAATGAAGCACAAAGTCTATATATATCTCACCCCACTTCCCAGTAAAAACTGTAAGTGGCTGAAGAAAACCTGAATGTTTCTTGTGCTCAACATTCACATGTTGTAAAGTATAAAAATGAGAGACAAACATAACAATGACTTCTCTCATACCTGGACGCCAGAACTGTCATCAAATTTAATGGAACATCTTAGTGGTTCCTCAGTGTACTACTCATTTGGAAGTGTTACGGTCTTCCATCAAATTATTTCTTTTTGAAATAGTGTCAAAATATGGTTCCAAAATATTTGAATTCCATTTTTGAGAATTACTAATCAAGAATGGACTCCCTACAATTTTGACAGTATATAAGACTATAGAACTCATAATCAAGATATTTATCTTGCAGAATAAAATAGATAAGAGTGGATGTCAAATAAACCATGTCTCAAGAAACCTAAACACAAAATTCCTGGACTCCTATGTGAAACCCTATAAAGAGAGTCATCAAATTCTATTATTCAGAATATTATTTCATTCTTGGGTTGAATTTTTCCTTCTTAAATCATCTGAAATACAATTCTATTTACATGGGGAAAGGTGATGTAAAAGTTAAAGGACTTCTTGTATTCCACCAGATTCCTCTAGTGAAGATTAAATTACTTTTTAGAGAAGGAAAAACTCAATATCGTCTATTCTAAAAACATGTTAAAACATTCTCTATAAAGGTATTTATGACAACCCTAGTATTTTTATTACATAATTAAACATAATTTATTACATAAAAATCAAATGATACAACATATATGATCTAGAGGCCTAGTGTCTTTGGGTATTAGTATCATTACATAATAACATAAAACAATAAATACAACATATTTATTGAAAAAATCCTTTACAAGACCACTACATTCCCTCATACTTAGCATTTCATGGGATAACCTGAGGACATGCATAAGAAATGAGTGAGATGTAAAGCATAGTAAGGGAATAATCATGTAATAACATGAGGAATACAATACATGTTAGATAATAGGAATATCAATTGAGCACACAAGAAGCATAAACATAATGGCATGATAAAGCATGATAATCATAACATGGAAATGTGGCAACAACACTTAACATAGAAATAGAATGAGCTAGGGCTCATTACACATGGAGCATGAGTAAACCCTAATTGCACATGAAGCATGAGTAAACCTTCTTTCACTAGAATTATAATGAGTAAAAAAGCATTGCACATGATGTATCATGATACTATACTTTTCCCAATGCTTTGGAGTTCTATAAGGGCATACGCTTCTTAAACATTTCATTTCATGCATAATTGTACCACATGGGTCATATAAAATCGATTCATAAAACATAATTATTTATTCCATGATAAAGGAATGTTGAATTCATACATGAAACATTATAATCAATAAGAAAATGTGCATAAAGGTGAATACCATTTATAGAGAAATGGGCATGGTATTCACTGCACAAGGATAGTGCCTTGGAAAATCGATGTTATTTCAGCAGCATAACGATGTGACATAAGAATTCATAAAAATGGTTTATTTGAGATAAAGGGGTGTCTCATAATATGTACATGAAAATAAAGTAATGGGGTCATATAGATACATGTTCAAACAATTTTAATGGAATTTAGATTCATGATACAATAGAATTGCTTGAATGTAAGGAGGAGAGATAAATTCCTTTCATAATTTCGGCATAGTAACGAGTGTACATGGGAGGCACTTATTGAGATATAAAGGGGTCTCTCATATTTAAAAAATAAATAGGGCAGTATTGGAGAGGTACCAAACCATACCCAAACATTTATAATTGAAATTAAAAGGGCATAACAACATTAAGAAAATTGGACAAAAATGAGAATTGAGGAAAAACCCTTACTTTGAAGTGTGCTTCCAAAGGATAGAGAGAGGATTGAGAGAGGCTTATTGGGAGAATGAGGCACCTTGAGAGGATTATAGAGAGAGGAGTTCAGAGTATTTATGAACTCCAATGGCTTTGAGTGAATAGTAAGTGAGAACTTGGGTGGGTTTATATAGGAAAGGGGATGGAATTATTTATTATTTAGGTTTGGGACACCTCACATTAATCAAATCCAAACCACAAAACAACCCATGGTTTTTCCCATAGTTTTTGGAAAAGGGAACTGGAAAACAATATTTTTTATGTCAAAAGTCCAAAATTATTAAAATAATGGGATTTATTTTGTGGAGGTGAGTCACACTCCCAAGGAAAACAATTTAAAAAGTCAAAATGTTTAATAACTCTTGAAGGGTCCACAAAAGCTTTTTAAAATAAAAAAAAACCTAAATCACATTATTTTAAAGGAAACATATATTGGAATAAATAAATATTATAGTATTTTATTACATCACTATTGGGTCATTATGTTATAATAAAACACATTATATATTTAAACGGTATTTATTTTTTACCCAGAAATTTAACTATCTCAGAAAATTATGAAAAATTCACCATTGGATAATTTCGATGTCTTGATTACAAAAATAATATTAATTTTATCTAAATAATTTTATAAATATGTTAATTTTTACTTTTAAAATAATAACCATCATTTGATGAAAAATCATGGGTTTTGACAAAAATAGTTTTCAATCCTTAATAAAAATTACAATTTCATTCATAAAATTATATGATCATTTATATATAATAAAAATTAATTTATTAATAATAATCATAATTTATTTGAATATTATTTAATTCCAAAATCTATTAATTAATGAAAATAGATTTCATAGTTGAATATAAACTAAAAATATTATTTGGGCTTTAAAAACTATTTACAGGGTATCAATAATAAAATGAAAGTATATTCATTATTTTATAGAAAAATAATTTACATAAACAAAGAGATAAGGTCTTGTTACAAAACCCCGCATAACACCTGCATAAGACTGAAGAGTAAGGTTTGCGATGGTGACAGACTCTTGGGGTGGATAGGTTGACATTGCTCGGGTGGTAATATTTATCAACTTCCAATTCACTCATCAGCGGTCCCGCTCAAGATTAACATATTCAAACTTTGCTTGGTCTTGGTCAAGAGTGAAGCCTGAATACGCAACCTCCATTATGAGCTCTGACAAATGGGATTCTTATGGGGCACGTCTACTAGATGAGGCCATCTCTTTCTTTGTCTGAGTAAATTGGATTTGTAAAGCCCTATATTTATACTAATCATGTGATCACTATTCAACGACTATATTATCAATGATCACAATTGTTAACAGTATTTTAAAATACAAAAACATAAAACCATAAATGTTGAAATTTTATATATAAACATTTTACATAAAGAGACATTTAATTAGATCAAGAAGAATTTTCATTAATGAAGGTTTTGGTTGTTACAATCTTCACCCCATAAGAAATTTCCCCCTCAAATTTTTTTTCCACACTAAAACAGATTTGGGTAACTCTGCTATATCATTTCCTCGGATTCCCATGTCACTTCTTCAAACTTGTGGTTTCACCACAACACCTTGAAGAGGGGAATTGTATTATTTGGTAGAACTTTTTCTCTACGATCTAAGATCATCACTGGTTTCTCCTTATAAGAAATATCATCCTGTAACTGTACCACCTCCGAGGAGAGTAAATGTTAAGGGTCCAGTATGTACTTCCATAAGCGGGATACATGAAAGACATCATGTACTTTTTCCATCGTAGGTGGTAGTGCTAGTCGATAGACCAAAACCCTAACATGATCAAGAATATCGAAGGGGCCGATTTACCGTGGAATTAACATCCCTTTATTTCAAAACATCATGAACTTATTCCATGGTGATATGCATAGACATACTCTAGCTCTAACTTTAAACTCAAGGTCTTGTCAACGGTTATCTGCATAACTCTTCTATCGACTCTGGGCTTCCTTGAAATGCTGCTGAATGGTTTTCACCTTCTCCACACTTTCTTCGACCATTTCTGGTCCAAGAAGCTTATGATAACCATCCTCATCCCAACCCATCAGTGTTCTGAACCTTTTCCCATAAAGGGCTTCATATGGTTCCATTAGGATTCTTGAGTGAAAAATGTTATTTTAAGAGAACTCAAATAAAGGAAGATGTTAATCCCATACTCCTTTAAAGTCCATTGAGCATGCTCTCAACATGTCCTCAAGTGTTCAGATAGTCTACTCGAATTAGCCATTAGTTTAAGGATGATAGGCCATACTAATGTTCAGTTCAGTATTCTGTTCATGTTGAAGACTCTTCCAAAACATAAAGGTGAATCTTGGATCTCGATCAGACACAATTCATAGTGGTACTCCATGAAACCTAACAACTTCAATGATATATATCTGTGATGTTTAGTCCAATGAGAAATCCACTTGAATACTAATGAATTGTGTAGTCTTTGTATGATGATCCATAATAACCCAGATTGCATTGTTGCCTTTGGATTCCTTTTGATGTCCGGTGAAAAAATACATGGTGGTGTTCTCCCATTTATATTCTAGTATTGGTAGCGGTTTCATCATCCACTTAGACTTATGACTCTATGCCTTCACATGATGATAGACCATGCACTTTGATGTATATTCAGGGATCTCCTTCATAACATTATCCCACCAATAATTCTCTCATAGATCTCGATACATCTTTGTGTTTCTGGGGTGAATAGAGAAATTTGAAATATGTGCATCATCCAAAACATCTTTCTTCAGCTCTGGACTTGATGGAACACATAGACTTTTCCAAAATCTCACAATTCCATATTCATTAACATTAAACATTGAGGATTTCTGTTTTCCAATAGCATCCTCTTTTTCGTGAATTTCTACATCTTCTTTTTGAGCATCCTTCATCTTTTAAAAAAGTGACAGTTGAGAAATAATGTGTGAAAGGGTTGATGATGTTCTCTTCTTTATGATTACCATGTCCATCTTTATCAAATTTATGAATATTGGATCCTTTTCAATTCTCATCAATGATATAATCTTTGGGTCCTTTTTACATAGGGAATTCGGCACCTTGTTCACTTTCCCAGGGTGGTAGTGGATTGAGTAGTCATAGTCTTTGATCTACTCTAACCATCTTCATTGGTGAATTGTTCAACTCTTTTTTTTGAGAATATATACATGAGGATTTTGTGGTCCGTATATATTTCACACTTCTACCCAAAGAGAAAATACTGTGATTTATTCAATGCGAAGATCACAGTAGCCAACTCAAGATCAGGTTTTGGATAGCTCTATTCATGAACATTAAATTTCCTTGAATCATAGACAATGAATTTTTTATTTTTCATAAACACACATCCCATGACCTTCTTTGAAGAATCACCGAATACCACAAAAATTTATCCACTTGTGGGTAATGTGAGCATGGGCGCAGTGATAGGAATTTTTTTCATCTCCTTGATGATTTCTTTTCATTCATCACTATAAGAAAACTTTAATCCCTTACGATTTATCTTGGTCACAGGATTGGACTATCGTGAGAAATTTCTCACAAATATTCTTTAATATCCATCTAATCCCAAGAAGCTATGGATATCCATTATCGATGTTGGCCTCAGCCATCCCTCAATTGCATCTATTTTGGAGGAATCCACAAATATCCCCTTTATTGTGATGATATGGCCCAGGAATGAGACATCCTTCAACCTGAACTGACAATTTCTATACTTTTCATAGAGATTCTCCTTCTGCAAGGTCTATAGTACAATTCTTAGATGCTCCTCATGATCCTCCTTGGTTTTGGAGTATATCTAAATTTCATCTATAAATAATACAAAAAATTTCCCTAGGTAATCTCTAAACACACTATTCAACAAGTCCATGAAGTTTTCTGGAGCATTAGTGAGTCTGAAAGGCATTAATATGAATTCATAGTGCCTGTATCTTGTACGAAAATCATTCTTGTTGATATCTTCCTTCTTCACCCTTACATGATAATATACCAATCGAAAATCCACCTTGGATATGTATTGTGCTCCATGAAGCTGATCCAACAAGTCATAAATTCATGGGATAGAATATTTGTTCTTTATCCTGATTTTTTTGAGCTCACGATAATCGATGAATAGGCGCATTGACCCATCCTTCTTCTAGATGAAGAGGATTGGTGCACCCCATGGTGAAGCACTTGGGTGTGTACACCCTTTATCCAGATTCTCCTATAGGTGTATTTTCAGCTCTTTAAGATCCACAATGGCCATTCTATACAAAGTCTTAGATATTGGAAATTTGTCAGGTATAAGATCAATTGAGAATTCAACATCTCTTCTAGGAGGAAGACCAGACAATTCCCTGGGAAACACTTCAGCGAATTCCCTTACAATAGGTTTGTCTTCTAAGATGGTTGCATCCTTAGACTCAATCATCTTATCCAATTATTCATTCTCATATAGTAGTAATATCCATTCTTGAGATGATAGATCTAAAGAAGATTCATCATCCTCCTTGAACTTGTAAAGAATCGGGGGTCGATTCTCCACATGGAAAGTGATTTCCCACTCACAAAAATTTATATTGGATCTATATACAGAAAGACAATCCATGCCAAGAATTGCATCAAATTTCACTAGAGGGAGAATGATGAGGTTCACCGGGAAGTTCAATCGATAGATTATGACAGGGGAGGAGTTTTATTAATGGGATCCAATGACTTCCCCATTTTTCGTACTCACTGACATCTTCAATTTCAAGATTTTTGGGGGTGATGGGATTGTTATACTATAATTTTGAGATATAAAAGAATGCATAAAACCTGAATCAAAAAGTATAATCTCTATTCATGAATCAATAACTATCATACCTATCACCACTTCGTATTTGGGGATCACTTTGGCAGGATTGATGGAAAAAGATCTCCCTTGCTGCCTTGGTGGTTGTTGGTTGCTTCCAAAAACCCTTTGATTAGGGAACTGATTTTCAAGATGACCTGGTTCTTTGAAGTTATAGAAATTAATAATGTGTTGAGGATTGAACGAAACCTTATTATCCTCTATTGCAGCTGAAGGATTTTCTTATCGGTAGTTAAAAGCTAGGCGCCCTTCTCTTCTACACCTAAATCATTTCCTCATACCCTTCTGGAAAATTTCAAGGTGCTTCTTTCCACACCTTGGGAAAGGGGGGTGATGGATATTATTAGCATCATTGGATTTATCTATCGGACCACCAGAATTGAAGTCTACCTTACACTTCTTATCCCCATGATATCCCTGAGATTAACCAATCTCTATTTCGACCTAGAGGGAAAATCAAAAAATTTCCTCATAGTTGTCGATGTCACGGATCGCTAGTGATTTTCACATGATATGTTTCAGCCCACAAAAGAAGCGGTCAACCTTTCATTTAAGGGTAATGACAAATCCAGAAGTATATCATGCAAGCCTTGTGAAATTTTCCTCATATTCTCCAACATATTCATCATATTCTTTCTTGGGGACAAGGAAGTACCTTTCCATCTTAAGACAAAGGGTGTGCATAAAATATTTAACAAATAATATCATCCAAATATCCTTCCCTTCCAATGCCTATATCTCCTCCTTAGGCTTTGTATTTTTTATCAATGTCCTCTATTGATCTGATTTACCCTCTATATGCTACACAACAAGGATAAAATTATCTTTTTCATATCATTAAAGAATATAGATATTTTCAATGGGGTTGATCCGTTGTTCAGCTATTGAGGGATCAAATGATCCATTAAAAGTAGGAGGCCTTTGTCTCATGAAGCTCCCAATAATGACTTCTATTTCTTTGTGGGGCGTGGGGGGGTGAACATTCCTCTAGACCCATGTTTCTATTCAAATCTTTAGTTAGTTTAGAGAGAAGAATTAAAATTTTTGTGATTACTGATCCCATTGGATTGGGCATCTCATTAGTATAGTCATTACATTGATCTTCAAATCAGTTGTTAGCCCAAGTCCCCCTATTACCGACCACTGGATGGAATAAAAGGAAAGTTATGGGTAACATATAAATGGTAATCTAAGGATAAAACTGATGACTATAAATATCTTTTATTTCCTAAACATATGAATCTATTGGATTTAGTCTATTTTATCCATGATCTACTGTCAAACGAATATTCTTAGGGAATTTATTTTGTCCATTAAAAATGGTTCATACTTAGATAGTGAATTAACAAATGAATATCCCACAGCAGTGTCATAACCAAAAGTGTAGCAAGGATCATTGTCATGCACTAGTTCCCATTTGATTCTACCTCAAAGCATTGTTTTCAGGTTTTACCCCTAAGATACAACTGTGCAAGAGCCACCTCAACCTGCTCATATCCAGACAGTGATGTATTTTCTTGAAAAACCACTTAATAAATAGTCACCAAAAATTTGGTATGTTTTTATTATACATAGTCTTGTCTTCACAGATTTACAATGGTTTTCTAATCCTGATACCAAAAATAACTAAACCTATCCTATGATACCAACTTTGATAACCTAGCTTTCTATTACATAATTAAACATAACTGATTACACAAACTTCACTCGATACAACATAGAAGATCAAGTGGTATAATGTATTTGGGGAGTAGGATCATTAAATAACAACATAAAACATGAAATACAACATATTTATTGAAAAAATATTTTACATGACCACTACATTCCCTCATACTTAGCATTGCATTGGATAACCTGAGGACATGCATAAGAAAAGGGTGAGCTATAAATCCAAGTAAGGGAATAATCATGGAGTAAATTAAAGAATACAATAAATGTTATACAATAGGAATATCAATATAAAACAAGAGAATTATAAACATAAAGTCATGATAAATCATGATAATTATAACATGGAAATGTGGCCAAAACACTTAACATGGAATTAGCATGAGACAAGGATCATTGCACATGGAGCATGAGTAAATCCTCATTGCACATTAATAACGGGTAAAACACATTTTTACTTGAATTATAATGAGTAAAAACCCATTTCACATGATTTATTATGATACTATACAATACCAAACGTGTTGGAGTGCTATAAGGGAGAACCCTTCTTAGAAATTTTAAATCATGCATAAATGTGCCACATGGATAATATAAAATGGATTCATAAAAAAACATTATTTATTCCATGATAATGGAATTTATAATTCATACATTAAACATTATAATCAATATGTAAATGTTCATAAAGGTGAATACCCTTAATAGTGAAATGAGCACTGTATTAACTACACAATGACATTGGCATGGAAAATCCTTGCAATTTTGGCAACGTAATGGAGTGATGTAAGAATTCATAAAAATGGTTGATGAGAGATAAATGGGTGTCTTGTCATATTTACATGAAATTGATAGTAAGGGGTTCCTATAGATACATGTCCCAACAATTGTAATGGAATTTTTGATTCATGATACAAAGGAATTGCTTGAATGTATGTTAGGTGATATAAATTTCTTTCGGAATTTCTACATAGTGACAGGTGTACATGAGAGGAATTTATTGAGGGAGAAATGGGTCTCTCATAATTCAAAAATAAAGAGGTAATTATTGGGGAGGTGAAAAACCATACCCCAACATTTATAATTGAAATTAAAAGGGCATGACAACAATATAAAAATTGGACAAAATGAGAAAAGAAGAAAAACCCTTACTTGGATTTGTGCTTCCAAAGGCATGAGAGAGGCTTCTAGGGAGATTGGGGCACTTTGGAAGGATTCTAGAGATAGGTGGGCATAGGTTGGATGAACTCAAAAGAATTTGAGTGAGGAGGAAGTGGGAGCTTGGGTGTGTTTATATAGGAAAACTGAGGTAATTTTTTATTATTTAGGTTAGGGACACCTCATATTTAATTAATCTAAACCACATACCAGAACATGGTTTTATCCCATGGGTTTTGGAAAAGGGAAGTGGAAAACAATATTTTATAAGGCCAAAGTCCTAACATCTTAAAATAATGGTGTTTCTTATGTGGAGGTGAGTCACACTCCCAAGGAAATGAATTTAAAAATAAACAATGTTTAATAAGTCTTGAAGGGTCCACTTAAGCTTTGTAAAATAAATCAAAGAAAACCAAAATCACATTATATTAACTGTAAAACATATATTGGTCGAACAGAAATTTTGTAGTATTTTATTACATCACTATTGGTTCATTATGATGTCATAAAACACATTATATATTTAAACGATATTTAATTTTTACTCAATAATTTGACTTCCTAAGAAAATTATGAAAAATTCCCCATTTGATAATTTCGACATCCTGAATCCAAAAATAATATTCATTTGATCTAAAAAATTTTCAAAATATTTTAATTTATAATTTTCAAATAAAAACCTGCATTTATCGAAAACTCAAGGGTTTTGTCAAAAATGGCTTTCAAACCTTAATAAAAATTACAATTGTATTCATAAAATTATAAGATCATTATATTTAATAAAAATTAATTTAATAATAATAAAAATAATAATTTATTAAAATATACTTTAATTAAAAAATACATTAATTCATCAAAATATATTTCACAGTTGAACATTAACTAAAAATACTATTTGTGCTTTAAAAACTATTTACAAGGTAACAATAATAAAATGAAAGTATATTATTTATTATATAAAAAAATAATGTACATAACCATAGTGATAAGGTCATGTTACATAACCCCTTATAACACCTGCCTAAAACTAAAGAGGAAGGTGTTCGATGGTGACTGACTCTTGGGGTGGCTCAGATAACATTGCTCGGGTGGTAATCTATATAAACCTCCATTTCTCTCATAGGTGGTCATTCTCGAGCATAACATATTTAAGGTCGTATTGGGCTTGGTCAAGAGTGAATCCCAAAGATGCAACCTCTTTCCCAAGCTGTGACAAATGTGCTTCGTATGGGGCATGTCTACTGGATGAGGCCATCACTTCCTTTTTCTGAATAAATTGGATATGTTAAAGCACTATATTTATACTAATCATGTGATCACTGTTCAACGACTATATTAGAAACAGTCACAATTCTTTACAGTATTTTAAAATCAAAAAAAAACCAAGGAAGTTGAAATTATATATATAGAAATTTTGCATAAAGATACATTTAATTAGATCAAGACAGATTTCCATTAATGAATGTTTGGGTTGTTACAGTAATTCTGAAAAATCTTAATCATGGGAATCACAACTGCAAGCTCAAGGTCACATGTCAAATAATTCTTCTCATTTTTCCTATAAAGAAGCAATCTATAGGTTACTACATGTTCACCTTGAATTTTAATGCAACCCAAACCTAAACCCGATGTATCAAAAAAGACCACATAGAAACTGAATTTACTTTGAATGAGTCCACACCAGCATAGGAGTCAAAAGATTTTTTAGATAAACAAAATAATTATAATATTTTTCAATCCATGAAAACATTACTACCTTCCGAGTTAGTGAAGTCATCGGAGAATCCAAATTTGTGAAGTCCTTAAAAAACTGACGATAATACGCCTTTAGAACTATGAAGATATAAATCATGAAATTAGTTTGAGGTTTCTCCCATGTCATAATAGCTTTGACCTTTTTATGTTCAACTAAAGTACAAAATTTCAACACCACAAGTCCCAAGATTTTTTTTATAAATCTATAAGTCACATTTCAAAATCATGGAATAAAGTTAGTTATTTCTCATAAAAGTATGAATTTTTCTTAGAAATCCCACATGATCCTCCTCAGACATAGCGGAAACTAGGATATTGTCCAAAAATACCAACACAATGTTTTCCAGAAACTCATGAAAATGCTATTCATTAACTCCATAAATACTGCAGGAGAATTGGTTATACAAAAGATCATAATAAGATATTCATAATGACCATACCTATCTGAAAGGTGATTTTTTGAATGGAAAATTCTTATATCATTATTGAGAGTTACAAGATCTAAGATCAATCTTATTAAACCACTTTTCCCCTTTTAAATAATCAAACAGACCATCAATCTGTGGAAAAAAAATACTTGTTCTTTATTATAACTCGATTAATATTTCATTGAACAACATATATAAAAAGTGAACAATTAGCCTTCGTAGAAATGAGATCTTGTGCTACCTAAGCTGACACACTCAAGAATATGGATCCTTTCTCTAAAATATTTTCCAACTATGACTTAAAATCCTTCTGTTTAGTTGGTTCTATGAAGTAAGAGAGAATTAAAACTGGTTGAGTACTAGGCATTATGTCAATGGAAAACTCCACATCCATTACTAATAGAAAACTATAGAAAATAGAAGAAAACACATCAGAAACGTGGACAAAAAATAGAGGCAGATCACCACTCAAATATTATCTCTCCAATTCAAAAGAAAAATTGATATTACTTTAACCAAATCCTAATAAAAATGTATAATTATGCATTAACTTGGGTCCCATTCTCCTTAGAATTAACAACATACACCATCAGGTGTAGCGATGGAGCCCCATTAAAGATAACCATCAATCTATGATTTATTGGTAATGATACAATTCATCTTGAAAATGACATGCAGAGATTTCATGTCAAGTACCATAAATGTCCAAGAAATCTCAACATCCAATTAAGTGAAAACAAAATAGGGACTATAGAGACCCATCATTCTCTTCATACAAAGGGTTAATAGTAATATCCATTGCACAAGATAGAATATCCCCATGATGATTTAGTTTATTGACAATATAGGTAGAAATAAATAAATGAGATTAAGCATTATCAAATAAGAATTTCACTAATGACATAGATATAGTAATAGTATCTCTCACCATTGTTGGACCTATATCTACTTCCTATGGAGTCTTTACTAATGTGTGAAGAAGCTTCATTATAGATTCCTGTTGTTGGAACCCTTTTTCAAGTAAATAATTTGATTCTGATGTAGTGTTATAAGTTGTATATTATCCCATGCAATAACACAGAGTGGAGTAAATGATAAAAAAATTCTATAAGTAACCTGATCATTTATAGGAGCCATAGTTCTTGGATGTCTCTCTACAAACCCTCTTTGAATGTCATGCCATTCAAATTGGTAAAAAATTGAAGGTCCTCTTCTAGGAACTGTTAGAGGTTTAGAAAAAACATTCCATCAAAAAACACAATTAGAGTCATCATGCTTCATCTTTCTATTAGAGGAGTTAAAACCACCGATGAGAGAGAAAGAAACTCTCAATAACCCTAATGTTTTAGCAAGGTCAATCTCAACCATCAGTGCTCTATCTAGTACATCAGTATAAGAAGTCAGCTTCACTTAGAAAACCAAAGAGGGAATATCCTATCTATGTATGAACTCAAACATTTGAGCCTTAATCTTCTCATTTCATACTATATTAGATGAAAAATGCAGGAGCTTATAAAAATGGTTTCCATTCTCTGTCATGGTCCAACTATCCAAATCTTGTTTCAAGAACTCAATGGGCTTGGATAGTAGCATCAACTATAGATATAATTAGTCAGTAAAAATACCCATTATTTATTTTTATTCTAATACATCATGAATTTTTTGTAGTTACCATCATGTTCAACCATCCCCTTCCTAGTTAATCCAACAAGAAGGCTGAACACATCACTTTTATATCATCAGGTGTGTTCAAGAACCCAAATTAATGCTCAATTTTTTCCAACCAATCCTTAGACTCTTGAGGATCATTTTATATATTGAATGGTTTTGGATTTTTGATAAGGATATCTTGAAAAAATATATTGAGAAAGATCCTACGTGGTTACACATATAGAGCTTGAATGAGAAATGGTGGTGGTTCATGTCCCAGAGTATGGATAATATGCATAATCACCTCTACTTAGATCTGGTCCATGGGAATATTCACTCAATAAGGCTCACCAAAGGCCTCCACATGGATTTTATTCCCATTTATTCTTAAAGTCATGATGCTACAAAACATGTTTAGAAAAAAAATAATAAAATCAGATACACACTCAAATAGATTGATAACGGAAATTAATCCCAAATGACAGAAAAATTTAGATAATAATCATATCCAAAAAAATTAGGGAAAATACTAGTAAAAATTAAAAAGACATATTTCCATAACCACCCATAGATATTTAAGGTTCATTGTAGTGATAGCTATCTAGGACCTCAATAACAACTACCTCATAATTTCTGAAAATATTTCACAATTTCATACTGACATCAAGGAAAAATGAATAAGAAACAAATTTGATACAAAGTTTTCACAATCTATCCAAGGTAACCAAGTAAACTAATAACTAAATTTGTACTAATATAGTCTAAAGGGTGTTTCTGATCCCCAAAGGTCAATGACTAGCACCTGGCATAATACAAAAAATTAGAGTGGGATGATTTATCCACTAATAATGTGAAATAAAGATAAAAATTCAGTATGCAAAAAAAAGAAACTCCAATGGGATTAATGTACCAGAATTCATATTGTTTGGTCCAAATAACACACTAACTTCTTAAGGATTGAATGAGACTATATATAAAATAAACTATTGGAAATTTATTTTAGGACTGCTTAAAATATAATTTAATCACATTGTCCATTTCAAAATTCAAATTTTCCATTTAAAAACAATGATATGGTTTTAATCAAAAACATGCATTTTCATAAAGATGAAACCCTATGGTTTCTATAGAAATATTATTAATAAATATTTCACATATAATATTTTTAGACCAATTCATGCAATTTAACAATCCACATTCACAAATTAAATTCAATAAACTAAATCTTTAATCAAATTCCAATAATTTGTCAGCAAAACCAAAATTCGATGGAATTTATGTTTTTTCATAGATTTCCATCAATTCAATTTTCCAAAATTAAATTTGAAACTCTAATTTAAAAACATTCCATCGAAGCTATAATTTAAATTAATCAATTTAAATTTTACAAATTTCAATAAACACACCACAATTCAATGGAGTTGAGGTGTTTCCAATTTTATAGAAAAAAACCCATTTTTCTCTAAAATCGCAATTAAATGGAATTGGGTCTTTAAGATAAAACAATTGAAATAAATTTAATAAAAACCAATAAATTTTATTTTATTCAAAAAAATTAAATTAAACAAAGAAAATTAGGGTTAATATAACTTGGTTATTGTAATGAATCCACCCAACAGAATCAACTAATCTCGCAATGCTAAACTTCAATTAGGATTTTTCCATAAATAACATTGATCAAACAAATTAAAATCAATCCTAGGTTTAAGATCTCAAAAATGGTATTATATCCAAAATTCTAGAAAAGTATCCCCAACACCCTAGGTAGGTAGAGACAGATTATGAGTGATCGAGAATAGTTGGAGGAAACTTTCCACGAGAAGATCGAAGGGAATTCCACTTACTTCGAATCTCTTATAGGAGGGGTATAAGGGGAAAAATCATTCTTGGGAGCTATGAGGAAGTGATAAACAAATTTTTGGTTGTACTAGTCTATTGGGTGTCTAAAAAGGGGGTTAATGATTTTTTATAAAAATTTAAATCACTAAAAATATTGTATGCATGGTTTCCTGGGAAGGCCCACATAGTTAGGCTTAACCGTGCGGCTTGGCTATGCACCTCTTTCAAATGGTCTACATAGTTCCTATTAATAGGGTACATGAATTTATTAACCATGACTATAACGTATAATATTCTACTACCTTGGGTATCATGGATTTCTATAATAGGGTGCTTGGTTTGGGTAAACCAGGCACCAACCATTCACTAGCCTATAATCTATAAAATTCTTAAAACATTACCCCAAAGATACCCCAAATAATACCCATCTAAAGTTTAAAAAAATGGTTTTAAGAATATCTAAATATAGTAACGATATTATTTAACATAAACATATGTAATATACTAAGGTTATTATATAATCATGGTTAAATAAGAATTGAAGGAGTTGAAGGAAGAAATAAAAAAAAATCTCATTGAATAACGTTACGTATTTCTTGGGTATCATCCTTATATTTACATCAAAGACATTATATGATGGATTTATAATAAGAATAATACTTATACGATGGGGGAGGGTTGTTGTTATGTGATTTTTTAGTGTTTCAGTTGTTCCAAATGGCTTGATAGGAGTGAATAAATGAAGGGAGTGAGGGCCCTTTTATAATTGAGGAGTGATATTCTTGTGAATACCCAAAATGTATTGAATAATAGGAAGTAATTATTACCACATGTGCCACTATAATTTATTAATAATGTATTTTAGGAATTATATTTTCAATAAAAACTCAAAAACATAAAATAAAATTTCTTTATCATCTAATTCTGTAGGATTTAAGATTACTCAATTTTACCCTTTTAGTTTTTTACCACGCTAACTTGTATATATTTATATACATAGCCAATCAATATTTTAAGAATAAAATTAAAATGGGATTTATCATTTCTTTAATAATTAATTATTATAAATATCTTCACTAATTTTATAAATAACTATACTATATGTGTGGAAAATTAATTTAACACAAGCGTATGTAACACGAAAAACACAATTTTAACCTTAATCATGGTAATTAATTTTAACCATTTTAATTAATAATTATGAGAAAAGTTATTTTGAAATTACTAGAAAAAAATAACTACTAATATTTCAAATACGTGATCCATTTTTACAATTAAGAATCAGATAATTGTTTAGAATTTAATTTAAAATAATTCCTGTAGGTACGAAGAGAATGCTAGTTTTCAAAGAATGAATGTTTAAATGTCTATACATTTTTTATCTCAAAATTAATCTTGAATATTATTTAAAATATCTAAATTTGAATAAATGATATAAATTTATATAATTATGACATAAAACCAATTTAAAATATAATTTAACAATGTAGATAGATTAAATAAAATGCGATTTTTAATTTAAATTATGTATTTTTAACCATTCATAAAGAAATAAAAAATTCCAAAAAACTCATAAAAATTTACCATCATATAATTATTATATTATTATTTTAAAAAGTAAATTTAATTTTATCATATATATTTTCTAAACATGGTAAAATTAATTTATATTATGTTTGCAAATAGTGAATAGGCCATATTTTTGAAAAATGGTACTTTTAGAAAATATTTCTTTTTATTTTAAAGGATTCGTATTTTATTAATAATCTCTATGTAACTAATAAATATGTTAAAAATACATATTATAATAAGTTATGCAATCTTATTTATTCCTTCCATTCCATTAACTAGGTGTTATATTAAATAATATCATTATTAGTATATTGTTCTTTGATAAAACACAATCTTGTGTGTAGGAGAAGCAATCAAAGAAACTTATTGATGCATATATAACCAGATAAATCCAATGGTATGTGAAATGAAATATAATTAATATATTATATTTATTTAATAATAAATATATCAAAAAGTCTCAGGGTGTTATATTTTTTTATAATCTTATTTTTTCATGTCATATATGCTATCAAATACAATGTTCTTACTTTATAATTTCAATGTGTTACAATTATTAATCATATAAAATAATCCCTTTATTACTTCTCATTTATCTTGGCATCCATAAGGTTTACTATTATTGATATGAAAGGATATTTTAGAGAGAATAATGATTTTATCAATGAAAATAAATTTTTATATTTTACGTTTTCGAATGTATGCAAGATTCACATATGTATCTAGTTTAACATGACTTATAATTTTTTTTAATTTGGGATATGATCAATTGTATATAGTGAAATCATAATAAAGATACCATAAAATCTAGGATTAAAGAGTTGGTTTTATCAGTATATTTTCCTTAAAACTTCAAATCCATTTCATCAATAGTTATTCCAGATTAATTCCTTTGTCAACTTAGTCTTGGAGGATATATATGATCTTAATATTGGATACTCCATGGATTAACGAATTTAATTTGATAATTCTCATGTTTTCAAACATTAAGATATGGAATTATGAAGGGTAAATTATGAATAAATTTATTTAATTTGATCAATATTACCAACCTCCTCATTTTTATACTATAGTATGATGCACAATGACATGCACTTTTACATGTAAAGAAAATTATTGTCCAATTGAGGAAATAATTTTTTTCACTCATTCCAAATTTTAAGGATTGAAGAAAATTTATTTTAATTACATTATTATAATCTTTTTTTGAACATCCATGATACACAGTAATTTTATTCTATGGTTTACTCATGAATTTATCTATGTTTACATTTTAATTGATGTTTTTTGGATGTATTTTTTAAAAAAGTGACCTTATTTATTAGTCAATATATTATTATTATGGGTTTTCCATCTAGGTATCCACGAAATTGTCCCTCATAGGCATGGTTAACTTGGTTACTTTTAGTTCTATCCCACTCTAAAATCAATAGAGTTAACATGAGTGATGAAAATTTAATATCATAGAGGGACTATCATAACAAAATAAATAAACAGGTTCAACCATAATTCAATTTACCCCTTTACAAGATCAAATTATCCTATATTACATTTATTTTAAACTATATCAATCCTCATTTAGCCAAGGTCACCTTAAGTGATGTTATTTTATAATTCTCAATCTAGTAACTCCAAATAACTATTAAGAGAATCATTTATAGATGTTTATGAACAAAATAGATTTTATGAGTTCATATCCCCTGGGTGTGTTATGAAATTTTCAATTTTAGATATATATTTCATGAATTGAGACATGATTCAGTTAATAAAAAACATTTCTTCTTCATGGTTATAACCACTCGGTACAATTGGTCTAGAGTTATCATCCACATGTTAGTATCCAGAGAGGGATATAATTTCAAAGAAAACCACATAATCTCAACATTAAAAAAATATTATGATTTTATTGTATAATTTGGATTACCGTGTAGGATTCTCCATAGGGTTTTCACTAAGGTAATGTGATCCTGAAATAATGGAATAACTAGACATTCTGTTGATACCAAATATAGTGAACCATGATTTAAGCATATATTATTTCATCATTATGAACATTTTTTACCATCAAATACACAGTGATGGTCGGGATGTCTAGTGGATTTGGATGATTAGACACATAAATTCATCATATTAAATTTTAAAAAATTTATTTAATTAAATGATAAAAAATAAATCAATAAATAAATTGTCAGTTTGTAGACCATCATTATAAAATTGAAATAGTCCCATGGTGGATTAGTTTCATTCCTAAATCTCTTAAGTTACATATCATGAAGTATAAGGATTTACCCATTTCATTATAGGGATGTATATTTTTCTCCATCCTATAACATAATTGGAAGTCTTATATAACTATGAAACATGTGGAAAGAAAACCATTCATAAATCATATGCATTTTATGTTGGTTTCAGAATTCCGATTCAATGAAAAAATGAAACATATGGATAAATAAGTGGAGGAGTAATTAAATCATTTACATTTTAATATTTTAAAACTAAACATATTTTTTGAGTAGTTAGTTTCAATATATATATTTCCAGAAAAGGATCAAGGAGAAAAATGAATAAAAATGTACACTTGGGTAAAATTTTATAATATCAATAACGGATATTTTTAAATATAGGAAGTACATATTATTTTCTATAAAACCAATATTTAAACATGATTGTTATTTAATAATTAATGAGACGTTTTATAATCTATTAGTTATTTAATAATATTTTATGGGGGATTTTTCACATGAGATAAGAAATAATAATGTTCTCTTAAATCATGTCCACTTTAATGTGGGTATTTTCAAAGGAACTATCAATATGCATAAATAAAAATATAAAAGGGATCATCAACTGGATATATATATATTAGATAAATATTTAAAAAATAGATGAATTTATTGTGAATAATATTACATAAAAGAGAGAAACAAAAAGAAAATATGTAATTGGAATGTAACTAATGAGTTATGGAATATAAATTACTATTTTATAAAAAAATTATTGGAATCCAATATCATAAAATATGAAAAAACGGATCTCTAAAAAATAAAGGAGGTAAATAGATGCTCACATGCGATAAAAATGAATTAGGGTTCCAAATAAGAATGAACACATTGGCCGGAAGAGAAATTCCAGATAATGAGGGGAAACCATCATTAATGGTGTTGGAAATTATAAATAACATAGTTTAATTATACATAATGATTATAAATCATAAATAAAGAGTATTTTAATAAAAAGTTATTTCAAAATATTGAAATAGGGTATACCATATGACATGAAAGATGAAATCTAAGGGATAAACTATAACATAGGAATGAAAATTGAGTAATGGAATACCCTAATATTTTAGGTAGGAAATATATCATATCCCATAGTAAAGAAGATAATTAATTTTAGTTATTTTCTTCTTATTCATGAATTATTTATAATATTACATATCATGGGTCAGCAGTTACACCATAAAAAATAATTATTGGAGTACAATATCAAAGCATGACTCATTGAAGTGTGATTGAGATGGAAACCCCTACATCATTGTTATATTTTGAATGGAAATCCCACAAAGGTAAAACCTATGATGTATGTTTAAATAACAAAAATTCCATGAAAATTTTGGTAATAAATTAATTCAAGGGAATTATTTATAACATAAAATTGGATTAAGTGGAAAATATAAATCAAATTTCAATGAATAAAAATTCATATAAACAAAACCTTACTTCATGCCTAAAATTTCTTTTCAATTGAACATATAATTTTTAATAACAAAATATACTTGAATTAAAACAATATTATGATAATTATATATCTATATTTGTATTAATAAGGTCAATTTATCATCACATGTCACCAATTTATTTCATCATTTATGCTTATGTTGGTTACTTGATGTTCATCTCTTAATGTTTTGGAAGCTTTGGTGTTATGTTGTCCGATGTCAAAGTGCTGTAAAATAGTTTCAGAATGTCTAGAATTTTATATAATTATTTTATTTATTATTAAATTATAATATAATTCATAGAGGTAAACATGTTTTATATTTAATGACTCAAATTTGAAATGGGACATTGATATGTCATTTTTTTACATTAAAATTTACTATAATTATTTATTGTTAATATCACTTATTTAATGTCTAATATTGTCATTATATAATGTTAATGGTTTAGTAAATAATAGTTTCATACATTAAATACTTGTTTCTTTCTACCCATGTTAGTCAGTATGGAAAATGAAGAATAAACAAGTTCACATGGAGGTGGTAGTCAACATGTGCACATTGAAGACACTATATTATTATAGAATAGAAGGATGGTAGAAAATAAAAACAAAAATATTATATGATTTAATTTTTATTAACATGTTATAAATATTATATTATCCATTGAAATATAATTTTATCCATAAATTTATAGTGGGGATTACTATTAGAATAGGTCAGTCATAGAGGTGGTAGTCTATACACACAGATGATGGCATTTTCTATTTTTGAAATGTTTTGGAGGAAGGCATAAAATGGATAATACATTATTATAAAAAATTCATGATCATTAACAATAACTTTTTATAATAATATTATTTTAATATGGGGGTTTTGATTGTAGAAGTATAATATAAATAATAATGTTTGGTTGGAAAAATTACATCTCTCTTTGGATGTTCTCTATTATTCAGTAACTTGAGGCACCATAGCGTTGAATTTTGGTAATATAAAAGATTAATTTAATTTGGATGAGAGTCTAGGAGATAATAAGAGAGATTTTTCATCTACTTTATGTGGTTTTATTTGTGTATAGAAATGGAGGAGTAGTGGTCCCTTTAATAATTGAAAAGAAGGTAATTTTTTTAGTACACCATACATTAATATAAATTGATCACAAGATTTACACATAATGTTAATCATGAATAATAGATTTTAGGAAGGTTTAATGTTGATAAATCATTAAAAAAGAATTTCCACACAAGATTTATAGAGTGAAACAAGCCTTTTACACAAGTTATTACATGAGTTTTATTATAAATATTCCACAAATACAAATGAAGGATCTAAAGACCCAAGATCATTTGGAGACATGGCACCTAAAAACATAAAAATAACATAAAAATATTTATTTTAATCTACAAAAATAGCTCCTAAATCCCATTTATCTTCTAAATCAACATAGGATATCCATGGTAATACATTAACAGAATGGATGAAGAAAAATTCAAAAATAAACTTGATAAAAAATATTAACATGTGATTCAAATGACTAATCACACAGGAGAATAAAATTAAAAAAAATTTATTATAAATTCAAGAAAAAATAATAAATGGGCAACATTATAAAAAATTACATAATCATATGTCACATCCAAATGCTAAGACAACATCGCACAGTGGACAATGTCCCATCATGAATTTGATATCCTCTCTAATCCAAGACCTAAAGTCTCATGGGACCAAAACATTACCCAGTGAATTATATTTTTATCTAGGTGAACCCATAATAACATGCACATGGTTAGAAGTTTCATAAAAGTAAGTCATTATTAATGAATAAATAAATGAATTTCCCATGAAAAGAAATAGGTTGCAGAATTTTTCATCATATAAAAATATAAGGATATTTCAAAAATATTATAAATAAAATAAAGAACTAAATATCATGGATATTTATATTAGACTAAATAAAAATAAGTATTTAAATATGGTGTTCATTGGTGATTAAATACATCAAATTAGAAATAAATAAAAGGATTAAGGGATAATAAAGTTCCTCTTAATCGGGGTTGATATTAAAGAGGGGATTTTAGAAATTAATTTAAGGAATGCATTAACCCATTGATGGAAGGGGGAATAATCTAGATATATATGTAAGATAAATTTATATAAAACTTATAAGTATTTAAAAAATTATTGGGATTGGGAACATGGGTTAGAGAAATAAAGTTCATAACCCAATGAAATGGGACATACTTCAAGTATTAATATTTCATGAATTTAAATAAGGAACATACTTTATATGGTTTTTTAATTTAATTTTTTTGATATATTTGAAAATATTAGATATTATTCTTTGTGTGTGAATAAGTTTATGCATGAAATAGGTTCAATATTTTAATGATTTAAAATCACATGATGTTATTATCAATACGTTAAAGTGTAGTAAGATGATATTATTTCGGTAAAAACACACAATGTATATAATTATTATATAAAGAGTTTAAATAAAAATAAAATATCATTCTACTAAATATATATTATTATCATTATAGAAATCATGTTGGAGAGAGAGAATAACAATAATGTTTTACAAAATTATTTTCTATTATTATATGATGAAAATTATTTGTATAATTATAGAAATTGACGATTACCATTTTGAATTATCAAATAATTAATTAAATTGGAATTTTAAGATATAATGATTTAAATTTTTGGTTTAAATTTTTTTCCCATGAGTTTTATATTTTTTTTGATGATTCCATTGTTACTTTAATATAGTGTGCTATCTGTTTATATATATTTTTATATTTTATATTAGAATAGTATTAATCATTGAATTTATAAATTACACAAATCAAATTATATTAATTTTTAAAAGATAGGGCATGAGAAGAATTATTATTTATCTAATTATAATGGTTAAAATAACATATTTGTTTCGTTTTTATCTTGTTTATATTTTTTATATCAATCATTAGCTACTAGTATTGGTTTAATTATTAAGGAAAACCAATTTAAAATAAACATATCAATATAATATAGAAATAAAATGGGTCATTAGTAATTATTTTTTTACTAGAATGGGTTAGTAATTGTTTTGGGGAGGCCTAAATGCATCAATGTGAAAGAAATAGTGGCCATTGAATTTATATACTGAAAATGATTTTAAATTAAAACAAAATCTTTGGATCTATAACATTGATGTATTTTGATTGATAAATATATGTGGATTGTTTACATAAAGAAAAATGGGTTAGAGTACTAGGGAATTTTTGATTACAGATTGCCTTGATGGATGGGAAATGGGATGGGGTACCTTCATAGAGTGATTATTGATAATATTGATTTTTAGATATATTTATTATAGGATCAATTTTGTGGGACACTAGGTTTTTCTAGATGAGTTTAGTACATATCTAGATCATCAATGATTATAATTTTCTTGATAATTTCTTGATGGATGAATGAATCAATGTTATTATCATCAATAATTTATAACCATGATATGTAGTTTTATGTTATTCAATTTGATTTAATATTTTATTTAGTAGATAAGGATGAGTCCCAGACTACACAAATTACTATTAAATTACAAATTAACAAATAATTTAATATGGTTGGTTGACTGTGTTCATAGATATTGATGTAATAATTTAAAAAAATGAAATAAATTAATAGTTCCATATGCACTTGGATTATAAGATTAAAATTTAACTTTTGGAAATTAATTATGAGATAATATTAATATTTGGATAATGAATTTATCAATGTGGAATTTAATTGCATGTGTGGTTACATGGGACCGAGTCTATAGTGGTGGAAGTAAGGGGTCCTAAATGATGATAGAAGCAGATGAGTATATGGCTTGGTAGTTTCCCTTTGTGTTAATGTGCATGGTATTTTTTGATATTTTTTACTTTATAGTATTCACTACATGTATCACTTTTTAAAATGACAACATAATTTTTTGGGGTTTTTTCCTCCAACATCCATGATGACAAGGGAATGAATGAATAACTTTTCCATATCCACCACCTCCTCTAGATGTTCATGCATTAGATTACCCCAATATATAATGTCTATAAATATTGGGAGCATCTTACTAATGTTTTATAGATAAAATTTTACTACATATATATGTATTAGTTGTAACACCTTGAGGTATAACACATACTTGTATCCAAATATGATGGTTTCCTCATCCCACTTGTGTGCATGCATGGGTTATGATGTCTTGAGTTATAAAACAGATACACATGTAATTGTAGATATTGGTAATATAATGGTATACTACATGGATATAATGAAGATGAGATATTGGGATAAATAATATGTAGTTATTTCAGTGATGCTATTGTAAGGGGTACATGATGATATATGCGGGAATGAGAACAAGTCATAAAAATTAAGACATGAGAGTGAAAAATCAGTGGAGATATATAAGTGATGTAATGTAGAATATATATATTTGATATATAATGGTTTATAAATATGGATTATTTGGTGAGTGAGGTATGGGGATGATGAAAAACTAGTATTACATATTTAGATGAGTAGTTGGATTCATTTGTTTATTCAAAGAGCTTTAATATGATTATTTCATATTTTTTACATGTTATTTCCATGAAGATCGCAATGAGTATAATTTTTACGATCACCCTATATATATATATACTATTTTTCTGATCAATAGTAGTAGGTTGTGGATCTTTTTAGATGTTACTAGCTAAGAGGAATAGTTAATAAGTTTCTAAGAGTTACTGGATTTCATTGTTGGAACCTAGTTGTACTTTGGGTGTATAATGTTTTCTTTTTAGTTTATTTATGACAATACATGTATTTTGATTTCATGTTTTATTTATAATTGTGGATTCTTGGTGGTTCTTCCCCTAGTAAAAAAAGTCTTTATCACATTGGGTTTTTTATGGAAATAATTTATAACCAATGTTAAAAGGTCAGGTATATTTCTTTATCTTATATATTATAGGATAACCAATGTGAAAAAGAATGTATATTTATTTATGAAATTAGTTATATAATAACAAATGATCTAAAGTGTGTTTTTACATTGGTTTTATAAAATTACTGATGATATAAAGAAAATAACATTGCTATATAACATTATTTATTTTATAATCGATGTGCAAAATGAGAATTTTCATGCATGTTTCTATATAAATAATGTGACAAAGAAGTAAAAAATTATTCATAATGTAGGATATTATATAAATCACATGATAAATCATTAAAAGTTTTAGGAATTCACTTTTTTAATCATTTTAGTGTTTTTTATTTCAAAAAAACAAACTTGATACTCTCACAGACGGATGCCCTAACCTCATTTATTCAATCAAGGGGCCCCCAATCAATATTTTATAACTTAATACATTATTGTATTATTTGTCTCATTTGATCTTATTTTCTATCAAATCTCAAGTAAGCCTCACACACCTCACATTCAGTTGTTAAATTTCACAGACACCCAAAGTCACTTTTTTTTATTAGATTTACTAAAATCTCACATTATTATATTTTTTAATATTATCATTATTATCTTATATATTCCCTTTACATGTATATCTTCTTCTATTGATAATTTTTGGTTATTACTCCTTATATAAAATTAATATGTTCAATCCAAATTGATGGGATACTCTTTAAACAACTCATATCATTTGTTATGATCCCAAAATAATAGTCTATTATTCTCATACATATATAAATTCAAAGCATCATAAAACTATTTGATGTAATTAGTAAAATTTATATGAAATAAAAAATCCCCACATGTCTACGATTGAATCTAAAAATAGTTAAACACCACATTTCAAGACAGGGTATAATCATCTAGGAATGTTAGCAGTTCGGCCCAATGTCTCTCTATCCTAGGATACTTTATTCAAGAAAAAAAATATAATATCTTCTTAATTATAACAGATAATATGTATAAATCATAATTAACTTGTTAATTTATACTCACAAACCAAAATAATACACAACCAAGGTAGAAGAAAACTAAATCAATTATAATTCATTAAATAAAACTCCTTAGATGCATGTTTGATCATTTAAGAAGTAGATTAATTTTTAAAACACAATAATATATATATTCATAATTTATATAAATAAATGAAACAAATCATAATATAAAAGAATGAAAAATCCATTTAGTTAACATTATATAGTGTAGTTATGAGTAATTTATAAATAAAACTAATTAGAAATATTTTAATATTTAGTTATTCATTATAGAAATTACATAATTATATGAAGATAAATAATCTATATTCATTATCAATATGAAATCTTCCATACTATTCATCATATTGAATTTCACCTTAAATAAATTATATTAAATGAAACACAAATATTTTATATTTCAATTTTATTATGTAAAAAATATATATAATTTAAATATAAAATATTTTATATTATCTAAACGTTGAGTTTATCAAATATTAAAAATACATTTCATTTGGATTAAATAAATTATCATATACGGATTATAATTTGAATAATTCAAATTTAATATTATAAATATTTGTAAATATTAATATAAAATTATTTATATTATTTATTATTTTATTTATAATTTATAAAAACATTATAAATTACACTTATAATTTTAGAATAAACCATTTATATCAAAATTATATTTCATTCCATATAATTTGAAAAGAAATAATTAATATTAACAAATAATATATATGGTTTTTTATTTTATAATCATTTCTTGCAAATTTTATAATTAATTTATGCAATAGATGAAAGGATTCTTCAAATTTAGATCTTTCTACATTAAGGATTTTCATCATTCTAACTTCACTAATGTAGTGTCATTACATGGCGAGGACCTATATTAGAGCCCCTCTAATGGTGATCCACACATTCTCCTTCAGTATCTGAGTAATTTTGATCAATCATTGGGTTCTATGATGGTTGATCGATTTTATTGTGTTATTTAACTTTGATCACTTCACATACCATTGAGTTGGAATGAGTCTCTCATATTCTTTGTGTACATGATTTGTATTTTGGTCAATAATATTCAATTTAAATTTTTATCAACTTTCATTCATCATAATATAAAAAATTTGAAACAATATAAATACATTTTATTTTTAGAATTACTTTGATGCATATATTTTTATGATTAACTATATATATATAAACTCATCTTCCATTATTTTATAAAATTTATAACAATATTTTTCAAATATGCATATATTTGTTTTATATTTCTAAATTGTTTTACTTTTAAATTATAGTATATTTAATAGATATTTAAAATTTAATTATCTTGACATGATTTTATTTGATTATTTTTATAAATAATAATGAGTCAATGTTGGATTAGGGAACTTCAAATAAGTGATGAATATGAGTAAGGTGTAGATTATTTTATGGAATTTTCTGAACAAAATTTTCCAAAAAATAACATATTTTTCTGCCCGTACCTGAAATTTTTAAACATGAAAAAGTTGAATAGACGAGTGATCAAAGATCATTTTATTTGTCATGGTTTTAATTTGAGTTACTACATATGGATTTGGAATGGTGGAACTAGGAAGAATTTCAGATCTCTTAACTGCTGAAATACATTCTTCGTAAATACAATGATCTTATAGATTATCATTATGAAATGATAAAAATACTATGAAAATTGGGTTTAGGGTACAAAAAATACATGATTTCCATAATAAATGTTTTCTATATAAGAAGTAAGAAAAAATTTCTTTCAGAGTGTCCTTCAAGTGGGACGCAATAGTATAATTTGAAAGATGATGCACAAGATGATTTAAAGGTTTTAGAGACCCCTGCCAAGGAAATTTGGTATTTATTTATAATTCAATTTTTGAGACATTTATTTTATAATTCAAAAAATGAAAAAAGGATAAAATTGAATTATGATGAGAAGATATGTGTTAGGAAAATACATAATCTAGCTTATTGTTTTTTGTAGAATAATATTGATCACAGGTTTCCTATATTCGTTAGTGATGTTTGAAATCTAAGACATTGACTATGCATGGATGGAATGAATCTATATCAAATCCTTAATAGCACACATAATTCATGGAATGTTTTTTTGGTAATTTACAACTTATCTCATCAATTTATTTTGATGATAAAAAATTTCATGTTGAGTTTAATGATATTTGGACCAAACCACCAAGAAATGATTTTGAAAATTTATTCTCACTTTTAATAGAAGATTTGACATTGTTATGGGAGGAAGTTTTAAGGGTGTATGATTCTTATAAAATGAAATATTTTCAACTATATGAAATGATTATTTTCAATATAAATGAATTCCTTACATGTTGAAATTTTTCTTGATACAGTGTTAAGAGGCATAAATCATGTTTAAGTTTTTCTCAATAAACATCATATTATCAACTACATAATGGGAGAAAAAAAGAGACATGTTTTATCAAATGTTTTTTCTTATGGAACACTAATATAATGGATCAAAAATTCATTCAACTGATCACCTGAATTTTATATTTCTTCAAAACCATTATCTATAGATCATTATTTTGATAGGTTGGAAAACATATATGTGAAATTTATAAATACACATAAATAGAGTATTGAAATAAATATTTGGAAGAAACGATCAATATTTTTGAGCCACCATATTTGAGATATCACGAGGTGAAATATAAAATTGATGTCCAGAACAGAGAAAAGAATATATGTAATAGTTTTATTGGAAAATTTCTAGATATGAATGGAAATAATAACGATGGTACGAATGCAAGAATGGATTTACTCTCAATAGAATACGTTTGGATTTCACTCCCCCACATGATAGAAGCAAAAAATTCCTAACCCCACCTTATCACACCATATCCAAGAGGGAGAAAATTATATTTGTATAAAAGACGTCATGAAATAAAAGTTCCACATGATTAATCCCTAAATGTAAATTTTATTTGTGTCTATAAAAGATTTTTTATTGGATGATATGAAATATCATACTTTCACATAATTATGCAACACCTCCTACCAGTAGAATTGTGTGTAATATTTCCCACCAATTTCATAATGACCATCGTGAAGCTATGATATTTTTTAATTCAATTTGTAAAAAGAATATTGATAATAATTATTTTAAAACATAGGATAATGAATCAGTTTTTTTACTTTGTCAATTTGAAATTTGTTTACGTCCTTCTTTTTTTTGATATCATGGTGTATTTAATAGTTCATATGGTGTGAAAAATAATGATTTTTGGACCTATATATCTACATTGCATGTATCTATTTTAATGGTATATCAAGATACTAAAAGGGGAATGTTTAGAATCTATATCTACCTAAAAAATCCATTGTTTGTAATTATATTTATGTGGAGGTTATAGAGTTTTGTACAAGATATTTATCTATTGTTGAGCACATCGATTTGATTAAATCTCTCTATGAATGAGTTAATTATAGTGGAAAGGGTGTATATAGCATGAAAGTAAAATTATTGATATGTGAATAGATAAACAAGGTACATTTATACAACATGAATAACATAAATGATGCTTAAACATATATTAAATTTCATATTAATGTGTTGAAACAATGTTATCCCAAGAAGAAAGATATGCAAATTTTGAATGATCATAACAAATTGTTTCCCATCGTTTAAGATAACATGCTCTATAAGTCAGATGCATAAAAACATTGAGATGGATAGTTGGAGTTCCATGTTTAATTCTCATAACATGGAACGTGTGTGAAATTAAAGTCTATAATTTTCATATGAAATATCATGATAACAGGAGTGCAGTTCTAAATAGTAATGTGTTGATGTTAGCAGAAACAATGCATTTTTCTAGGGCCAAAGGAAAAAACCAAATATTCGCTTAAAATACATATTATGGATTAAATAAAGAAATAATTGAGGTTGATTACATAAAATTTCATGTTTGGGTGATTAATTATAAATGGTTTATCGATAGGAAAAAGTGTCTGACATGATGAATTTAGAATTACAATAGTTAATATGAATAAATTAGAATACACAACCGATCATTTTATCATCGCCACACATGCAAAAAAATCGATGTTCTAGATCAATTTGATATGTAGTGGTATATTGTATTAAAAGGAAAAAAATAGATTGTTCGTGATGATAAATTTGATAAAGAGGATGATTTATCTGATATCCATACTCCCATGGAATGTTTAGCAAATAATATTAATTATCATGTCGTAGACATTGTTTATATCGTACTGAATGAAAAAGATAATGGAATTTGGGAAAAAAATCCTTTAGTACATTCCTAACATCATAGGTAGCATATGATTAATTATGGTTTACTTTTTTATATTTTATATGTTCGATATTTTAATTTAATTTTATTTATTAAAACATGTATTATAACTAATAAGTTAAATTTGTTCATTCTATTAGTTTAGTTTTGCATAGTTTTCCTTTTTTAACCATACTTAAATTATATATTAATTCATTTTACTGAAAAAAGTCTTTTAAATTTATCATTTTGAAATAAAAACAAATTTTTTTTATAATATTACATTGTAAGCACATTATTTTTTTTGTAAGTCTAATTTTCCATGTTGGTGAATTTTTACTATTTAATTTCATATCTCATTAATATTTTGTAGTTTTCATTAATTTATATAATTTAATATTCTATTAATATTGATATATATTTCTTTAAATATAACAAATATGAATAAAAATTTGTTAGATTTAGTTTAATTTACTTTATCTCTGATAATTTTTAATTTTTAATTTATATTTGTATGTAATTATTGGGTTTATATCTTTTTTTTTACAAATTGTTGATTCATTTATTTGTAGGATAATGAAATATTAGTCATCTGATCCACCACATATTTCTAGAGAATATCATACTCGTACCTATGTAGAGGAACGTTCACATTATAATATTTATGAGACTTTTTATACTTCTTAACATGAGACACCTACTCCCATGGTGGAAAATAAGAGTTTGAGGGTTGGAAAACATGACACCACACGTTTACAAAAAGTATCAATTACATGTAGCCAAGAACAGAGGATACCAATAGAATTTTATGGTAATGATATTCCAAGATGTCCAAATTCTAAATAATTTAAGACTTTCTTATCATTATAGGCTAAAATAAAAGTTAGTATTTTATTTGATTATTAGAGATGTTTTGAAAAAGTGACCTTATAAAAATTATGGGAGACCATTTTGGTAAGATTATTTGTTTTTATTTTACTTATCATTATATTTTTATAATAATATATTTCCCACCCTTCTCAGAAGATGTCATATGATATACCTAATACTAGAGGTGTAATAACCCATTGATTTATATAATAATTTTATTTCATTTCAGAATTGAATAGTTAAAATCATAACAATTATATATTGAAATAAGTGGTATTTATATTTAAAAAAACAATAATAAAAGAATATTAACCAACCTAAGAGAGACTAAATAAAATTTAGGTGTCTTATAACTATAATCATGATATATTTATATCATCTAATAAGTATTAAATGATTTGAAAATTAAAAATTAAGTGTTGGTTTTTTTGTAACTCATAAATATTTAATTATAATTTTTAATTAACATAATGATTTTAAATAAAATATATTTTATCAAAATAGAATCAAAAATAAATATTTTTTTGTCCGATGATTATAAGATAATTTTATGAGACCGTAATTAAATTTTCAGTGTGTCAGAAAATTAGTTATAATTTTAAAATTGGTATCTTTCAAATAAATGATGATTTTAATTAAAAATTGAATTTATAATATTTATAAGATTATTTAAAAAACATGGATTTTATTTTTGAATTATAAAAATTGAATAAATGGTTATTGTTAATTTTTTGTATTTTTCTAAAATACTTAAATTTTTTGTGAATCGTAAAATATGGTATTTTATGGTATGTATACATTAAAAGTTAAATATTCTATTCTTTGATTCATCGCTTATGTAAGTATCATAATATTGAATCTAACATAATTATTTTCATATATTTAGTGATAATTCTCAATCTATTCATAGTCTTGAGAAAAAATAATAAGCTATTGATTATAATAATGAGAAAACAACCATTTCATCCACTATATATATACAAACCTGACCAACTATTCTCCTCAATCCTAAAAGCTTTGTATCTTGTTTAATTTCTACCCAATTACCTTACCAAGACTCTTCCCCACGTCAAAGAATATATGGTATCATCAAAATTCAAAAAACAAGGCCCTTAAGGAGGTTCTCAAGGAGTATTATTCAAGAGGTAAAATCCATTTTCAGTTTCTTTTATTTTCTTTTCAATTCAATTTCATTTATTATTATATCTTCACCTCCCAATAAAAAAGTGGCCAGAAAACACTATTATCTTATATATACTTTAATATGGTAATGTTTATGGAAAAATTCATCATAAAACTTCTTCTACTCTCTGTTTTATTCTAAAATTGAAAATATCATCCTTGATGTGTCGATTTACCGCCATCATGGATGATACATTATCATTATTAATTAGAGCCTTCGAGGCTATTAATAAAAAAATATTATAGAAAATTAATATTTTATTATACATATTATAATTCATTAAATGTTCTAGAACGAATATGTAAATATGATATTGAATAAAATGATATATGTTCACGGTGATCATAAAAAATGATAAAATAAATGAAACCATTTTCATTATTGTTTTATCAAATGACTCATCCTCATAATAAAGAAATTATTTAAAGTATCATTTTAATTTTAAGAAACATATTAACACCATTTATTTCCAATTATTAACTAATTATTCTATCTAAAAAAAATCCATAATTATCCAAGCAAATAAACCATAAAACAAATGCACCCAAAAAAAAGAAAATAAAAAAATATTATATATAAATGTGTAGAAAGATATCATAATAGTATAATATAAGTTATTAAAAATATTAATATGGTTCTATAATATATTAATAAAACTCTTATAATCAATTATATAGTATAATTAAATTTTTTTTAAGTAAGACAAACAAAAGGATAAGGAATTATTTACCCAATTTAAATTCATTGGGCTAACCTTATACTTCCTTGATTATGTGGTCATAAGAATGTCTAGTAAATTATATTTTAATAATTTTTTTTTCTCACTTGGATTTATATTTTATTCGCATATTCTGTAATTTTTATTAATTCTCACATAAATTATATTATATTTGTAAGGGGATTTTGTTTAAAAATCCACTTTTAAATTTCTATATTAAAAATATTCAAAAAGAATGTTTTTGTGAAAGTATTATTATTTTATGCTTATTTTATGGTTCTTGGGAATTGATTTTGATAAAGGTTGGGACCTATATCCTCATCCAATAAACTAGGTATGTTTATGTTTGAGGCTTACTGTATGGTTAGTCCATGTGTAACAAGGATGGTTACATCATATGGTAGTCATGAGGGTTACATTATAAGGTAGCCACAATGGTTAAAAATAATATGGTGTCCATGAGAGATAAAATACTAATTAATTAATTACCTAAGTTACATTTATGGTATTATTTATGAATTCTATTTTTTATGGAAATCTCATGTTTTCACAAAGTAACTATACAGTACATATTGGGTGATAAGTATGTCATTGAGAAGATGATTTCATATGTTTATAAGTATTGATAGAATAATTATTTCCCTCATTTTTTATGGTCGTTACAATTATTTATGTTCTCATCACAGGTTAAAAAATGTTTTTCATAGGGTTTAAGGTTTGGTAAGAGAGAAGTAGATGACAATATGAATGTTGTGGGGAGTTTTCCTAAAAATATTTCATGTTTATTAAAAACCATTGTATTATTGATGAAATTCATACTATTTTAGTAGTAACCAATTTTTATTCTTGTGGGTTGATATATAAAAATTATATCATAATTTTCTAATAATATAAACATAAAATACCATAGTAAATGCATGGAAGTTAATTATAATGGAATTTACTAGATTATGTAATGTTTACGGTCATTTCATAATAGTTGGTATCATGGAATAATTTAGATAAATTTTGGGGTTAAGATGATGTTAATAGAATACCATACATTATTTTAACTTTATTGTTAATTTTAAATTATATTTTATTTTATTATTAAAATGTTTCTCCATTTAATATATGTATGTTCATAATTATATTTCCATAGAAGAATCATGGATGATGAAGTAGGCATGCATCAAGAGGATGATATATTTCTGAATCCACAACCTAGAATTGTGGGATTTAGAACAGAATAGCTTGCGAAAGTAATGTATCAATTGATGTATTCTATATACGGTGGTGGAATACATAAAATAGAACAACCATAATAACCACAAAAGAACATGATCATAGTTGGACATTTTATGAGGCAAAACCCTCTAGCATTAAATGGATTTTATGGCCTAGTGGTAGATGATGGGTGGATTAAATACCTTGAAAAGAAATTATATGGCATGAGGTGTTTGGATAATTAAAATAATGGTCTTTATATTTATCATTTTGAAGTTGAATCTGACTAGTGGTTGTCAATGGTATTTAATATCAGGGATAGTGAGGAGATTGATTCCCTGGAATGAGATGAATTAAAAAATATTTTCCATGATTTTTTTCCTAATGTGGATCTAATTAGGATGGGAAAGAAATAACATGATTTGAAATAAAATGGGAAATACTTAGTGGCCATGTAGGACATGAATTCCCCATGATTGGAAATTTATGATCCATATCTTATTCAAGATATTAATAGTAAAGTCAATAATTTTTATTCAGGATTGAAACGGAGATACCAAAGGGATTTGGCCTCATATGAATTCAAAAGTTATGAAAAACATTGCTATTTGATGAGGGGGTTGAAATGGTGTTTTTTATGATCACATAAACTTTGAAAACAAGTATCATAAGAAGTATAGATGGAATGTGATATGTAACATTAAATCAATGAAATATGAATGTAATACAATTCAGTTTTTAGTTTGTGGGATGTTTGTTAGAGAGAACAATGGGGAATGATTTACCAAATCTGGGAATCAATTTTAATTTGGTATTATTGGGCATATGGACCTAAATTGAAATTAAAATTATCTTAGGTACCTTATGTTCAGTTCTGATAACAAAAATGAAAAGTGATTTAAATGTGGGGAAATGGGGATTTATACAAAAACCCACCCAACTAATGATCTTAATGATGGAAAGAATATATATTATAAGAAGAAAGGTGAAGTGAGATCCATTACGAATAAGTGAGTAATTGTAAGACTATCCAATGAAGTGGTATCGGGTACATTGTTTTTTTTTGAGATTGGCATGTGAAAATGATCTTTATTTATGAAAAACAATGATTACAGGATCCAAACATAGGGAATTTTACATTTTCCTATTAAGAAATCTAGGAGCATGTCACAAGGGAGAGATGTAGAGAATGTGAAACCCTCTTTAGTAATTTTTTTTAATACAAATTTACTAATGTCTTGTTTCATACTGGGTCTACAAATTCAATTATTCCTAAAATGATTTTGAGTCAATTAAAAATTTCACATAAATAAATGATACTAGAACTTATTTTTAAAACACATAAGATAAATATTGTATATAAAAGTAATTATAAAAATATTTATATTGTTTTTTTTGGAAATACATTACCATTAAACAGTATAGTTTTTTCCAATAATTGAGTTTATATTATTCTAGGAATGGCCTGACTTTTGGTTTATCATGATAAGATTTATTATGGAGATAATGAAGTTATTTTTCAGAAATAGTTTCAATTTTTATACTAGAATGATCCCATATGATTGATAACATGTCTGGAATCTAAGAAATTGTTATAAAAATTAAATGAATGTTATCTTTCTCATAATGTTGAAAACAATGTAACTGCTCAAATAAATGATGTTCTAGTGGTAAATGAATACCTTTTTGTTTTTTTCTGAAGAGTTACATGATGTTATACTAGACTGGGAAGTTGAATTTAAAATTGACTTACTCTTTGATGCTAAGACAATTTCAAAACCCCCTTATTTAATAGAATAATTGGAACTTTTAGAATTGAAAATTTAGTTACTTGACTTTATTAATAAAAGATACATTCAACCTAGCACTTCACCACTGGGTGATCCAATTTTTTTTGTTAAATAAATAAGGTTCTACGTGAGTTTATATTGAATATAGATCTTTGAATAATATTAATATTAATAATAATTATCCATTTCCTCGTATTGATGACTTGTTTGATCATCTCTAGGGATCTCAATATCATTCCATTGTTTACTTGTGATATGGATACTATCTGCTAAAGGTGGAGGATGAAATCTAAAAATTAGATTTTTTTTAATAGATATGAGAATTAAAAATTTGATTTTAGGTCCTTTATTTTCAAAAATTCCCCTATTGTATCCTTGATTCTTATGAATTAAATATACCATGAATATTTAGATAATTTTTTGGTTGTTTTCTTCATTTATGGTATTTTAGTGATTTCAAAAAGTTACAAGCATCATAAAAAACATATAAGTATTGTCTTTCAAACTCTCACAGAAAAAGTAGTTGTACGTAAAATTTAGAAAATGTGATTTCTGGCCGCAATATATTTCTTTTCATGGTAATGTTGTATATAGGGTGGAAGGAATAGTTGATCTCACAAAAAAAGTTGTTGATGAATGACCAAGACCTAAAAATTTTCAAAGATCAATAGTTTTCTTGGATTAGTAGGCTATTACCGATGGTTTGTTAAAAAATTCTTACAATTATGTTGACTACTATATAAATTAACACAAAATGGGATAAATTTAATTAGAGAGTAGAATTCGTTTTTTGTTTTTAGGAAACAAATAAGAGATTAATGAATGCTCTAATTTTGGACCTACCCTCTAGAAAGGGAGGACTTTTCACCAACAATAATTCTTATTTGATGGGACGTGGTTGTGTTTTGATGTAGAATGACCATTTAATTGTTTATGATTCAATATATTTGAAATATCATTAATTAAATTACCCTAAAAAATGATTTGGAATTATCACCTATAGTTTTCCCATTGAAAATTTGGTGGCATCATATATACATAGACATTTTAGAAATATATACTGACCATTAAATTTTTATGTATATATTTACATAGAAGAAATTGAACATGAGACATTGAAGATAACTCGAAATGATAATGGATTATGACTACATGATGAATTAACATCATGGAAAAGAAAAAAAAGTTGTTGATTCATTGAGTTGAAAAAATCATTCTACATTATGCATGTTACATTGGGAACAAGATCCATTGATTTTGGATTGTATGAATTTTTGATTCGAAGATGTTGGTGAAGAAAATACACAGTTTTGTTTTCGGTGTTAGTGCATTTATCTCTGTCCAAAAGAATTAAACAAGAACATAACAAAGACCTTGTGTTATAGTTGAATATTGAATTGGTTAAAATGTTTAATTTGAAAGAAATTATCGTTGATAAAGATTATGTTTTGATACATAGGAAGAGATTATGTATTCCTTCTGAATCCCAGCCGAAGAAATAATTTTTGTGTGATGCTCATTGTTCTCTATTTTCAATTCAACATAATCATTATATGTGGAAAACATATCTTTGAGAGTATTAAAAGTGGGTTGTAATAAAATGTTTTAATGCTTATTTAATTGTGAAATGTATGACATGTCAAAAGGTTAATGTGTAGCGACAAATACCAAAGGGGATGCTTCAGCCTTTTCCAGTGCCTTAGTGGTAATGAGAAAATATATTTGAGGACTTCATGGTGGGACTACCTAAGACTTCTCAAGGTAATAATTTGATTTGGGTTATTGTTGAATGATTGAATAAATCTACATATTTTCTTCTAATCCATGATATTATGTATTTGGATTGGCTTTTTTTACTATACTTCATAGATATTGTCAGGTTACAAGGAGTTACTCTAATCATTGTATCTGAATGAGAGCTGAGGTTCACTACTAACTTTTGTAAAGGTCTTCATATGTCTCTGGGAATAAAATTATATTTCAGCACTCATTTTCATCCCAAATTTGATAAACAACCCGAGTGAACAATTTATAACCTGGAGGAAATTCCCTGAGCTTGTTCAATGGATTACCAGCAATGTTGGGATCATTATATTTCTTTGGTTATGTTTTCTAATAATAAGAGTGATCAGCATAGAATATAGGTGGAACCTTTTGAGTCATTATATAGAATTTAGTGTCGTACTCCATCATTTTTGGATAAAGTCATAGAAAGGATGTTGATGTTACCATAACAAGTAGAAAAAGTGAATGAGAAAGTGAAGATTATTCAGTAACATATGAGGATAGCATAGACCATGCAGAAAAGTTATGCAGATTACATGAGGAAATAATTTTTATTTGAGGTAGGTGACTATTCTTATCTCGGAATCTCACCATTGAAAAGAGTTTTGAATTTTTCAAATAATGGAAATCTAAGTACATAGTTCATTAGACCATATAAAATCCTAGATAAAGCTAGACCAATTGCCTATTGAGTAGCTTTGTCATGAATTATATCTCAGGTACACAATGTATTTCACGTTTTTATGTTGAAAAATTATGTTCCAAATAAATCTAATGTCTTGAACCCAGAAAGAGTTCAGCTAGAAGATAACCCTTCTTATTAAGAGAAACCTATTTTGAATCTCGATCATATAGAGTAAGTATTACAGAATATAGTAATTCACTAGGTTAGGGTTTTGTGGAGAAACCATATAGTTGAAGAAGAAACATGGTAATATTAATATTCTATGGGGGAAAGGTATCCTAACTTGTTTAATAATTAAATAAAATTTGAAAGGACATAATTTCTAGAAGTTTTGGAGAATGTAATGAACCAGGTACTTATATAATATTTTTATAATTTGGGAATTTAATCGAAAAAATTCATTATAAATGTATAATGAAATTAGTGATGTTTATAATTAATGAATCTATACTAACAGAATAGTAACCACACCTATGATATTATAAATAATTTTTCTGTATCTTATAAGTGTAATCATGATATATTTGTATCATGGAATATGTAAAAAAATGTTTTGGAAATTATAAATCATGTGCTGTAATTTTTGTAAGTAATCAATATTTAATTTAAATTTTATAATTAATTAATTATTTAAAAGAAAATATATTTTCATAAAAATATACTCATAAATAATCCTGTTTTCATATGATTATATGCTAATTTTATGATACCTTAAATAATTTTTCCTAGTGTCATAAAATATATTATAAATTTAATGAGGTATTTTTTGGAAAAAAATGATGATTTTAATTAACAATTAAATTTCAATATATTCATATTTTTTAAAAAATTTATGTACAATTTGTTATTCTAGACATCAAAAAATGAATAGGGACATTTTTTGGAATCTTCTAAAATAAATGATTTTTTTGTAGATAATAAAATAAAGTAATTTACAGTATGAATACATTATAAGTTAAAAAAATTATTTTGTGAGTCATCGATGATGAAAGAAACATCATGTAAAACCATCCTTAAATAATTTAATATATTTAGTGACTCTTCTTAATCAATTCATGTTATTAATCCACAATAATAATCTAATGTATATAATAATGAGAACACACCTCTCTCCTCCACTATAAATACCATAACACGCCTCCTCTTCTCCTCAACCTTCTAAAACTTTTACCTAGTTTAATTTCTATCCAATTACCTTAAAATCCTCTTCCACACGTCTAAGACCTAGTAGTATCACCAAATTTCCTAAAAATAGGGGACTTAAGGGGGTTCTTAAGGAGGATAATTCCAGAGGTAGACTCCTCTTTCATTTTATTTTATTTTGTTTTCAATTGATCTTATTTTCTTATAACCTCTTCCCCAATACATATCATAGTGTAATTAAGACACTAGTATCTTATATATAAATTAATTTTATCATGTTTATGAAAACATTCATCATCATAATTCTTCTCCTCTCTATTTTATTCATAAAAATGAGAACATCATCGGTGATGTGTTGATTTAATGCCATCATGGATGATACACATTAATATTTCCTTATCATCTACAAGGATGGTCATAAAACCATTATTATGGTTAAATAATATTTTATTATACATATTATAAGTTATTTAATGTTCTGGATGCAATATATAAACAAGATATTGAATAAAATGATATAAGATTGTGATGATAGTAAAATTCGTCAAAATAATTTAAATTATTTTAATTAATGTTTTATCTAATGATAAATCCTCATATTAAAAAAAAATTTATAGTATTATTCAAAATTATGGAATCATATTAACACTATTTTGTTTCACTTCTAGATTTTTTCTTCCATTAAAAAATAAGATCCATAATGAACCCACCATGGAAACCATGAAATAAATGCACCCAAAATAATGAAAATAAAAAAATAGTAATATAAAACAGGTGGAAATATTTCATAATAATATCATACATGTAATTATAAATTTTAATATGGTTCAGAAATATATTTACATCACACTTTAAACCAGTATATCATAGTAATGCCAACATTTGAATTAAGATGGACCCAAGGTAATGGAATTATTAACCCAATTTCAATTCTTGGGGTTAATCTTTTACTTCCTTGATAATGTGGTACTAAGATTATTTATGAAATTACATATTTTTATATTATGTTTTCGACAACCTATCCCCTGGGGTACGTGCCGTGACAATTCCAAGCCCGCATTCCATAGGCAATGGGCTGGTGACTAGCACCAGAAAGTCATATCCCCAAAAATGGGAAGACGTTGCGTTTGTAACCTATAATACACACAATCCAAGAACACAACATGATACCAGAAGAAGGTAAACTATATAGTAAGCGAAGTGAGTACAGTAATTAAATGGCCAAAATACATGCCCAACATGAATGTTCAAGTAAGACTGAAAAACCACTCCTACGAACACCCTCCAAGGATCCTACCTGAAGGGTTGGTACAACTCTTGAATGTTCATCTCTCTATTACGCCTCTTCTATGGTCTACCTCTAAGTAGCCTCCATTCCTTGTACCCTTGTTCTCATTCAGCGATGTCTATCATCTGCAACAGACACAACAAGGTGATGTCATAACCCGTGCAGCGGTGAGTATAACAATATTCAATAGGGACCCTGAGACCCCTGATGGTCTCTCAAAATCCACAAAGGATAAACAACAAAGCATGAATACAAAAATCAACCCTACTTAAGCATATGACCATAATTATCCTATGTAATCAAGTATACCCATCTCATTCAAGAGGAAACACAAGGCCCATCTATTTAGGAAAAAGCACAACTGTTCCATGAAGGAAAGAATACCATGAAGGTAACACCGCAAGGGTATGTATCACAAAGGTAACCCCACAGAGAAGAATACCACAAAGGTATCACCACGAAGGTAAGGGACACAAATGTTATGACCGATAGAATAATTTCATTATGTTATCACCACGAAGGTAAGTAACTCAAAGGTACACAATGTAGAAGATTTCCTTTAAGGTAAAGACTCATATCACACTAGGTATAACTTAAGTACGAAAGTGAGGATGAATAGAAGTATTTCTAGATCATCTTACTTCATCAAGAAGATCTGATGTTGACGGAAACATGATCAAATATGAACCATATAGGATCTAGTGATTACCCACACAGGATCTGTATGCACTGACACTCATCGGATCAGTAAGCGCGGACACACACATGATCCGAAGATGACCCACATAGGATATGAATATTCTTCAGGTATAGCCTGCCACAGGGTTTCCATAGTAATCATGATTGATTCTAGGAGGTTTCGCTACTAATGACATTTTTCAATACTACAACTGCCACAAATTCTGATGAAAAGGCATCCCAAAGGTCTGCCATGTCATAAGGTACCCAACGCAATAGACGACACATTAATCAGACACCCGGTAATTAAGTTATTAGTGTTTCCGATCCGAGGGCTTGATTAGATTCGGGTTAGATCCAACCCATCCATACTATAACATTATAAAAAACTCATGTGTATTATACCAAAAGTACCGTCTCGATCCAATGATCCAGGTGTTGTAGACGGCCCGTCGAACGGATGCCCAGTTCTCAAGATATGGCCACAATTGCGTATCTGGGTCTTGAGGGGCCCGAGTCTAGTCCGACCAGGCCCGACCCGGCTAGAATGACTTGGCCTGAGCCATCTTGACCTCGTTCGGGTCTGGTCCGGTTCATCGGGGCCGCGGTGGGCCCAACCCATGAAGGGGGCTGCACGGCCTGCTGGGTGTAGCCCGCTGCGGTGCCGCCCACTGCGGTGTGACATGCTCAGCTGGGTGTGTTCCACCGTGGTGGGGACCACCCTAGCCACAACCTGAGGGGAAATGAACCCTGATATTCTGGAGGGACCTTGGGCCATTCGGTCACCCTACTGGCATGCCAGACCATCGGGCGGTCTCGATCGACGTGATGTGGCCGATCGAAACAGTCGTTCCTCCTTCCAGAAGCACAAACGTTGGACGCTGCGCCACCACGGCCGGCTTCATACCTACATTCCTACAACCTCTTCCACAACTAAGATGTTTTGGTCTCCAGCTTCGGTAGTGCGTATGTGAACCACCGCTTCCCCACGAGGACGGTTGGTGTGCTTGCCGCCACCCAGCTCCATCGTGGCCGATGGGCCATGACCTCCAGCCAAAGCGGCAACACAGACACATGACACCCTACCTTCATGCGGACGACCGGTGTGCCATCCCCCATTATCCTTCACTGTGGATTACAGGCCCTGGCCTCCGCCGGTAGCGCAGTTGCACCGCCACCACTATCTTGGCCGGCCGGAGTTCTGGTCACCACCTTGTGCCCTCCCAGCGTCTGCAGCCATCCCCCCCGCACTGCAAAGGTCGCGTCAATAGTTAAGATGTGGAGGGATCAGGTCATGTTCGTTTAGCCCGTACCCTCCGCGTTATACCAATAACATGCCGCACAAGGAGGAATATTCAACGTAATTAAAAATTATTGAATAATAATCATTAACACACCCATACCTGGATTGTTCGTTGGAGATAGGGTGGGGAAGGAGATGGAGTCAATGAAGGGGACATCGACGTTCGTCGCTCCCGCAACATGCTCAAAATTCGGATCCTCGTTCTTAATCTAGAAGACCTAATTCGTTGGAGGATCTCCTTTGTTGGATAATTTTTCTCCAATGTCCTACGTAAGTTCTCCCTTCGCCAACATTTTCCCCAAACTCAAGAAAGGTAAAGAGACAACATATTTAGTTACTAGATCAATTAATTATTGGATCAATAATTGGGAGAATTCAAAGGGTTTACTCACATTAAATAGTTTTTGGGGTGGTCCCCACCACCAAGCAGTCAAATGGGAGGTTTCAAATAAATAAAAAAGTTATTTTTTTTATTTTTATCATTTTTTTAACACTCCCACGAAAAACTGAAAAACTATCTTCTACCCATGATGTACTGCGGTCGATGTGATGGTCCCTTTAAAAGAATATCGACATTATGAGTTCAACAATGTGCTCAAATTTCAATTCCGAGCATCAGTTCAAAAGATAAAAAATGCCGCTCATGCCTTCACTGAACGTACCTTCAAAAAAAGGTCATAAATTCATTCCGGGCACTCCAGGTCTCGGAATCACGCACCATCTATTTTTTCACACTCGTAATATTTACATATATTTAAATAAATTTAAATGGAAAATTCTGAGTCATTATTATGTTGTATTATGTTGATATAATGTTTATATAGACATACAATTATTTTTATCAATAACCACTTCAATTATTTTAATCTTGTATGGAAATTTTGTTTAAAAATGTTATTTTGAATTTTTATTTTTACAAAATTCCAAATGAACGTTTTTATAGAAGTATTATTATTTTATGAATATTTTATAGTTCATCGGATTATTTTTGGTTATGTGTTATACCAGTATCCCCTACAATATATTTGGTACATTTATGTTAGAGGTTGACCGTATGGTTACTCCAAGTGTAACTACAATGGTTACACCATAAGATAGATGTGTTCGATACATAATAAGGTAGCTATGAGGGATACATTATAATATACCGATGAGGGTTACATATCATATGGTAGTCATGAGGGTTATAATATAATATATGAAATTATTCAAGTTCCCTTTATGGTATTATTTTAATTTTCTATGTTTTATTGAAGCCTCATTTTTTTGAAAAATTATCTATATGATACTTATTAAGAGAGAAGTATTTCTTTGTGTATATGATTTCATATGTTTATAAATATTCATGGAGTAACTATTTCAATTCAATTTTTATGTCTCTTAACAAGATTTTTTTCTCATCCCATGTTTTAAAATGTTTTTTCACAATGTTTTTTGAAGACTAAGAGAAAAGGATAATTGATGATGAATATTGTGATAATTTTCTTAAAAATAATTATTATTATTATTAAATAAATATTATTAAGGATGAAATTGATATTGTTTTATTTTTAACCCATTTTTATGATTATGGGATGATATCCGGGAATTATGTCCTAATTTTATAAAACCGTACACTGAAAATATCTTTGGGAATGTAAGGAAGGGAATTCTAAATGAATTTACTAGATTATTTAATGTTTAAGTTAGGGTCATTATAGTTGGTATCAGAGCATGGTTTAGATAACTTTAGGGGTCAGGATGATGTTGACAGAATACCACATATTATTTTTATCTTATAGTTAATTTTAAATGATATTTAGTATTAAGATTACCATATTGCTTAATATAAGATATGACTTTTTAGAATGGGTTTCCCTAGAGGAAATAGGGAAGCTGAAGTAGGGAGGCATCAAGTGGATGTTATATTTCCAAATTGTAGTTATGGAATGGTCGGAATTGAAACTGAATAGTTTTTGAATGTAATGGATTTGTTGAAATAGGCTGTAAATAGCGATGGAATCCATACAAGATAAAAATTCTAATACCACAAAGGAACTTTATTATAGTGGAACATTTCATAAGGAAACACCTCATGTCTTTTAGTGGATCTTTTGACCTAATGGTAGTTTAAGGATTGATTAATTTCCATTAAAAAATATTTGATGTAATGGTTTGTTCTGATAATAGAATGGTTTGTATTTATACTTATCTTTTTGAATGTGCAGTTGACCAGTGGTGGTAAATAGAAAATAATATAGTAATGAGGAGATTAATTCCCTATAATGGGATGAATATTAAAATATTTTTCATTAAAAATATTTTCCTAATATGGTTCAACATATTTTGAAAAAGAAATTACATGAATTGAAACAAAAGGAAGAAGACCTAATGGATGTGTAGGAATAAAAATTCACCTGATTGGAAAGTTATGCTCAAAATATTTTTCAAGATATTGATTGTAAAATCGAGGGTTTTTATTCAATATTGAAAATAAGATATAAAAGGGCATTTAACTTTTGTAAATAATAAAGTTATGAGAAACGTTTTTGATATGACGAGGGGATAAAAATGGAGTTTGATAATGATCACATGTATAGTAAAAAAAATAGGTCAAAATGGAAAGTAGTGGGTAACAGTCAATCAAAGAAATCAAAAGTTAAAAAAATTCAACTTCCTATTTCTGGGAAGTGTGGTAAAAAGTACCCTGGGGAATGCATTATCAAATCTGGGAAGTGTTTATGATGTGGTATGTTTGGATATATAGCCCAAGATTGCACAGAAAAAGATATTACTGATGGTATGTTTAATTTGGATAAGAAAACTATAATGTTCTTTAAATGTTTTCAGATGGGGTAATAAGAAAATAACTACCCAAAGAAAAATATGAATAATGGATAGAAACAAAATTAAAAGAAAAATGAGTAGTCAGATCCTTTTTGACTACATCAGTAGATGTAAGTACATCCAATGAAGTGGTATCAGGTACACTATTTTTTATTATGATTTTTAATGAGTTTTTTATAAAGGGTATACACATTCTATTATTTCAGATATTTTTTTTAAATCAAAAATTTCATCTCAAGAGATGAGACTGGAACATATGGTAAAAACATGAGAGGGGAAATTTGTCAAAAAAAAGCATTATAAGAATCTTCATATTGTTGTCTATGGAAATCAATTACAGGTAAACCATGTTGTTTTAGCCTTAGAAGAATAGGATTTCATTTTGGTATTGACTGGATATCAGTTTTTCATTCTATTTTATAGAGTTAATGAATTTTTATTTTATAAAGTGTTTTAGTTTTTATAAAACAATGAACCCATGCCACTGATTAAATTTCAGAAGACGAGAAACTATTAAAAGATGGAAATGAAATTTATCTTGATCATATAGTTGAGTAAAAGGAAAATTATTAGGTAAAATGATGTTCTGGTGGTAGATGAATACCTTGATGTTTTTATTAATGAGTTACTCAGTGTTATACCAAATCGAGTAGTTTAATTTACAATTTAATTAATTCCAGATTCATAGCCTATTTCAAACCCCCTTAATCAATTGACTCAAGTGAAACATTAAAAATTGAAAAACCAATTACTGGAGTTGCTTGATAAATGATTCATTCATCATATCACTTCACTGTGGGGTGATCCTATTTTTTCATCAAAAAAAGGATTATTCCATGATACGTTTCATTCATTGTTGAGCTTTGAATGACATTACTATTAAGAATAAGTATCCATTGCCTCAAATAATTGACATGTTTGATTAGCTCAAGGGTTCCTAGTATTTTTTGAAGATTGACTTGATAAATATCTACCATGAACATATGGTGAATGAGGATGACATCTGAAAAATAGATTTTCATACTAGATAGGTAAAATATGAGTTTGTTATTATGTCTTTAGGTTTGAAAATTTCCCATGATGAATTCATGGTAATTATTAATAGAATATTTCATGAATATTTTGATAAGTTTTTTTATTGTTTTTATTTATGATATTTTGGACTTATTCAAAAAGTTATGATGATCAATAAAAATATACTTGGATTATGTTTCAAAACTCTAAAAGTAATAAGTTATATGGAAAATTTATAAAATGGTAATTTTGGTTCCCAATGATTTATTTTCTTCATCACAATGTAAATAAAGATGGCTTAATAGTTTATCCCACAAAAAAAATGTGGTTGATGAATGAAAAATCCCTAAAAATGTTATAAAGATTAATATTTTCCTTTGAATATCTGGATATTTCTATCATTTTGTAAAAAACATTTACCAATTATCTACCCCGCTAACTATGTTAACACGAAAAGAGGTTAAATTTATTTGGACAATAGAATATGATGTTTTTTCAAGAACTGAAAAAGATATTGGTGAATACTCCAATTTTTGGCCAACCTTATATAAATTGAGAATATTTCATCTATAGTGACGCTTTTTTAAGGGGCTTGGTTGTGTTCTATTGCAGAATGATAAGGCAATTTCTTATTCTTCACAAACACAAAAATATCATGAATTTAATAATCACACACATGATTCGGAATTAGTAGATAAGATATTTTAATTGAAAATGTAGATGCATCATTTATATATATATATCGAAATGTGAAATATATTCCAAGAATTAATGTTTGATTTATATATATACTTAGAAGGAATTGAATGTGAGGTAGATCATATGTCTTGAACTGGTAAAATATCATGATTTCATGATCAATTACCATCCTAGAAAAGAAAATTTGACGATTCCATGAGTCAAATAATTCATGTTACATTAACAATGTTAAGTTTGTGACATGACCACAAGATTAATGATTTGATGAATTTTGTCTTGGAATTTGTTGGTGTAGGAAATTCGTCTATTTTATTTCAGGTGTTAGAGCAGTTGTCCCTATCTGAAATAATTTATCTAGTATAGAACAAAGGCCACGAGTTATAGAAAAAGGTATAATGGGTTCAAAGGGTTATGTTTCTTGAATTTGACCTCGATAAAGATAGTTTTTATAGATTTGAGAGGAGATTATACGTGGCATGTGATTCTCAACTGAGGAAATAATTATTGTGTAAAGCTCATAGTTCTATGTTTCAAATTCCTCATGGGAGTACTAATATGTATTAGGACATTTGAGAGTATTACACATGGTATGGAATGAAAAGCGATATTTCATATTTAATAGTGAAATTTTTTACATCTCAACAAGGTAAAAGAAGTAAAACAACTACTAAAGGGGATGATTCATCCATTCTTAATTCCAAAGAAAAAAATTGAAAAATATATCCATGGACATTGTGGTGGGACTATCAATGACATACCAAGGTAACATTGTGATTTGGGTTATTATTGACTGACTAAATCAATCTACACATTTAATTCTTATTTGAGATACTATGTCTTCAGATCATAATTGTCGATTGTAACTCAAAGATATTTTCAGGTTACATGGAGTTACTCTATCCATTGTATCTGACTAAGATTCCATGTTGACTTATAACTATTGTAAATGCCTTTAGAATTCATTGGGAATAGAATTAATTTTCAGCAGTAATTTTGTTCTCTAATATGATGTACAGACTAAAAAAACAATTTATATCTTGGAGGAAATGGTTCTAGATTGTTCAATGGATTACCATGGACGTTAGGATCAATATCATTCTTTAGTCGAGTTTTATTTTAATAACAGTTTTTATACAAATATAAAAGTGGGACCTTTTGAGGAATTATATGGAATGTGTTGTTGAACTCTAGAATTTTGGAATGATTTTAGGGAATGGAAGTTTATGTGGCCAGAATTAGTATAGTAATTGGCTGAGAAACTAAAGATGGTTAAACCTTATGGGAGGATATCTCAGAGCGGGTCGAAAATTTATGCATATAATAAGAAGAATGAATTTTCATTAGAGACAAGTGATCATGTTTTTCATATAATCTCATCATGTAAAAGTGTTATGTATTTTTTATGAAATGAAATCTATGTCATTGGTTCATTGGAAGTTATGAAATTTTGGATAAAGTTGGACCGGTCATATCCCCTATAGCATTTCCTCCGAATTTATCTCAGGCACACTATGTTTTAATATTTCAGTGTTGAAAGAGTGTTTTATAGATTCATATCATGTTTTGAGCCTAGAATTATTTCAGCTAGAATAGAATCATTCTTAGTAAGAGAATCTAATTTATATTCTTGATCATAGAGAACGAGTATTATGGAATAAGGTAATTCAACAGGTTAATGTTTTTGGAGAGATGTAAGAACCTGGTTCTTATTCATGAGGTACGTGTTTCTTCTTTCCATTTCATTTAGTGTTTATGAGAAAATAAGGAAAATGTGGGAAATATCCCAAATTTATGGTTACAAGCCCTCTAATTTTTGTACACACGTCGTGTAATTCGGTTATGAGGATGAGAAGACAAGGAGCACAGGTTTGTCAGTAAAAACAAACTACACACCATATAATTTAATATAAATGTCGTGTACTTTGGATGTGTGGGACGAGGACATAGGAAATGTAGACTTGGTGGTGGTTTAGAGTGTAATAACTAACTACATACAATGTACTTAGTAATACATTCCATGTAATCAGTCAGCTGAGGAACAGGGTGGCGGTGAAAATCAGCCACCATAAGAACAATTAAAAAGGGAAGTACACATTGTATGCTTGAATGTACATGCCATGTAGTCATGTTTCTCTTTGTAAAAAACAGGCAGTAGCCTCCTCATTGAATAGAGGAGTCAGAATGCTTATTTGGAGCTCGGGAAAGGAGGATGAGGCTTGGAGGAGCTTTCGATCGTATGCTAGAACTCCAATTCTTCCGCTGACGATCTCGTTTGAACCGCACGGGTAAGGCCTTCCATCACCTTGAGTCTTTCCTTAAAATTCTCTCTATAAGGGATGTTAGTTTAGTTTTAACAGATAAATTATTATCCTAGATCTACGTTTTTATCGGTTGTTTCAGGAGGCTTCATTCATGTATATCGATCAAAGGAGATCGAGGTAGGTGGATTGTTGTTTTTTTTCAACTATCGAGGTGTTTTTGTGTACCTTTGTGCTACGCGGACATGTTTGGGGTGTCGTATGGCTGAGGCATTGACCAATAAGATACCTAGAATTTCATAGGTAATTTAATGAACAATTATAAACAACTTTTTGGGATCGTTGCCTTGATCCAGGGCCACCCCATTGGTGTGTTTCCCTTGTTTAGCCATTTGGTCTAGATACCATGGGTATTCCATGATTATAACATGCTTTGAATTTTCTTGAGAAAAAATATTTATGAATTACTTGATTATGTGTTGGCCTCGGCCTAGTTACTTTCTTAGACTGATGCAAGTGTTTTTCTTAGCCTAAGGTCAATGTTTCATTTACCATGAGAGAAACTTTTCTTATACCTGTATGCAGTAGCTTCTGTGCTTGAGGGAAATACTCATTATTCTAGATGGAAATCACCCTAGGTTTGCGATTCTGATTACCTGAGGGTAAGGATTTTCATTTTTGAGGACATTTTTTACTTTTAGTATTCATTTTGGTGATTTATTATGTTATACCTACAAAGCTAAAGCACATGATTGGTATAGTTATTACCTTCTTCTTGTTTGATAGCCTATTGTGGTTTTTGTTGTGGCACAGAATAAGAGATTTTTGGTTGTGGATGATTCTCGAGAAGCTTATAATTCAATTATATTTGGATTGTTAAATATTTTTTAAAATGGAAATATAACTAGATGAAATGTTTACTTTTGAGTACTTCCATGTTAATGCATTTCATTATTTCACACTACTTTTTCACTTTTTCACTGACAGTTGGTCATGGGCCTTTGGTGGTTGGCTACAAGGATTTATTTCTCACACCCTGTTTGGTTCATTTCTTGGTCCCAAAAAGATTATATTTCTATAGGTGTTGATAAAGGAAAGGGTCCCTATATAGGTACATGATTATGGAAGAGCAGTAGGAGAGAATGGGATTGAGCATAGGCTTGCGATGCTGCTGAGTTCCTGTTGCACTGTTTTTGTTTGCTTTACTTTACTAAGTACCTTGTACTGTATTGTATTTGATTATAGTGTATCCTGTTTTGACTGATTTCTTAGAAATATTACATATTCCATCATCATCATATATATATATGACTGTTGGTTATCTTTTTCTTCAGTACCGTTGTCCTTTCAAGTTTGTATTATTTACTGCTTCTATTTTGGTATTTTTATATATTTTTTTTCTGTGCTACACTTTGAAAAAATGAGGCCCTATTTTCCCCATTATCATACATAGGCCCTCACTGCTAGCCAGTAGCCTCTGGATTTTGGGGAAATGCGCTTGAGGTCATGTGACCAACCTGGTTCGGGGAAACCATTGAGTGACACCTGGATCTGGGATGCTACAAATTGGTATTAGAGGGTTCTTTGTTCTCCGGGTAATTTTATTATTTGGTGACGATGGAAAGAGTTATATTGGTATGGGATTCGACAATAAATTGTGTCTTGGTGTATCTACCCCATGTACAGGTATCGTCCACATTATCTCGAGTTAAATTGTGATTTTCTATTTATGATTATTACAGATTATTTGATTTTCACCATTGGGTGATGCACTTGTGTTATGATATTTATATTTTATACTTGTGTTCTATTTAGTTTCAACCCGATGAGATGTGGGTATGCCATCCATGCATCATTTAGGCACATGTAAGAATCACATTTCATTCATAGTTTCAATGCCATATAAGTGCATTATAAATTGAATGTTGTTGTGATATATGTTGTGCTTGAAAATGATTGTTGTTATGGTAGTTTCCTTGATAAAAATACCTGCTATTTGATAAGGTATTGTTGTGTGAGGTTTCGGTAGAATCAAGGCCAAAATTTGGTTCTTAAGGAGTATGGGACCTTCTTAACCAGAATTTGGTGGATCATCGACCTGTTAACCTTGTTTATAACATGTATAATATGCCATGATTTGATTCGCCGGGAGTTTGGGCCCTCACGGATTTAAATTTGGAACTTTGGTGTTCGTTTCACATTTTTTATGGGCTCCAAAGTAGTTGTTGAGGCTTACTGTTCGGAAAAACCTAGAATACACATTTTTTTTAATACATTCCATGTACTCTTCTATTCAGGAAGAAATGAAATTTTTGAAGTACACGTCATGAACCCTATGTACATGACAAGTAGATTATAACCATCTCATAGGCCGTGTAGGATATAACACAGGATTGTAAAACTCTTGAGGGAACACGCCATGTACTGGTTATACACTCCATGTCATGTTGACCCAGTATCTGCCCGTGTGACTGACAAGGTGAACGGAGAAATCTTTACACAAACACACTGTGTCACTTCCGAACACGCCGTGTAGTGTAATATGGGAATCTGGCTGTGTAACTCAAAACACGGTTTGGTGTTATCCTTTATAGTACATGTTGTGTCCATATGGAACATGTCGTGTAGTGTGAACCGTGTATCTGGCTGTGTCTCAAACAACACGGGTCAGAGAAGCACGTCTAGTGCACGCCGTGTACATTTTGGACATGCTATTTAGTCTTGACTGGTAAGAGACCGAGTAGACTCGTCCACGTGGCTCGGGAGAGGAAGCAGTGTACATACCATGTGTGGTTGTAACACACCGTGTACTAAGGGTTGAGACATTCCCAGGATAGAATCAGAACACGACCATGTAAGGTCTTTAGGGTATATTCCATGTAGACCTTATACATGTTGTGTAGTCTCTTTCTTCTAGTTTTTGTGGTTTTTGTTTTCCTTTTCATTGGAACTCTTAACCGGACAAAAGAAACCTCGTTAGTAAGTTAAACAAAGGCGTGTTTTTGACCTTTTAGAGTTATGCCATAGAGATGACCGCGATTTGTTCTCCAAGAGAGGGGGAACAACTATACTCCAATGATGGTAGGCCAAGGGCTACCTATGGATCATCCAACAGTACCAGATGTGGCACCATCCGTTATACCAGATGCAAGTGCAAATGCGTAGTTCCATGATGGATTCATGCGGTTCATGCAGACCTTCCAGGGAGCACTATAGGTTGCCACATCAATGGCAGAGCTGATACGTATATTCCAGCAGCATCATCTGCCTACATTTTTAGGGGATGGAGGACCAAAGGCTGCATAGTCATGGATGGGTTCTATGCAGACAATTTTTGAGCATCTACAAACACTTCATGGTAGGAGGGTCAAGATAGCTACTTATATGATGCGTGATTCCACCAAGAGAGAGTGGGATGTTACCACCCAGACTGAGCATCACCAAGACATGGCGTGGGTTGATTTTCAGGTGTTATTCTATGAATTTTTTTTCAGAGACGATAAGGGCAGATCGATCTCGAGAGATCATGAATCTACAACAGGGCTCCATGTAAATGATGGACTATTCATCTCACTTCACCTAGATACAACGTTTTTCACCTATTCCGGTGGGTTATGAGACGTTGGGGGCTATAATCATTGAGGATGGTCTTTTATTTGACTTAAGAACATTGGTGAATGTTTTCAGGTTTCTTATAGTGCATGCTATTATGATCCAGGAATTGCTAACTGAGTGGAACCAGCAAGAAAGTAGTGGGGCGGACCAGGGCGGTTCAGCACCAGTCTCTAGTACTATTTCTACCAGTAAGAGAAAGAGGAAGATGGATTTCTCTCACGGTGGAGGTACTAGCCTGATGAATTCATCAGATGTCTAGGTGTTGTTCTACCGGCATGGTAATGAGGGGCACAAGAGACCTTACTGTCAACAGGACCCAGTGGAGTGCCGAGCATTTGGAAAGATAGGTCATCTCCAGTGTTTTTAGGGTGTTTCCTCCAGTTACTTGTGAAAGTGGTTCTGTGCAGAGTCCATGTGTAGGAGAAAGGTCCAACAACTTCTTACCAATCGGGTAATTGGAATACGTTAGGACATTTAGGCCGAGGTGGAGGTCATGGTCATGGTAGCCAGACACTGGGATCTAAGAGATAGGCAGGCGGGTCTGCTCAGGGTAGCCAGGATGTGTCACATGGCCGTGGAACTGGGCAGGAATATGTAGTGCAACAGACCCAACATGAGCAGGATCTTTGGCATTCCACTGTTAGAGGTACTATTTTAATTTCTTCTGTTTTATCTTATGCACTTTTCAATACTGGTGCTACATAAAGAATTATATTTGTTCTTGTTGTGAAGATCATTTGGCTCTATGTTTCTTCTTCATCCGATATGATGATGATAGAAACTCTATTGGGTTCCGGAATGGAAGGTGTACATCATTGTAGGGAGTGACCCGTAGAGGTTTGTGGGGGTCACTTTCTATGGGACCTCTATATCTTAGAGATAATGAGCTATGATTTCATTCTCAGGATAGACCAGTTGGTACCCAATCGATCTGTTTTAGAATTATATCTTCTCAGGGCGAGTTTCATGTCACTGGAGGGTGGAGAGTTTCAATACTAAGGAAAATGGGATGTCAAGGTGAGGTGAACTAGACCTGAGAATCATGGGCAAGTTGAAGTGACAGCCTAGATTGGGAGTCTATATATGGATGAACCAAGAATTTTTCAGAAGTATTTCCCTCCAGTGGTTAATCGTTTTAGGGATGCCTTCCCAGACGACTTTTCAGGTTTACCTCCCAAGTGTGAGGTTGATTTCTATATTTAGCTTATGCCAGGAGTGGCACCGGTGTCCATTCCTCCTTATAGTATGTCCACACAAGAATTGAAGTAGATCAAGAGGATGTTATAGGAGTTACTAGAAAAGGGTTTTATTCGACCCCGTACTTCCCCTTAGGGTTCGCTTGTCCTGTTTTTCAAGAAGTCCGATGATTCCCTCAGACATTGTGTGGATTATCGAAATCCGAACTAGTTGATAATCAAGAAATGATATCTCTTTCCAAGGATTGATGATATTTTTGATCAACTTCGAGGAGAATGAATGTTCTCGAATAATGACATGAGATCCAGATATCATCAGTTGTACGTTAGGAAATCTGACATACCGCTTAAAAAAATTCGGAGTAGATATGGTCAATACTAGTACTTGGTCATGCCATTTGGACTCACAAATGCGCCAGTAGTTTTCATGGTTCTGAAAAATTGTATATTCCACCCATATCTGGATTCTTTTGTGGTAGTCTTCATGCATGGTATCTTGGTGTACTCTAAAAATCGACACGACCATGCCACCCATCTTGCGATCGTACTAAGAACACTGAGAGAGCATCAGTTATATGCTAAGCTCTAAAACTGCCACTTTTGGAAGGAGGAGATTCCCTTCATGGGTCATATTATCTCAGAGGCAGGAGTTCCAGTAGACCCAATGAAAGTTTGAGTAGTAGTTTCTTAGGAAAATCCATATAATATGTTTGAAATAATGAGTTTCATGGGGATGGATGGTTACTATAGGTTCTTTATACATGACTTATCCCGCTTAGCAGCGTCGTTGATGAATCTGACTACGAACGGTATGAAGTTCCTTTGGTCATAAGATTGCGAGACGGCCTTTCCGGAGATGAAGGGAAGGTTGACATCAGTGCTAGTCCTAATACTTCTATATCAAGGGAAAGGATATAATGTTTACTATGATGCATTAGGTATTGGGATAGGAGTAGTGTTAATATAGGGCAATCGAGTTGTGGCATATGAGTTTCGGCAGTTGAGGCCACATGAGAAGAATTATCCGACTCATGATCTCGAGTTGGCTGCAGTTGTCATGCGTTATGCTGTTGGATACATTATCTCTTGGGGGAACATTTTGTGGTGTTAAAAGAACAAAAAAGTGCAAAATACTTCTTTACCTAGTGTGACATGAATTTGATACAGTGAAGGTGGGATGAATACCTTCAGTCCTTTTACTTTGAGGTCACCTATACACACGGTAATGTTAATGTAGTAGATGATGCACAGAGTAGGATAACTCAGATACAAGTAGTGCAGGAGGCCATTGGTGAGTGGAAACATATAGCTTTGTTCTCTGAGATGAATTTGGAGGTGCACGATAGTCCATATAAATCCTATCATTCTTCCTTAGCTGTGACTTCTACCCTCATGGATAGAGTGATGATGAGACAGCTGTCAGATTCAGAAGGCCTAGTTCTACGGGAGTCATTTGCATGTGAGGACCCTCATCCTGGTTTGATGATAGGCAATGACGAGGTATTGTGTACCCATGGATGAGTGTGGGTTCCAGGGGATATACGCGAGGAGTTGGTGTGGTAAATTCATTATTCTGCTTGGGATGTGAATCCTGAGGTTACCAAAATGTACCATGACTTGAGACGTCAGTCTTGGTGACCGGGTATGAAAAGAGAGGTAGCTGGTTTTTTTTGCGGGATATTTCACCTGTAAGGAGGTGGATGCAGAGCATTAGAGTCCAGCTGGACTATTACAACAGTTACCCATTCTGGAGTGGAAATTGGATGATTTTTTGAGGGACTTTGTGACAGGATTTCTGAGGTCACCTTGAGGCAATGATGTCATATGGTTTCTTGTGGAATGAGTTACGAAGGTAGATCACTTATTGATGATCAAGGAGTCCTTTGGTGTTAACGAGCTCGGAAATTCGTATATACGAGGGGTATTACTTCTTCATGGGGTCCCTCATTATATCGTTTTAGATAGGGATGACCATTTTACATCTCGTTTCTGGTAGATTTGGAGAGGGCACTGGGTACACAGTTTCTTCCGAGAATAGCTTACCACCCTCAGATCGAAGGCCAATCAGAGCGTATGATATAGGTGCTTGAGGACATGCTTCTTGCATGCATCCTAGACTTTGGGGGATCTGGTGAGAAGTACATATCCATGTTTGAGTTTGCCTACAATAATAGTTTTCAGTCAACTATTGAGATGGAACCTTATGAGGAATTATAATTGTAGGCTATGCCGATCAAACTTGTGCTGGTCTGATGCAGGTGAGGCAGCTTTGCTAGGACCATGTATCATGATGGAGAATTCAGAGGAGGTCCAGTTAATTTAGAAATGGTGGCTACTGCATAGTCTCGTCAAAAATCCTATACTGATTACCGAAGACGACCCATAGCATTTTTGGTTGGGGATCAGGTTTTCTTGCATGTTTCTCCGAGGTTGGGATACAGGTGGATTATGAGACAAGGTAAACATTCATCGAGGTATGTGGGGCTATTTGATATTCCAGAGAGAGTCGGGTAGGTTGCCTATCTGTTAGAGTTACCACATAGGTACCAGACCATGAATAAAGTTTTCCATGTATCTCAGCTACACCGTTATCACTTAGACCTATCTCACGTTTTTCTGCCTAAGGAGGTAGAACATCAGATCGATGCATCCTTTGAGAAGCATCCGATTCGTATTGTTAATAGTAGCACGGAGGTTCTCCAAAGCCAGTATGTTCCTCTTGTACGAGTTCTATGGCTGCATGGACAATTGTAGGATGAATCTTGGGTGTGGGAGACCGACGTACGAGCTCAGTGGCCATAGCTGTTGTCAACATTATCTTCACCACCCTAGGACGTTAAATTCTAGGGCTAATTGATTTAAGGGGGGAAGTTTGTAAGAACCCGGTTCTTATTCTTGAGGTAAGAGTTTTTCTTTTCCATTTCCTAAAAGTTTTTTGAGAAAATAAGGAAAATGTGGGAAATATCCCAAATTTATGAGTACACACTGTGTATATCTTTTACGTGGATGAGAAGACATGGCATCATGGTTTTTCAGTAAAAACAAACTACACGATGTGTACATTAATATACATGTCGTGTACATTGGCTGTGTGGGACGAGAACATAAGGTGTGTATACTTTTATGTGGTTCAAGGTTTATTAACTAACTACACTCTAGGTATATTGTAATATATGTCATGTAATCAGTGGGCAGATGAATAGGGTGGTGGTGAATATCAGCCGCCCGAGGGACTTTTTAAAAGGAAAGTACGTGCCGTGTACTTGAAACTACACACCATGTAGTCTTGTTTTATCATTAAAAACAGGCAGTAGCCTCCTCATTAGGTAGAGGAGGAGAACACTCATTTGGAGCTCGGGAGAGGAGTCCGAGGCTTGGAGGAGCTCCCGATCACACGCAGGAACTCTGATTCATCCGTCGACAATCTCGTTTGAACCTCACGGGTAAGGCCTTCCCTCTCCTTGAGTATTTCCTTCCAGTTCTTTCCCTAAGATAAGTTATTTGAGTTTGAATGGATAAATGTTTATCCCAGATCAACATCCTTCTTGGTTATTTCGGGAGGCGTCATTCACGTATATCGATCAGAGGATATTGAGGTAGGTGTTCTGGTGTTTCTTTTCTACTTTTTTGTTGTTTTTGGGTAATGTTGTCCTACGCGCCCATGTTTGGGGTGTTGTATGGCTGAGTACTTGACTGTTAATATACCTATAATTTCATAGGCAAATTAATGAACAAGAATAAACTATTGTTTGGGATTGTTTCCTTGATCTAGGGCCACCCCATGGGCGCGTTTCCTTTGTTTAGCTATTTGGCCAAGATACCGTGGGTATGCCGTGATTATAGTATGCATTGAGTTTTCTTGAGAGAAAATATATATGAATTACTTTCTTATGTGTTGGTATTGGCCTAATTACGTGCTTAGACTAAGGTAAGGGTTTTACTTAGCCTAAGGGAAATGTTTCGTTTAGCCTGGGGGAAACTTTTCTTATGCCTATGGGCAGTAGCTTCTATGACTATGGGAAATATCTCATATTCCTCAGGGGAATATTCATTATGCCTGAGGAAAATCACATGAGGGTTTTGATTCTGATTACTAGAGAGTATGGATTTTCATGTATGAGGACACTATTTTCTTTGAATATTCATTATGGCGATTTCTTATATTATACCAGCCATTGTAAAGCATAGGCTTGGTATAGTTATTACCTTCAACTTGTTAGACAACCTGTTGTGGTTTTTGTTGCGGCACCTTATAGGAGATTGTCGGCTGAGGATGAGTCTCAAGAAGCTTATAATTCTATTATATTTGAATTATTATATAAATATTAACATGGAAATATAACTATAAGGAATTATTACTTTTGTGTACTTCCTAGTTACTGCATTTCATTATTGCACACTATTATTGTACTTTTTCACTGACATTTGGGCACGGGCCTTTGGTGGTTGCCTACTGGGATTTATTTCTCACACACTGTTTGGGTCATGTCTTTGGCCCAAACTGATTATATTGTTGGATGTGTCGATAAGTGTAACGGTCCCTATACAGATACATGATTGTTGCAGAGCAGTAGGAGAGCATGGGACTGAGCTTAGGCTTGCAATGCTGCTGAGTTCCTGTTACACTATTTTTGTTTTCTTTACTATACATGGTACCTTGTACTGTATTGTATTTTATTTCATTGTATCTTGTTTTGACTGGTTTCTTAGAAATAGGACATGTTTCATTATCATATATATATATATATATATATTACTGTTGGTTATCTTTTACTTCAGAACTATTTTCCTTTCAGCTTTGTATTATTTACGGCTTTCGTTTTGGAATGTGTATATTTTTACGCTATCCTAAACCATCACTAATGGGGGCATAGTTTCCCCACTATCAGACCTAGGCCCTCGTTTCTAGTCGGCAGCCTCTTTCATTTGGGGAAATGCGCTTGGGGTCATGTGAAAAACCGCGTTCGGGGCACCCTGATCAAGGATGATACAAGAAACCACATGGATGAATAATTAAAAAGGGAATACAAAAATTCAATGAGGGAAATCTATCCTCACTTGATGAAAAAGTAAATGAAAATACCATGGAAGAAATATCCATAAGGTGGGTAGAATTTAAAAAACAAAGTACTTATATAGTAATTTTCAATCATTTTAAAATTAAATTGTTAAATTCATTATAAATCTATAATGAAATATGTGGTATTTATAATTAATAATTGAATACTAATAGAATAGTAACCTCACCTAGTAGAGTATAAATAATTTTTTTATATTATATGTGTATCATGATACATTTATATCATGGAATTTTCTAATAAATGTTCTGGAAATGATAAATCAAGTGTGGGTATATTTTTATGTCATAAATATTTAATCACAATATTATAATTAGTAAAACAATTATAAGAAAATATATTTTAATAAAATATATTCAAAAAATTTTTGGGTTATGATTATAAGATAATTTTATGAGACCTTACTTTATTTTTCAAAGTGTCATAAAATTAGTTAAAATTTTAATAATATTTTTTTGAATAAATTTTTATTTTAATTAAAAAAAAAATATCTCATTTTTAGAATTTTTTTTTTCCAAAAACGGAGTTAATTTTTGAATTCTTCAAGTCAAAAAATTATTAGTTTGAATATTTGGGATTTTTATAAAATACATGCTTTTTTTGTGAATTGTAGAATACGGTAAGTTACAGTATATATACATTATAAGTTGAATAAACAATATCTTGAGTAATCTCTATTGTAATAACCATAATATATAATACTACTTTATTATTTTAATATATTTAGTGATAATTCTCAAAATATTTATAGCCTAGAGCCAAAATAATAAAATAATGAATTTAATACTCATAAAAGACCCCTCTCGTCCAGTATAAATACCCCCCTTCTCCTCACACCTAAAAGCCATATATATTGTTTAATTTCTACCCAATACCTATCCAAAGATCCTACACAGGTACAAGACCGTCTAATCTCACCAAAAGTGCAAAACCTATGGCCTTAGGGAGGTTCTCAAGGAGGATAATTCAAGAGGTAAAATACTCTTCCATTTTCTTTTACATTCATTTAAATTACTTTTCTTTTCATATACACTCTTAAACTACCATTATCAATGTGGAATGAAAAATAAAGTACCATATATATAAATATATAATTTAATTTTATCAATTTTTTAAAAAAAAATTCATCAAACTTCTTGTCCCTTTACATTTATTTTATAAAAAGAAAATCATATATGGTGTGTCAATATACTACCATTGTAGATGATACACTTTATTTCCTCTTTTTCACCTTCATGGATGGACATAAAAACGTTATTATGAAAAAATAATATTTTATTATACAGATTAGAATTTATTTATTTTTCTAGAAAAAATATATAATCATGATATTAAAAAAATGATATAAGTTCGTGATGATAGTAAATATCTCCAAAATAAATTTACTCGTTTTCATTTATGTTTCATCGAAAAATTCATCCTCATATGAAAAAAGATATATGTTATCGACTAAAATTATAAAAACATATTATCAAAATTTTATTACAATTATTGAGTTTTTATTCCATTCAATATGAAAATACAAAGTGAACCAACCATGAAAACCATGAAATAAATGCACACAAAAAATTAAAATAATAAAATATTTTAAATAAATTGGTGGAAATATGTTAAAATAATATCATATAAGTAGTAATAAATTTTAATATGTTTATTTAAAATATTAAGAACATTGTTTAACACATTATATAGGATGTTTGAAGACATTTTATTTAAGATGAACCTAAGGTAAGGGGACTCTTAACCAATTTTCAATTATTTGGGTTAACCTTCTACATAATTGATTGTGTGGTAAAAAGATTATTATTGAAATGAATTTTTATTTTATTACATTTTATTATGTGAATATATAGTGTATACACATATTCCATTCTTTTTATCAACTCTCACTTGAATTATATGTTATTTATAAGAAACTTTATTTTATAAATCCTTTTTTAAATTACTATTTTTACCATATTCGAAATGAATGTTTTTATGAAAGAATTAATATTTTATGATTATTTTTTGGTTGTAATAAACTTTTAATGGTGATTTGTGGGACCTATATCTCCCTTCAATTCATTGGGTATGTTTATGTTGGAGGATGATCATATGGTTACTCCAATTGTAACTACAATGGTTACACCATGAGGTAGCCATAAGGTTTAAATTATAAGGTATCCATGGGGGTTACAATGTAAGGTATCATTATGGGACATAGATCATATGGTTTATGCTAGGGATAAAATAATAATAATGTAATTCCATAAGTTAGATTTATGGTATTATTTATGTTATATATGTTTTGTAGAAATCTCATGTTTCACAAAGTAACTATATGATACTTATTGGGTGAGAATTTTTTCATTGGGATGATGATTATATATGTTTATAACTATTCATGGACTAACTGTTTCTATCTTTATTTTTATCTCCCATACTGAGATTTTTTTTATCATCCCATGTTTTGAAATGTTTTTCAAAGGATTTAAGGATGGGTTAGAGAAAAATAGAACCCATGATGAATTTTGTGAAGACTTTCCATGAAAATATTTCATATTATTATTTGAAACATTTGTATTTTGGAAGAAGTTGATATTGTCTTTGTAGTGCAAAAATTTTATTCTTCTGGGTTGAAATGTATATATTATTTCCTAATTTTTTAAAAATATAAAATGAAAATATATTTCTGAATGTAAGGATGTTAATTATAACTGAATTTACTAAATTATGTAATGTTTAAGGTTATGTCCTTATTGGAGGAGTGAGGAGGAAATGTTTATTATTTTCTACTAGGAGATGGAGGGATTTTAAATCAGCTCAATATCATAGTTAATTTTTAGGGGATATAAAATATGAAAATCCATGAGATATATATACATTTTAGATGAAGCTACATGATAAAATTTTTTCTCAAAAGTTGAAAATGAGAAGATTTTTTGGTATATAAGATCCTATATGTTTAGATTTTCTTTATATATTAATTACCATGATAATGATTTATTTCTTATTAATTCTTAATTTATAACTATTAGGGATATGTCATTATGATAATTAATCTAGAAACATATACCCACATATGTTATCTCAAGGAGGGTATACGTGATTAGGAGAACAAATGGTAGCAGAAAAATATCAAAAGATGAAGGATGTTTCTCTAGGGTCCGCAAAGGTTGCCTCTACACCCCCACTATACATGAAAAATGGAAGAGGGCTCAAATGATAAAAAATGAAAATATATTTTTGTAGATTCATGATTTGATGGTGGAGAGATTTTAATATGTTTAATTTATTTATTTATTTCAGATAAATAAAATATTTATATATTGGGATTCATTATAGATTTTTTCAAATATTCCTTATAGGATTTTGTGGAGTAAAATATAAAACATGGGGTCTTTATTATTGAGTGTAGAAAGGATATTTTAGCTAAAATATTCCAGAATCCCAAACAATCGTGTTGTTTTCAAGGATACCTAGTTGGTGTATCGATAAGAATTTTCTACACAGTTAGAAGCCACATCAATAGAGAATTTTTATAAAATAATAGAATATTTGGAAGCCAATTTTTAGACTATTCATATAAAAATGGAGGATATGATCAAATATTTGGTACAATATATGTTTTCAAACATCCAATGATAGTTTTGACCTGCCGATCAGATTCCTCCACTTTCACTAGTAGATCCCACTACCCCTTTTATCCTACACATATATTTTTTCCTATAGAACCTTCTACTTCTTATCCTACACCTACACCCATCTTATATATATTATATGTTATTGTGATTTATATGTTTACAATCTTCATCATATTATTTCAAATGGGGTGATATATTATATCAGCAATTCCATTCATCTTTAGCTGATTGATATAAAGAAACATATGCACATAATACGTGATATTATAGATAGATAAGAAAACATACCATATCCTATAGAAGAGTTAACTACAGTTAGACAACGTACCAATGATTTTTATGTTTGTCCATCATGATTTCGTCGACATAGTAGTATTGGGTTATATAAATAGTTTATTTTTTATTTCATTTTTTTATTGAATTTGTTTTCTAATTTAAATGTTTAATATTTATCTATGCTTTTACAAGAATACATAAAATGTAAAGAATTACTATAAAAAAACAAAATTCATGTTTTCATGACTTCAGATACACATTCTACTAGTCCCGATAGGTTTTCAGCACAATCAAAAGTTTTGTTGGAAGTATATAGGATTCTAATTGATTATTTTGTTTTTGGACATGCAATAACAATGTGGTTTTTTGAAAATTATATCATGGATCTTGTAACTGGTGATCAATTGGGAATTATCACTATAGATTTTTTTCAATGTAACTTGATTAACAAACGTTTTCCATTATTTTACTTCTTGAAAATTTATAATTATATATGTTTTTTATTAGGTATCTATATATATGTATACAGATCATGAAAAGGCATATGTATATGGATTTATGGACCCATATTTTAATTATCTAAAATATTTTACAATGTCTAATGTAGGAATAATAGTTTATAGAGATGAAATATTTCAATAGAATGAGATTATATAGTGTTGGATGTTTCCATATATTCAAGAGAATGAAACGGTTTTTTTTATCAAAAAGTGTTATATATCAAATGAAATATTAATTACACATATTTAATTTTCTTATATATTAGGAATCATTAGATGATGAATATTTTTCATCTAAGATAGAGGCTATTGAATTGGTTATGCTCTATACACATTTAGGTGATAGAAAATTTTCAGAATGTATTGAACACACATGTTTCATTATTTTAATACTTGTTTAAATTATAATGAAGAAAACACATTTTAAAAAAATTATTTTAAAAAAAGTCATGGAATTTATTTTGAGGGACAATAATAAATAAGATCTCAACGATAAATTTTGTATAAACTAATGTTAATTTTCATTAACAATTAAAAAATTTGGATATATTAATTAAACACATTATTCTGAATAAAAAAATCATTGGAATAATTTCATAAACAATAAGGTGTAAAAGAATATGGTTATTAGGTTTTAAGATTTATGTATGAAATAATTTCATCTCGGACACTTACAATTGATTCAAAAAATATATTTCTTTATAAAAATTTCATTTATATTTCAAATGGTTTATGAAAAATTCATGTTAAATTATTTATTATTTATTATTTATATTTTTGATAACCCAATACCATATAGTGTAGTGGAGTTGAGACATTTATAAATTTAATAGGGTGATAATTTTATAGGATTGATTGATTTTTAGTTTATTTGAAATAATCATTTTAAATTTGAATTTTCAATTTTAAGTGTATTTTTTTTGTTTTCTAATGATCTGATGATTTTGTCTGCTATTGGGATAGTGGATGAATCAATCTTAATTTTTTTAAAAAATTTGTTTTTACATCATTTTTTCTAAAAATAAAACAAAATGATATATGGTTATTTATGTTTTTTATTGGATAATTCATGTGAAAAACAATGATGTAACTTATTTTTCATGTATGTTATCGAATAACCAATATGAAAAATTGTTTTTCATGTTTATTAATAGATAAATGAAATGAAAATAGATAAAAAAAGATTAAGGTATTTTTCAGTTTTAGTTAACCTATATTAAAAAAAATTTAGAACATCGCCAACAATAACATCATTTAATAACTGACATGAAAAGGGAAAACCAATGTGAACAATATTTTATGGAATAGTGTTCCCACCATATCTATCACTCCTTAAATTTATGTATAATTTATTTTCTACCTTGTTTGTCCATGATAAAACAATAGTGCTAATAACCATCCCAAAACCTATTGAATTCATAATTCATGTGTAATTATCTCGATTTATCAATTTTTGTCCGAGAAGGGTTACAATTTGTGAGGGATATTTATGAATTATAATGTATGTGTTTTTAATACCGGATCTAAGAGTGTGAGTCTAGGTACCATACATAATAATAAAATACTTATCATTTCAAACACAATACCATGATAACAAAATCACAATTCATAAAATACATCAAATATAACAATGTAACATATTTTCCAATCCTCATGACAAATACAACATGAAAATAGTACAAATGTGGATGATTCATTGTTTATAAAGACATTTCTATAATGAATATGTCACTCCTCTTTATTATAATTTTTATAGACTAGTTATTTGGTGGTATATAACCAATTTATTATAGTGTATTAAGTGAATTTAATTTCAAATTAGTGTCATAACGTCTGAAATATGTAATACATGTATCTCAAGAATATATACATTACATTGAATATATAAACAATTATAATTATTCTTATGATGTAATATATCATCATTGGTGAGTTAATCATGGATATTTTTTTAATGTCATAACTTACGATTCATTCAATGTTGTATATTTATGTTCCCAGGTATATAAATCAAGATGATGTTTTAATATCTTTAATTTTTTTCAATCTAATTCTAGATGGATGTTAATGTTTTTTGGAGTGTTTGGTGATGGAAGAAGAATAACGTCAATTAAGAAGAGTGGTATGCTATCGTGGAATAAATTGATGGCCATATTTTGTGTAGTATTTATAAACATCAGATGAATTTTAATATGATCTTCATGGAATATAATGTATATAACTAATTAATGGAGTGAATTAATTTCTATAAAAATTTTATGAAGTTAGAAGAAAATGTTATATTTTAAATAAACTTCTAAAAAATTGTAATGTTTTGAGTTAAAAAATTATTATAGTAGCTCCAATGTTTTGTGAAGTGATTTTTAGGTATAAAGAGAAACAATATAAGTGTTATTTAGTAAGAATAATTGTTTTAATGATTAAACTCACTTGGATGAAGGGTAGAGTTAATTAGCATGATGTTATTGTATTTAAGAGGTTGTTATATAATAAAATACCAAAAAATTAGTGTCTAAATGAAATTATTTTTTTTGAAAATATATTTAATATGTTTGAATTTTTATTTTGATATTTCCATCATTTAATTCACGCTATTAAAGATTGTATTTTAGTGATTGAAAATTCCAGAAAATGATTTAATGTAGTTCTCTAGGATTATGAAAGATCCATTCAAAAATACCAAGTGTTCTTATTTAAGAGTAATTTTGTAAATGTGATTGGAATTTCAAAAGAATAATTTTATATAAATAGATCATAATATAAATATTTGAAATTTTGTATATTAAGATAATATGTGAATATCATAAGATTAATTGTAGTCTTATAATATTTAATATACATGGAATTCGTAAGATATAGAACATCGATATTTTTTTTATAGTTCTAAAGAATGAAAAACTAAGATATCTATAATAAAAATTTCCATGTGAAAAAAATTAGATGATTCTAGAGGATATATTTATTTATTGAAAGATAAAATTTAATATTTTTATTCAACATGATTTCTATTTGTAATTAAAGTTGTTATCAATTCCAAAATTACTTATTGTTTTCAAATAAGTTTATTGGAGAAATAGAAATAATAACATCTCATTAGCATATTTCATGTGTTTATCTTATCATTACTTATTTTCTTCTTTAATTGGGTGCATCTTGGGACCCTAAATGAAGGATAAAATTCTAGAATCCAATTGAATTAATGTTCATGGATTCGTATTTGTTTAAATTAATGATGTATCATTGTAAATGTGTTAACGATTTTACGGGTTTCTCAATTAGTCTAGGGAACACTCTAGTTTTTATGGTTTTTGTAAAAACTATTCAGTTTTACTATGTACAAGAAATTTTAACATCATGAATGTAGTACAAAATATCTAATTATTTATGGGCTCAAATCATGATATTAGTACACAACATGAATGATTACACACTATGTAAGGGTTACACACCATGTAAGGGTTACACCCCATGTATTGTTCAATGAATAAATTTCAATAAAAATATGATGGGTTTTTCGGAATATCTATGTCATGAGGATTACACAACATGTGAATATATTAAAGACCTTGTAACTTTCATATATTGAGATTTTAGTTCTCTAAATAACTTGATTATTATTTCATTAATCAATATATCTCCTCCCTCTAAAACATGGGATCATCCCCGGTGATTTTTAGATCCCCTGTTTATTCTGGATTGATTCATTCGATGTTAGGTCATCTGGTTAGTTTCATTTCATCTCTCTGGGTAGGAGATTCTTTCTTTCACTTTAATTCTATTGAAATTAAAATGAAGTTTTCATTTTTCAATTTATTTTTTGATCATTGGTGATGTTTCATTTGATTGTCTTCTTGATCCATTCAGACTTCTTAATCTGCGGACCATTTCCTATTATGGTTGTGGTGTGGTGGGTGTGCATTGTTAAGGTATGTGTTTTTATCTAATTTCCATCAAACCATATATTTTATTAAATCAATTCTAGTATGAGTAAATTTATTATAGGGGTTTTTTTGATTTTCAGATCCTTTATTATAGTGGATTCTATTATGGTCATGTAGGACTCAAGTTTTGATGTAGGAGGTTCCGTTTATACCAATTTATGCTGAACAACATTGCTCATGTTTTCAATAAATTTTTATATTAATTGAAATGGTATGATATGAATGATTTGTTTTGTATGTGTGGAAATGTGGTTTTTTATAAAATATAGTTTTCCCTAGTTATGGTAAATTGAAATTATCCTTAAAATCATTATGAAATTATTATCAAAACAAAAAATGATTAAATGATTTATAAAATAGAGTTCCAGAAAATACATGGGTACTTAGGGGGAAGGATTAGTAATAGATCACATCCACTGTCAGGCGGTTTTTATGGATATTTCTTCTTCTCCATAGGACTATTGTTCGAGGGACTTACTAGACTTATTAGGGGGTTGTTAATGTACTGGGGTGTTTCTATTTTCTATAGATTTGATGAATAAGTCTATTGAATTGATTTTTATTTCATAATCTATGTTAAGTATGAGTTTCTTAATAATATAGACCAAATATGATCCTCAATATTATGTTTATTGTCCTTTTGGTAGATTTGGGCTGCTATTTGGATTGTACTATTTTGATTGTACAGTCAGTGGTTTGATATGAGATTTGATGAATATTTTGTTTTGATAAGATATATATTTTATGATATATAGTTAGAAAATTAATGTAATCGGATTTACCTGAAATATTTATAAATGTGGAAAAAGTGGAAATGAAAATGTATTTCCAGGATTTTGATTTAAAAATGGTTATACTTTTATCTGGACCCATTTTCTTTAATGTTGATAATTCTTTGATTATTGTATAAATACTTGTTTTGGAACACCTAGGTGAGACCATATCATGTATGTTTGATCAAAATAGATATATGAATTCGGAGGGGCATTAATCTGGTTATGTATTTTGACGTAGGGAAAAGCAAGGTGTTGTAGTGATACAACAATGGTTTTTGGTAGATGGGTTGGGTTTCTAGATGGTGATATGATGGTAGTTTTATCACACTATCTTATAGATATATTGGTGTAGCTATTTTTGTTTTATTGTCATTTATTTTTGGGCTCATCTCTTAGAGATTATTGTTTCTCCCTTTCATGTTTTATTGCTTCTATGATTTTCTTTATGTTATGACACACATTAATATGCATGTATTCTTCTGATTTTTCTTTATGTACATGGGAATATATTTCACATTTTCTGATTTAGGATGGGTGAAATAATTCCTTGAGTTTTTTTGGTTCACCAAGGCACTAGACTCTAGCCTGTGGAGATAGGGATCTCCCTTTGGGAATGTGGTGGTTCGGGTTGGGTACAATTTTGAGAGGGTATCCAAGTAAAGGTCATAACATTTTTTCTAAAAGGAGGTATGTACCCAAGATTCCTTTTGATATGATGTCTTGTAGAGTGGAGATAGGATTTTGGGGACATGAGATGTATGTTTCGGTGGGTGTCTGACTAGGTCTTAATATGATGAGACTCATGTTACCATGGGATGTTGGGATGTGTGTCTCCTATCATTTTTATGGAATTTAATATATATTTTTTCATATTGGTTGTCTAGTTTGAATTGATATTTTTTTCTATTTTAATATCATTTCATTTGTTTTTATGTGCACCGGTATGTCTCCGAGATGTGTTCCACGATATCCAGGGGAGGGTGCAACTGATGGTCTTTAAGGGAATCCTAATATATATTAGAACAATATAAGGTCTATCATTACGGTAGTTTGTGATGTTGACCAAAATGTACGACAGTCTCTAAACATATTTTTTGAGGTTTAAAAAAGAGCTGTAGAATATAAATATCAATCATAGGAGTTCTTACCTAATAATGTACCATACATTAATGGTATGAATAATCCTCAAGAGTCCAATGACTAGCTTGAAAAGATTGACGAGATCTTTAAATTCCATGATGTACTTGAGAATATCATAGTGAGTGAAAATAATTCAGACTTGAGGGTCTAATAATGAATTGGTGGGATTATATAGTACATGAAAATATACACATGGGCTTTGAAATGTAGGGTTTTAATAATCCCTTATTCCATCAGTTTTGTCCGTAGTTTTTTATGATAGTGAAGTCTCTTGATTTCCTCTATTTCCCGTAGGAAGAGAGTTCAATGTTAGTGTACACTATTTGTTTTATAGAGCTGGTTTGTTTTTTCCTAGATGTTTTGAATAATGAATAGGTAAAATTTGAAAAGTACCTACAAGATATACAACCAAATATCAGATTGTTGGTATTTATGTTGAGTATTTACAAATATCTATAGATATTGGACATAGATACGATGTACTAGACGAATATGGAATGAAATGGTAGATATTATTATCCTTATATTCCTCCCAGTATAAGTTTTAGTGGAGTGCCAGGGGAAAATGGGAAGTGTCATGATCATCAAATGGAGTGGTGGAGGTGGATCATAGAAGGAGAATTATACAGTATCACTATTTGTTGATAGTGGTGTGACTATGAATTGATATTATTAAGGCAACGTTAGACACACGGGGAATTCCTGTCATTCATCATCAAAGATGTTTATAAGTTATTTATGTTATCGTCATCTGAAACATTTTTTCAGGTTATGTATACTCCTCAATATGTTCAAGGATTTTTAGATCCATAGGGTACTGTGGGGAATTCATATACTTTAAAGACTATAGGGCTCAAGGAAAATGCCTTATGAGTGGGAAATTTTCACATAGTAGATTGGTTTCGGATGGTGGAAGATGATGGTCTATTGTTAGTGAAAGTTACCTTCTTTATTCCATTCTCTGTAGAGATTTATCTATTTTATACTAGTGCTTCCCATTCATTTATATCTAGCTATATGGTTAATATGGATATCCTTCCGAGGGAGATCATGTCCTTTGTTATATATTTATCAAAATCTAATGGGAAGATGAAAGAGGAAGGGTTTTAGTGTACTTTATGATTTTTTATCGATAGTGGATGCATAATTAGTCTATGATTTTATTTTTCTTGTTTATGATATAATTGGAATCAACATCAGGATGGATTAGGTTGTTTCTCACCAAGATCTGGTTGATTATTTTCATCTTTGTTTATTATTTCTTATAGTTAATGGGAGCCCGTGGAGTGGGATCCAAGGTTTGTTGATGCAGGACCATCCCACCCAATGACCAGGAGATTTTTTGCTTCTATTAATGTTGTCATTGATGGAGTTTTTGTTGTTTTTGATCTTTAGTCTACTATTCTTGATTTTCCTGATTTTTTCCAAGATTATTTTTCTATGATTACCGCAGAGAGTATTGTGGAGGTAGTGATTAACATGGTTCCATGAACATAATAGGTTTCAAAATATTTATATCATATGGTTCCAACAGAGCTAACAGAGCTCATGATTCTGTTGCACAATCTCATAGACAAGTGTTTTTTACACTAGTGTTTCACTTTCTACAGCTCCAGTACTCTTTTCGAAGAAGGAATATGGTTCAATATAATTTTTCAAGGACAATGAAATTTATATCATCACGATGTTTAATAACAATTACACTTTCCTTTCTATGATTGGTTATCTTTATCAATTAAAGAGGTAAAAATTCCTTTCAAAAATCTATCATTGATTGGGTTATCATCATCTCAAATATCAATAGTGTGACATAATAAAAAATAATTTTAGTATAGGTATAGCCATTATAAATATATTGTGATTCAATTTATTCGGAAAAACTCTAGTAATTTGTATGTATTTTATGAATCATATACTCTATCAAAATTTCAACACATTAATTGTAGTGTTCATGGATGATATTTTGATTTCCGTAAGATATGAGTATGAGGAGAAGAACTATTTGTGTTTGAATTTGGAGATCCAGATGAGTCATTGGATTTATGTAAATATTTAAAAATCTAACTTATATATTCATTTGGTGAAATTTTTCAATCACATGATTTCATAAAGTGTCTTATCAGTCGATCATGAGAAGGTGAATGCTTTTTTTTTCATGGGAAGAACCATAAAATGTATTTTAAATATAGATCATAATTGGCCTCTCTAGATACTACTGATGGATTTTCATGGATTTCTCGAATATGGAATCACATTTTACTACTCATAGCATGAATGGGGTGAATTTCATATAGGATGAAAATTTTACGTCTTCTTTCAATGAGATGAAAAATCTTTTGACATCCTCTATTATTTTTTTATTTCATGATCCCGAAAAGGGGTATGTAGTTTCTTGTGATGCTTTTGACAGTAGTTTGGGTTATGTAATTATATAGTATGATAATGTTGTAGATTATGGATATCTTTATCTTTGAATGTAAGAGACTGATTATCCCACTCTTCATTTAGATCATGACATAGTTATGGATGAGATTGACTGTTGGTGTGATAATCCTTTTGGGGATTGGTTTATAGAATTTTCTAACTATAATAGTTTGAGATGTATTATTCGTTAGAAATATGTTAATATTAGATAGAGGTTGTGGCTAGAATACATTTAGATGTTGGAATTTTACATCTTCTACACTATGAGTAAGGGGGATGTTGTTGTAGATTATCTCAGTAGGAATGTGCTATAGCAATATGTTTTGGAATAAAAGGAATAGTAAAACATTATTGGGGTTTTGATAAATTGAATCTAGATGATCATGAGGATGTTTTAGTTGTGGTTCTAGCTAGTGTACAATTATCATCATCTCTCTTTATTTAAATTCTGAAGATTATGTGGCATGATGATGAGTTAAAAGGAATTTGAGAAACCCTATATTTTGGGGAGACCATTTCTAGTTGATCTCACTCTTTAGATGGTATTATATGTTTGGGGAATCAGTTTTTCATCCAATAATCAATGGGGAGACCCTTTTTGTTTAGTATTTTTCTTAATAATTGGTCATTCATCTGGTATTAAAAAGATATATTATTACATGATATGGAAATTATTATTGTTGGGTTTGAAGCTTGACATTGCTGATTATGTGTACCGTGGTTACTCCTACCAGCTGATAAAGGCAGTGCATCTAAATCCTTATGGTTTTATTTATAATGTTCTAAAGCCAATTTTAATATGGGATGTGGGATGCCTGAATTTTATTGTTGAATTACAACAAAAAAACCAAGGAAATAATTATATATTGGTGGTGAATCATCTCTTGAAAAAGTCATCTCATTTCATTCCAATCAAAGATAATAGTAATGATGAAGATATGGGTAAGTTGTATGGGTAAGAAAATGTGAGGTTAAATGAAATTAAAAATACCATTGTTTTTTATAAGGATACTAGTTTTTATTCATGATTATATAGGAGTCTCCAAGAGGAAATGGGGACTTAGGTTGGGTTGAGTATATATTATCATCGACAAAAATAGATTCTGACAGAGTGTGTTATTCATATTTTAGAGGATATGAATTGTGTTAATGTATTGGATTTTGGTGTATCATGGAATAACCATACATAAATAGTTGATTTTTCTTATGAAAATATTTGTCACTAATAAATTAGAACAGTTCATTTAGAGTATTTGTTTGGTCACCCATACAGATTACCTCTTTGTTGGGAAGAGGTGAGTGAAGATTATTTGTTGGTACTAGGTCTTGTTTAGGAGACATATATGAGGATTTAGGATATAAATCATTGTCTGGTTATAGGATTGTGTCATGATTTATCTTTTTTATATCAATGGAATCATCCTCTAGTGTTTTTTATAGGTGATTGAATTTTCTTTAATTTTTCTCTTCAAATGGGTCATATTTGTATTAAAATTAGGTAATTTTTATCCAAGATATGATGGACCATTTGAGCTAACTAAGTGACTTGGAAATATTTATTATCATTTGAAATTTTCCATTAATTTGATATAAATTAATGAAGTTTTCCAAAAATCATGACTCAAGAAATACCATCAATTTCCCTGTCATATTTTGAGTAGGGATGAGATTGTGTAAGTGGCAGATCATTTGTTGTGAAGCATCCGATAGAGATACTTGAATATAAGGTGAAATTTTTTTATGGAAAGTTGACTCCATTGGGTAGAGTGTTATAGTGGACCCACTGCTTTACCAGACAAGGGAGAAGTGTACCCACTGCTTTACTGAATATCATTCTACAACACAACTTCTCGAGGTCAAAAACCCTTAAGATGGGGAGTTTGTAACATCCTATTACCTACTTTTAAGAATTTATATTTACTTTACATGTTTTCTACTTTAATTGAGTGTGTCTTTGGACTCTACAGGATGAATAACAATTATTAATAAAAATATTATAATGTTCAAGGATTTATTATTGTTTAAATTAATTGAGTATAAGAATATATTATTAAAGATTAGGGGGGTTATCCTAAAGATTTGAGAAAACTCTAGTTGGTTTAATGTTTTTATAAAGAATCTATATTTATCATTATCTACATGATATTTACACATAATTTATGTTGATCATAATATGTAATGATCTCAAGGATCATGTCATGAGATGAGTACACAGTGTGAATGATTCAATTCCATGTAAAAGTCACACTCCATGTAATGTTAAAATATCACTTTTTAATAAAAAGGCAATTATGTTTTTAGATTATCTGAGTTGCAAGAATTACCAACATGTAAATAGATTACACACCCTGTATTTTTCATATAAAAATATGCTAGGGGGATGGTTCAGTCTATTATTTTTTAATTCTTTCACACACCACTCCACTATCAACCAAGGGTTCTTATTTTAAAAAATTTTGTTTCCCCAATTCATTTCAAATTGATTATTTGAGTATTCCCTCATCACTGATGTTGTGTTGCATCTCTATCGGAAATGGATCCTTTTTTATTATTCATTTATCTTGATTTTAATAGTGTATTTTCATTGTTATATTGGTTTGGTTTATCCATTTTTATGTTCCCTTTGATTCTTTTTAGATCTGTCGTGCAATCTTGTTACATGGGTTATTTTTTATTTTGGTTGTGGTGTGGCATGGGTGTGCTCTTTTGTTATATGTTATTAAATATTCTCCATAAACCCTTCTATCTAGTTTAATAAATTTGTAGATGTGTAGTTTTATTTTAGGTAATTTTTTTTGCTTTTGGATACTTTCTATTTATGGATTCCATTATGTGTGTGTTTCCCTAGTTTTGATGTAGGTGTTTCAATTTCTTTCCTATATTGGTTAACTAAATTACTTCTATTTTTTATAATTTGTTTTATTATATAATATGAAATGATATGAATGATTTGTTTTGAGTGTGTGAAATTGAGATTTTATAATATATGGTTTCCCATAGTTTTGGTAAAAATAAAGGGTTTGTCAAAACATTATGAAATTGTTTTTTGAAATTGTTTTTAATGATTGAAATGAATAACTAGTTTGATAAAATGTTTTAAAAATAGAGAACAATGAAAGCCTTTGGATATTTTCTGTAAGGTTCTGTAGTATGTCTCATCCACCCTTGGGGGTTTTTTAGTGGTATTTCCCCTATTCCCTAGGCCTATTTTCCTTAGGAATATTTTGACTTGTTGCGGGCTAACTTGTTGGGTTGTTCATTTACACTATTGACTCAATGCATATGTCAAGTGGCTTACTGCACAGGTAATTGATTATATTTGGAATTAGGTTGAAATTTTTCTTTTACCTAGTGTGATCCTTGGTTGGATGATTCCTATGATTTTGGCTGATATGGGATGTTTTTTATCTTGTAAAATTTGGATTTCACTACCATGGATTTGATATGATATGTGACGAATGTTTTGTTTTGATGTGATATATCTATTATGATGTAAATGTATCAAATAAATTGAAATAGATTTTTCTTTTTTATTTGAAAATGTGAAAAATGGGGAATGAAAATGTTTTTTCCTATTTTTGATAAAAAATAGTTAAACTGTTATCATGACTTGTTTTCAATGATGTTGGGAATGTTTGGATTATTGTACATAGACTTGTTATGGAAGACACCAGTGCGACCCTATTGAGCCTATTAGCTCACATCCTACATACCCCATTGGTGGTGAATAGACCTAATTATATTTTTTTTGTAGGTAAAGAAAAGGCTCTATAATGAGTCAGTGAGCTATTCTATTAGCTGGCATGGGTAGTTGGATGGATAGATGTTGGGTGTTTGACAATTCTATCACATGGAGCAATTGGTGTAGATACTTTAGTTTTTCTATCGTTTTTAGTTGGAATTGAATCTTAGAGATATTTTCTTCTACCCTTTTAGTTGTATCACTTCGAGTTTTTCATTTAATTCATGATATATATATATTCATGTATTATTTTGTTGTTTTTTTCTGTAAATGATGTTGCTCAATGATGAGTTTCTAGATGACGTGACCAAGATGAAAAAAATTCCACCAATCCTACTGCAGTAAAATAATGTTATTTTTATCATTATATAATGGTGAACTAGATCATGAAATTATAACATCTAAATGATGAAGATTCAATCTAAATATATTGAGTTAAAATTAGAATCTCAAAAATGTAATTTAGGAATGAAAATGTAATGATGCCCGAACTAATCTCAAGTGTATTGGGTATCATTAGTGTGTTTATCATTCAATTTAATACATATTATTAGATAAATATAATACTGAGTTTTAGTCAAAGAATGAATTTCAGGTTGAATAATATTATGTAAACGCATAATATTATGACCATGAAGAGACGAGTTTCGCTATAATAGATTTATTGGTAAATGAATTTTATAAAACAATGCTGATTGATTTTTTAAAGGGTATTCATAGAAATTTTTTAAGATGAAACATATTGAGGATCATAGAATAATTGATGTAATAATTATTCATCTAGAACAATAATTATAAGGAAATAAAAAATGTTATTTTTTGAAATATAGTGGATACAAATAGTTGATGAAAATGATGTGGAGATCACGGGGAAAAAATAGTGTTAAAAATTTGGGGAAAGTATACATACTAATTTATTAAATTATTTCAATTTTGAATATATTGAAAATATATTATATTATTTGATAAAAATTTTAATATATAAGGAGAAAAGTGTTTTATTTTGGTTCATGAGTGTTACTATTGAACAAGAGATCTTGAGAACTTATAGTTAAAAGTGAAGGCAACCTAATATAGAGCTATAGAATAAGTACCATATCAATATCAAAGATGAACATGAATTTGGACGATTGAAATTGATTGGATCTATTTGGATTAATTATAAGGAGAAGAAGATGAATAATTGTGATAATCTATGTCTTATATAATAGAACATATGTGATGTTAAGAGGGACCAACATGTATAATGTTTTATATAAAAATTATTTGATATTTATGACCATGGATAAATCATTGAGTTAAGACAATGGACATATTATAAACGTGATCTGAAAGTAATGTATTGGATATGAACTAGTTTTCATGATTCTATTCTTATGGATATATAGGTAGTGCAATACACTAATGAATTATGTAGACCGTTTATATTGATACTGTGATATCCCAAATAAACTAGTGACCAACTCCAAAGAAAAATTAGTATATAGAAATACATTCAAGAGGATATATAATATATTGGGATACTATTTATGTCTAGGATTCACTTGAGTTTAGGAAAATCTTTGATCACATGACTTATAAATGATATCTAGATTATTAGTGAAAATATGTGTATCATATGATCTCAAACATTATTCGAATATTGTCACAAAAATTAGGGGAGAAAAATATAAATTTTTAAGATTTTATTTAAATTATATTATAGCATCCAATATGTTATATATGTATAGGGATAAGAAAAATGATTCCATAGTTATCATTAGTGATAAATGAGGTTATATAACAGAGAGTGGTACTTATGTGAGAAAAAGTCCTAATGGACAATGACTCAGTTGAAATTAGTCACAGCAGATTCCCAGTTCCCTCTTAGGTGACTGCATATATTCCATGAACTAATAAGTATCATTATACCTAACTTGGTTCCAACTAGTAGGATATATTTTTTAGTCCTATAGATTTATCTAGGACTATATGAAGTTTATATGTGATGATATTGTATAAGTAACATTAATAAAAAAATTTATTTTTATTCCTATTGAATCAACATTTGAGGTCTTCTCCATGAACCTAAAAAATTTTAAAATAAGAGAGGTAAATAAGATGAGGAATATTATAAGAGTAAACATGGAATCAAAAATACCTAAATTTAGTTAATGTGTAAATTTATTGATAAAACCATTGATGATGATTCCTCAAATGATCGAGGTACATGTTCCAATGATAACACATTTAATGAATAACTGATTAATTTTTTTTATGATGATTTGGAACACAGAATGAAATTTATTTTTAGGTTATCACTCATATATTAACATATAATAATGTAAAAAATGATCAATATTAATAATTTTAGTTCGAAGATTATGCAGTGGTATATGTATTTATTAAATGGTAAGATGATGTAATGGTCTCAAAAACCGTATTAAAGCTCAAAAAATATATAGTTCACATTAAATAAAGAGTTTTATTAATGGATAACTAATTAAAAATTGATATGTTTGAAATATAGTGAGTGATACTTTTTTGAAAGATTTTATATGTGCATTTGAAAAACTAGACAAACATTGTAAAAATTCTTATTATTCTCAGCTCCATGTCAAATAAACATAAATAAATGTTTTGGATAATTATCAACTAATTGAATTTAGATTCATGAACATAATATTAAAAAATTAAAAATAGAATGTGAAGGATATTTATGAAACATTATTTCCTAATTTATATACTCAATGTACACTATATGGAGTAAGATGTAGCACTCAATTGTTTTTTTTGAAATATATTTTTTAAACAATTCTTCAACAACTTGCATTACACGCGATTGTGAGTTTAAATAATCAACCAAAAAACATTCATATAAAATAACAATTATAACCTAACAGTAAATTTAGTGAGTGTAAATATGAAAAACATATGAAAATTTAAGGTACATTATTTATCTACCAATTATTTATGATAAATATAAACCAATTAAATATAAAATAAATATTTTTATTTTTTATTAATTAAGTGAATTATAATTATTAAATTAATTTAATGAAATAAATATATATTCTATTAAATTTTTTTATTTTCCTATAATATATATTTTAGTCATAGGGTATGAATAAACCCAAATTTGTATATAGAAACCTATATATTTTTTTAAAAATGGTACCTTTATCGAATTTTTAAAAAAGAACCATTTTTAAATTAATTTTTTTACACATTAAAAGTTTTTATATAAAATATAATGTTCTTATTTGGGACTTGGAAATAAGAATTTTATTTGGAAGAATTGTTGGTATTTTTCTCATAACATTCAAATTTTGATGAATAGTAATAATATATTAAATATAAAGTGAAAACAAATAGTTTCATCTAAATAATTTTTATGGTTAAATTATATTATTTAATGGTTTTAATGATTAAATAGAAAATATTTTTATCATTTGATATAAATTTATGTCACTGTAATTAATTTTACGTTGAATTTAGATATAAAATTATTTCAATATTTTTTAATGTTATAACTTTTAATACTTGTTTTCTCATTCTGAGAATGAGATTAATTTAAAAATATATACCAAAATATCATTGATTTTAATTTTTAAAAATTTATTAGACATTTGGAATTATTGGGTCCATATTATGAAAATATATTTCTTTTATTTTTTTGAAATTATGAATAGTAACTACGGTAATTTTTATTAATACATTAAAAGGGTAAGAATAATTTAAAAAATTTACCCTTAGAGTTGTCATAAAATTTTGGGATGAGTCTGTTTCGACCTAAATAATATTTGTGTTGACATTATATCCTTACAAAGACAATTTTATGAGATTATGCCATTTAATTTAATTTATTTTAAGAAATATTAAATATGTCTTACTCAAATTTTAATATCTATATCATTTTTAATATAATTCCATAGGGAAGTTAAATTCGATTATAAATACTATTTTCAAATATATAATTTTTTCCTTTATATTGTTAATATCTTTTTTAGGAAATTGATAATTACATTAAAGGCTTATACATTGATGATGTAGAAATTGTTAAATAAATTAGATATAAGAAAAACAATTTTTATTTAAATTATTATAACCATTAAAAAATCCAAAAACTTGACCAAATATTATTTGTTAAGTATATATCGACCATAATCATTCAAGGATAGTGTTATCAACCATTTGGATCCATATATAAATTATTATGAAACATATAATATTTTATTTAAAGTGATGTTAATATTATCGCATTCATGTTTTTATAAATATATCATTTTAAATTTTAGATTTTATAGAAAAATATATGACTAAAAATATTGATATAAAATATAAATAATTTATCTCCTTCCTAGTATATTTTTAATTTTTATTCATCAAATAAGTACATTAAATAATTACCCAAAATTAATGTAGTAATAATGTTATTAATGGAGATAACAAATAAATGTGATTAAAAATATAAAAATAAATATAATTTGGGATAATTAATATATAAAAAAAATTCCTAGATGATCTTGACCTATTATTAAAATAAGAAAATATATTTTTTCAATGTTTACTTGTTATCATAATATTTTTGAAAATCAATGAAATGAATAATTTATAAATTGACACTATTTCTTGTTTTCCAAAATAATGTTTTATAAAATTATTTAAAAATAATAAAATACTTTTTAAAAAACATGAAATGTTTATTATTTTGTAATTTTATTCTAAAATATGTATTTAGGTTATAGTCTAAATTTAATAAGAAAATATTTCACCCTTTTAATAGATAAATATTTTTAAATATAATTAAATTTAATTAAAATAACCACGTGCTAATTAAAATGATAAGGTTTAAATTGATAGAAAACATGTATGAAATTTATTTCATGATGATATTAAAACCATATCTCATATAATATTCTAAACTAGGACATTTTGGAGGTTTTTTATGTTTTTTCATTTCATTATAAATTAATATTGTTACACATTACATAAGTTCCCCTCACCAAAATTATAAAAGGTCACCTCCTCCCTCACTACCTCACTACATTTTGAACATTCAATCTCATACATACCCTATATATTTCCCTTATCTACTTCCCTAGTCATATTATACAGTTTATGGTCTTCTCCAAATTCCAACCCTAGTTCATTAAGAGGTGATCTAGAGGGAGCTCATCGAAGATGGGGTAATCTCCTCTACTAATTCATTCAAAGGTAGTTATTCTTATACTTCAACTTGATGGGGTGTTTCTATTATAATGTAACAAATACATTATAAATTATATACTGAGAAGTTATTAATATTTTAAAATAACCATATTTCTCTATCTATTCATCCAACGAAAAAGGAAATCAGTACGTGTGTGTACGTCCGACTTACCGTCTCTGCACCATGGTGTTATATTGTTGTCACCACTATATTAACTGGATGTTATAATGATGGAAATAATAATAATATGTGATTATGGTAACATGATATATATTCAAAAACAAAATATATACCATCCACTTCCATAACATTTAAAAATTATGGGAATGATATCATTTCTTGTGCGTACATACGACCTACTATATACATGATGCGATGCGATTAATTTTATATGATAACTTTTAAATAATGATTATATAAATTTATGGAATGAATAAATATTTTATATATTATGTTAATGTTATTTTGGAATGACATAATTATGACCGAAGAAGGATGACCAGAACTTAATCGACAAAACATGCATAGGACAATGAAGTAGCTAATACATCCTTAACGAGTAATAATGAAATGTTATAAACAAAAGTATAATAATATAATCATATATTATATCATAAAAATTTCTATGATTCCTGAAAAAGTAAATTAAATTATTTAAATCATTATAAAAGAGGTCCAGATAAATACAAAGGATATCATATATAAAGTAAGTGATAATTTTTCAATCTCATTAATATCCGAGATTGTTTATACATAAGTATATATTCCGGTATATTTATTATCCTTGTACATGACTCCTAAATATGTATTCAAAAAAAATACCCTTCAATAGTTTTTTAAATTCAATTTTTTTCCATTTGTTAATTTTTTTTTATATGGTATAAAATGAATCACATTTTGTTTTCTATATAAGTTACTTTTTGACATTCTGACAAATGTATAAGAAGAATGATTTTTTATCATATATGTCATGAATGGATTTTTTCATTTTCATACTGCCTTATTTCCGTGAATATTACATCCCAACACTTAATTATTATTTTCAAATAAATTACTTTAATTTAAAATTGTGTGGCATTTTGAGAAAAAAAACTTATTTTTTCAATAAATGGATATTTTCCTCAAAAATTAATTTGAAGTGTTCTATAAATATTATTTAACATATAAGAATGAATTATTTAATAAGGTTATGAATCAAGTATAATATCCCTATATTTCTTATTGTTTTTTTATGATAGAGTTATATTTATGAAATCCAAATTTCTAACATTGAGTATGTTATGGTGGAAAGATATCTAAATAAACCCATTTTTTTCTTAGGTTATGATGAATGGTTTATGTTTTTGTGGAACATTTAAGAATGGTTTAATTATGATATGGGTGGGACCTATATCTACCAAAAATTCATTAGGTAATGATTTATATCCCCTGATATATATAGTTATGGAATATGAAATGATCTTGGTTAACTAATATATGGAGGGAATGAGAAGTGAACTCAGTTCAATAATACTCTTTTTCTTCTATAATCATCTTGGAAATGAGCATTGAATAATATAAAATTATTTTCTATGATTACATGTATGCCCTAAAATTTCAAGTCTTATTTTATGACATTTGGGATTACATTCATTAATTCTTATAAACATTTATGATTTATCCCATGAAAAGATATCAAGATCTTTCATATGGAGTTTAGGATATTTGAATGTTATATTATAATATGTTATGATTTTTAAATGATTAATATATCCATTTTTAACCTTACATATCAACTTATATCACCCTTCTTAGGTTTCTTTTCCCTAAGTAACGAAGAAGGCTATTAAGTAAGGTATGCCAAAAAGTGGCCTAGTTATGTAGAAATAAGAGGTTGACAATGTATATGTCTTATTAAATAATTGTTTATGTTTCCTAATTTATAATGAAACTAAAACTATACAGTGTTGGTGTGGTTTTGTTATATTTTGAAATGAATATTCTTCAAGTTGGCTATAATATCCATGTATGTCACGTATGGGCCACTGTAGTTGGTATCAGAGCAACAATATTGTTAATATTTGGAAACTAGGATGCAAAACCCATTGTAGTAACCCAAATGATATGTCAAAGTATAGGTTATGATAAAAGTGTTTTAGAAATTTCCATTATTAACCTAGGATAAACCCAAATGTTACCTAACTTGAATAGTTATTCTTTTTTATGGGGTTTTCCCATTATGATTTGTGATGTTAACATTATAATTATTGGTTTTGGTAAATATCTGGAAGCCAAAGGAACTGCATTAATGTTGAATTTGATAGAAAATACAATGACTGTACTCATGAGAAGCAAAATTTTATGTGAGCTATAATTTAAAATATTGAATCTTTGGACACAAAACTTTCTCATATTATGAATCATACAGGATATACAAACGAAAAAATTTGGGAACAACATTCTGTTGAGTCATTCATGAGGAAACATCCACCTTTATTATGTTTCAATTCTAATCCACTTGTGAATGAACAATGGACCAGTAGCACTAAAGAGATATTTTTAGTTCTGTAATTTTCAGAACATGATAATTTCATCTTAGTTGTCCATTGTTTGGAATGTGAAACTAGTAAACGGTGGAACATTATCAAGAATACGAGGAAAAGAGATGAAATTGAATCCATGGAAGGGGATGAGCTCAAGATCATATTTTTCAATATGTACGTTAGTAATATTTGTTGAAAAATAATGAATAATGAGTTCCTTTTTCATTATTATCAAAAGTAAGATGAATCCATTGGTACCTATAAAGAAAATTTTACAAGACTTATCAGGTACAGTTTTAGAATTATTATGCAACCCATGAGTAAAATTTATTGATTCTTTTGTTGATTAAAACCTAGTCTCTAAAGGGAATTTTACATAAGGGACTTCAATAGATATGAGGAAATAATTTGATGTTCAATCAATGTAGAGATGGATACTGGAGTAACCCATCATTTTGAGCGTTTTGATAAGAATAAAAAATGGAATTCAAGGGTAAATCTAAAGAGTACACTGAAATGAAGATGATTTTTTCATTATGATCAATGTGTGGAAGGAAACATGGGTGAATTTTTTTTAAAGCGACTATAAAAAGTTTTTAGTGTGGGACAGAAGGTCGTCAGGAAGTAGGATGCATAAGTGAATGGAAAAAGATGACTGATGATGCGAATAAAGAACATGCTACACAGAATTACCTTCCTACACTTTAATGCTACAAGATCAAGGAAATCGGGTATTATGAAAATTAATGCCATAATCCTAGGGTTATGATGATTGCCATAAAAATACGTATATGCTAAAGGATAAAGTCAAGTCACATGAAATCACTATTAGTGATGTAGAGTATGATAAGGAAGTGGTAATAGGTAGAGGTACCATCCAATCAAAAGTTAGAAATTTTTTATTTGATTCTGGATCCACCCACTATTTTATTTCGGAATAATTTTTTTATGGAATCTCTGTATTACCTAAAAAATTAGATGTTTAGTTAGTTGTGTAAACATAAAATGGCATAATAGTCGCATCAAATGTTTATAATTCTTCTCTAGTTGAATTTTGTGGTATTTTTCTTCTTGAAAATCATGTCATCCTTTAGTATGATTTACTGTGATTCTTCAAATGGATTAGATTTATCTATATGGAACTCATATCAGTTACCCAAAAAGGGAATTCACATTTCATATTTCTGATCAATCTATAATCATCTATCGATAAATGCATGATTATGACCTTATAGTGGAAATTTATTCCATCTTATGGTTCTTTATTCCTTCAAATTAAGGATATATATCTGAAATGGTTGGGGATAAACTCACCATTAATAAAAAACCTATTTTATTGGAGTTAGTTGATATCTTTCTGAAATAATTTCAAAGTATTCCACCAATTATTGACATTTAGTTTTTAATAGAACTTATAATAGATGCTATGACTAATTAAAAGTCACCTTATAGAATGATCCTAATTGAGCGGCATGAATTGAAGAATAAAATCCAAGAAAATCCTATAAAGGTATTAATTGACCATAATGTGTCACCCTCGGGCAAACCTGTTCAATTTATTTGAATGTAATATAGATGAATGAGACTTTTCATTTATAATTAAGAAAATAAAAAGATCACTTTCAAGAAAAAAATATCATCTTCCCCACATTGATAAATTACTCCACAAAAAATGTGGAGCTAAATACCTTTACAATATTAATCTTATTTATAGATATCATTAATTAATTGTCAAAAAATATTATATACTAATGATTCCATTCTCTACATTGTATGGACAATATGAATTTATAGTGATTCCATGAGGATTTACTAATTCCCCCTATATCATCATGGATCTAATGAATAGATTCTTTATAATTTATCTTGATCAATTTGTGTTAGTATTTATAAAATATATTCTAGTATATTATAAGTGCAAGGAAGGGAATGAAGATCACCTTATAATTATACTGAAGACTTTGAGAAAGTAAAATATTTATGAAACATTTACCCGGTGTGAAATTTGGATTCAAAATATTTCATTTTTTGGTCACATTATCCCAATTTAGGGGGAATCTGTGGATCCATCTAGAAAATAATTTATAAAACGATTTCCAATACTAACAACAATAACTAAGATACTAAGATATCTTTGTTTGGTTGGATATTATCAACATTTTGTGAAATATTTTTTATGACTATTTAATCTACTAACGAAGTTGACTACGAAAAGAGTTATGATAATGTGGATGGTGGAATGTAAAGAAAATTTCAAAGAGGAGAAACGAAGGTTGGCTAGTTCACCTATTCTCACACTTCATTATTGTGGAGAAGGATTGTGATGTATAGTGAAACATCAAAGAAAGGGTTGCAATGTTGTAACACCCCGAGATTTTATGAAAAATATTCTTTTTAATTTCATTAATGTCTTGTGTTATATGGTACACTAAAAGGAGCTTTCACAACACACATCTCTGACCTGGCTTGAATTACACACAATCACGACCTTCCACGATAGCGTGTGTTGTACGCAACTCCAAGTTTCGCTAAACAACGATATGCTATTAAAATATTATTAAAACTAGCCGTTTTGAATAGTAACAACCACTTTTTGAAATTTTGTAAATTTTATTTTTCAAAATGGACTTCATTTTTGGATTCGGAATATTGAAATTAGCTTAGGGTGAAATTTTGGTAATTTTCGGATAACTTTAATATTTTGATGAATAGTGAAAATTACTAAATTTTAATTAAAAAAACTTTTTCAATCAAAAAAATTAATAGTGATAAATTATTAATTTGAGTGGATTTAAAGTTTATTTAGAATATATTTTTACAATTTAATACAATGATGGTCATTGGATGTAATTTCACATTTAAACCAGACATAAACAAGTGTCAATCTTTTGATAGTTATCATCTCTTAAGAACACGCTATTTGTTTTGACGACGGAAATTAATTTTTAAATTAATTAATGAAACTGATATGTTTTGAATTTGTTAAAATAGAAATCATTTTTGAGTTCATAATATCAAATATAGCTTAGGCATAATTTTTGGTATTTTTCTGAAAACTTTCAATTTTTGATGAATAGTGAAACCACTAAGTGGTAGTTTAAAAAAACTGAATTTTTCATAAAACATAATTTTACCGCTTCTATGAGTGGAATTTCAAAAATCCGAGAGACACGGTTGATGTTAGTAAGTAAAATGTTGTTCAATGAGATGAAAATAATTTTTCGTGAATAGTAATTTTTTACTTTTTTTACCACGGTTAAAAGTAAATAGTTTAATTAAGGGTAGAAATGAAATTATTATTACCCTAACACATGTCCTAATTCTATTGGACAAGTTTAATTTGACCAAAAACAAAATTAGGAATAAAATATGACCATTTAGGCCCACTTGAATTAGATTAGGACATTTATTATTATTTAATTCAAAGAAGAGTTAAAAGAGTTAAAATCAACGTTTATTTACTATAACATTTTTAATATAGGGTTATACATAAGATAAATTCTATTGTAAATATTCATTAGAAAGCTAAAACTATTCCCTACATAATGTTATTTTATTTGTAATTTTTAGACATCATATAAGTTAATTTATTTATGACCTAATGATGGTGCAATAATTATCTTATTAATGAAATATTGACATAATTGATGTTATAAATACAAAAATAAATATAATTTGAGACTTTTTATGAATTACACTAATTTTATAGGTTAATATGACATGTTATTATTGATTTAATAACTCTTTTCTAACTTATCATTCTGTTATTATTTTCAAAAAAATCAATTACTAAATAGTGTCAAAATTGACATAAAATAGTTTTTAAAACAAATATTATATTATTAATTGTAATTTTATTCCTAAAAATCTAAGGTTCGGCCAAATGACTTATATACGGTTATATAAATTAATAATAAACAATTTGGGGTTCGTTTGGATTCTTATAGTAAGTTTATTAACCTTATAGTGTAAGAACACAAGAAGACACGGTAAAAGTAAAATTATTTAACTTAATGTTAAATCTAAATGATAAGGTTAAAATAGGAACCTAAACTTGTCTAAATTCTATTAGATGAGAGGATTTCGACCCAAACCCACCTTATCCTCGAAATAAATCAATTTGGATCCATTTAAAACCGAACTTGACTTTATAATAAAATAATATTTTTAGTTTTTGCAAAGGAGCCCCTCTCCTCCCTTATAAAAGGGCACCTCCTCCCTCTCTTCCTCACACAACTTTGAGCCTTCAAGCTCGGCCAACCCCTGCCTAATTCTACTCTCCACTTCCCTAGAAACATCCTAGAGGTTCTAGGATTTCTCAAAGACCAATTTTAGTGCCTTAAGAGGAGGTCTCAAAGAGGCGCTTCAAAGAAGAGGTAATTTCCGTTACTGATTCTTTCACCTTTATTTCTTCTTCCACGTCTTCTTCTTAGGTTGTTTCATTATGAAGTAATAACATCAGTATCACTCATATACAGATATGTTATTATAAATATTAAACAACTCTAATTAACCTTCTATCCATCCTACAGAAAAAGGAAATCACCACTCGTGCGTACGTACGGAATACCGTCTCCACGCCGTGGTGTAATCTATTTTCCGCCACCACATTAATTGGATGAGTATAATGGTATAATGAGTAACTATATATGATTATTATAAATTTATATTGATACTAAAATAGTATACATACACTCCAATTCAGTCCCACGTTCATGAGAACGATATCATCGCTCGTGCGTACGTACGGACTACCGTCTCCACGACGCGATGAGATTCATTCTCCACTTTAACCATTAAGGAATGATTGTAAAGTATATATAATAAGTAATCATGAAATATATGACATAATAATGATACTGTATTTATGTGTATATATATGTATGTCATCTACGTAATTCTGTTCAACTCAATAAGGAAACAAAAACAGCGTTCATGCGTACGTACAACCTACCGTCTCCATGAATGGTGTATTTCTTTCCATTTAATTATTTATTATATATATGTATATTATGAATATATATTATATATAAATCATGTTTTATATTCTGGAATTATGTAATCATGATCTACGTAATCATATTAATAATTACAAGTCAAAACACGGACGGCAAATGAAACGATTTTACCCAAAACGCTCTTTGACAAGTAATTTACAATAGAGGGGTAAAATAAAGTCATAAGTGAACCATATATGATATCATAACAATTAGTATGATTCTGGAATAAGTCAATAACAATATTTAAATCATTATACAGGAGGTTCGGACACTTACGAAGCCAATCAGACCTAAGGTAAGGGAAATATCACAATCTCATTTTCATCCGAGATTGTTTATACTTTGGCATTTACTGGGGTGTATTTTATCATCCACATCCATGTTTTCTTAATATGTAATATTATTTCTATTCACCTACAATTTTTTTAATCCTATTTTACCCTTCGGTGAGTTTTTAGTAAAAGATATGAAAGGAATCTTTTGTCGTTTTTCGTACGAGATACTTTTTGACTTTTCCGACAAAAGTATGAGAAGAATGTTTTTGTAACTTATACGGCATGAATGGATTTTTAAAAAATTATGTCCAAGAAGATTCCTTTACAAGTTTTCAAGTTTATTTTTAATCAACGTCTTTTATTTTAAAATTGTATGACATGTTAAGAAATAAAAAGTGTTTTTGAATTAGAAAGGATATTTTCCTCAAGAATGAAGTTCAAGTGTTTTATCAAAATTATTTTCCATCTATGATAATAAAGGGTTCTGTTTTTATCCCTATTATTACATTGATTTGGTTATGTTGTGATGGAATTATTTTTATGAATTCCTTTATCGTATATGAATTGTTTTATGATTTCATGATGTTTAAGATTCCCATTTTTATTACATGGGTTATGAAATGATGTATGATTTATGACTTTGTGGCACACATAAGAATCGTATCATTATGAGATGGGTGGGACCTATATCTCCCTCCAATTCATTGGGTAAAGATTTTATATCTCATGAGATAGACATGGCTGGAATGGTAGGTTATACTGGTTCAGTGAAACATGACTGAAACGAGGGTTACTCGATTCAGAAAGGGACTTTGTCCACTAAGATAGTCTTGGAAATGAGTCTTGACTAACAAGAAATGATCCACTGTGATTATGTGTGAATGCCACAAAGTTTCATGTTTTAAGTTATGATTATTGTGATTACATTTCACTGCCATGAGTTATCCCAGGTTATGAAATTATGATCTCTTTTACAGTTTAATATTTCTAAAAGTAATGTGCTTATGTATATGATGTGATTGATATTTATTTTTTTACCCTTACTGAGCATTTGAGCTCACGATTTTATGTTTTATTTTCCCCAGGATATAAAGAAAGGTTTTAGGTAAAAAAAGTAAGATCTTTATGGGAGATGTTGAAGATCATTCACCACGATTAGAAGATTATATTCCGAGTTTCCAAAGACACTAAACTATTACGATCCTTGTGTGTGTGTTTTTTTTATGTACTAAGTATTCCGCAAAAGTAATGTAATGTCCATGTATGTCAGGCTTCAGGTCTCTACAGTTGGTATCAAAGGAATGGTTTAGTCAACCTTTGGAAACTAGGATGCAAAAACGTTAGTGAGATCCCTAGAGATATTTCTACGTTATGTCTAGGGATGTACCTAAGGTTAAGTATACGTATAGGTTATAGTACTAGAATTACGCTAACGATCATAGAATTAAACCAAAGCTGTTAGATATTGAAGGTGATCCCCCTTTATTATGTTGTTTTCCCTAGCATGATTTTCGCCTCTCACACTATTCTTTTTGGGTTTTAGACGATGGCTGGAACCTGAAGGAACCGTGTTGATCAATGCAATAGACAATGCAATGATTTCCCTCCTGAACAAACAAATGTTATGGGAGATGGAGTGCAAAATCTTATTGCTATACTTACACAAGATATGAATCATTCTGGACTTCCAAATGAGCAGAGAAGAAAACAATATTCTATTGACTCCTTCATGAGGCAACATCCACCTTCTTTCAGTGGGTCTTCCGATCCACTTGTTGCTGAACAATGGATCAGTACCACTGAAAATATATTTTCAGTTCTTCAATGTTCTGAACATGATAAAGTCATCTTAGCAGTATATCGTTTGGAAGGTGAAGCTGATAAATGGTGGAATCTTATCAAGAATATGAGGCCAAGAGATGAAATTGAGTCCATGGAATGGGACGAGTTCATGAACTTGTTTTTCAATATGTACTTCCCTCGTATTCTTTGAACAAAGATGAAAAAGGAGTTTCTTGAGCTGAAGTAGAAGGATGATGAATCTTTTGGTATATACGAAGCAAATTTTACAAGACTTGCAAGGTATGCATCTGGCATTATCATCCAACCTGAATGTAAAGTTGATCGATTTTTCAGTGGCTTAAAACCAAGTCTTCGAAGGGCATTATCTATAAGAGACTTCAGTAGCTATGAAGAAATTGTGCGTTGTGCTATCAAGGTAGAAATGGAAGTTGGTGTTACATATCCATCTCATGGCTTTGACAAGAAATGAATGATGGAGTTCAAGGAGAAATCTCAAAATAATGGTGAAAAGAAGATGAATGTTTCCTTATGCACAAAGTGTGGAAAGAAGCATGGTGGAGATTGTCTTAAAGGGACTAGAAAATGTTTTAAGTGTGGAAAAGAAGGTCATCGAGTAGCTGAGTGTCGAAGTAATGGAAAAAGGGTTTCTAATGATCTGAATAAAGAAAACACTGCAGAGAACGCACCACCAACACTTCAATGCTTCAAGTGCAAGGAAATGGGGCATTATTCTAATAAATGCCCTAATCCAAGGGTTAGTGATGATCGACATGAGCAACCGCTTAAGGCAAAGGACAAAGGGAAGTCACATGCGATCACTATTGGCGATGTTGAATATGACAATGATGTGGTGGAATGATTAAGTGTTTATGTAATGGGATTCCAAAATAATTTTGTATCATAAAGTATTGGAATATTTATGTATTCGTCTAATGTGGTATTCAAAGTGATTGAGATATTTTTTGGAAATAAGATGATATGCGCATAATGAAGGGAAAACGAGAAAACGAAATGTTTAACAGTATTCATGAGCTCATGATTGATATAAGGACTAAGTAATATCATGGTTTGAGTATATAGAATTTTGAGGATTTTGGTATGTGGAAAGTGTTAACTTTTAACTACATTCATGTTTTCACTAAGGTTTAATGGGTATTCAAGAGAGTACATGATTAAGGCCTTTGAATGTTTGGAATGTGACCAACAAGACATATTTTATGATATATGGGGATCAACGATAGTATTAAATCTCTGGTAATCGTTTTCACTATATTATGAAAGTGGACTGAAGTATTATGGATAAGCCTAAATATTGGAATGGATTATGTTGGACATAAGTTAGTATTGTTTAAGGATAGACGTTTTTTCGATATTATTGATGGGATGTTAAAGTAATATAGCTTTAGAAAAACGACAACCTGCAGGACGGGCGACATCCCATCGCGTCAGACAAGGCTGTGGGAATCGAACCCAAAACTGAAGTGTGACTGGCCTTTATCGCCTTCCACTGGCCTACATGAAGTCCTTGTTTAGTAGAAACTAGTTTTATTATATTAAGAAGTATGATATATAAAGTATAATTCCATTTTAGGAAGCATATATTATTAATCTCACTATAGAATGACTTATGTATATTTAATAACTTTTTCTAACCTTTTCTTTGAGACAGATGGAATGACCCATCATTCTATCACATGATCTGCTAACACTTCACGAATAACAAATTCAACTTCCTTTATTTAAGAGATGAAGTGGAAATTGTTCAAGGCATGGACAACAGTGAGATTGTACCAAAATAAAGTAAGTATTTATTCTAATTCGAATTTTTCAACTTTAGGGAAACGATCTTGAAAACCAAAAATGTTGTCCTAGTGCTCTTATATTTGATTATTCATATGGTACCTTAGATCGTCACAAATTTATGGATTTCTGATTGTTGGATTTTCCATAGCCATGTTCTCTAACACTCTCCATCAGAACATGATGGTTAGATTTTTCTTCCATATCCATATTTTCACCTATATGGAAACCGAGTGATTAGTTTATTTGGGTAACCGTTACGTTTCAGACTTTTGTTTTTAAAGATTGGTTTTGGTATTCCTTTTTACGATATGGGTTTCTATTAATGAAACTTTCGAGTAGTAAAGCATTTATAACCCCGACGAATTTCGAGGGCGAAATTCATTTTAAGGGGGGTAGAATGTAACACCCCGAGAATTTATGAAAAATATTCTTTTTAATTTCATTAATGTCTTGTGTTATACGCAACACTAAAAGGATCTTTCACAACACACATCTCTGACCTGGCTTGAATTACATGCAATCGCGACCTTCCACGTTAGCGTGTGTTGTACGCAACACCAAGTTTCACTAATCAACGATATGCTATTAAAATATTATTAAAACTAGCTGTTTTGAATAGTAACAACCACTTTTTGAAATTTTGTAAATTTTATTTTTCAAAATGGACTTCATTTTTGGATTAGGAATATCGAAATTAGCTTAGGGTGAAATTTTGGTAATTTTCGGATAACTTTCATATTTTGATGAATAGTGAAAATTACTAAATTTTAATTAAAAAAACTTTTTCAATAAAAACAATTAATAGTGATAAATTATTAATTTTATGGTTTTAAAGTATATTTAGAATATATTTTTACAATTTAATACAATGTTGTTCATTGGATGTAATTTCACATTTAAACCAGACATAAACAAGTGTCAATCTTTTGATAGTTATCATCTCTTAAGAACACGCTATTTGTTTTGACGACGGAAATTAATTTTTAAATTAATTAATGCAACTGATATGTTTTGAATTTGGTAAAATAGAAATCATTTTTGAGTTCATAATATCAAATATAGCTTAGGCCTAATTTTTGGTATTTTTCTGAAAACTTTCAATTTTTGATAAATAGTGAAACCACTAAGTGGTAGTTAAAAAAAACTGAATTTTTCATAAAACATAATTTTACCGCTTTTGTGAGTGGAATTTCAAAAATCCTAGACACACTGTTTATTTTAGTAAGTAAAATTTGGTTCAATGAGATGAAAATAATTTTTGGTGAATAGTAACTTTTTACTTTTTTTTACCACGGTTAAAAGTAAATAGTGTAATTAAGGGTAGAAATGATATTATTATTACCCTAAAACATTTCCTAATTCTATTGGACAAGTTTAATTCGAACAAAAACAAACTTATGAATAAAATATGACCATTTAGGCCCACTTGAATTAGATTAGGACATTTATTATTATTTAATTCAAAGAAGAGTTAAAAGAGTTAAAATCAAAGTTTATTTACTATAACATTTTTAATATAGGGTTATACATAAGATAAATTCGATTGTAAATATTCATTAGAAAGATAAAACTATTTCCTACATAATTGTATTTTATTTGTTATTTTTAGACATCAAATAATTTAATTTAGTTATGACACAAAGATGGTGCAATAATTATCTTATTAATGAAATATTGACATAATTGATGTTATAAATACCAAAATAAATATAATTTGAGACTTTTTATGAATTACACTAATTTATAGGTTAATATGACATGTTAGTATTGATTTAATAACTCTTTTCTAACTTATCATTATGTTATGATTTTCACAAAAATCAATTACTAAATAGTGTCAAAATTGACATAAAATAGTTTTTAAAACAAATATTATATTATTAATTGTTATTTTATTCCTAAAAATATAATGTTCGTCCAAATGACTTAGATAAGGTTATATATATTAATAATAAACAATTTGGGGTTCTTTTGGCTTCTTATAGTATGTTTATTAACCTTATAGTGTAAGAACACAAGAAGACACGGTAAAAGTAAAATTATTTAACTTAATGTTAAATCTAAATGATAAGGTTAAAATAGGAACCTAAACTTGTCTAAATTCTATTGGACGAGAGGATTTCGACCCAACCCCACCTTAGACTCGAAATAAATCAATTTGGAGCTATTTAAACCCGAACTTGACTTTATAATAAAATAATATTTTTAGTTTTTACAAAGGAGCCCCTCTCCTCCCTTATAAAAGGGCACCTCCTCCATCTCTTCCTCACACAACTTTGAGCCTTCAAGATCAGACAGCCACTTCCAAATTCTCCTCTCCACTTTACTAGAAACATCCTAGAGGTTCTGGGCTTCCTCAAAGACCAATTTTAGTGCCTTAAGAGGAGGTCTCAAAGAGGCGCTTCAAAGAAGAGGTAATTTCCGTTACCGATTCTTTCACCTTTATTTCTTCTTCCACTTCTTCTTATTAGGTTGTTTCATTATGAAGTAATAACATCAGTATCACTCATATAATGATATGTTATTATAAATATGAAACAACTCTAATTAACCTTCTATCCATCCTACGGAAAAAGGAAATCACCACGCGTGCGTACGTACGGAATACCGTCTCCACGCCATGGTGTAATCTATTTTCCGCCACCACCTTAATTGGATGAGTATAATGGTGTAACGAGTAACTATATATGATTATTATAAAGTGATATTGATACTGAAATAGTATACATACACTCCAATTCAGTCCCACGATCATGAGAACGATATCATCGCTCGTGCGTACGTACGGACTACTGTCTCCACGACGCGATGAGATTCATTCTCCACTTTAACCATTAATGATTGATTGTAAAGTATATATAATAAGTAATCATGAAATATATGACATAATAATGATACTGGATTTATGTGTATATATATGTATGTCATCTACTTAATTCCGTTCAACTCAATAAGGAAACGAAAATAGCGTTCATGCGTACGTACGGCCTACCGTCTCCATGAACGGTGTATTTATTTCCATTTACTGATTTATTATAGATATGTATATTCTGAAAATATATTATATATAAACCATGTTTTATATTCTGGAATTAAGTAATCATGATCTACGTAATCATATGAATAATTACAAGTCAAAACACGGATGACAAATGAAACAATTTTTCCCAAAACGCTCTTTAACATTGAATTTACAGAAGAACGGGTAAAATAAAGTCATAATTGAACCATATATGATATCATAACAATTAGTATGATTCTGGAATAAGTCAATAACATTATTTAAATCATTATACAGGAGGTTCAGACACTTGCGAAGCAAATCGGACCTAAGGTAAGGGAAATATCACAATCTCATTTTCATCCGAGATTGTTTATACTTTGTCATTTACTAGGGTGTATTTTATCATCCACATCCATGTTTCCTCAATATGTAATATTATTTCCATTCACATACAATTGTTTTAATCCTATTTTACCCTTCGGTGAGTTTTTAGTAAAAGATATGAAAGGAATCTTTTGTTGTTTTTCGTACGATATACTTTTTGACTTTTCCGAAAAAAGTACGAGAAGAATGTTTTTTAACGTATATAGCATGAATAGATTTTTAAAACATTATTTCCAAGAAGATTCCTTTACAAGTTTTCAAGTTTATTTTTAATCAACTTCTTTTATTTTAAAATTGTATGACATGTTAAGAAAGGAAAAGTGTTTTTGAAGTAGAAAGTATATTTTCCTAAAGAATGAAGTTCAAGTGTTTTATCAAAATTATTTTCCATCTAAGATAATAAAGGGTTCTGTTTTTATCCCTATAATTACATTGATTTGGTTATGTTGTGATGGAATTATTTTTATGAATTCTTTTATCGTATGTGAATTGTTTTATGATGTCATGATGTTTAAGATTCCCATTTTTATTACATGGGTTATGCAATGATGTATGATTTATGACTTTGTGGCACACATAAGAATGGTATCATTATGAGATGGGTGGGACCTATATCTCCCTCCAATGCATTGGGTAAAGTTTTTATATCTCATGAGATAGACATGGCTGGAATGGTGGGTTATACCGGTTCAGTGAAACAGGACTGAAACGAGGGTTACTCGATTCAGAAAGGGACTTTTTCCACTAAGATAGTCTTGGCAATGAGTCTTGACTAACAAGAAATGATTCTCTATGATTATGTGTGAATTCCACAAAGTTTCATGTTTTATGTTATGATTATTTTGATTAAATTTCACTGCCATGAGTTATCCCAGGTTATGAAATTATGATCTCTTTTACAGGTTAAGATTTCCAAAAGTTATGTGCTTATGTATATGATGTGATTGATATTTCTTTTGTTTACCCTTACTGAGCATTTGAGCTCACCCTTTTATGTTTTCTTTTCCCCAGGATATAAAGAAAGGTTTTAGGTAAAAAAAGGAAGATCTTTATGGGAGATTTTGAAGATCTTTCACCACGATTAGAAGATTATATTCCGAGTTTCCAAAGACACTAAACTATTACGATCCTTGTGTGTGTGTTTTTATTATGTACTAAGTATTCCGCAAATGTAATGTAATGTCCATGTACGTCAGGCTTCGGGTCTCTACAAATGTGTTCTGACGTAAAATGATATGGCGATAGCTTATCCCTTTGGAAAATTGAAAATCCATGAAAAAAATTACCCAACTCATGATTTGTAGATACCTATGGTAATCATTCCATTTAAGATATGGAGGAATTGTATTTATTGTGAAAGGTGTGATATTTATACTGATAATAAAATATTAATGTATATTTTTATACCAAATTAGCTAAATTTGTTCTAAAAATATTGTTGTAGTTGACTATAGATTACGACTGGTTAATACCTTACCACCTTGGGAAAGCAAACAATTTGGCAGCTTCATTGAGTCAAAAAGACAATTCTAGCCTATCTGTGATAAGAATAACATATGAATTAATATTTATATATTTGAGAAAGATGGATCATTAAATTTTAATTTAATGAGATAAATATTATCTTTCTCAAATGAATGTTCAACTATATATACAAGTTAAGATTAAGGAGGAACTAATGGAAGATGTAGAGAAACAAAATAAGGTGATAAATGTTCCTGAATTCAACTTAAATTGTGATGGAATAATAAGTATCCTAAATTGAATTTTCATTACAAAAATAATAGAATTAAAGAAGCAGTTCCAGGATGAGGCTTATAGTTCTTCATTATCAATTCACCCTAGAGTCAGAAAGATTTATTAGGACAAGAAAGAGTATTTATTGTGGGATAGAATAAAAAGAGGTGTTTCTAATTATGTCTCTCCGTGATTGTTTTTTCAATAAGTTAATTTATAGAGACATAAGTTCAAGGGGATGTTAAAACTATTAACCACACAAGAATAGAAATAGAAAAACATCATTGTGGGCTTTGGCATCAGACTTCCCAAAACATCAATAAGTTATAATTTTATATGGTTTTTTGTTGATATCATTACAAAGTTGACATACATCATTACTTTTATAGAGGATATCTCCTTTGATTAACATGCCAGTATATATACAAAATAAGTCGTATGATTGCATGGAGTATAGATATCCATTATATCTGATTTGGATTTGAGGCTTACCTCAATGTTTTGGAACATCCATATCTAATCTCTTGATATAATGTAATTTGTTAGGGCTTCATATCATCATCAGATAGATAGTGTGTCTATGAGAGCAATTAAAACTATTGAACACATGTTGAGAGCATAATCTATGGATTTGACAGGTGGTTGGGATCAACACTTACATTTGGTTGAATTTTCTTACAACAAGAGCTTTCACACTAGTATTCAGATGTCTTCTTCTGAACCCCTATATGGAAAGAAGTGCATAACTCCAAAAATATGGGATAAAGTTGGGGAAGGAAATAAATTAAGACTATATCTTATTTATGATATTTCATAGAAGGTAATATCTATTCAACAAAACTTAAGAGAATCTCAAAGTTAGGAAAAAAAGATATTTTGGAAACTCATGAAAAGAAATATTGTTTGAAGTGGGTGAGAAGGTGTTTCTATGAATATCTCCCTAGAAGAGATTAATGATCTTTTGAAATAAGGGAAATATAATCCCTTTTTATATCAGTCCTTTTGAAATTCATGACCCTGTTGTGAAGGCAGCTTATTGATTTTTTCCAACACCAAATATCTCTCAAAATCATGATGTGTTCTGTGTAGGTCTCCGAATAAAGTACATAACTGATCCTCCACATGCACTGAAATTTGAAGTCAAATTGTTGTAGATTGATCTCTCTTATAAGGAAAAATTTATAGATATTTTGTATCGTATCGAAAAATTTCTAAAAAACAAGACCATTCAATTGGTTAATGTTTTAGGGTGTAACCATAAATTTTAGTAAGCTATGTGGGAACTTGAGGATGTGTTGAGTTAGAGGTATCATATTCTATTTTTATCCATGTGATAAATTTTTAGGGGGAAATTCTATTTAAGGGGGGTATAATGTAATAATAGTATATTTCTAGGAATAATTATCCCAAAATATTTTTTCGTGAGCTTGAATTGCAAGAAATCATGAGTTTAAATGAACTGCACAATTCCATTAGTATAAAATTACATTTACAAACCAGAAATTATATTAGTTGTAATAAATATAAATATCATATAAAAATGTATGGTGAATTATCTGTCTACAAATTTCTTTAAAAAAAATAAATTGAATTAAATGTAATGATTTTTTTTTATTTTTATTAATAATTAAGAGAATTAAAATTTTAAAATAAAATTAAAGAAACCCTTATGTTATATAGTTAAAAAAATAATCTTTTTATATTAATGTAATATATATTTTTCATATTGTATGAATAAATACTATTTTATGTATAAAGAGATTGTTTTTAAAATGGTAAATTTATCACCATTTTATGGTGAACGATTTTAAATTAATATTTTTAAACATTAATTAATATTTTTTCGAAAAATAATCCTCATATTTGGATGTGGGATATAAATTTTTTACTTTGGATGATTACTTGATATTTTTATGATAACTTTCATGTTTTTATTTATAGTAAAAACATAGAAAATTTTATGTGAAAAAAATTTTCATCAAAATAATGTATATTGTCATATTATATTATTGAGTTGTTTAAAATTATAAATATAAATTATTTAAATAAATTTATATAATTTTATTCAATGTTATTAATTTTACATTGAATTTATATATAAAAAAAATTCAATCTCTTGCAATGTTTTATCTTTTAATACCCATTTTATCATTGTGATAACGAGATTAATCTAAAATTAATTTCTGCAACTTCAATGTTTTGAATTTCCATAAATTGATTACATATTTTGAATAAGTAGGTCCATATTATGTAAATATATTTCTTTTATTTTTGTGCATTATGAATAGTGACATTGATAATTTCTATTAATACAGTAAAAGGATAAATTAGGAAATTAAGGGTAATAATAATATTACAAATTTACCCTTACAGTTGTCCTAAAATAATTAGATGAGTGTGTTTCGAGCTAAATCATCCTTGGGTCAAAATGATATCCTTTGGAAGCCACATGGATGATATTATGACATTTAAATTATTTTATTTAAAGAAAAGTTAATTGTTTTTCACAGATTTTAAAAACTATATCATTTTTAATATAATGTTATACAAAATATAAATTTGATTAAAAATAATATTTTTAAAGATAAAATGTTTTTCCTTATCATGGTAAGTTATTTCAAATTTTTAGAAAATAAATATTTACTATAAAGGTTCATACATTTATGATGTATAAATTCTTTAATTTATGATAAATCAATAAAATAATTTTTAGTATAATTATAAACAACATTAAAAGAATAAAAAACATGACCAAAACTTATTGGTCAATTATATATCAACAGTAATCATCAAAAAGTCTTGTTATTGACTATTTAGAGTCATATGGAAAAGATTATGAAACTTATAATATTTTATTTGAAGTGATCACAACTAAACAAAATCCTTTAGAAGTGCTAAAATGCCATTAACAGTGCTAAAAAAGAGGAGATAATCGAAGCATGATTAAAAGACCAAAACACTAATCAATGAAAAAAATGTTAAATTCACCCCTTAATAGAACTTTTTTATCACTAATAAGGGAAACACTTTTAATGGGGTACTTTTTTCTTCAGACACATATGTGCCAGACCCCATTAACAATGCTTCCACAACCCCTAAATCAATGTTCCACATCTATTATATTATCGATAAACACCCCCTTTATCATATATTTTCACACCAGTACACCATTTACCGGTGCTTTGTGAATTTCCTTCATCATGCATGCCCACATGGATTCAAACTCTACACCTCACCTTCTAAGTTGAAATGTTTTTACCACTACACTGTGTTATTTTTTTTGTCCGTATAATGATATTTCTATTTATTTTTATATATTTAAATATATTATCTATAATTATTTTTAAATATATTTAAAAAATATATGTGTGTGTTATATATATATTATATTTATTTAAATATATTATATATTATATTCCTTTTCATATATTAAATATAATATATATTTCTCTTTATTAATACACACACAGATGTATATATAATCCTTATACAAATATTTTTATAACTTAAAAATGGTTTGATATTATTTTAAATACATTTTTTAAAATGTATTTTTTAAATGTATTTTTATATTCATTTTTAAGTAAATATGATGATATATGTATTTATATGATTGATTTATTATAAATAAATATAAGATACATGTATATATTTAAAGATAAATAAAAATAAATTATAAAAAATGAAAAAATTTATGTACCATAATATCAATCTTAATGTAAATCCTTGGAATAAATTCATTACCAACTAAAAATGGGAAGTAATACCTCTTTAAATGAGGCTAAATATCCTTTGATTGTTAAAAATCGGGATACCCTGACTAAAAAATCAGTTTGGGAGGCCTTCTGGGACATTTTTGGCCTCAAACAATATGACAGAGGTTTAGTGTGTCACTAATGGTGTAGATATCATCATAAGCTTCAATGTCATATCTCGTTGAGCCCAAACATAACCCTATATCAAAAGTAATGACCCTTTTAAGTTCGAGTTACGTTTTAAACTTAATTTAGATCTTTTTTTAGGTTTTAATTTCTTCTTCATCTTCAAATTCATATTAGACTATTATACTCATTAATAGTAAAAAAATTATTAAATAAAAATATTTTTTTATTTATTTTAAAATCCATTTTTTCTGAATATATATTATATTAATTATAAATTCATATTTATCTTATCTAAAACATATTTAAAAAAAATATTTTCTAAATATATCAATATCAATATATTTATATATTAATATATTATTATCTATGAAATAATATTTTTTATGTATAATTTTATCAGCACTTGTTAAAATGTTCTGATAATGGTGGTTCATTAACAAAGATTTTTATTACTATTAAATACCCACTTTAATATCACAAATTTTAGAATTGACAAAGGTGGTCCTTCACTGTGTTTTTAGATAGAATTGTTAATTCATTAACACTAGAAAAACATAGTTTTATTGTAGTGGATGTAAAAGTTGTCACAATAATTTTTCAATAAATATAACCAATTTTATGTTGGATTTTCAAAGAGATATATTAGACTATATGTACTCTTCTGAAAGATAATTAATTTATCTTCATCTTAGTATTTTTGTAATTTTTATTCAAAAAATAAGTATATTAAATATATACACAAAATTGATGTAGTAATTATTTTACTATTGGAGATAAAAAATAAATGTGATTACAAATTTTAAAATATATATAATTTGGATAATTAAAATATCCAAAAAATTTACTAGAAGATCTTAACCTCTTATAAATATAATAAAATATTTGGTTTTATGTTAACATGTTATCTTAATATTTTTAAAAATCAATTAATTTAATAGTGTCAAAATTGACGCTATTTATTGTATATAAAAATGATGTTATATTAAATTATTTAATATTTGAAAACATTTTTTTAAAAATATATAATAATTATTATATGTTTTAAAATGTTCTAATTTAGTTATTTACAGTCTAATTTAAATCATTTAAATAAATATTTTACCCTGTTAATATGTAGATATTTGTTTCCTTAGTTAAAAATTAGAAAGAATAACTAAGTGGAAATGAAAATGTAAATGTTTAAAATTTCAGGTAAGAATGTATAAAATTTATTGGTTGATGGTATTACAATCTTATCACATATAATATTCTAAATTAGTACATTTTTGAAGTTTTTGGAGGTGTGTTATTTTATTATAAAATAATATTATTTAAGATTACATTAGAGTGCCTCACCTAAATTATAAAAGGAAACTTCCTCCCCCACGTATTCACTTCATTTTGACCATTCATCATAGGTCCTACCTTTCCCATTTCCCTTATCAACTTATCTAATCACATTCTAGAGGTTATTATCTTCTCCAAACACAACCCTAATACTTTAAGAGGTTTTTTGGAGGGAGCTTATTAAAGAATAGGTAATCTCCTCTACCAATTCTTTTATACTCATTTCGTAGTATACATACTCTTCATAAGTGGTTTCCAATATATATTAATAACTCCAATATCACTTCTATAATAGGATTATATTATGATTATATAACAACCATATTCCTCCTTCCATCCATCCTATGAAAAATGAAATCGCTACACGTGCGTGCGTAAAACTTATCATCTCCATGTCATGGTGTAATATGTTTTTCACCAACACCTTACGTGGATGGTAATAATGAAGGAAATAATTTCTATATGTTATTATTATAACATGATATATATTTATTAAAAAAATATATACTATCCAATATTATACCATTTCACAATTATTGGAATGATATTTTTGCATGTGCGTACATACGACCTACCATCTTCACAATGTGATGTGATTCATTCTACCAGATATACATAGAAAAAATATTATATAAATTTTTATAATGAATAAATATGGTATATATTATGTCAATATACATTTTGATTCATATAACTATGACTTGTTAATGAGAACCTGAACCGTCTCGACAAAACATGCATAAGAATATAAAGCATTCAAAATCTGAATAATGACAAATAATTAAATTTCTCTAAAAAATATGATAATATAATCATATATGATATCATAATAATGACTATGCTTTCTGAAAAAGTTAACTTATAAGAATATACTAAGGTATATTTATCATCTATGTCCATGTTTCTTAAATATGTATTCAAAAATATTATTTCTATCCTTCTATAAATTTTTCATGTCGTTTTTTTTCAGTTGGAGAATTTTTATTAAACTCTATTAAAGGTAACTTTTGTCATTTTAAATATAAGGTAATTTTTACATTCCGAAAAAAGTATGATTTGAATTTTTTATTTTAACTTATACGACGTGATTTTTTTTTATTTTCTCATAACATCTCATTTATATGAATATTACTTTACATTATTTGACGATAATTTTTGATGAAACCCTTTTCATTTTAGATTTCATGCCATTTCTGAAAATTAAATGTTTTTGTGGAAGAAAGGAATTTTTCCTCAAGAATTAATTTCAAATGTTATATGAAGATTATTTTACATATAAATGAAAATCCATTAATAGGGTAATTTTCATGTATAATATCATTATTTTTCCTATGTTTTGATATTTCTTATGATAAAATTCTATTTATGAAATCCATTTGTTTTACATGGATTCTGTTATAGTGGAATGACTTTTAAAGAATCACGTTTTATTCCTTATGTTAAGATGAATGATTTATGTTTTCATGGAACATGTAATAATTATTTCATTATGAGATAGAAGTTCCCTATATCTCCCTATAATTTATTGTGTAATGACTTTTATCTCATTAGATATATAGTTATTGAAAGGAAAATAATCTCATTTCACTAATACTAGGATGGAATGAGGAGTGAGATCAATTCAACAACAAAATATTTCCACTATGTTGGTCTTAGAAATGATCCTTGACTAATACGAAATTATTTTCTATGCTTATTGTTATGCCAAAAATTTTCTTGTCTTATGTTATGACTTTTGGGATTATATTCATTTATTCTTATGATATTTTATGATTTATCTCATGAAACGATATCATGATCTTTCATATATAGGATAAGATATTGAAATAATGTTATCATAAATCTTATTATTATTATAAGATTGATATATCCCTTAATTAACGTTATGAGGCGTCTAAGATCACCCATTATTATTTTTCTCTTCCCTAGGTCATAAATAATGGTATTAAGTAAGATATGTGAAGGAGAGGTCTAGTTATAGTAAATAAGTAGGATAAAATTTAGATGTTTGTTGAACTAGTTATTTAGGTTAAAGAGTTTCTAATGACACTAAACCTATACTCTCTCTGTGTATTTGTTTTATGATTTTAATTATTATTCTTCAATTTTTTTGTAATATTTATTTATTTGATGTATGGAAAATTATATTATATGTAAAACTAAAATATATATATAACACATAGTTGAAATCATTACAATTTTATTAATGTAGAAGTGCATTGAAAAAGGTTTATAAGAAGAAACATGAATATGATAGTACTCACTCAAATTAAAATAAGATATTGAAATATTTTTGATATTTATCTATTAGATTCTCAGTGATAAAGGATTTCCACAATACAAATAAATCAATTTTTTCTGATTGTGATATGATGGATAATGTAGTACTCCATTTAAAATTTAATATAATAGGGTGAACCGAGAAAAAAATATATCATGTCGGGATTATAGAAAATCCAAAAATACCAGTTACAAAAAGAAATATCCGAAGGGAGTGGTGTAACAATAAAATTTCATGAAACTAAAATTGTCAAGGTTTATCTATTAAATAAAATATGATGATTTAATATTTACCCCTTATGTTTTTATAAATCAATGCACAAGGCCTCTAAGTGATGTAATTATTTTTCATCTCATGGAAATGATTTAGGACCACTATATTGGTGGACCATAGTAGAAAGAGTAGAAGAAAAATGGGGTAGGTGAAAAAATAATTGAATACATTAAATACATCAACATAGAATATATTCTAATATATTGATAACTTATATGATTATTACAAAAAATGTGGTCACCATTACAATGTGTTTTGGTATGTAGAAAAATATAAAACATATACTATGTTTAGTAAAAACCTCAGTAGAAAAGGAAATTTGTTAGAAAATATATCAAGGATTCCTTATTGTAGAAACAAAAAAATATTATATAATAAATTGGATAAATAAAAAATATGAGAATTATATTATAACTATAAGGAAAATTTATTTCAATTAGGATGGAAAATGATAGATCTGGGACTATTATAAATTCCCCTGGTGAATCAAAGTTGATGGAACCTAGATGAATTAAAAAAGGGAATCATTATAAGAAGTGGTTAATATCATTGTTTTAGTGGGTGAAACCATTGATGAATATTTTATGGTATTTCATAAAATGGGTGATCTTAATGATTTTAAGGAGATGTAGGATACATTTAAACTATTGGGGCATTTAGTTAACAAGTTCATTATAGGGATTCCAAAAAAAATTATTTATGATCAAAGGGAAGGAATTACAAACTCTATGTACAAAGATTCTTTATTCAATAAAGGTGTAAAAAAACATGAATATGATATGAATAAACTAAAAGAATGATTGATACTACAACAAACCAGACTGAAATTATAATAGAATATTGTGTGAGGAGAAAATTATGAATTTTATCTATATAATTTCCTAATTAATAATTTTCTAACTAATAAGAAAACACAAGAAGATATGATATCAATTAATCCCAAAGATACACATGTTTTAAAATAATTGGTGAATTATGAATGATATGTTCATTAAATTATAGAGATACAATGAAAGGTATCTTCATGTTTATATATAAGTGGTATACCTATTACTCACATTATTGATCTTACATAAACTAACCTTATTCCATATTTTTGGATTTTTTTTACAATACATTTTGAATTATATGTTTTGGATCAAAATATATAACTGATAGAATCACCTTTATTAGTTGGATAAACTAATTTTTCTCATTTAGTGGTAAGATCACATTGATTAACAGTGTTCTAAAATCCATTTTTATCCATGAATTATTAGTAATCAAGGTGTTAATGAAAATTATATATGAGATTGAGAGAATTGTGAATGATTTCTTATAGAAAAAAACTAAGGATGGTTGATGTCCCTCGGATTCGTGGCTGTGGTTGGTGATGCCAATTTCGAAGTGAGGAGTGAACACATGAAACATGGTGGAGGGAATTCATTTCATTATGCTGATGTTTTTTTGGAACGTCATTATAGGTAAGTCATTTAGGAGAGATATTATGAAGGTTTATTATGGATAGGATCATGAATGTTGGGTGGGTCATCAAGGTAGATGACCGGGTCTGGAGTGAATCATGAATTATTTCCAAGAGATCTTGAAAGGAAATTATTGTAAAATTGTTGGTTGGGCTGACATATTTTATTGAAAGGATAATCATGATGGTAAGTGCATATTTTTCAATCGTTTCCCAATATGTAAGATCTCATTGAAGAATTATGTGTTTAATCCCAACAATAAAATTTATAATTAGGTTGTAAAGCCTAACAATGGAGTTCTCTCTAGGTGGATATTTATTTTATTCAATGAACAGTTTTAAAGTTATATGATCTGTCGATACTAGAAGTCTAATGTGGTGTTGGGGATATTGTTTTGTAAGTATATTCCACATATTTTTAACAACAATATCTGGATTTTTTGGATCAAGGATACCCCTCGAAGAAAAAGTTCAATGAAAATGTGTTTTCTTGGACTGGTGATGTTTATGTTTTGAATCTCACAAAATAGAACACATCAAACACATATTCTTTGAAGGTGAATGAGAAAAATATATTTTGGTGTATATTTTACAACCGATGGAAATTTTGGTGGACGTGGGTTCTATTCATGATTTTCTTTCTTCATGTTTCCATGTGTAAGAGAAATTAGGAATCAAGATCAAGATTTAGGCCTTCGTGTTTGAATCAACGTGATGGGTGACATGATATTATTTGAATAGAACCCCAAAAGCTAATTGATTATCTCATATTTTCCTTTAGGTCAGTGTTCTATATCTAGCAGTACAACACAATTCACTTCTTCTAGGCATTTTGATTATGGTTCCCAATTGGTGGCTTATCCCTAAGAATGCATTTATCATTGATGAAAGGGACACTCAAGGAAGATGTATCAGTTTCATTCAACCAATCATGGATTTGAATCCCAAAATGGTAAGAATCTATAGTTAATGTTTTATGAGAGATGGTGGATTAGTATGTGAGTCTTGGGGTTCTATCATCCTTATATTTGATGTCTTTTATGGTTTAGGTAATTCCATTGTGGTAGAGACAAGAGTATTGTATAGTGGCCTCCCAATATGTAGGAGATTTGACATTAATGTTTCCTTAGTAGATATGGAATCAAAACATCATGTGGGTTTTCACCAAAATACCTTCATCATACCATGTGATTTAGTCAATTACATTAGTATGTGAATGATTCTTATTATACATGGCATAATGGTCAAACATATATATAGGGAGGGGAACTCCATGAATGACTTTTTTGAGAGTAGTGGTGCTCATCATGATAAAATCAACCTTTATAATTTTATATGATATCTTAATCATATATTCAACCTCATAATATGCAGATACACACTTAGTCCCCATAACATTAAACCTCCACAATATTTATGATATTTCCTAATAAAAAGATTATTTTGAATGATTTTATATATTATGAAGGATCAATCAATCATGGAGAATATAAAATGGTACCATTTTGTCTCCTTCTAACAAACTATTCCTATCATCTCATTTGGTATTTTACTTTAGTGAGTATACAAAATTCATTAATCATATACTGTGAAATAATAAACCATGAATACGATATATGGACTGATTCACATTAGGTGGATCTAAATAAGAAGTGTAACTATAAGAGTTTTTATTATTATTTTGTTAAATTTAAAATAAATATATCCATAAAAATACTGAATTTTAAGGAATTATCATCCCATTACTTTCACTATTTTTTATATGTTTATTTTTTTTTATCAATTATGAGTAATTGTAAAACAATATTGGGGTCAAAAATAACTTTTCAAATGAATGTATTTGGTGTGTTTTTGATGTTGAGTTCATGTTCCTATAATTTCATGAAAATCAATTTGTACAGCTCATATCATGTTGTCTAAAACAGAGTATGATATTAGGTATTGAATAAGGGAACATATTTGAACCTAAATTGATTAATTTATTTTTTTTAAATAGGGTAATCCATATATAATATGAGATTATTATATTATGGAACATTACTACGAAAAATTTGGTTCCATCCTTTAATCATTTGGAATAAATAAATTATATAAAAATGAATTGAAAAAAGGGGGAGAACAAAAGGGTTGAAGATGATTCTACATGATATGATGGAGTTTAATGTTTTACTTATATTAACCAAGTTAGTTATTGTCAATATGGGGGAGATTTGTGACATTGATATTAGGAGTGAATTTTATATTAGATACAAATCGAAAGTGGTATATTGAAGATAACAAGTGGAATAGTCATGTTTTTATTTAATTTGTTATCAACCTAATTGGAATATAATTTAGACGAAAATTTCATCTACGTTAGAGTGTTGAGTAGTGGATTAAGAATCCATATTATGAAGAAGAATGTTCTACTTTCTTTAATAATTGATGGGATATATTCTAATTCATAATTATAGATACCAAACCACTATTGAGATGGTCCTATTAGAAGATAATGACTAACCAAAAAGGGAGAAGAATAATTTTTTCAATAATAATGTAATGATAATAGAAATTCTAGATATATAATTAATTTCTTATTGAATATAAAGTAAAAATTAGAGATAAAAATTTCTTAAATAAGGTAAATATTTTGAGAAGATATAGATAGAGTTACTGAGAAACCATCCAATATTAGTAATAAAAGAATACATCTCACTTTGGTGATGAAAATCTCTTTTTTATAATGGTAGAGGGGATGACTTTGAAGGAGGAATTTTGAGTAAATTGAAAACATATTCAAATGAAAAAAATTGTTTTTAAATATTTCAAAATACAATGAAGATATTCTAAATAAGATTGGAATTATTATAATTTTTTCAAAAATTATTTGATAATGATCAATGATAATTTTTAGTCATTGATATAACCTAGACTGATTTTATGTTTTCTAGAATTCTATAAAGAGTTTCAATTTTTTATTAGATATTATAAGATTCATATGTAGTTCATAATATCCCACTATGTTTCATAATGTTCAGAGGAATTTCATAAGATTCATACAAAAATTCATAATAGTAATGATGCTTTTATAAGAGTCTAGAGTACCATGTATCATTCATTCACTGATAATAGGATTTAATCTATGAAATTCATTTTTAAAGATTAACTTCTCTTTACTAACATTCATTTTACTCTTATAGAGTACAACCCAAAGTATAAACAATGTTATGCACCCTTAGAGAACATAATATTAATCATTTTAGTCTTTTGATATGGCCTATATTTGGACTTCAATGATTCAAAAATTTGTGAAAATTAATGATTTCGGATGACTGGAAAACAATGATTGATAGAGTGAAACACAACCTAGGAAATGCTATCAGATGATTCCAGTATCATTATTTGAGGATAAAAAACTCACAAGTGTGATTACAATTCAAGATTATTCTCATGAGATATTAAAATGGTGATTAATACTAAGAAACTATTGATTCTTTGTACAAAATTTATTATATTAAAATTAATGGTGATTCAAGCTGGATGGATACATTAAACTGATTGGGAAATTTTATGCTAGTCTTAATATCATAAATCATATGAAAATCATTATATTTAGATTCAATATATTTCATCATGTATATGAGTTAGGAGATGTAATTTTTATGTGAAGCGTTACATCAAGAAATAGAAAATATTATATAGATATTCTTATAAAATGATCATGAAAATTGAGTAAATTTTAATTTTAAATATTGGGTAACAAATTTAAAAATGATAACATTTTAATGTGGAAGAATCAATTAGTGCTTATGATATTAAATGAGAAACAAAAAAAGATAATTTCAGAATGTAATTTTAATGATTCCAAAACAACTATATAGTGTTTTAAATATCATAAATTGTGTTGTGACTCAATTTTAATGACATGTATAGAATAATATCATATAAATTTGTAATTCTAATACTGAAATTCAACTATAATTTTATTCTAAAATCAATGAATTTCATGACCATGACTAGATAAGACGTGCTAAAATTTTATAATAATTATTTTCTTTTTATAGAATGATTGAGATTTATTTATTTTCTTATTTTTTCAAGAAAATATTTTAAGAATACTCATTATGTGTCCCATAGAAGAATTAAATGAATAAATACTACACTTATAGAGAAGAGAAAAAATTGAAAAAATGATATTTCTAAAAATGTATCAGAGTGTGGAAGTTAAGGAAAACATAATTTCAGATCATTGGAATGCAACCACATAATAAAATATGTTGAAATTGATAGGAGAATCAAGATACTATTTTTTGGTTATTTTATATGTCAAATATATAGAAAATTATTATGTGATTTGATAGTGTATGAAAAATGTAAAGGGGGAGAGATCATAGTTCCTCTATGTTTGTCTTGAAAAGTTGAACATGAGATCTCAAAGTATGTTGTGATTAGGAACCAATGAAAGGATATAAAAGAATAAACTTGTAGGTAGTGAGGATGAAGAATAAGTTTAAATGTTAGAATTGATCAGATATATTAATTGAATATAGGTGGATGTGAAATGTAATACATGCAATATTATATATTTCATATTTTAGAACCAATGGGAAGATAAAAATGAATAATTTGCATGAATTTATATTAAATATTCCTTGGTTTTTTAATTCCCTACATTTCATGTTATTTGAATACAATGATCAAATTTCAAACATGATCTTGAAGTAAGGTTGTTTATATAGACTATTCTTTATGATGTTGTTCATAAAGATATAATTGTAGTCAAAAGACTCTAATTTAGGAAGAATAATTTTTATGTCTATGTTAATATTTCCAATGAAAATTGAGGATATATATAAATATACTAAAGGTATAAGTGTAAATTTTGTAAAATATTATGATCTATTGGTCTGTTTTGATAGTTTTTGATGAGTTTATATATCTAGATAATTTTTAAAAACAGTACATTTAATTTAAGAAACTATTATTTTTTAGAATATATACATCAGATGATATGAAAAATTTGAGTAACATAGTCCCCCATTTTGTGATGTATAATTATAAAAAATACAATGTGGAAATATATATTTTTGCTTATTATATTTTATCGGGAAAATATAAATTGATCCACATCTATCTTACATGATAACAATGGTTTGAGAACTGTGATTTGAACTTGTATTAGTAAATTTATTAGGGGATAACAAATGATTAAAAAGTACTGAAACCTAATTCACCACCGTCTCAGGTAACCACACCCATTCATCGACTATGACATATGATAAAACATATAAAATGTTTTTTGACTCAATGAATTCAATGTGTTGTTTCTTTTATATTCTCAATTAATTAGTACATTATTTATATAAATTTATTTTATTACATAACATTATGTATCACCTTTTCATAATAAAACATGAAAAAAGTGCATTATATAAATTCATTTTTATGTGAATATTATATCTTATATTAGAAAGAGGTAAAAAATTCAACCTTACAAAATTTCATCTTTATTTGATCTTAATAAATTTATTATAATTTATCATAGAGTATCCATATGTTATATGATCTTATAGTCTATTGTTTTTTATAATATTCATTTTATACCATGAAATCTTTATGCATTCCCGCAATATAAATTTTACCCTTTCCACACCTCTTAAGGGTAATTTCAAAATTTTCTATGAAATATCAAATAATAAGATATTATATTCATAAAAATAAAAATAAATTTTAAATTAATATATAATATAATTATATTTAGAAATTATGATGAGTTTTTTCCTTGAGTAGAAAATCAACCAAAATACCAAAAATATGATTAATTCCTTTTTTATATAACATTATATGTTTTTTAAAAGTATATAATATTATTGTAAATATATAATAATTCATCACTAATACATGACACAAAACATATGATTATCAATTGTAGGAGAAAACTATTAATGAATTCAAGTATAATATATCTTCAAATAATTCTCAAACAAACAATTCAAATTAAAGGAATGAAATCAACCTATTTTACCAACATATTATCATGGATATTATATGAATGAATTTCAATTATTTCATTTATCTCCCATTAAAACATGTCTTAGCCTTTCATTTCTAAATATAGACCATTTATAGTGTACCATCATAGATAAATATTTTTCTTCACTAAAAAATTATATATGGATATATTTTTTCACAAGCTCTATGTTATGAAAGTCCTCCAGTACTACCTATGTTTTATTTTTCCAACACAGTGTATCTATAACTATGTTACCCTTCTGAGGCATATAATCAATCTCAAAATTAAAGGATTTTAGATATTCAACCCTTATATGTTGATTGAGGTTCAATTATTGATAATAAATGATATATTTGAGGATATTGTGGTCAGTTTACATCACAAATCACTCAACCAATAGATAATGACTCTAGCAATGTAACAGATGGAAAATTATTGTTACTTAAATGTCATGCGTCGAGAAATATATCTAAAGAGTAATCAACTATCGATATCCACCCACAATGACTTTGTCCTAATGCATCAGAACTAAACCTAGGCTAATGCTTGATGTATCACATAATATAATATAACATATGCCTAGATCTTGAAGAGTAAAAATCTGTGTTGATACATGCGTCCCTTTGACTTCATATAATTATTTCTCACAACCTTCTGACCATATGAACATGACAACCTTCTTTTTAGGACATGAATGAGGTGAAGCAATATGTGATATGTTCTATATGAAGCATCTGTAGTTTCCATCCATCTCATAGAAACATTTTATATCAAACTCTTTCTTGGGATTCTCCTAAGAGTCTATAATAATAACATTTTCAATGTCAAAAAATACTCCTGATTCCTATATTAAATAACCCAAGAAGTAAACATGGTAAATTTATATGTGGTACTTCAGAAGATTGGTGTAATGTTGATTCTCTCTCAGTGTACTAAGAATGATATTTTGTTTTTTGGCATGTTCTCTACGAGTGATAATACACTAATATGTCTTCCATAAAGAACAAAACATAAGAATCCAAATAGTAGTGCAACACCCTATTCATCAGATACATGAAAATGGAAGGAATATTTATAAGACCAAAGAACATAATAATGAACTCATACTAACCATAACTGATATGTAATTTTATACACTGTATGTCTAACAACCTAACTCAAAGATTATGATAACCCGATTTTAGGATGATCTTTGAGAAGACCCTATCTACACATAAGTGGTCAGAGAGATCATCGATTCAAGGAAATGGGTATAATTTCAGGACTATAAGATTGTTCAACCTTCTATAATCCAACCATAGATGTAAGGTTACATGTTTATTCATGTAAAAAATCATGGGAGAACCCTAAGAGGATGTATTGGTCTATTTAATGCCTTTTACCTCTGAATCCTCTAATAGTCTCTTGAGCTGTTGAAGCTCTATTGGTGCCATCATGAATAGAGGAACGGAAACATGAGCTACTCTAAGAACAATATTGAATGTAAACTCTACCTATATATCTTTATATAGTCTATTAAAAACATCAGGAATGAAATCCTTGAAATGATTCACCAATGTAGGGAAATTATCCTTATGTAAAACTGGATCCCCCATGAAGCAATTTGGGATCTGGGTGGTCATGTGACCTAGTCCATAACACTCTGGTCCAGCTCTACTATCCTAGACATCCCAAAACCCATATGTTGATACCTTATACCCTTATGTGTTGTAAATGATACCCTTTGGTGATAACAGTCTACAAAAGTGTGATAGTGAAATAACTAGTCATTCTTGAGTATGACAACAATGCTCATAATATCAAGGACAAAGAGGTCCCATAAGAAAGGGTAACTGGATACCATATGGGTAAACTCTCTAAAATTTTGTATTCCCTCTATTCATACCCATAACATCATATCTAGGGTCATTACACCACAGTAATACTCTATCTCAACTCTGAGGCATCCATAATAGATGTAGAGATAAAAGAGTATTAAGCATCAACATATACTAATGAAGATACTATAGAGGAGGATACTAGAATATTTCCTTGTACTATAGATGGACCCATAGCCTGATCCTCTAGTATCAACTGTAGTGCAAGAAACTGGCCTGATACACTACCCTATGAAAGAGATGGACTAACATGATCATAACTGCTCTTTTGGCACTATTGGTTGTCTGGGGTCTAGCTACAACTTCCATGACCAACTCCTCTTCCTGACTGACCAGTTTTGTTTTACCACTTCATGCCTGACACAACATATAAGAACTAAATCCTGATGGTTGATCTATTACGGATCCTTTTCAACTCTAGGAAGGTGGAATATTCCTCTATCTTTTTTGGATATTCCCCTACTGCTGAAATACCAGCTCTCCATTGGGTTATTATCACTCTATGGATTTAAATTACCATGTCTTCCACACTGAGCATGAAATTTAGAGCAATCGAAATGTGCACTCTTGTTATCACTCCCCTAATGAGAAGCCTATAGGGACTGTTTCCTGTCACAAAAAGAACTATTGGACTTCCACATCACTATTCATTTACACCAAGTACTATTGTCATCCCTCAGGTTTCACTCAGTGATAAGAGCTAGATTGACTATTTGAGAGAAGGTTGGAGGGATAAATACATTGACCTATGTATTGATGGTTTACATATTACCATCCTCAAAGCATCTAGCATGTGAAATATCATCATCGACTAGAAGAGGTTTGATGTACTGCATGTCCATGAAACATTATAGATATTACATAAATGACATAGAAACCTACTTTTGATGCCTGAAATCTCTCTCTCTATCTGATCATAGTATCTAAGGAAAGAATTGATCATAGATTTTAGTGCAGAAATCAACCCCTAACATGCCATGATGACATCCATCCTGGGTAATCACATCCCACAAACACATGGCCAAATCGTGAAGCATGTATGTGTCAAGCTTAACCCTTAACTCCATAGGTATCTTCATATGCTAAAAGATAGACAGGGTCACTTCTATGTAAGAATTAGTTTCCAGTGGACCTCCATCCCCTAAAAAGTTAAGAGGATGCTGGTGTAGGAACTCATGAGTAAGATCAACCATCATAGGTGAAAACCGTAGATAACCATCCATGGAATGCATCAAAGGTAAGAATATATAAATAACATCAGAATTAGTTCCTATATCTTGTATAGTCTGAGGTCCCTCATGTGGCACTCCAGGAGGTAAGAGTGGCAGCTTGGCCGCAACCACGCTTGGAGATTGGTCATCGCCACCTTCTTGGAAAATGATATTGGACATCGTTGTGTCATTGGTCTATAATTACCATGATCATGCCTTATAATAATAATGATAAGAATACATAATATCTTGAATAAAATGAATATAAAACAAATCACCACCCAAGGCATACTAACCTAACTACACACATGGAGAACCAGGTATCAATAAGTGCTAAATTATATGTTTCATTTAATTTTACATTTAGTTACCAGTTTCTATTCTTTCACTTTCATAAACATGAAAAGGTGGGATATGAATATGAAAATAATTCATTTTAGATTTAAATATTCCGGTTACAATGGATATCCATTTTCGGTGAATGGGTATCCACGCACCTATCACTCGAAACGACAACAATTTTTTCAAATAATATTTGATCAACTCTGTAAATTAATCATCCAAAACCTGATATCCCATAAAATTCATGAACTAAGATAATGAATTACTCAATATAAAGAAAAAAAATAAAAGAATAAACTAACTATCACATAATTACACAATAATTATAGGTATATCAAGAAATAAAAATAAGTGAAATACACCTATATGGCATGGAAATATGCATGACATGAATATTCTAGTGCCTATTATGACTTATGTAACAAAACCCATTTCCCCTATATAATTTGGACAAGGATGAATGAAAATCCTCTATATGAGTAATAATCAACAATTCCACAGAGCATGTGCATCACCCAATGTTTAAATAATATCATGTGTACTAAGAAAATGTAAAAAACAATTAAAGGTTAGGAAGCATGGTTTTTACCAAAAGCATGGCTTCACAACACCCAAGAATGTCTTATGACCATGTACCAGGTTTTCATAATATAAGGCCCCAGCCTTAAACCATACTTAATATTGAATTAAATGAATAATTCACATTGAGGATCTTTTTAGGTTTAGGGTTTTAGAGAATTAGTTAAAAAATCATGAATTACATTCCACATTTAAACAAAGAGGTTACATAAAATATAGTATTATTTTTTTCCCATCAACGGAAACATACTTAAAATAAAACATGGATTCTTTCTTGACACTTCCTTGACACTATAATCATATCATGAACATTACTCTTGACCTATGAAAAACATTTAAAAAACATGGGATGAGCATAAAAAACTCAGGAATGGATATAAAAGTATGAAAAGAAAACATTATTCCATGTATGAAAACATACTTTACTCATAAAACATAAGCATTTTAACATACCTCATCAAATCATTAATAAATCATAGAAATAATAATACATAAAGGTATCTTGTGGAATTCATAACATACTTACATAGGGAGTAACCCTCATGGTTATGTTTGGAATACCCATCACAGTATATTCCCTAAATCTCTTCAGAGAAACCTTAACGTTTAACCCCTTTGTGTTACACAATGCATTGGAGCACTATATCGGGCTCACCCACACTTAGTTTATCACGAAACCACCCGTTTTCATAACAATTCCCAATAACCATAACATAAACGTATCACATAAAACATGGATAAAGGAAACATAAAATTTCCACATTTCAATCACAATATAACATTTTAGGATATTGAAATAATGAATCCATTAAAAAAACCATTTTCAAAACCATTTAAAACATATAAAAAAGATATTTTTGAATCAAAGTGTCCCATACCTCCTTGAAGATTTTACCATTTTAAACCATTAATATCCATATAAATAAATACTTAATACCATTTTTAAAACATGGATATTAATAAGAACAAATCATTAAAACATTTAATGCGATATTTTTGTTAAAGGGTTTTTACCAAAATTAGAGACACTTGAATACAATAATTGAGGAATAACATTTAATCAGAACTTTATAATATCATGAGAATAAATGGATTCATGATATAATATTTCAAAGGATAGTATATATACCATATAAGAGTTAATTGGTGCATAACAACAATGACGTCTCAATAGAAATGTAAAATGTGATGAAATCCCTTATAAAGAAGGTATCCTTAAATTAAGGATAAATCAATCTCAAAATTATGTGTGAAAAATATAAATACAACCAATATAAGTGTGTATTAACTTTAAAAAATAAAAGGTAATTCAAACATATTCAAAGGATGACATATTCAATAAGTACATTTTGAACCCAAGGAAATCAAAATTGGGTTAAAAAGTTCCCTTGGTAAAATTCGACAGCCTAACGACGTCACTTCAAAATTAAGAAAATGAGTTGATGAGAGATAAAAATGGTATCTCGTCACTTGGAGATAAAATTTACATCAATAAGGATATAGAAGAACATATCCCAACAGAAAAGTATGTTAATTAAAAGACATAACAAAAGATGTCTTTTAAAAAGGGGAGGGTGAAAGGTTCCCTTACCGACTAGGGTAACTTTCGAAACGTACACCCCATTGAAGAAGTGTCATACAATGAATATGTAAATACCCATAAATGGAATTTATATTACAAAATGAGTATAATAATGGGCATTAAATACACCACTCAAAGAAAATGGTGGCCAATGTATCATAAATATCACGAGAATAAAAGTGAGATGAAAAATCCATTTTGAAAACTCGGCAGCCTAACGACGCCACTTAAAACTTCAAAAATGGATTGATGAGATCAAATAGGGTATCTCATAATATTAAAATAAAATTTAAATAAAGACTAATATAAAATAACATCCCCCAACATAACAAAGAGGTTCTTAAAATAAGTGACATAAAGGATAGTACTTAAAAAGAAAGGGAGGGGTAAGATCCCTTACCTCATGTCCGACATGACTCGATCATTCTTTAATCTTCTGAATAATAAAATTTGGTCAATTTATAATTTCTTAAGGACCTAATTTAAATATTATTATTCAGTTCATATAACATATTATAATTTTATAATAATTGGTTAATAAAGTGAGTTCATATCAGACGTTTTTGTCGATGTTCGGTACATGAGTAAAAATTGAACTTGTTGGAAAATAATTTTCCATGTAGTTATTGGTACATCATATCCAGAATAGTATTTATGTTTTAAATATTATATATATCCAGTATATAATCATTTTATACTATTCCATAGAATTTGGAGATAAAAAAATTAAAAGCACCATACATGGAGACGGTAGGCTGTAAGTACGCATGAACGCTACTTTCATTTTTTTTCATATTAATGGAATTAAAACAAAATGAGAGATATATATATTATAATTACATAATTATATCCTTCATTTAGATGTAATATATTACATATATATCCATTATATATATGTACTTATAATAGTACATAACATTTTGAGATAAGAAATGAAATGTACCGTTCATGGAGACGGTAAGTCGTACATATGCATGAACGCTACTTTCATTTATTTCTTTTTTGTATTAAATGGAATTAAATAATAATGATATAATGGTATATTATAATTATAGTAGTATATCATATGTAATACCATTAATTCCATCCTTTATACATCCAACATATGTCATTAACGAATCAAATCACTTTGAGGGGGCGGTAGTCCGCACTTCCTAAAATGAAGATATCACGTTTACCTATAATGGAAACCATAAAGGTATGAAATAAATGAAAAATACAGAAGCTTAAGGAAAACATAATAATATTATATATAATATAAATATAGTGACATATTAATGGTCACCATTGACGGTGTTAAAATAATATTGAACAATCATCGTTTCGTGAGGCAGCAATTCGCCATCCACAAAAACAGTATGTTCATTAACCAGTAGACGGAGGTGTGTGAAATTGTAGCTCGAATACTTCGTATAACAACATCCTAGTATATTTAAGATACTGTATTTGTTACAAAAAAAACTAATAAAAAGAGTTTAGGGGTTTGGAGAAGAAAAATAAAACAAAAGAACACAAGGGAAGACATTACCTTTGAATCGGTTAACTCTCTTTGATTTGATCTCAAAGGCTTCCTTGGAAAAGATTCTACCCAAAGTGAGGATTCACTGATGAAGAGAGGTATGGGGAGAAATGAAATGGGTAGGGGTTGGCTGAGCCAAAGTCTTCAGATGTGTTTGTAAGGTGGTAGATGTGGTGGCCTTTTATAAGAGGAGAGGAGGGGCACTCTTGGAAGGTTATAAAATATTACTTTATTATAAAGTGATTTTCGGATTTAAAAGGTCCAAAAAGGATATATTTCGAGGATAAGGTGATAATGTTTCTAAATCAACCCATAAAATTGGTTTGTGACAAGTGTACGACTTAGATTTCACCATATCTTCTCATTTTATTTAAATCGTTCATTTATGAGGTAATCACTGCATCATCACGGTGTCATAAATAAATTAATTTATATAATATCTAAAAATTATAAAACAGATATCATGATGTAGGAAATATTTTTAGATTTCTAATGAATATTTATAGTCAAATATATGACTTGTATAACCCCATATAAAAATTGTTTTAGTAAAACCACACATGTTTGTGACATTTTAATTTTAACTTTAAATAAAAAGGTATTAATGTCATTTTCAAGAAATGTGGCTCCATGGGGTCCCCAAGTTGACCCATGTATTGTCTTGGTCGGCCATGACTCATCAAATGAGGGTACTATATATGTCTATGTCATTTCATATTATTACAACATTATTTACACCTTAAACTACACTAATTACCTCTAATCGCGATTAAAACTAAAAAGTTACTATTCACCAAAAACAATTATTTTAATCACCTTGAACCACATTTTAATTTTTAATGACAACCATGTAAGTAGGATTTTTTAAATTAAAAACACAGAGGTGGTAAAATTTCATTTAAAAGAAAAATCAGTTTTTAAGTACCACTTAGTGGTTTCACTATTCATCAAAAAATGATGTTTTCCAGAAAAATACCAAAACTCCACCCTAAGCTATATTTGATATTCCGAATTAAAAAATGATGACTATTTTACAAAATTCAGAGAATATAAGTTACATTAATTAATTGAATAATTAATTCCCGCTGTTAGAGAAAATAGCGTGTTTTTATGAAACAATAAGTATCAAAAGATTAACAGTAGTTTAAGTCCAATTTCAAAATAAAATTAATTCCATTGACCACTATTGGTTTAAATGGTAAAAATATATTCTAATTTAACTTTAAAACCAATTCATAATATAATCTAATAATATAAATAAATTAGATTAAAAAGTGGTTTTGAATTAAAATACAACAGTTATCACTATTCATTAAAAAATGAACTTTATCGGAAAAATACCAAAGGTTTACACAAAGTGAATTTTGATGTCGTGATTCTAAAGAAGAATTTTATTTTGTCAAATATAACACATAAAATTGTCAAAAAGTGGATTTAAAAGAGGTTGGTCATCAAAAGGCAGTTAGTCAACCTTTTAAAAAATATTAGAATGTTTACGCTTAAAATTTGATTCATTCGAATTTTTAATCCTATAACATTTATTGTAAAAATTAAAAATATTTGACAAACATATATATTCATTTTGTAGTTAGTTCTGTTCATTCCTTCCATTACAACAGCTAGATGTTAACTACAATTTAAAATAATATTATTTTATTATTAGAGTGCAATGTAAGATTCCCAAGAAACTCGTTGTAGCGTATTGGGTATGTTATCGAGCATAGCATCCCCTTTAAAGTTATATTAATATTTTCTTCACAAATATGGATAAATGTAAAAATGTCATATTCTTTATTTACCTGGGGTGTTACATCCTTCGCTCCTTTTGGGAATTGAGTCCTCGCAATTTTAAAATTGGGCTTGGAAACTTCATTGAAAATCCCACATCGGAACAAGAGTCAGTAAAACAATCACATTAAAATAAAGAAAGGGAATTACAAAGATCACCCGAGTTAACCCATACTAGGATTCCATGTAAGAAAAAAATGGACATGGAAGAAAAAACAAAGTGTCATGATCTGAGGGAGAGAGATAGTAAACATGTCTAGGAGAAAGTTAACCATAAGAAAATCACAAACTTGTGGTGGGTTAAACGGTATTTGATTCCCCAGTAGGAAAAGTTAACAGACAACATTTTTGTTTTAAGTTACTCTTCATTGAGGAATTTATTTTTCAGCTTAACTAAATCATAATGAAACATACTTACTTGTCACATAGACTTTCATCTTTTACGAGATTCCTTAATCAAACTCATATTTTCTCCAAAAGATGAGTATTCAGGAATACTTGTTCGCATTAAGAGTACTACAATCACCTTCTTCATAATGACATAATCCACAAAAGAGAACTATATATTTTCCATGTATTTATATAAAAACCAAAACAAAAAATTGTTATTATGATATCAGATAATCCACAAAAGTATAATCCTTTCTAAAAATAAAATCTATTCTTAATCTCCAAATTTTGTCCAAAAAAGACCCAAAGTTCAACGAAGACCATTCGATAAACAATTTTCCATAAAATTATTCAAAGTAAACCAAACTAAGATTGAAACCCAAATATTTGAAGTATCTAATCAAATAGTCTTCCAAGATACAAATTAACTTTTATCTCCAAATAACATCAGTTGCTCTTAAATTCTCATATTGAATAGTAATTAACCGAATCACATATCCTCCATGTTAGGTTAATCATTTCCATAGATAACCCAAAATAAACTTACTCTAGATTCTTAAAATAATCTAACTAAAAAGAATTAGTCAAAATAACCAGGGACTTCATGTAGTCTAGTGGTAGGCAATAAATACCAGTTGCACTTTGGTTGTGGGTTTGATTCCCGCAGCTTTGTCCGACGCAACGAGTTGTCACACGGTCTGCATGTTTTACATTTTCCAAAACTATATAATTCTTAAAAAATTCCACAAAACGAGATAAAATCTTCAAAAATAATCATAACATATTTTACGCTCATGTTTATCTCATGACTTTCATTTTCCATCATATCATAGAGTAACCGATAATTTCTTAAAAAGTAAGGATCATATAAACCCTAATGGTTACCTTTATAATTATGACCTGAACATCCCCATCGATTGGTCATCTCGTAAATGATGCATTACAGAACATACCAAGGTTCAAGTGGTTAATCATGACTCCTAGATAGTTGGTTTAGAACAACCATGATATTCCTCATTGAATCCCCCATTTCATCCAGTCTCTTAATCAGAGAACCACCATAGTTTCCTTCAAACCTATTTTCACTTTGGTTCTTTCTAGATCCATCCATTCACTAAAAATAGAAATCTCAGTGGGAGTATATCAACAAAACCATCATGTAATAATGAGGAAGATAAACACTAAGATATACTTACTCATTCACTTTATCTAAAACTAGGAATCTTTCTGAAATACTAACCATTATGGTAATGTCACTTATTCCTAGAGAATACCCTAACCTCTAATGTTATCTAAACCATCCTCTGATACCAACTATAAGGCCCCGACCTTAAACCTTAATTAATATTTAATTAAATGAATAGTTAACATTGAGGATCTTTTCAGGTTTAGAGTTTTAGAGAAATAGACCATAAATCATGAATTACATTCCACATTTAAGCAAATTGGTTACATAAAAGATAGTATTCGTTTTTTCCCATCAATGGAAACATATTTAAAATAAAACATGGATTCTTTCTTGAAACTTCCTTGACACTATCATCATATCATGCACCTTTCCCTTTACCTGTGAAAAACATTTCAAAAATGTGGTATGAGCATAAAAAGATCAGTAAGGGATATAAAAGTATGAAAAGAAAACATTAGTCCATGTATGAAAACATACTTTACTCATAAAACATAAGCATTTTAACATACCTCATCAAATCATGAATAAATAATATAAATCATAAGACATAAAGGTAACTTGAGGCATTCAGAACATACTTACGTAGGGAGTAACCATCCTGGTTACGTTTGGAATACCCATCACATAATATTCCCTAAATCTCTTTAGAGAAACCTTAACGTTTAACCCCTTCACGTTACCCAATGCATTGGAGAGCTATATCGGGATCACCCGCCCATAGTTTATCACGGAACCACCTGTTTTCATAAAAATGACCAAGAACCATAACATAAACGTATCACATAAAACATGAATAAAGGAAACATAACATTTCCACATTTCAATCACAATATACAATTTTAGGATATTGAAATAATGAATCCATTCAAAAAAACCATTTTCAAAACCATTTAAAACATTTAATAAAGAGATTTTTGAATCAAAGTGTCCCGTACCACCTTGAAGCTTTCAACATTTTAAACCATTAATATCCATATAAATAAATCCATAAAACCATTTTGAAAACATGGATATTAATAATAACAAATCATTAAAACATTTAAAGCGATATTTTGGTTAAAGGGTTTTTACCAAAATTAGAGACACTTGAATACAATAATTGAGGAATAAAATTTAATAAGAACATTATAATATCATGAGAATAAATAGATTCATGATATAATATTCTAAAGAACAGTATATACACCATATAAGAGTGAATTGGTGCATAACAATAGTGAAGTCTCAATAAAAATGTAAAATGTGATGAAATCCCTTATAAAGAAGGTATCCTTAAATTAAGGATAAATCAATCTCCAAATTATGTGTGAAAAATATAAATACACCCAATATAAGTGTATATTAAGTGTAAAACAATAAAAGGACATTCACACATATTCAAATGATGACATATTCAATAGATACATGTTGAACCCAAAGAAATCGAAAATGGGTTAAAAAGTTCCCTTGGAGAAATTCGACAGCCTAACGGTGTCACTTCAAAATTCAGAAAATGAGTTGATAAGAGGTACAAATGGTATCTCATCACTTGAACATAAAATTTACATCAATAATTATATATAATAACATATCCCAACAAAATATTATGTGAATTAAAAGGCATAACAAAAGACGTCTTTTAAAAATAGGAGGGTGAAAGGTTCCCTTACCGACTTGGGTATCTTTTGAAACGTACACCCCATTGAAGAATTGTCATACAATGAATATTTAAATACCCATAAATGGAATTTATATTAAAAATGGAGTATAATAATGGGCAGTACATACACCAATCAAAGGAAATGGTGGCAAATGTAACATAAATCTCACGGTAATAAAAGTGAGATGAAAAATACCTTACGAAAACTCGGCAGCATAACAACGCCACTTAAAACATAAAAAATGGATTGATGAGATCAAATAGGGTCTCTTATTATATTAAAATAAAATTTAAAGAAATATTAATATAAAAGAACATCCCCCAACCTAACAAAGAGGTTCTTAAAAGAAGTGACATAAAGGAGAGTACTTAAAAAGAAAGGGAGGGGTAAGATCCATTACCACATGTCCGACATGACTCAATCGTTCATTAATCTCCTGAATAATTAAATTTGGTTAGTTTATAATTTATTAAGGACCTAATTTAAATATTATTATTCAGTTCGGATCACATATTATAATGTTATAATAATTGGTTAATAATGTGAGTTCATCTCAGACATTTTTGTCGATGTTTGGTACATGAGTAAAAACTGAACTTGTTGGAAAAGATTTTCCATGTAGTTATAGGTACATCATATCCAGAATAGTATTGATGTTTTAAATATCATATATATCTAGTATATAATCATTTTATACTATTACATAGGATCTGGAGATAAAAAATTAAAATCACCATTCATGGAGACGGTAGGCCGTACGTACGCATGAATGCTACTTTCATTTTTTTTCATATTAATGGAATTAAAAAAAATGAGAGATATATATATTATAATTACAGAATCATATCCTTCATATAGATTTAATATATTACATGTATATACATAATATATATGTAATTATAATAGTACATAACATTTGGAGATAAGAAATGAAATGTACCGTTCATGGAGACGGTAAGCCGTACGTACGCATGAACGCTACTTTCATTTTTTTTTATTCAATGGAATTAAATAATAATGATATAAAGGTATATTATAATTAAAGTAGGATATCATATGTAATAACATTAATTCCACCCTTTATACGTCCCACATATGGCGTTAATGAATCAAATCACATTGAGGGGGCAGTAGTCCGCACTTCCTAAAATAAAGATACCGCGTTTACCCATAATGGAAAACATAAAGGTATGCCATAAATGAAAAATACAGAAGCTTAAGGAAAACATAAACATATTATATATCATATATAAATATAGTGACATCTTAATGGACACCTTTTTAGTTGCTAAAATAATATTGAACAATCATCGTTTCGTGAGGCAATAATTCACCATCCACGAAAACAGTAGGTTATTTAACCATTAGACGGAGGTGTGTGAATGTGTAGCTCGAATCCTTCTTCTAACAACATCATAGTATATTTAATATACTTTTGTTGTTACAAAATAAACTAATAAAAAGAGTTTAAGTGTTTGGAGAAAAAAATAAAACAAAAGAACACAAGGGAAGGCATTACCTTTAAATTGGGGACCACTCTTTGATTTGAGCTCAAAGGCTTCCTTGGAAAGGATTCTGCCCAAAGTGAGGCTTCAGTGATGAAGAGAGGGATCTAGAGAGAAGCAATGGGCAGGTTTTGTCTGAGCCAAAGGCTTCATAGGTGTGTGTATGGTGGTAGAGGTGGGGTCCATTTATAAGAGGAGAGGAGGGGCACTCTTGGAAAGTTATAAAATATTACTTTATTATAAAGTGATTTTCGGATTTCAAAGGTCCCAAAAGGATATAGTTCTAGGATAAGGTGATAGGGTTTCTAAATCCACCATCCAATAGGTTTGTGACAAGTGTAAGACTTATATTTCACCCTATCTTCTCATTTTATTTAAATCGTTCATTTTTGAGGTAATCACTGCATCATCACGATGTCATATATAAATTAATTAATTTACTATCTAAAAATTATAAAACAAATATCATGATGTAGGAAATATTTTTATATTTCTAATGAATATTTATAGTAGAAAATATGACTTGTATAACCCCATCTAAAATTGTTTTAGTAAAACAACACATGTTTGTGACATTTTAATTTTAACTTTAAATAAAAATTTATCATTGTCATTTTCCAAGAAAAGTGGCTCCATGGGTTCCCCAAGTTGACCCATGGATTTTCTTGGTCGGCCATGACTCATCAAATGAGGGTAGGAAATGTTTCTACATCATTTCATATTATTAAAACATTATTTTTACCTTAAACTACACTAATTATCTCTAATCGCGATTAAAACATAAATGCTACTATTCACCAAAAAAATTATTTTAATCCCATTGAACCACATTTTACTTCTTAATGAAAACCATGTATGTCGGAGTTTTGAAATTCAAAACACAGAGGTTGTAAAATTTCATTTAACCGAAAAATCAGTTTTTTAAGTACCACTTAGTGGTTTCATTATTTATCAAAAATTGAAGCTTCCCAGAAAAATAACAAAAAATCACCCTAAGGTATATTTGATATTCCGAATTCAAAAATGAAATATATTTTAAAAAATTAAAAACATATAAGTTACATTAAATAATTTAATAATTAATTCTCGCTGCCATAGCAAATATCGTGTTTTTATGAAACAATAAGTATCAAAAGATTGACACTAGTTTAAGTCCAATTTCAAGATGAAATTAATTCCAATGACCACTATTGGATTAAATGGTAAAAATATATTCTAATTTCACTTTAAAACCAATTCAAAATATAATATAATCATAAAAATAAATTAGATTAAAAAGAGGTTTTGAATTAAAATACAACATTTTTCACTATTCATTAAAAAATGAACTTTATTGGGAAAATACCAAAAATTTACACAAAATAAATTCTGTTGTCACGATTCTAAAGAAAAATTTTATATTGTCAAATATAACTCATAAAATTTTCAAAAATTGGATTTAAAAGAGGTTCTTCATCAAAAGGCGGTTAATCGACCTTTTAAAGAATATTAGAATGTTTACGCTTAAAATTGGATTCATTCGCATTTTTAGTCCTCTAACATTTATTGTAAAAAGTAAAAATATTTTACCAACATATATAATCATTTTGTAGTTAGTTCTTTTCATTCCCGCCATTACAATGGCTAGGTGTTAACTACAATTTAAAATAATATTATTTTAGTATTAGACTGCAACATAAGATTCCCAAGAAACTTGTTGTTGCGTATTGGGCACGCTATCGAGCATAGCGTCGCCTTTAAAGTTATATTAATATTTTATTCAGAAATATGGATAAATGTGAAAATGTCATATTCTTCATTTACCTGGGGTATTACATCCTTCCCCCCTTTTGAGAATTGTATCACCGCAATTTTAAAATTGGGCTTGATACTTTATTGAAAATCCCACATCAGAACAAGAGTCAATAAAACAATCACTTTAAAATAAAGAAAGATAATTACAAAGGTCACCTGAGTTAACCTATACTAGGATTCCATGTAGGAAAAAATAGACATGGAAGAAAAAACAAAGGGTCATGTTCTGAGGGAGAGTGATAGTAAACATGTCTAGGAGAAAGTTAACCATAATAAAATCACAAACTTGTGGTGGGTTAAACGATATTCGATTCCCTAGTAAAAAAAGTTAATAGACAACATTTTTGTTCTAAGTTACTCTTCATTGAGTAATTTATTTTTGAGCTTAACTAAATCATAATGAAACATACTTAATTGTCATGTAGACTTTCAACTTTTACAATATTCCTTAATCAAACTCATATTTTCTCCAAAAGACGGGTATTTAGGAAGACTTGTTCGCATTAGGTGTACTATAATAAAATTCTTGAGAATCACCTAATCCAAAAAAGACAAATATATATTTTCCATGTCTTTAGAAAAAAACCAAAACCAAAACTGTTAGTATGAGACCAGATGATCCACAAAAGTATAATCCTTTATAAAATGAAAATCTATTCTTAATCTCCAAAATTTGTCCAAAAAAACCCAAAGTTCAACGAAGACCATTCGATAAACAATTGTCCATAAAAATCATCAATGTAAACCATACTAAGATTGAAACCCAAATATTCGAAGGATTTAATCACATAGTCTTCCAAGGTAAAAACTAACTTTTATCTCCAAATAACATCAGTTTCTCTTAAATTCTCATATTGAAAAGTAATTAACCTAATCACATATCCTCCATGATAGGTTAATCATTTCCATAGATAACCCAAAATAAACGTACTCTATATTCCTAAAATAATCTAACTAAAAAGAATTAGTCAAAATAACCAGGGACATCACATGGTCCAGTGGTAGGCGATAAATACCAGTCACACTTTGGTGGTGGGTTCTATTCTCGCAGCTTTTTCCGACGCGACGGGTTGTCACACGGTCTGCGTGTTGTCCTTTTTCCAAAACTATATAATTCGTAAAACATTCCCCAAAATTAGATAAAATCTTCAAAAATAATCATAACATATTTTTACCTCAATTTTATCTCATGCCTTTCATTTTCCATCATATAATAGAGTAACCCATAATTTCCTAAAAAGTAAGGATCATATAAACCCTAATGGTTACCTTTATAATTATTACCTGAAATTCCACATCGATTGGTCATCTCATACATGATGCATTACAGAACATACCAAGGTTCAAGTAGTTGATCATGACTCCTTGATGGTTGGTTTAGAACAACCACGAGATTCCTCATTGAATCCCCCATTTCATATAGTCTCTTAATCAGAGAACCACCATAGTTTCCTTCAAACTTATTGTCACATTGGTGCCTGCTAGATCCATCCATTAACTAAAAACAAAAATGTCAGTGTGAGTATATCAACAAAACCATCATGTACTAATGAAGAAGATAAAAACTAAGATATACTTACTCATTCACTTTAACTAAAACTCGGAATCTTTCTGAAATCCTAACCATTATGGTAATGTCACTTATGCCTAGAGAATACCCTAACCTCCAAAGTAATCTAAACCGACCTCTGATACCAACTATATGGTCCCAGACTTAAACCTTACATAATATTGAATTAAATGAATAATTTACATTGAGTATCTTCTTAGGTTTAGAGTTTTAGATAATTATATCATAAATCATGAATTACATTCCACATTTAAACAATGTGGTTAAATAAAAGATAGTATTCGTTTTTTCCCATCAATGGAATCATATTTAAAATAAAACATGGATTATTTCTTAACACTTCTTTGAAACTATCATCATATCATGCACCTTTCCATTAACCTATGAAAAACATTTCAAAAACATGGGATGAGCATAAAAATATCAGTATTGGATATAAAAGTATGAAAAGAAAACATTAGTCCATGTATGAAAACATACTTTACTCATAAACCATAAGCATTTTAACATTCCTCATCAAATCATGAATAAATCATAGAAATAATAAGACATAAAGGTAACTTGAGGCATTCATAACATACTTACGTAGGGTGTAACCCTCTTGGTTGCGTTTGGAATACCCATCATAGTATTATCCCTAAATCGCTTTAGGGAAACCGTAAGGTTTAACCCCTTCGCATTACCCAATGCATTGGAGAGCTATATCGGGCTCACCCGCCCTTAGTTTATCACAGAACCACCCATTTTCATAACAATGACAAAAAACCATAACATAAACATATCACATAAAACATGCATAAAGGAAACATAACATTTCCACATTTCAATCACAATATAACATTTTAGGATATTGAAATAATGAATCCATTAAAAAAACCATTTTCAAAACCAATTAAAACATTTAATAAATAGATTTTTGAATCAATGTGTCCCATACCACCTTGATGATTTTAAAATTTTAAACCATTAATATCCATATACCTAAATCCTTAAAACCATTTTGAAATCATGGTTATTAATAAGATCAAATCATTAAAACATTTAAAGCGATATTTTGGTTGAAGGGTTTTTACCAAAATTAGAGACACTTGAATACAATAATTGAGGAATAACATTTAATTAAAACTTTATAATATCATGAGAAGTAATGGATTCATGATATAATATTCCAAAGGACATTATATAAACCATATAGGAGTGAATTGGTGCATAACAACAATGAAGTCTCAGTAGAAATGTAAAATGTGATGAAATACCTTATAAAGAAGGTATCCTTAAATTAAGGATAAATCAATCTCAAAATTATGTGTGACAAATATAAATACACCCAATATAAGAGGACATTAAGTGTAAAACAATAAAATGTCATTCACACATATTAAAAGGATGACATATTCAATAACTACATGTTGAACCCAAAGAAATCTAAATTGGGTTTAAAAGTTCCCTTGGTAATATTCGACAGCCTAACGACGTCACTTCAAAATTCAGAAAATGAGTCGATGAGAGATACAAAGGGTATCTCATCACTTGGATACAAAATTTACATCAATAATTATATAGAATAACATATCCCAACATAATATTATGTGAATTAAAAGAGATAATAAAAGAAGTCTTTTAAAAAGGGGAGGGTGAAAGGTTCCCTTACCGACTTGGGTAACTTTCGAAACATACACCCTATTGAAGAAGTGTCATACAATGAATATGTAAATAATAATAAATGGAATTTATATTACAAGAGGATTATAATAATGGGCAGTAAATACACCACTCAAAGGAAATGGTGGAAAATGTAGCATAATTCTCATTGGAATAAAAGTGAGATGAAAAATCCCTTGCGAAATCTCGGCAGCCTAACAGCGCCACTTAAAACTTCAAAAAATGGATTAATGAGAAGAAATAGGGACTCTCATAATATTAAAATAAAACTTACAGAAATAGTAATATAAATGAACATCCCCCAACATAACAAATAGGTGATTAAAATAAGTGACATAGATGAGAGTACTTAAAAAGAAACGGAGGGGTAAGTTCCCTTACCTCGTGTCCGACATTACTCGATCATTATTTAATCTCCTGAATAATAAAATTTGGTCAATTTATAATTTATTAAGGACCTCATTTAAATATTATTATTCATTTTATATCACATATTATAATGTTATAATAATTGGTTAATAAATTGAGTTCATATCAGACGTTTTTGTCGATGTTCGGTACATGAGTAAAAATTGAACTTTTAGGAAAAGAATTTTCCATGTAGTTATAGGAACATCATATCCAGAATAGTATTGATGTTTCAAATATCATATATATCCAGTATATAATCATTTTATTCTATTCCATATCATTTGGAGATAAAAAATTAAAATCACTCTTCATGGAGACGGTAGGTTGTTCATATGCATGAACGCTACTTTCATTTTTTTCATATTAACGGAATTAAAAAAAATGAGATATATATATATATATATATATTATAATTCCAGAATTATATCCTTAATTTATATGTAATATATTAAATATATATGCATTATATATATCTACTTATAATAGTACATAACATTTGGAGATAAGAAATGAAATGTACCGTTCATGGAGACGGTAAGCCGTACGTACGCATGAACGCTACTTTCATTTTTTTTGTATTCAATGGAAATAAATAATAATGAAATAAAGTTATATTATAATTATAGTAGGATATCATATGTAATACCATTAATTCCATCCTTTATATGTCCAACATATGGCATTAACGAGTCAAATCACTTTGAGGGGGCGGTAGTCCGCGCTTCCTAAAATGATGATATCGTGTTTACCCATAATGGAAACCATAAAGGTATGACATAAATGAAAAATATAGAAGCTTAAAGAAAAAATAAACATATTATATATCATATATAAATATAGTTACATCTTAATGTCCACCTTTGAAGGTGTTAAAATAACATTGAATAATCATCGCTTCGTGAGGCAGTAATTCACCATCCACAGAAACAGTATGTTCTTTAACCATTAGACGGAGGTGTGTGAAATTGTAGCTCAAATAATTATTATAAAATCATCCTAGTATATTTAAGATACTTTTTTGTTACACGAAAAGTAATAAGAAGAGTTTAGGTGTTTGGAGAAGAAAAATAAAACAAAAGAACACAAGGAAAGATATTACCTTTAAATCGGGTAACTCTCTTTGATTTGAGTTCAAAGGATTTCTTAGAAAGGCTTCTGCCCAAATTGAGGCCTCAATGTTGAAGAGAGGGATGTGGAGAGATTAAATAAGAAGTTTTTGGCCGAGAAAAAGGCTTGAGAGGTGTGTGTAAGGTGGTAGAGGTGGGGGCCTTTTATAAGAGGAGAGGAGGGGCACTCTTGGAAAGTTATAAAATATTACTTTATTAAAAAGTGATTTTCGGAATTAAATGGTCCCAAAAAGATAAATTTCTAGGATAATGTGATAAGGTTTCTAAATACTCCCATACAATAGGTTTGTGACAAGTTTAAGACTTATATTTCACCCTATCTTCTCATTTTATTTAAATCGTTCATTTATGAGGTAATCACTACCTCATCACGGTGTCATAAATAAATTAATTTATTTAATATATAAAAATTATACAAAAAATATCATGATGTAGGTAATATTTTTATCTTTCTAATTAATATTTATAGTAAAAAATATGACTTGTATAACCTCATCTAATAATTGTTTTAGTCAAACAACACATGTTTGTGACATTTTAATTATAACATTATATAAAAAGGTATTAATGTAATTTTCCAAGAAATGTGGCTCCATGGGGTCCCCAGTTGACCCATGGATTGTCTTGGTCGTCCATGGCTCATCCAATGAGCTTAGGACATGTTTCTAGGTCATTTCATATTATTAAAACATTATTTTTACCTTAAATTACACTACTTACCTATAATCGCGATTAAAACTTAAAAGTTACTATTCACCAAAAAATTATTTTAATCCCATTGAACCACATTTTACTTCTTAATGACAACCATGTATGTTGTATTTTTGAAATTCAAAACACAAAGGTGGTAAAATTTCATTTAAATGAAAAATTAGTTATTTAAGTACTACTTAGTGGTTTCACTATTCATCAAAATTGATGATTTCCAGAAAACTACCAAAAATTCACCCCAAGCTATATTTGATATTCGGAATTCAAAAATGTTTCCTATCTTAAAAAATTAAAAAACATATAAATTACATTAATTAATTTAATAATTAATTCCTACTGTCAGGGCAAATAGCATGTTTTTATGAAACAATAAGTATCAAAAGATTGACACTATTTAAAGTTCAATTTCAAGATGAAATTATTTCCAACGACCACTATTGGATTAAATGGTAAAAATATATTCTAATTTAACTTTAAAACCAATTCAAAATATAATATAATCATTGTTTCCCTTGGAATTTGGGGATGCCCTCCTAGATGGGAGATTCAAACGTTCTGATCGGTTTCTAACGGGTTTGTTCATAGAACTGGAAACATCCAATGATTCCACATCCATTTGGACCTACTTTCCAAAGGTAGGCACTCATTAGCTTGTGGATTTATGAGGCTTAGGAATTTTCATTGGTCGAGAGGATGGGAGGTCGGACTCATCACACCTTTTTAGGGGAATTATTGTCTATTCCGGGACTCTCTTTATAGATTTAAGTTATGTTCGTGAATCCTTATTATATTACCAAGTATAAAATGAGATTTCCTTCAGTTTAACAATCAATGATTAAATATGTAAGAAATTTAGAGATTTTTTATATGTATTCGAGGTTCTTCATCGATAGAGAATCATCTATATCTATTTAGAGATTCTTGGTCAATGGTATCCTTCAAAATATTTATATAAAAGTCTCCTGGTCATTATGATGACTAGGCCGGTTTTAAAGCCACTCAGTGGGGCACTTGAAGTTTATTTTCATTCAGAAGGAAATGAATTATTTCAAAGTTGGGATCGAACCCATAGATGGGCTACCTACGTATCATTTTTTTTGGAAAAGGAATCAAAACCCACGTAGTTCGAATAAGGGAGTATGATGTTTATGACTGATGGCTCAAAGAAGGATGTCATAATTAATTTTACCCTCTAAGCTCACGTGAGTCATGCTCGGTGTGAGAAACAAGAGGTATTAGTAATAAAATGGACAATTGGTCCATGAATGATGTAATTATAAGAAATGGTTTGGGTCTTATGTATGTATGACTGCCCAGATAGATGAAGGTTAAGGATTTACTTTAGGGAGAAAATCTAGGAACAGGGTCCATAAAGGTATATGTGCTTCATGAATATTTGAATACACTAAATTGGGACTTATTCCTGAAAAGTAAACCCAAATTAAGAGAGGATTGATAATTGGGTTTTACTCCTGATAAGGAATCCCAGATTAAACATAAATTAGGACTCGTTAAAGAGAATTTAAGGGAATTAGGGCTTATTCGTGAAAAGGAAGCCCAAGATTTATGACTGGGACTTACTCTTGAAAAGGAGGCCCAGGTTAAGGAATTTATGACTGGGATTTATTCCTGGAAAGGAAGCCCAGGTTAAGGATTAAGGTTTGGGGCTTACTCCTGAGTAGGATGCCCATATTTGAGACTGGGGATTACTCCTGAAAAGGAAGCCCAAATTTGAGGATCTGGGGCTTACTCCTAAGAAGGATTTCCAAAAATTAAGGTACTTGGGGCTTACTCCTAAAGAGGATGCCCATAATTATGACTGGGACTTATTCCAAAAAAGGAGGCCCAGGTTAGGGGACTTGGGGCTTACTCTTGAAAAAGAATCCCAGGATTATGACTGGGACTTATTCCTAAAAAGGAGACCCAGGTTAAGGATTCTCTCATCTTAAAGGATGATGTTTAATGAATGAACTCTCAATCTTTAGTGACATACAGATATGTAAATCACTAGGTTTTGAGAGATAATCCACATAATTCCTTTCAGATAAGGAATTAAAATTATGAAATCATGCCATAAATGGATTTGGAGATTGTCTTAAAGACTGAATCTTGAAAAGTAAAGGTGTAATGGCTTAAGAGGGGTGAAATGGGCAAGAAAGGCCCACAAAAAGGAAGGGGCGCGCAAGTCTTGGAAGGCGCGCAGGTACTGCGGCGACGCACAAGTATTGGTCGCGCAGGTATACCTGCGCGACATGGTGGGTACTTGCGCAATATTCAACCAGCATTTGAAATAATTGAGTGAATATTCATTAAAGCCTTTAGAATCCTCTTCAGGTTCTTCCAAAAAAGGGATGTGCAAGTTCTATCGAAGGAGTAAGGTAGTGCACAAGTGTGACCACTTCCCTTTAAGGGCTGACCACTTAGGCGCACATGTGTTGATGAGTTTCAACACATAGGCCTTACTCCCTCTCTTTAGATCTTCCGTTCTAGGTAAGAAATTACCTTAGAAGTGTTCCGGAAGCTATGAGAAGAGACTTGGGCGTCGGGAACTTGAATCTGAGTTTCTGTAAAAAGATCCTCCTGAATGGGGGGCCCAAAGGGTCTATTTATAGACTGGAGAAGACCCTGGGCGGTTACCGGGCGGTTATCACTTATTTCGCGCAAGTCACTTGCACGACCATAAGGCGTCGCGCAAGTCACTTGCGCGACAGTGATATAACTTGCGCGGCACAGGTGCTTTTGATCCATTGTTCATGCATTTGACGATTTTTGATATTTTCTTCAAAGGATTAGTCACTTTGAGCTCAGATATTCCCCTTTTCCAATCTTTAGATTCTGTGACGAAAGGAGCGTCAACAAAAGTCCCCCCGCAGAGTTGGATCCAAAGAGAAATATAGGATTTGACTATGGGGAAATCAAATACATCCAAAAGAAAATGGGGGCGCACATGTCTTCAGGGCACAGAGGGTGGCGCGTAAGTTTTCGTCACGCTAGCTTTGAGTGCACTTTGTACGGCACGCAGATAGGCTTCCTGGCCTATAAATATATAGCTTTGGCCGCGTATGGCATCTTATCCCGAATTTCTCGAGCTCTCTCCGCGTAAGCTATCATCGCCGCGCAAGTCTCTTTTTCCACAGTTTCCTCGCTGCCATGCTACTCTCAATGTAATAGGACATGCACGGTGATACTTGCGCGATAAAAACTTGTGTGGAACATGTAACACTTGCGCTACATCTCCATACTTGCGCGCCTTAATTCCTTTAGCCATTTTTTGATTTCTTTCACAACGTTTTTGGAAAATCAATCCATTTATGAATTAATTTATTCAACTTTTGTGCAGAATTAATGGCTCTGAGACCCGGATTAATTAATGAACTGGCTAGCAAGCGGATAGATTATATGATGATCATCATTGGCCATGATTATTATACTGTCAAAGATAAAAATATTCCGAATTTGGCTGTGTATCTAAAGAAATATCATCTCAACTTTCCTGAAAGCACTTATCTACTTTTTTATGGCTATGGTCATCTACAAGAAGTCACTATTCCAGAAGTAAAGAATTATCTTCCATTTTCGTGGTTTCAGAATTATATCAACTTTGCTTCAGCAAATATCTCAGGTGGAGGAGTATTTATAAATGCTGGAACAGTGGATAAGGCCTATGTGATGCATCATATCCCTTGTACAGCAGATCTGAAAAAACATACACCTGAGATTCAACCACATTGTCATCCTTCAATCTTCCAAAATGCTCAGATGGATCAATCCAAAGGCTGGAAGAAAAGTTGGGACTTCCGTCCTGGGGGAGTTGTGAAGGCAACTTGGATGTGGGTATACTGGGTGCGACAAACCTTTGCAGATTTTATCGAGGATCTGAAGAGAGATGCAATAAACGAAGCTGTCTGGGTTGGGAAAACATATCTTTACAGACATGATAACTTCATGCCAGAGATACTTAGCCACTGGAGCCCAGCAACTAATTCTTTCCATCTGACTCATGGATAATTAGGTATCAGTTTGTGGGATGTCCACAAGATCTCAGGGGCTCCAATTTTGGGCGATATGTATGATGAATTCATTCCTCTCAAGGTGACTTAGAATTATTCAGAGAAGAATCCTGCTTTAGCTCGAGAATTGTTTAAGATCTTCCACAGGCCCAAGAGTTTAGAGACCTCATTAACTCATTTTAGAAAAGATATTCATCTGGAAGAATGGATGAATGTGTTTCTTATTGAGAAGAAAGATACAGAGACAAAAGAAAAAAGGATCCAAGAAAAAGAAATCCAAGGATACCAGGCCCAAACGTCCTACCACCTGTCCAAAACCTGAGAAGAGAGGAGCTCCTGGCACATTCTAGCCAACTCTAGAAGCAGGAGAATTTGAAAAGTGTGGATATGAAGTAAATCAAAGAATTCCAAAGAAAACTCGTCTGGCAGGTTTCTTGGCAATGTGGCTCAGTTTTTATCTCTTTCCGGTCAGGGATTCAAAGGGAGGCGTTAGTATAGGGACCTTCTTCATTGCGGCAAAGTTGGTTGAGGAAAAAATGGTTGGGTTAGCTACCCCAATTTTAGCAAGGATTCACAGGAGTTTACTTCATGTCTTCATGGGTAAATCTCCTTTAAGAATAGTGGGACCATTCTAGGTTTTGTGGTGATGGATATCCACTCACTTCAGGACTTACAATGTACAGAATGGATTACAAATTCCTAGAAGCTCCTTCAGACCGTCAGTGCAAGCATTCTCTGGAATTTCTCCATTAGATGTTAATGGTTATGACATGAATGTGAGGCTGAGCATGTTTAAGGAATTCAACTTCTTTCCCTATGGAAGTCCTCCATCCGGGAGGTTTGTTGGTGATGGGACAACCCATTTGGATTTAAGGGAATACATGCTATCTTGCAGGGATGGTGTGTTAGTAGCCAGGATTGATGGAGAGATCATATGTGAGGCCTATGCTCCATATAGATTTGCACGCCAATTCAAATGTCTGCAACAGATTGTTGTATCCCATCTGGTACATGTCAGGTTAGAGCAACATTCGATGGTTGGTCGACAACTATGGCTGCTGACATCAAGAGAGAAAACTGGGGAAAAATTTGATCTACCAGTTGAAAAAGTGGCACATAATTTGACTACATATTATGTCGAACACTGGATAGCATCATACCCCAAAGGGATATTGAATCACCTAGTATATCAAGTGGGAAAGAGGAAGAGGACTGTAGAGAAAGAAACCCTTCCTCATGAAGGTGATGCTTCCTCACCTGAAATTGGTTCAACAGACTCCTCATCTAGAACTGATTCACCAGATTATCATGATGGGGATGATGAGGCACAACCAGCAGCAAAGCGGTTTCGTGCCCGATATAATCCTCCGGCCAGAATTAAAAGACCCACTCCATCAACTCCTGGTGAGTTGTTTCATTGTAGTAATTTTAATCACTGCTACTTCATAAAGCAATAAGTCTTACTTTCTTATTCTCTATTTATAGCTGCAGGAGCTGGGAAGAAATTAAAATAAAAAATTGTAGGACCTTCCTCACAGCCTTCATATCTAAGACCAGAGGTTGTTCATCTATGGAAGGGCTTATACTGTGGTACTGAGACCGCCTGGCTTGATTTGTGTGAGGGCCTACAACTTCTTGGAATAGGAAATCTTATGGCTTCTAAAAATCTTCAATACAAAGATAACCCCAATGAAGTGAGAGATTACATCAGAGAGATGGAAATGCTCATATATGCCACTGATGACTCTGTTCCTATCACCAGGCGGGTAAAGGAAATGATTGATCGTGGCGCCACTGAGGGGGCTAGTGGTTCTGGAGATGAGGAATGGCAAGAGTACGTGGCTCCTGAAGATGTAAGTTTTCTTTCCTTATTTTCTTTGCAACTTGATTTCAGTTGAAGCTTTGTTACTTAAAGAAGTTATTTTCTTCATCTTGCAGCTTGCAAAGAAAGGAACTGGGGTTCCTTTGTCACAGTATAGCCCTGGTGGTATTTCTATCGGGGCTATTGCTGATTCTCCTCGTGAACCAGGCAAGATTTCTCCAGGCCAGCAGGACATGAATGAGGCGCTGGACATAGCCTTCCATTCGCCAATCCAAGTTCCAATAAGGGAGACTACTGATACTATGAAAAAACAAAACAAGCAAAGGCAACAAAGGAGGAAATCCATAGCTAAACACTTCATTAGTAGCGGTAAGTCCTTCAAATAATCATGAGTTTATACTCATAATCACATGGTTACTCATATTTCTGAGGATTGCAGGGGCTTCTTAAATTTCCCCCTTGAGGGAAGGGACTGACCCTCCTTCAAAGGCCGTGGAGGGTGCGGTAGAACAATCACAGACCCAAGCTGACTTGGTTTCTCCTGGAGAAGAGCTAGCATCCATTCCCAGTATCCCTCCTGCTGTTGAAGATGTTGTCCAGGGTTAGGGGTTGCAGGACATAAGTCAGCAAGAAGATGTAGAAAATGCTCCCACTGGTGAGACTAACCAGGATTCTGAAATATCATTGGATGAAATGATGAATCAAGGAATGTCTTTCGAAGAATTTTATGATCATGCTAAGTTTTCATGTGATTTAGAAGACCTTGGGCGTTAGTGCTACCCTTCGCCCAATTTTTTTTTTAAAAAATTTACACTTCTAACCATGACTGAAAATAATATGCAGTTTCATCCGTAGAAGCTGCTGAACTGCCAATGCCTGAAGAGGGTGTGGACATTGATGTCATCCCTACCATTGCAGAAACATTATCTCAAGTAGAGATAAACCCAATAAACCCTCCTGAGACCCATCTTGAAAATCCTGTTGAGACCGGGAAAGATGGGGAGAGGTCTTCTCAGGTTGCTGAACCATCCTTGGGTAAGGGATAAAAATATTTGTGATTGTAATTTATTTGTAATACAATCTATTCTTTTGTTATCCTTTGAAGCTAACTAAATATTTCAATTAATCATGCAGGGCCATCTACTGCAATGACTAGGTCTGGAGGTGAGACCTCAGCCTCTACTCCATCGGGAATTGAAAGTGAAGAAGCACAAATCAGGGGGGGAAAGCATGACATGGCACTTCTTTAAGTGCATTAATTCCAGATTACATTCCCCCCTCCGACGATGATGTTGAATCAGATCCAGAGATGCTTAAAGAGTTCAGATTTTCACGACGTAAGGCATGGAACAACATATGGAACATCATATCTGGGGTGCCTTTAGAATAGCTACCATCGAAAATTCCTCGACTGTCATCCCAATTTGTTATACTAGGGCTTGGTGGTTTTGGATATGAAAAGATCCATGCCACGGTGAAACAGATCATTGTCATGGGGGAGCAGGCGCAAAAAAGTCATGAAGATTTGATCAGAGTAAAACTGTCAGTCAACATAGGCCAATTGGAGGCTGCTGTATCCTAAGCTGAAGCTGATTATGCTGCCAAGATGAAAGAGATGAAGCATAAAATCAAAGAAAGAATCGTCCAGCAGGTGCCACTCCAGCAATAGTTAGATGCTGTTATTGGGGAACTTGATCAGCTTAATAAATCATTGGATGAAACTCATATGAATGGCATGAAAGCCATTGTAGATGCTTAGAAGGCAGTTCATCAAACGGAAAAGAGTGAAGCTGTTCAAGTGCAAGAGCTTCAAGTAACTGCTGATAAATCTCAGGATGTTGTACATCAAATGAAGACTTATGTTGACAGTCTTTTGTAATTCTTGAAAAAGATAAGAGACTCCATTCTGTGGATGTCCTTCTAACTCTTGTGTATCAATGAAAAACACTTTCATCTTCAATCATTTGTACCTGCATTCTTTCACTACCTGCTTCAAATTTACTTAAACCAATGGGCCTAGTAAGCATAGTTTGATTTTTACTAGGATTATTACAAATAACCCTATAACCCTTGAATCTTTTAATAGCTCAATATTACCTAAATCATACAGAATGTATATTTAGTGAGCTGGAACTTGACTTTTATTCAGATTTCCTTTGTCTATTGTGGGCAGTTTAAAGTCATGCATGCCGGACATAAAGGGGATAATGTTTAAGGTCGAAATAGCTTTGACCAAAATGGATTAAAATTGATTCAATTCCTTGAAAATTTATCTGAAAACATATTACCATACTCATGTATGAGAGAAAATATGTAAACTATGGCTTAAGAATATTTGAATCTGAGGAATGATATAAAAAAGAGCTAAAAGGAATTAAAAGAAGTAGTTTCCAAGAATGAAGTTACTTTTATTTAACAAAACCCGTTAGGGGGTTGAATTATGCAGGGCCACCTAAGGCCATTGGATGCATGGTCAAATAAATAGCCTCTTTCGGCTGACAAGTCTGTTATGCAGACTGTTTATGCAAGGAAACCTATGGGCACGTGCTGCATAGTCAGGCAAAAGAACTCTCAGAAATTTACTTTCCTAGTGCTAAAAGCCAGTGAAAGTTTATGGAGATTCAAATTTTCTAAAGTATAGAGTTTTCTTTATAGAAAGAGGTACTTGAATATGGAAAAGATATTTCCAAACAATATTATCGAAGAACTGGATTAATATTACTCCTACGAAGGTCTGACCCAAACGTAGGGAAGGAGAATATAAGCCATAGACTTGAATACTTTCAGATCTTGAAAAAGGATATAGGAAAAATATGTTAAGGATGGCTATTTTTTGTGGATCCCTACATACTGTCGTTTAAGACAAATAAGGACAAAAGAGGCATTCTTCCCATGATTGAGGTTACCACTATCTGACAAACCCGTTATGTGGTTGAATTATGCAGGGCTACATAAGTGCATTTACTGCATAGTCAAATAAATAGTATCTTTTGGCTAACAAGTCTGTTATGTGGATTGTTTATGCAAGGCCACCTATGGGCACGTATTGCATAGTCAGGCAAAAGAATTCTCAGAAGTTTTACATTTTTGTGACTAAAAGTCGTGAAAAGGGTTATGAAGATCTGCAAATATTTAAGGTTAGGATTATAACACATAAATATGGGTATTGTCCAATGTATATAGGGATACAGAAGTAAATAATAACCATAATCATGTTGTGGCTGGGTCCTGAATTTAAATTTTGGACTTCACTACGTACCTCATAAAAATGAGAATCAAGCCATACGAAGTTCTTGAAATGCAGTTTAACGTCGTGCAGGACGAAATTATGAGAGATCTTAGTTTAGGGTCATAGAGTTCGGACCATAATAATGAATACACAGTGTGTGTTTTCATGTGGAATTTTCAGACAAGGGACTGAAAGTGAAATTTGTGGTTAGGCCCAAAAGACTTGGGACTGGATTTGAGGGACACTCGAATGTTCCTACGTATCCCATAAGGATGGGAATCAAGTCCTTATAGTTCTAAAACTACCCTTTGTACAAATTTGGTTCGTACATGTGAAGGGTGAAAGGGGACTTCAGTGCAATGATGGTTTAACCCGAGATAAAAAGTTTAGGCATTACCATGTATGCACGTAGTCTTCTGAAATGAAACATGTGTTGCACCCCTCTCTCTTGGATTTTAATGATCACAATCACTCTAATTGTATTCTAACTTGTTTTCAAGTGTTTTTGATGATAGGAAATAGGGTTCCTAGAAGCTGGCCTAAGAAGAATTCAAAATGGACTGTTTAAGTCCACCAGCCAGCCGGTGTGAGACCACCGACCAGCCGGTAAGGGCACCGGCCAGCCGGATCCAGCCCATCGGCCAGCCGGTGGACCAGGCAGAAGGCCTTGCCCTCTGCCAGGTGCCACCGGTCAGCCGGTGTCTGGCCACCGGCCAACCGGTGGGTCCAGACAGAATGGCATACCTTCTGTCCAGACCACCGGCCAGCCGGTGCCTGACCACCGGCCAGCCGGTGGAACCCAGACAGAATAGCATGCTTCTGTCCAGACCACCGGCCAGCCGGTGGCTCAGCACCAGTCAGCCGGTGGAGCCAGACAGAAATCCCTTGCTTCTGTCTGGTGCACCGGCCAGCCGGTGGATCAGCACCGGCCAGCCGGTGTGCTCAGTCAAACTAGCTGTTAGGCTTTGACCAGGCTGGCCCACTTGATCCCCAACGGCTCCGAAAGCCCTCCAACGGCTATTTTGAAGTATTTTGGAGTATTTCTCCTATAAATAGACGTCCATGGATTCCGGGAACACCACCGATAATATACCGAAGCATACCAAAGCTATTTTGATCATTTGAGGCTCCTACGACAATTCTCAAAGTCTACTTGAGATCCAATTTCCATCCTTGAAGCTTGGGCTGCCTCTACATCAACTACACTCACCTCTTGGTGCTCAAGGCTTCCTCTAGTTTGTTCTAAATTATTTACTTCAATTGTTTGGTTCTTAATTGGGTTTGTATTAAAACAAACCACCCTTTTTCTTCCTTCTTTCAATTTGGGTTTCTTGCTACAACCAAAATAAAAAAGCAAGCTGTAAGAAGGTGATCTAGCCTACCTTAAAATGGCTAGTGGGTTTCTTGCTATAACCATTAAAAAGAAAGCGGTCGTATAAATCTACCAACGGTTGAGTTGGGAGCGGAGACGTAGGCTTGAGTTTAAAGCCGAACTCCATTATCAATTGTGTCTTGCCATTTTACTTTCCGCTGCATTTAAATTTGTTTTAAATTGTTAATTAATTTTAAAAAGGAAATTCACCCCCATCTTGCCATCACCTCCGACCCAACATTTGGTATCAAAGGGAGCGTTTTTGTAATACCTTAACCGGTTACAAACGAAAAATCCATAGTGATGGCTTCTTTCTCACAAGCACCCGAAGGGTATTCCATGACTCGGGATCCATACTTCGATGGAACCGATTACACATATTGGAAAACACGAATGATTACTTTTCTTAGAAGCATTGGCTATCCTATATATAGAATTGTTATGCAAGGCTACACTCTTTCTAGTAAGGATGAATCTAAATGGACCCCCGAAGACATTGCCAATTTTGAGCTTGATGGCAAAGCCATGAATGCTCTTCATTGTGGGTTAGACCGTAATGAGTTTAATCGTATTTCTACTTGCACCACCTCACACGAAATTTGGAAACTTTTGGAAGTGACCCATGAGGGCACTAACAAAGTCAAAGACACTAGGTTAGATATGTACCGTCAAGACTTTGAGAGTTTCACAATGCACCCACACGAGTCAATCACCGAAATGTTTACTCGTTTTACTGACGTTTGCAATGGGAGAAAGTCCCTTGGTGATGATGTTTCAGCAGAAACAATGGTCAAGAAACTTCTTTGGGTCCTACCAAGCTCTTGGGAACCAAAGGTGACGGCAATCCAAGAAGCGAAAGATGTCAAGAAGATGCCGGTTGAAGAACTCATAGGGTCACTCATGACTTATGAGATTTCCATGAAGAGGCAAGCCGATAAAGAAGGAAAGATCTTCAAGGAGAAAAAGAACATAGCTTTCAAGGCAAAGGAAGAAAGCTCCTCCGATGATAGTGAATCCGAGATGGCTCAACTAGCAAGGAAAATGAGCAAGTTCATGAAGAAAAAGAAGAAATTTCAAAAGGCACGAAAGGAAGAGCCAAAGGCAGAGAAAGAAATCACTTGCTTTGAATGTGGAAAGAAAGGCCACATCAAACCGGAGTGCCCCATTTTCAAGAAAAGGTTAAAAGAAAAGAAAAACAAGAAGGCCTTCAAAGCATCAACATGGAGTGCAAGTGATGACTCCATGTCTTCAAGCGACTCAAGCGATGAAGGTGGAAAATGCCTAATGGCATTTGATGAGGTATCCTCTTCTCACTCTTCTTCTCACTCTTCTTCCTCATCTTCCTCTTTTGATAATGATATGTCTTATGAAGAACTCCAAAATGCAAGAGATCAATTAGAGGAAGGTTTTCACGAACTTACCTCTAAATTTTTGACCTTGAAAAAGAAAAACAAAACTCTTATTTCCGAAAAAGACAAACTTCTCAAAGAGAATGAGGAGCTTGCCCTTAAAGTCAAAAATATTCCAAATGTAGATTCTTTAAATTCTACCATTAAGGATTTGAAGGAATCTCTTGCCAAGTTCACCCAAGGTGAACAAAACTTAACTAAATTGCTAGGTTCTCAGCGTTCGGCTAGAACCACACATGGACTTGGCTATAACAAGCAATCCACTTTTTCTAGGGCACCCACTACTTTTGTAAGGGGGAGCTCTCAATACAAATTTTGTAATTATTGTAAAATGACCGGTCACATGATTTATGAATGTGATTGTAAAAATGCTAGGTATGGAAGACCCAAATCTATTACCTACTCGGATGAGTATCATAGAAGGAATCCCTCTAGAACATTATGGGTTCAAAAGTCTCTTTTAGCAAATCTTTCCAGACCCAAACTTATATGGGTACCAAAATCTCTTCATTCTTGATTTTGTAGGATAAACGCCAAAAGAGTAGGACCTCTAAAGGCTCGTGGTATCTCGACAGCGGTTGCTCAAGGCACATGTGTGGCGATCCCTCCGAGTTCAACTCACTTGAAGAATTCGATGGAGGATATGTCACCTTTGGTGATAACTCAAAAAGAAAGATCGTCGGAATAGGTACCATTGGTTTTGGTAGCTCCTCTTTTATTAAAGATGTTTTATTAGTTAAAGGTTTAAAGCATAATTTAATTAGCATTAGTCAACTTTGTGATAGTGGTTTTTCAGTCAATTTTCAAAATGATTTATGCAATGTGTTTGATTTTCAAAACAAGTTGATATTTTCTGCTTCCCGTTTTCAAAATGTTTACATTATTGATTTAAAATCTCTAGCTAGCCAAAATGTTAAATGTTTAAGTGCTCTTGACAATGAGTCTTGGCTTTGGCATAGAAGATTGGGGCATTGTAGCTCTCATTCACTTCTAAAGCTTAATAAGAACAAGCTCATTCGTGACCTTCCTAAACTTAAATTTAAGAAAGATTTGATTTGTGAGCCATGCCAACTTGGTAAGCAACACAAATCTTCTTTCAAATCTAAGAAGGAAGTGTCCACCTCAAAATCTCTTGAACTCCTTCATCTCGATCTTTTTGGTCCTACTCCCATAGCAAGCTTAGGTGGAAAATCCTATACCTTAGTTATTGTTGATGACTTTTCTCGTTTTACTTGGGTTTTCTTTTTAGCCCATAAGAATGATGCTTGTAAAACCTTTTTGAAATTCTCTATGAAAGTAGAAAACGATAAAGGATATAAAATCATATCTCTTCGTAGTGATCATGGTGGTGAATTCGAGAACAAAGAATTTGATGAATTGTGTTCCTCTCAAGGATACAATCACACCTTCTCTGCCCCTAGGACTCCTCAACAAAATGGAGTGGTTGAAAGGAGAAACCGAACTCTCCAAGAAATCGCTCGAACCCTCCTTAGTGAATTCGACCTCCCTCAATATTTTTGGGCCGAGGCGGTAAACACTGCTTGTTATACTATCAATAGAGTCCTTGTAAGACCCCTTCTTAAGAAAACCCCCTATGAACTTTGGAAAGGCAAATTGCCCAAAGTAGGTTATTTTAAAGTGTTTGGTTGTAAATGCATTATCCTTAACACAAAAGATAACCTAGGGAAATTTGATGGCAAATCCGATGAAGGTATTTTTCTTGGGTACTCCAACTCAAGAAAAGCCTATCGTGTCTTCAATAAACGTTAAAAAACCATCGAAGAATCATCTCATGTCAAATTTGATGAAACTCTTCCAAAACCTCACCCGGTCATTGAAGATGTTGAAGATAAGCTTGATAAGCTTCATTTGAATGATTCCTCTTCTCCTCCCAAGGAGGATGACCATCAATAACCCTCTTCACCTTCTTCGCCTTCCACCTTGCCTAAGGTTTGGAAACCTTCTAGAGACCATCCTTTAGAAAATGTCATAGGTGACCTTCAAGCTGGTACTCGAACTAGAAGATCTATCCTCAATGAAGTTGAACATCAAGCCTTCATTTCTCACCTAGAACCTCAAACCGTTAATGATGCCATTAATGATGAGAATTGGGTTCTTGCAATGCAAGAGGAACTAAATCAATTCTCTCGAAATAATGTTTGGACTCTTTGTGAAAGACCCAATGATCATCCAATTATTGGCACTAAATGGGTTTTTAGGAACAAACTTGATGATCAAGGAAACATAACCCGGAACAAGGCTCGCCTAGTAGCTAAGGGCTATAATCAAGAAGAAGGAATCGATTATGGTGAAACCTTTGCCCCCGTTGCTAGGTTAGAATCCATTAGGATCTTGTTGGCATTCGCCGCCCACTTAAATTTTAAGCTTTTTCAAATGGATGTTAAAAGTGCTTTTTTAAATGGTTTTATTTCTGAAAAAATCTTTGTTGAACAACCTCCCGGTTTTGAAGATCCAAAATTTCCAAATCATGTTTTTAAGTTAACCAAGGCTCTTTATGGCTTAAAGCAAGCCCCTCGGGCTTGGTATGAGCGGTTAACAAAATTTCTTTTAGAAAATGATTTTAAAATGGGTCAAGCCGATTGTACCCTCTTTTTAAAACACACTTCAAAAGATCTTTTAATAGTCCAAATTTATGTTGATGATGTTATCTTTGGTTCTACCAAAGAATCTCTTTGTACTGATTTTTCAGATTTAATGAGAAAAGAATTTGAAATGAGTTTTATGGGAGAATTGAAATTTTTTCTTGGTTTTCAAATCTTTCAAAATTCAAAAGGTATTTCTCTAAGCCAAAGCAAATACACAAACGAGCTTCTAAGTCGTTTTGGTATGGATCAAGTAAAGGAAATTAGTACACCCATGAGTACTTCATGTAAGCTTACGTTAGACGAAGCCGGGAAACCGGTGGATAACAAGCTTTATAGGAGTATGATCGGGAGTCTACTTTACCTAACTGCGACCCGTCCTGACATCATGTTTAGTGTTTTCCTTTGTGCTCGTTTTCAAGCCAATACTAAAGAATCCCATCTTAAATCAGTCAAAAGAATTTTTAAGTATTTAAAAGGATCCAAAAATCATGGTTTATTTTATCCCTCAAATACTTCTTTTGAACTATCTTCTTATTCGGATGCTGATTTTGGCGGATGTCAATTAGATCGTAAGAGTACTAGTGGAACCTGTCATCTGCTAGGAAAGTCCCTTGTTTCGTGGAGTAGCAAGAAGCAAAATTATGTTGCTCTTTCTACTGCCGAGGCCGAGTACGTAGCAGCTGGTAATTGTTGTGCCCAAATTATTTGGATGCAACACACTCTCTTGGATTATGGCCTTTCCTACGATCATGTCCCTATACGGTGTGACAACACTAGTGCCATTAGTATCTCTAAGAATCCAATAAAACATTCTAGGACTAAGCATATAGATTTAAGGCATCATTTCCTTCGTGACCATTTTCAAAAAGGGGATATCACTTTGGACTTCATTTCCACTGATTTCCAATTAGCTGATATCTTTACCAAACCGCTCCCAATTGAACGTTTTGATTTTATTAAGGGGGAGTTAGGAATGATTCGTCAATGAGCACTACTAAATATTTGACTCTTTTTGGCTTGCTTTTATCTCCTTTTAAGTTATTTAAACTCTTTTTATTTTATTTTATTTTTTGTGAATTTCAATACCACCGGTCAACCGGTGGTACATCACTGGTTTACCGGTGGTGTCGGGTTTTTCTTTTTGGGCTGGCCGGGGAAAGGGTTAAAAATTAATTTAAACCCTTCCCCTCATATTTCTATCTCTCCCTCTCGTGCGCCTCGTCCAGCCAGCCTCTCCCTCCTTTCCCTAGCCTTCTTCCTCCTCCTTGCTCTCTCAAAATCCTTCTTCTCTTAATCTCTTTCTTCATTTTCTCCCTTTTTCCATCATGGGACCTCGCTCTACACGCAAAGGCAAGGGAATCGCTCAAGAAGCTCCTCCTCCTCCTTCAATCCCTCAACTCCTGGACATTTGGCATGACAAAGTCATTTTGCCGGGTAGAGTAATTGATTATTCTTGGCTGTCTACTGCTCGTCTTGAGCTTTTCTCGATTATTGAGTATCAACATTGGCATTCTTTCTTTGAACCTCCTGAAAAGGATGTCATTTATCCTCTTCTTGTCAAGGAATTTTTTTCTCACCTGACGTGGTCAGTTTCTGAAGACGTCGATACCATTACCACCACTGCTCTTGGGCAACCCATCACTATCACTTCTTTGGAGATTGCCCGGATGCTCGGGGTTCCTCATGTCGGGCCTCATGCATTTGCTCAGGGGGAGTTTCCTCGGGACCGTGAGTTTGATATAGCCGTAGCCCTTGAGCATCTCACAGGGCAGCCCACAAATCCCATTGTCAAGCTCTCCCATCTCTCTCCTAACCATCGTATTATTGAGCGCCTCAATCAAACTTCCCTTGCGCCCCGTATCGGGGATCATGATAATGTCAAATTCATTGATATTTATCTTCTCTCTTTTATCACCAGAGGCATTCACTTCAATTTGGTCCGGTTTCTGTTCCGGGCCATGACTTATGTGGCTGAGCACCCGCGCCGGTCCAAAACTCTACCCTACGGACGCCTCTTGACTAAAATCTTTTCCTTTCTTGATGTGCCTCTTCATGCTACTTCCTTCGAGCAGCCAACGAAGGATAGCATAGTGAATTTTATGATGGTGCAACGAATGAACATCTGTTGGCACCCTTGGCGTCAGGAATGGATTGTCGACAAGGATGGTCTTCTCAAGGCCTACTCTCCTCAGACTCATTCCCATCCTCCTGCCCATGCCATGCCTCCTGCTATTGCCGCTGCCTATCCTCTTTCTGACAGTGAGGATAGTGATGATGATGAAGAGGAAGGGAGTGGTGACAACGAAGGTGAGGCTGCTGCTGCTGCTGATGAGGGAGATGGCGCGGGTGATGATGCACCGGAGCCTGCTGAGGCTGTGCCCCCTTCCGATGATACTGGGAGCTTGTCGGTGATGGATGATCAGTTCCTTCGCTTCCAGGATCAGATTGAGACCCAGCTCGACCTACAGTTTTCTTACTTCAGCTCTCAGTTTGATCAGCTCCACTCACGGATTGATTCTCTAGATCGTCGCTTTGAAGCGGTCCAGGCTCCTCCGGCTCCTCTGACCTTCAGGCGTCGCCTTCACTCTCAGCCCTCTAGGAGTGAATAGAGCCGTTCTTGTTTTTGATTTGTTTTTGTATTTGTATTTTGGATTCTCCTTGTACCATTTCATCTTATTTAAATTTCAAGTTGTCTTGTCTATCCATTCCTTTTTATCATTGTTTACCTCTTTGATTGTTTTTCTTATTCTCTCTCATAATTTTCCTCCTATTTTGATAATCCCAAGGGGGGAGAAAACCTCTCTATTACATAGTTATTTATTAAAATGATCTTTTTACAAGTTCCATTTTAAGTTATTGATGTCATCAAAATCTGTTTTAAATGGATAAGTTATTGTTTTCAATTGATTTCTTTAAAAAATGGCATTTGGTTGCAATTTCAAAAAATGACCCTTTCTCAGTATTTCAATGCTTTCAAGATCATTATATTTGGCACGTCTCTAAGTTTTCCAAGTTCAAATTGTTTATTTAAGTTTTCAATTGACATACCCTTTTTTAAAACATTCATACCCTTTTTTAAAGCTTTCTATTTTGTGATTGTGATCATCAAAATAGGGGGAGATTGTTGCACCCCTCTCTCTTGGATTTTAATGATCACAATCACTCTAATTGTATTCTAACTTGTTTTCAAGTGTTTTTGATGATAGGAAATAGGGTTCCTAGAAGCTGGCCCAAGAAGAATTCAAAATGGACTGTTTAAGTCCACCGGCCAGCCGGTGTGAGACCACCGGCCAGCCGGATCCAGCCCATCGGCCAGCCGGTGGACCAGGCAGAAGGCCTTGCCCTCTGCCAGGTGCCACCGGTCAGCCGGTGTCTGGCCACCGGCCAACCGGTGGGTCCAGACAGAATGGCATACCTTCTGTCCAGACCACCGGCCAGCCGGTGCCTGACCACCGGCCAGCCGGTGGAACCCAGACAGAATAGCATGCTTCTGTCCAGACCACCGGCCAGCCGGTGGCTCAGCACCGGTCAGCCGGTGGAGCCAGACAGAAATCCCTTGCTTCTGTCTGGTGCACCGGCCAGCCGGTGGATCAGCACCGGCCTGCCGGTGTGCTCAGTCAAACTAGCCGTTAGGCTTTGACCAGGCTGGCCCACTTGATCCCCAACGGCTCCGAAAGCCCTCCAATGGCTATTTTGAAGTATTTGGGAGTATTTCTCCTATAAATAGACGTCCATGGATGCTGGGAACACCACCGATAATATACCGAAGCATACCAAAGCTATTTTGATCATTTGAGGCTCCTACGACAATTCTCAAAGGCTACTTGAGATCCAATTGCCATCCTTGAAGCTTGGGCTGCCTCTACATTAACTACACTCACCTCTTGGCGCTCAAGGCTTCCTCTAGTTTGTTCTAAATTATTTACTTCAATTGTTTGGTTCTTAATTGGGTTTGTATTAAAACAAACCACCCTTTTTCTTCCTTCTTTCAATTTGGTTTTCTTGCTACAACCAAAATAAAAAAGCAAGCTGTAAGAAGGTGATCTAGCCTACCTTAAAACGGCTAGTGGGTTTCTTGTTATAACCATTAAAAAGCAAGCGGTCGTATAAATCTCCCAACGGTTGAGTTGGGAGCGGAGACGTAGGCTTGAGTTTAAAGCCGAACTCCGTTATCAATTGTGTCTTGCCATTTTACTTTCCGCTGCATTTAAATTTGTTTTAAATTGTTAATTAATTTTAAAAAGGCAATTCACCCCCCCTCTTTCCATTACCTCCGACCCAACAACATGATTGAAAAATCAATGTAAATAATGGTTCCCTCTAAAATGAGGAAATCAAAGAGTATTGTAGTTTATTGTCATACCAGACAAAAGTGTTGTATAGTTTAACGTCATATAACAAGGACGAAAGTGAATCAATGTAAAGATATTTATTCTAGGGGTGGTTTCACGAATCAACATCATATGAGATGGTGGTGAACCGATGTGAAGAGATTGTTTTTGGGCTTGAACCCTAGGAGGTTGCCTACATACCCAGCCTGGAAGAATAGGATCAAAGTCCGTGTAGTTCAAATAAAGAATGAATTAATAATCAAGTTGTTCTTGGGGACAACGTCCTAAAAAAATGTTGTTGGGACTTATACATGGTTAGAGGCCCAAAAAGAGAGTGTTACGGTTGAGGTTTTCTCTAATCTCACATGAGTCATACTCGGTGTGAGAAACAAGAGGTAACAACAACCTTAACGATGCATAGTTTAATTTCATGTAGGACATATAAAGGGACTATACAGTTTAATGTCTTGTAGTTAAGACTATTGGTGTTGCACAGTATAATGTCATGTTGCAGGGACAAAATACAGTTTAATGTCATGTAGGACGTATCAAGGAATTTCTGTACAGTTTAGTGTCATGTAGTTAGGACGATGGGGACAATACAGTTTAAGGTCATGTTGGACCAAAAGGGGGGATGGGCAGTTTAATGTCATGCAGTAAGGACAAAATAACACACCATTTACGTCATGTTGGACGCATTTGGGATTTTTGTTTCTACAGTTTAGTGTCATTCTGAACATAAGTAAAATTTTAAGGTCTTATAGGACCTTTGATGATTATGTAGTTTAACGTCTTTCTGGACGCAAGGGACTTTTAAATAGTTTAGGGACATATGCATGGTCCATGGATGGTTTGGTTTAATGTCATACAGGACCATGGTGTAGTTTAAAGTCATACAGAACTTTTTAGGGAATTGTTTCACAGTTTAACGTCGTGTGGGACAAAGTTGCAGTTTATGGTCATACTCGACCATTGATGTATAGTTTAACGTCATATAGCAAGGAATAACTGGTGCTTCATAGTCTAGTGTCATTTTGCAGGGACATATTTTGAATACTTTGTATTTTATACAAAATATTTCATCAAAAATCTGGCATTAGTTGGAGTATTAATGAGTTCTACATCCATCGTTATTAATGAATAAGCTCCATTGGAGTAGACCCTATGTATTAAATAAGGTCCTTCCCATTTTGGCTCAAGCTTGGGAGGTTTCTTTCCTGGTATCATTGGAGTTCTGAGAACTAATACCAATTCTCCCTGAATGAATGAACGAAGATGAACTTTTTTTAAAATCTTGTGCTATTCGATTCTGATAGATTTCCAAGTGGTGCAAAGTGCACAATCTTTTCTCATTCAACTGTTCCAATTCCTTCAATCGCTTATGGGATTTCTCATTTGTAGATAACTGATCACAAATGGCTACTCCGAGTAAGGGTAATTGAACTTCAATTGGCAAGACTGCTTCTGTTCCATATACCAACGAATATGGAGTTGACGGCGTTGCATTGCGGGTGGTAGTCCGATAAGCCCATAAAGCATCAAAAGGTTTATCAGGCCATGACCTCTTATCTTTATCCACCATATTTTATAGTATATTTTAAAGAGTCTTGTTAAAGGATTCTATTTGGCCATTGGCCGCCGCATGATACCGAGATGAATGGTTGGATTTAATGTTGTATTCTTGAATTAATTTCTTCACCTCAGAAGAACAGAAGTTGGTGACATTGTCCGTTAATATGGTATGAGGGACACAAAATCTAGTAATGATGTTAGACTTGATGAAGCTAACAATACATTTAGAACTGACTTCTTTGAGAGGTACTACCTCTGCCCATTTGGAAAAGAAATCCATAGCAGTAAGAATGTACTTAAACTGCTTGGCCGTAGCTGAAGGGTAAGGTCCCACCACATCCATTCCCCATGTGGAAAATGGCCATGAGTATTTAGCTGTATAAAGCAACTCTAGAGGTTGATGAATGAAGTTGGCATGTACATGACATGAATGACACTTCTTTGTGAAATCAACACAATCCTGTATCATTAAAGGCCAAAAGTATCCAAGCCTTCGAATTTGATCTGACAATCTATGTCCAGACTAGTGGGAACCACAAACTCCTGCATGCACTTCTTTCATGACAGCCATTGTCTCTTCACAATCAATGCATCTAAAGAGAACTCCATCAAAACCACGTTTGTAGAGAATTTTCTCTAGGTGGTTTGGGCCATCATAAAGAGTAAAATTGACCACACATCGCCGGATTTGTTCTTTCTCGGCTATATCAGGTGGAAGTGTTCCATTTTGAAGGTATTCCCTGATAGGTGACATCTATCCTGTAGTATGACCATACGGTTCAGGAATGGGACTAATTTCATTAATTTCCTCTGTTCTGGATTGAACATAAGGTGAAATTGCACGACGGTGGGCAATACTGATGGTTGTCTTGTCCCGATTTGGATCTTCTAGAGTTGTGGCTATATCAGCCAGTGCATCAGCTTGAGCATTTTGTGATCTTAGGACATAAGAAAATTTCAGTTCTGAAGGGAATTCCGCCATTAAATTTCTGACGTAATCATACAAAGGGATTAACTCTTCTTTTCTGATTCCATAATCCCCATTGACTTGTTTGATTACCAGTTCTGAATCACCTTTCACCTTTAAGTGATTCACTTGTGCTTGAAGCGCTAACTCCAAGCCTGTGATAAGAGCTTTGTATTCGGATTCATTATTCGTACCACCTTCCCACAATAAAAAGGAATAAGGTAACAATTCCTTATCTGGAGAAACAAGTACAATTCCTAAACCAACTTTGTTGAATTTAGGATTTTCCATTTTCTTCCCTGTTGGACTTCTGGAAGCACCATCAAAATACATTTCCCATGTTTGAGGACACTCGTGAATAGAAAAAACTTCCTCATCAGGGAGTTCAATATCTGAAGACGTGTCTTCCACTGAAGGATGTTCGGCCAGGAAATCAGCCAGAGCATGGCCCTTTATAGCCTTTTGAGATACATACTTATTGTCGAACTTCTGCAAAATAAATACCCACCTTCCTAGACGCCCTGTAAGCATTGGACGACTAAGAATGAATTTGAGCGGATTATTGTGAGATACCAATTGGACCTCATGATGTTGCAGGTAGTGTCTCAGTTTCTGAACTGCAAAGATTAATGCCAGGCAACACTTCTCAATACTTGAATACCGGGTTTCTGCTTCAAACATAGTTCTACTGAGATAGTAGAGGCTATTTTCATTCCCAGCATCATTCTTTTGAGCAAGAAAGGCACCCAATGATCTCTCTAGAGCTATCACATAGATGATAAGTGGTCTACCTTAAACAGGTGGCATGAGTACTAGTGGACTCAAGAGGTATTTCTTGAGAACATCAAATGCTTCTTGACATTCTTCAGTCCACATGTAAGTGACTCCTTTTTTCAATAATTTGGTAAAGGGTAAACTTTTGCCAGCCAAATTGGAGATGAAACGCCGAATATAGGCTAAGTGTCCTTGAATTCCTCTCAATTATTTCAAATTATGGGGAGGTGACATACCAAGGATTGACTTGGTCTTCTCAGGATTGACTTCAATACCACGATGGCGTACAACAAAGCTGAGGAATTTTCCTAAGGTTACCCCAAAAGCACATTTTAAGGGGTTCATCTTCAAATTATGTTGTCGAAGATTGTGGAATATGACTTCCAAATCATCCAAGTAATTAGAACATTTTTTGGATTTAACCACCAAATCGTATACATTGCATTCAACAAACTTCCCTAAGAAAGGTTTGAATATACGATGCATGGGGCGTTGATATGTTGCACCTGCAATCTTTAAACCAAAGGGAATCACTCGGTAACAAAACACGCCTTGAGGGGCTCTGAAGGCTGTAGATTCCTCATCTTCTGGGGCCATTCAGATCTGATTATATCCATAATATCCATCCATGAAGGAAAGTAATTCATAGCTAACTGTCACATCAATTAATAGTTCTGTAATCGGAACTGGGAAATCATCTTTAGGACAATACCGATTAAGATATTTGAAATTGATGCAAACCCTAATTTGTACATTCTTCTTCTTTACAGGGAAAATATTAGCCAACCACTTGGGATACTGAACTTCTCTGATGAAGTTAGCTTTGATCAGCTTATCCACTTCAGCTTCAATTTTGGAAGCATAAGTTGGGTGTGTTCTTCTCGCAACTTGGTTAAATCCTCGATGTTATTTATTGCTATTCAAGGTTCATGACCGCACTAATTAAAGTGGGGCGTGGATCTTTCTCCGTACCCAGATTTATTTCTCTGAGTTCATCCACAGTGGTAGAGATACCCTCTTCAAATGCTGGAGGAGCATCTCTAAGATCTTCATCTTCTGGAACTGTAGCAGTAACACATGCTACCTGAGTCGAAGAACCTTTCAACTTGACTTATCCCAAGTCGACCATCTTTTGCAGGAGGTCTTTAAAGACAAAACACTCCTGGATAGGATGCCCCAACATTTGATGAAAGGGACAATAATTGGGACGGTCTTCATCTCCTTCCTTGTTTGGCCTCTTGGGCACTAGAAGTTGAACCAAATTATTTTCCAGAGCTGAAATGAAGTAACCAGGAACTTTCTATTTTCAGAAAGAGTATGTTTTACTCTTCAAATACACAAATTGTTTTCTTCGTTGATCTTTTTGATCAATTAGACGAAATCACCTTTGCTGTTGGCGTTCAGGAGGTGGAGCCCTTCGAGAAGATGAAGGTTTTGAAGTAGAAATAGGTACAGGTGCTTGTTTAAGCATAACTGTAGCAGTTTCTACTTTACCCATTCTCCTTCCTGAAGCTGATGGAATTACACGAGATTTAACCTTAGCCTGTAAAAGGGAATCTTCAATCTGCTGAGCGATTGAAGTAAGGTCTCGAAACCCTTCTGTGTATTTCACAGGGGTCAATGGCGTGCGTAATTCATCACGCAAATTTGCCACACAGATTGGCAATATCTCTTCCTGAGGGAGTGCTAAACTCAGGAAATATGTTAATCCCTTCCAGCGAGCAATGAAATTAGAGATTCATTCATTCTCCCTTTTCTTGCAGTTTGTAAGATCGAAAAATGTCATTTTTTTCAAAGTTGAGATGAACTAAAGAAGGAATTTTTGACGAAGATCCTCCCATCCGATGATTAACCGGGATTGCAAGCTTGTATACCAGACAAAAGCTGGTCCTTGCAAGGTTCGCACAAAGCATCGGAGTTTCACTGCTTCTTACTTCTCTGGAGTTCCCATCATAGGATCACAACAAGACACGTAATGCGTCAAATGTTGTTCCGGGTCACCTGATCCATTGAAAGTAGGAAAAACAGGGTTTCCAAATTTGGATGGAGGAGAAATTGAATCTACCCATTCAGGGTAAACATTCTTTTCTGGTTGAACCTGCGCCCGTTTCCCTTCCATAGTTTCTAACCGAGCTGTTAATGACTCAATAGTAGTTATTAACTTTTTAGAAACATTAGGTTGAATTTGGTCTTGGGTAGGTGCAATGAATGGAGCTTGGACAGACGTGGTGATTGGTGCTGCAACTAATGGTAGCACTGCAAACCATTGTTGCGTTTGACCCGTAGGATTAGACCTCTGAGGGTGTACTGATAAAGGAGGATATTCCTGATCCATCACAGTAGTTACAACAAATTCCTTCGGCTGTCAGACTTCAGCATTCTTAAGAAGAAGACTACTCTGAAGTAGTTCTGCATTCAACCGTCTTAATTCTTTCATTTCTTCCTCATGTTGTGCAAACCATTTCTCTAACGAGAGCGATTGACCTTCTCCAGAGGAAGGATATGTTACCTGATTCTTTCCCCTCCCTTTTTTGGATACTTTTTGGATAGAAGGAAGTGGATTACCTAGGTTCTGGGTAATCCTTTGACTTCTTGTACACACACCTTCTTCATTTGTATCTTCGCGTATATTTTCTTGTGCAAGACGCTCTTCATCTGAGTCCCCTGAGTGAGTCTCCTCTGGTGGATTAGCAACAACGACATTGATGACATTGATTGATGTATAATGCATCGCATCCCTTCTATCAACATTTCTGTGATATTGACTTCTTTCATGTCTTTGATGAGACATTGCATTTTGTTGATTTAATCTTTTAGGAACTTCATGACGAGCTATAACTTGGAGGGAATCTCTTGATAATTTGGTCTTTGTTCCTCTTGGGGCTTCTTCCCCAATCGAGAAAAGACCGATATTCTATGAGAAGTAGATTTATGATTTGAAAGAGTCCCCAGTCTCGAGAACTGGGGATGTTCCTGCTACTTCCGCTCAACTCCTCGAATCCCATTTGTTGAATCTGAGGGTTTGGTTAAAGGAGTCCCCAGTCTGACAAGCTGGGGTGGCTCTTAACATGCTATGTCTGAGACCTTCTTAAGTGTTCTCTTGATCTTGCGAATCTTAGTTCGGAAATTAGCTGGATTCATTATCATGTATCCACATTTATCACCTGGTTTAACAGACCGTTGGATGATTTCCAATACTTCTGCATTTGATGATGTGTTTTCTCCATACGAGAGGCTTGTGCAATATTCTCGCCTTCTTGATGTAGGAGCAATTCAACAACTTGTTCTCTATATGCTTGATTTTTAGAGGAACTAGTTGAAGCCTGTTCTTGAGCAAGATTTTGATTATGAACAACGCCCATTGACTGTGGCCGGCCATGGGAAATAACATTGCATGAGACCATTTTCGGCGGGCTTTGCTGACTGGAAAGCACTGTGAAATGTTGTGCTTCGTGAACACACCATCCTCTAATATGAACACCAGATGGAGCATTGGAAATTAACTGACATAATTCTCTTAGTGCGCCAAGGCATGAACGTTGAAGGGTTCTCTGTTGCTTTTCATCCTTCAGATACCGAGAGATTGATAGAGATGCCAAATCAATCTGACGTTGCAGCCCTTCTATTATCTTAAGATGATTTTCATATTCATCATAAGATAATACCTTCTTATTCAACTGACAAAGAGTTTTCCATATGCTGAGACGAATATCATGGACTCCATCTTCCGTCAACATCTTTGGAATGTCATACTGGGAGTCATCCAAAGGCCAAACCATGACTGGTACATCACTTTTCGCCAGTTTTTCCTCGTGTTCAGAATTTCCTCATCATCATTAAATGATGATTCTTCTACCTATTTTGACCAGAGTTGGTGTTTCCTTGTTGCTTCATCAGATTCAACAAGATTGGTAGAGAAATCATTGATCAAACTAGAAGATGCATGACTTAGGGGTGGTTTGGAGAATGACCTACACCTTGGGATATCTTCTGTTGGAGAAAGTATTTCACTTACTAGCGATAAATCATCAGACATGACTGGTTTCACATTTACAAGTTCCTCAAGATAAGAGGGCTTTCTCGAAACTACATTGTCCACTGGAGTATTTTCCAGGCAATGTGAATCACTACTGCGGAGAGGACTTTCACAGTGAAATTCATCATCATGGGGAGTACCACCATAATGGGTTACAACAAAAGATGAGATCTCTTTCTCCTTGGTCTTCTGACCACACAGAGGGTTCCTGTGGCTCTCATCTGAAGACTAAACTTCAAGATTGACCGAGTTTTCATGAAGCAATCCTTCATGAGGAAGAGTATGTTGAAGACATTCAGAATTAAAGTTCCCGTTATTGGGAACTGAGGGAGTAGAATCTTGAATTCCAACAGATAAATGTTTGAGGGCTTCAGGATCTCCAGCATCGAGCATGGACTTGTTGCAGATTGGCCTTTGATCTCTTGATTGTGCTGGGCGGATCTTTTTCTTAGATGCATTCTTACTCGCTTTGGAGACCACTTGTTGACAAAAGTTGTTACTCTGAGGAGTTGTATGTGCCTGATCAGGAAAGATGGTCAGGTTAGGCTGACGATCTCCACTCAAATCAGGTGTATGTGCCTGACTTGGTTGTCCGTATGATATGGGGTAGTATGCCCCATAACCCTCTTGGACTGGAACAGATGTGTGTGTCTGTTCCGGAGTGAGTCGTTGATGTGTCACTACACTACTAGGGATAGATTTATGTGTATTTCCCTGATATGATTCTGAAGCTATTATGATATCCTGGAAAGCATCCAGAATATGAGAAGGAATTTGCTTCTGCTCTTTCACCATTGAAAAAATATGTTTGGTGACTTCAGCTGCCGGAACGAGGATATACGTCCATTCCGGTCTTGGAGTAGGTGTATGTACCAGCTCCTTTCCTCCTTTTCTTGTCAGTGAATCCGGACAGTACTCATGTGTGGAGGCAGAGAGTTGAGTCTGCCTCCTGTTTGTCGTCGGAGCTTTCCGACTGACTTCTCCGTGCGCTACCAAGCGAGACTGTTGGTAGGCTTGATTAGTACTAGCAGGTGTATGTGCATGCTGATTACACTTCGTCAAACACGGTTGACGAGATCCATCATATGTAGTCAGGCGAGCCTGCTGACTAACTGATGATGTATAAGAAGGTGTATGTTCCTGCCTATAGTACTCCGCCAGAACTTCCTGGTGGGATTGGCTTGATGCTACCAGATGAGTCTGCTGGATAGCGGAATTAAAACGGACAGTTGTGTGTGCCTATTCGTTGTTCACCACCATGTTAGGTTGGTGGACTTCTCCGGAGATGGCACAAATGAAAACCTACCCATTGTTAACCAGATTTCGTCTCTAGCGGTTCATCTTGCCTGCTCGGGTTTGAGGAACCTGAGCTGAATGCCTGGAGTCGGTACCCTCATCATGTTGAGGGTGCACTGCCGCACGAGTTTGGCGGCGATTGTTGATGGGAGACCTTGGGAAGGACTCCTGTCTTTTTGAATTAACGCCCCGAGGGACATGCTCATTCACTTACTCAGAGTAAGGGAGAGAATGGAAATTGCGTTCGGGGGATAACGACCCAAAACGGTTGGAGACGGTAGTCAGCACCGCCTGCCTCTTGATCACTGGTCGTCGTTGTCCGGACGACCTGTGTGAGTTGTTCATTTGGAGGTCCTGTCAGGCAGCCTCCATATTTGGGATGGTACCATGTTGACGGTACTCCTTAACCAGCGCATTTGATACCCAGCGTTGAAGACGCTGAGTAGGTGATGTCATACTCAGAGCGGATGACGATCCAGTAGAAATAGCAGTAGTGGTATTTGCAGCAGCAGTATTCACAGGTGTGAATTTGAGATCAGCCATTATGGAAATACAGAAGATCTTAGAAAATAGTGCCTATTTGATATAACAGACGTAATCAAGATAAATTCAGCTACTTCATCCTTTGGATGAGTACACATGTCAATGATTGTTTTTGTTATCCCTCTTATTGAGTTTTAAATAGGGTCTTAAAAAAATAGGTAAAACATCATTTTAACTTTGGTTAAGGATTCACGTTGGGTTCACCATTTTTTGTTTCCCTCAGAATTCAGGGATGACCTCCTGGATGGGAGATTCAAACGTTCCGATCGGTTTCAAACAGGTTTGTTCGTAGAACCGGAAACATCCAATGATTCCACATCCATTTGGACATACTTTCCAAAGGTAGGTGCTAATTATCTTGTGGACTGTTGTGGATTAGGAATTTGCATTAGTCGAGAGGATGGGAGGTTGGACTCATCACACATTTTTGAGGGGAATTATTGTCTATTCCGGGACACTCTTTATAGATTTAAGTTATGTTCGTGAATCCTTATTATATTACCAAGTATAAAATGAGCTTTCCTTCAGTTTAACAATCAATGATTAAATATGTAAGATATTTAGAGATTCTTTTATATGTATTCGAGGTTCTTCATCGATAAAAAATCATCTATATCTATTTAGAGATTCTTGGTCAATGGTATCCTTCAAAATATTTATATAAAAGTCTCTTGGTCATTATGATGACTAGGCTGGTTTTAAAGCCACTCAGTGGGGCACATGAAGTTTATTGTCATCCAGAAGGACATGAATTATTTAAAAGTTGGGATCGAACCCATAGATGGGCTACCTATGTATCCTTTGTTTTGGAAAAGGAATCAGAACCCACGTAGTTCGAATAAGGGAGTATGATGTTTATGATTGATGGCTCAAAGAAGGATGTCATAATTACTTTTACCCTCTAAGCTCACGTGAGTCATGCTCGGTGTGAGAAACAAGAGGTATTGGTAATAAAATGGATAAGTGGGCCATGAAAGATGTAATAATAAGAAATGGTTTGTGGCTTATGTATGTATGACTGCCCAGATAGATGAAGGTTTAGGATTTACTTTAGGGAGAAAATCTAGGAATAGGGTCCATAAAGGTATATGTGCTTCATGGAGATTTTAATACTCTAACATGGGACTTATTCCTGAAAAGGAAACCCAAATATGGAGAGGATTGATAATTGGGTTTTACTCTTGGGAAGGAATCCTAGATTAAAAGTAAACTAGGACTGGTTAAAGAGAATTTAAGGGACTTGGGGCTTATTCCTGAAAAGGAAGCCCAAGATTTATGACTGGGACTTACTCTTGAAAAGGAGGCCCAGGTTAAGGAATTTATGACTGGGATTTAATCCTGGAAAGGAAGCCCAGGTTAAGGATTAAGGTTTGGGGCTTACTCCTGAGGAGGATGCCCATATTTGAGACTGGGTCTTACTCCTAAAAAGAAAGCCCAAATTATAGGATATGGGGATTACTCCTATGATGGATGCCCAATAATTAAGGGACTTGGGGCTTACTCCTAAATATGATGCCCATAATTATGACTGGGACTTATTCCTGAAAAGGAGGCCCATGTTAGGGGACTTGGGGCTTACTACTGAAAAGGAAGCCCCATATTATGACTGGGACTTATTCCTTAAAAGGAGACCCAGGTTAAGGATTCTCTCATCTTAAAGGATGAGGTTGAATGAATGAACTCTCAATCTTTAGTGACATAAAGATATGTAAATCACTAGGTTTTGAGAGATATTCCAAATAATTCCTTTTGGATAAGGAAGTCAAATTAAGAAATCATGCCATAAATGGATTTGGAGAGTGTCTTAAATACTGAATCTTGAAAAGGAAAGGTGTAATGGCTTAATAGGGGTGAAATGGGCAGGAAATGCACCCAAAAAAGAAGGGGCACACAAGTCTTGGAAGACGCGCTGGTACTGCGGCGGCGCACAAGTATTGGTTGCACATGTATACCTGCGCGACATGGTGGGTACTTGCGCGATATTCAACCAGCATTTGAAATACTTGAGTGACTCTTCATTAAAGCCTTTAGAATCCTCTTGAGGTTCTTCCAAAAAAGGGACGCGCAAGTTCTATCGAAGGAGTAAGGTGGCGCGCAAGTGTGACCACTTCCCTTTAAGGGCTGACCACTCAGGCACGCAAGTGTTGATGAGTTTCAACACTTAGGCCTTACTCCCTCTCTTTAGATCTTCCCTTCTAGGTACGAAATTACCTTAGAAGTGTTCCGGAAGCATTGAGAAGAGACTTGGGCGTCGGGAGCTTCAATCCGAGTTTCTGGAAAAAGATCCTCCCGAATGGGGGGCCCATAGGGTCTATTTATAGATAGGAGAAGACGTTGGGCGGTTACCGGGCGGTTATCACTTAGGTCACGCAAGTCACTTGCGCGACCATAAGGCGTCACGCAAGTCACTTGAGCGACAGTGATAGAACATGCGCGGCACAGGTGCTTTTGATCCTTTGTTCATGCCTTTGTCGATTTTTGATATTTTCTTCAAAGGTTGAATCACTTTGAGCTTAGATATTCTCCTTTTCCAATCTTTCGATTCTGTGACGAATGGAGCGTCAACAATCATATAAATAAATTATATTAAAATGTGTTTTTGAATTAAAATACATCATTTTTCCCTATTCATTAAAAAATGAACTTTATCGGAAAAATTCCAAAAATTTACACAAAGTAAATTTTGATGTCCCGATTCTAAAGAAGAATTTTATTTTGTCAAATATAAAACATAATATTGTCAAAAAGTGGATTTAAAAGAGGTTTGTCATCAAAAGGTGGTTAATCGACCTTTTAAAGAATATTAGAAAGTTTACGCTTAAAATTGGATTAATTCTCATTTTTAATCCACTAACATTTATTGTAAAAAGTAAAAATATTTGACAAACATATATAATCATTTTTTAGTTAGTTCTGTTCATTCCCGCCATTACAACGGCTGGGCGTTAACTACAATTTAAAATATTATTATTTTATTATTAGAGTGAAACGTAAGATTCCCAAGAAACTCGTTGTTGTGTATTGGGTACGCTATCTAGCATAGCGTCCTCTTCAAAGTTATATAATATTTTATTCACAAATACGGATAAATTTGAAAATTTCATATTATTTATTTACATGGGGTGTTACACATAATCTATAATATATTGGCTCCAAATAGTTATTAAAGAAAGGGACCTCCTTTAATACTACTATTTGATGTCATGGACCTAGATGCCACATAATTAGGGCCCCGATCCTGGTGGGCCACATGGCTTCAAGAACATCTCCCTCCATTAAGAGGATTTCGACTAGTAGTGAAGGCTTATGGTGTGTCTATGGGGAGATTATAACCTCATTAACAATTTATAGCACATTAGATTATATTAAACATAGACAATATGTAGAAGATATAAATATAAATTGTACTCACAATGGGAAAATAGAGACAGTACTACCATAACCAAAACAACTAGAATAGTATTTAATAACTAATTATATGTTATGTCACAATAAAACTGGAAAACATTGATACAAGATAGTGGGAATATCTTCTTCTACAACAGTATAATGAAAATAAAATAATATCCCAAGCATCCAAAACACAATCTTGGTCATATAATATTAATCTCCATACTAAAGAGAATGGAATCAAACGTTTTATGTTTTTTCACTTTGTCAACATTTGTGTTTAGGTAATGTAATATAATTAAAAAATTTCACATAGAGAGTGGGTGAGATAATTATCAATGGGCCCCCACCAATGGTGTCTATAACATTTTCCATGTTCAATGGAAATGTAACGGTGCCCAAGAATGCATATATAATGTAAAAATGTATAATGTTACTAAATACCCAAGTATCTGATTCTGCCCTCAGCTAGTGTATGAACATTTAAAGAATTAATTATATGATTATTACCATGTTATAAATAAGTCACATGATAAAAATTTCAAATGTTCAAATTTGTAACAATGTAACCTGTAATTCTATTTAATAGTGAAGTCACAAGGTAATAACCATGGAGAAATAGACCTCAAGGATCACAAAAATAGTAGAAACTATATCCTAGAATAGGGTAAAAGTGTAATGCAAGGGTCATAGTCAATGTAATTACAGAATTAGATTCCTATACAGTCCAATGAGTTCCTCAAATGTAAAATGAGGATAAACAATGATTGGGTCTGATGGGTTTTAACCATTTAACATACATGTCAATGATGGTTCCAAGGAGGACATACAAGGCATCATGTAATATTATGTAAGGTATCCTACTATTTTATACTAGTCATCAAAATAATATAAAAAAATTGGGATCTAGGTGGGTCTAAACCTATGCAAGCCGCATCCTTAAATCAGAATGGGGTACCCATGTGCTCCAGATACTCTCTGATCAGAATCTATGGTGAGATCAAGTCAGGACATTATTGTATTTTTATGAACTCATGTAATATTTAATTTTCTTCAGGCCTTTCCTTTCATTAGTGTGATGTGGTCAAGTATCAATAAACCATTTAATCATGTCATTTCGTTAATGCCTTGGGTTTAATTAGTGTGACTGGGCCATGTAGAATACAACCATTCATTTAATCCATTTTAAACATTTTCTATATTTAAGGATGATTAACCTACCATCAACTAACGTGGTTATGATTCTATAGATATAAAACCTATTATTCATTTACAATTAATGACAAGTCATATTTTTACTATACATTCAAAATCAAATTAGACCCTTCATTGTCAAATTGATATAATTAAATTGGGAGGGTCATGGGGTGAGAATACATGGTATTTATCATTATGAAATTATCATTATAAACAATCCATTTAATTTTGAAATGATTACCCTTTGGAGGGTGAATCCAAGGAACACCCAAATAGTATATTAAACAATTCAAAACAATAAAACAACAATTATGGCATAACATCCTACATGGGATGAATGGATTTGATGGAATAACAAGCAATAAATAATCACATATATAGAATGACCATAATGACATGGTTCTAAGGAATATAATCACGGAATATAAATTCTGTAAATAACACCAAATGAAATTAGTGGGCCCCACATGAAAAATCCCAGATCATTGATTATGATGGATGAGTTATAGAACACAGAACATATGCTTGTAAAAGTATCTTCCTCCAGTATTTCCATTTTATATGGATCATATTGGTGTGATATTAGAAAAAATAGGAAAAACACTCATAAATTGATAATTTTTTCGAGCGTAATAGAGAATAGGAAAGGCTTAAATGAACTCGAGTAATTACCTTTGCACATCCAACATGAGGAAAGGAAGCTATGTCGAATAATGAATGAAGAAGATCTCTATATTCATACCTTAGGCCATCTTAAACCTCTAAAATGGGAACAATCAAGGTAAATCACACATATAATCTGATTAAGAAAGGAGGAAGGGGGAATAATTAGACCATTAAGCAAAAAAAATTACAATTTACCCCAAAAAATACATTGTGCAGGTTTTTTTACATGGTTTGAGAGAAAATTAACAAAACATGCAAGGGTACCTAGGTATAAGTGGAACTCGATTGGTTAGGTTACACAACCATATGCCAATCGAGAGAGGTGGCTCTGTCCAGAAAACACTATATTCCGGTTTAAAAAATTGTGCACCAACCACACGCTAACCATAATACATGGCTAGTTTACCCCATAAGATGTATTCTAAGCATTAAACAATCCCAAAACACCCGAGGGACCTTTAACAACTACAAATGAATCAATAAAAGGTCCAATATAAAAAACTAGTTCAAAATTTAAAGGATCCATACATGATTTTAATAACTATATTCTTAATGGAATGTAATCTATTTTTATATGAGGACTATAACTAAGGTAGGTGGTGATCCATAAATCCCTAGAATTTCTCTGAAAATGTTATCAAAATTTCATTTATGGTTTGAATATCCCTCATAGAATAACCATTAATATGAGTAGGATATTTTGTATTGAATATCAACTCAATCTTCAATGCTTTTGTAATACTTATCCTTGACCTTGTGGTAAGCCTCGGTTCTTAATCTAATACAATTTACATGGGTACACAATGTATCCTAATCTTCTCCCTTATGAATATCATGATGAGTTAGTCAAGAGAGAAACATTATATTATGAATATAAAATTCACTGAATTTGTATGTAGACCAACTTCAACCCAAATACCATTACAAAAATTGGATATCATGGGATATCCTTCATCCAAATCCATGTTTTTTCAAATTTCAATATATTTTTTAGTAATGATTCCAAAATTAACCTATAATTCTATCATTCATCCTCACCATGATAGAATTACAAGAATTGATATATATATTCTACATTGTCCCTCTTTATTTTATCTCACCAGTTTTTCTCTTTATATCTATATACATCATCATTTGTATTGATTGATATATAACAATGATCCATGGGTATCATAAAAAAGATCATTATTCATGTATAGTTTTGACAAGACACATATTGATGTTCAAAAACATATTACTCTATTATTGTGAATGGAGAAAACCAGAACGATATTTACTTTTTCAAATATGATTATATCATCTTTTTGGTATTATTTGATCTTCGCAGGAATGGATTGGTGAGTAGTCATTTGGAAAAAAATTTATGTAACTATTTAAATTTTGATTAAAACAATAATGACATTTAAATCTTGAGTAATAATTATTTCTTAGTCCTATTCAGGTATAATATATAATTATATTTTATACATAAGGCATATGTTACATTATTTTTAATGAATTGATGTTTTATAAATGAATTTCCATTTTATAATGAAGAAATTCCATTTTAGGAAATTAAAATTTTCAAACCACGATAATTTATTTGGTTTATATATATTTTTATAAGATAAAACATATCGTATTTAAGAGACTGTTAATCTTAAAAACCATTGATAGTATAGAAATATTTCTGTATTAGTTTTCATTTCAATATTTTTCGTGTTATAATAAATCCGATTGACATAGAAAAACGATGTGATGGCCTTCAATTTTATGATCATGTCATATGAAGACAATTTAACAAATCTTCCAAGGATGATATAATATCTAGGATTTTACATTGACTAATCCGAAGACAATATTCATAAAAAAATATTGAATGAATCTATTTAAGGGAATGTATAATCTTATTATCATCATGTCCAAAACCATGTACATTGATCAACCCTGTAAAGGTTTTTTCAAAACACACCTTACTATTAAGGAATACTCAAGAGTAATATATTCTTATGTATAATGACTGTAAATGTATCAATTTCAATATTATTATTTTTAATAAAAAATTAATATATATTACTTTTTCACTTCATTATAAATAATAAATTAAAGAGTATTATTCAGATTATAAATGTTTATAATGAAACTCAATTTTTTTTTGGAATTTAATAGTTTTCATCAACAAAAACAATTTCATGGGTGCATCAAATTTTTGAAATAAAGGTTTTTTTAATAAAATATTATATTTAAATAATATTTATTTAAATATAAATGATTATATACACTTGTGTAGTCAATTGTAATTTGTTTATGGGAGAAAGTTGTTGTCATCCAGACAAACCATATTATTTAGTAAAAAAATTATTTAATTGTAATTGAAAATTTCATTTTCAGAAAATTATGTTATAAAAATATTTATTTAAGTTATAACATTGATATTATCCCATGATTATTTTTTCATAGTTATTTTTCTAATCGGGAAGTTTTTGTGTTAATAATTAAATACATTGTTAATATTTTGTCTTTATTATGACTTAATAAAATTGAAAAAGTTATATTTAAAAATATAATGACAATCTAATAAATAAATTATGATTGTACTTTAAAATATTTATTCTTTGATGTTATTTTATTAATTCTATAAAACCTTATTGAATAAATAGTTACAGGTATTATATTTTAAGGTAATAAAGTTAATTCTATCTGAACATGACTCACTTCCACATAACTATGGGTATTAATATAATTATTACTATCCAGACATATAGAATATTAAAAAAAACACTTCATAGGTAGTACAAAAAGTCAAAAACAATGGTAAGTATTCATTTTAGGATTATTAAATTAAATAGAATATGTAACCTATATTTAATATGGAAAAAATCCCATTATTTTATTATAAAATCCTACCCAACTTACCATTAGACTTTAGTTAATTCAGTTGGATCATTATTAGACTCTAAAAATAACTATTATGTACCCTCTTAGGGTGTATCTATGATCATAAGAGGCTCCTAAAAATCATTTATAAGTGTCTTGTTTGGGTAAATAATCCTCCTATTCTCTTATTTATTCATCCACCATGTTTATGTTATACATTTTAATTTAAATGTATTCATATTGAGATATATTTGTAGACATATATATTACATTAATTATGATTTCAAAGAGATGATAAAACACTTTCATACTAATTAATATACACTATGAATCACTATAATCCACTATTGTGTAGCGGAAATGATCCTGTGATTTTCCCTGTTAAAAATTTATTTAGTGAATAATCATTTCCATTTCAACTAAATGGTATTAAAATAGGTGTTCACATAAAAAAATAATTGGGGCATTTTATTAATGTAACCCACACTACATTTTCATTGTATTAAAACTGAGTAATGACATCATTCATTTGTATGATGTCAGTGGCATTCTAATGCATGAACATTATATGCATGTGACCCCACGACTAAAAACAATATTGCCATCCAATTCAATAGTAAATTTTTTTATATCATAAGATAACATTTTATGGTTTATGGTATCTTATACCAATCACACAACATTTTGATATCTATGTTTTTGTCTAAGAATTTTGATTATGTTATCTTGTTTTTTGATGATTGTGTGATCCCATTTTTCCATTTTGATACCATCATATATATAATTGATCTTAAATTTCATGATTCTGAAAAAATTTATTATACCTTTATATTCTTCTCGACTCTCATGTTGTCATTATATTATTCCATTCATTTATTAATAAAAAACTAGGATTTATTATCTCACCCCCTTTCTTATGTACGATCCCATGTAATCCCATGTAGTTTCTGAGGAGAAAGAAACTTTAAGTGCATGTTTTGAGGAATTTAAAAATTGTTGTTGTACCCATGTTTTAATTTATTGAACTATGTTCCTAATTTAAAAATTAAACTGTTTCTTATGATATGATGGTAGTGTATTATGTGTACCTTTATATAATAAATAATGTATTATTGTTTATTATAATATGGGTTCTCAATGTCGGTATCTAAGTAAATTCTATTTATTTTTGTGGATTAGGAATATAAATACGCAATGATATCCTTATATATATGGCCAAAACCTGAATGAAATCACTATATTTGATATAGGTATATATTATTAGGTTTCTAAGAAATTAGATCATCATGTGGATAGTACAAGTGGATCTGGCTCTGCAATAGTTGTGATGAGTGGTAGTGACACTAAAAAGGGTGCATTGAGGATGAATCGATCAAAAAATGGTTTTAATAATTAGGTAATAATTGAAATATGGTTTAACACTCATAGGGAATATTATTAGTTATATTAAAAATATCCTTATATAAAATTATTTGGAAAACAAAAAGTCACATAAGAATTTATATTATATTAAATATCATGGATAACATAGATTAAAACCTATAGATTCATAGGTAAATAAATATATTTAATTTATTATTTATTACTTTAATGTTATCAGTTTCCTATTTATTCCATCATTAGTTTAATCACATCCATATAATTTCTTTTATTTCAGTCATTGGATATAAATAGAAGAAACTGAGTTAATAACCACTTACCGTGGAAATGTTACACCTTCACAAATAATATTCGAACTAATATTAAAGAAGGTTTAAGGAAAATCATGACAATATATTCCCAATTAACTCGTGTTTTCAAAAAAAATGAATCTAAAGGATCGTAAATATGCCCATAATAAAGAAAAATTTTCTATTGAAAATTTTGTGTATCAAATACTTCCATATTTCAGGGAATATTTCCATCACATTATCATAGAAAAATGGATAAACTCTATTGAAATGATATTTTCCATCATTAAATTATTTGAAAAATCAAGGAACCAATAGAATTATTATTTCTTAAAAGGAGTAACTGATCAATGGTATATGTTTATATTACAATATGTATCCCTTTAATGATATCAAAGAGATGGAGTGCAATAAATTATAGAAAATAATAAATAAATATCTGAAAGTAACTACTCATGAGAAAATAGATAAATTTTTCATAGCCTCATGAATAAGGATGTAAAATACCTTAAGTTGTATATAGAAAACATTAAATGACATGCATGATACACCAATAAATTTTTCATTAAGTCTAAAGTTAATTCTTATAATAAATTTTGGGGAAAATTATCAGTCAGTGAATTTCTATGATTATTTCACTCTCTAGCGTATATATGGAAATTGTTTGATGTGACCTCATTTTTTGAAATATATAACAGTGAGTCTAAATTCTCTAATAAATTTGTATATAGGATATGAATACTGTATTTTAATTTTTTCAGTGTGAGGGTTAAATATCATGGAGTAAAAAAATTCAAACATTCAACATCATAAAAATTTGGTAAAAGTATCAAAAAAACTATATAAAAGGGAATGATAAATGACGAAGGTGTAGAGTAGAAGGTATGTTCGAATTTAATCAAAAATATGATAAATCCACCAATGTGAAGGATTAATGGAATAATCTTGTCATCCCCATTATTTTTTATTATGTTTCAAATGAAAGAAACATTCACACTCTGTGAATTAGTTCCCAATGAAAAGTGATGTTTTTGAATACTTGTGAAAAAAACATCAAAGGAATATAGAGTAAGGGATAGCTTATTCTATCACAACTGTGGTGGTGGAACTCGACAATGAATTGACGATAATAATAATATTTATTCATTCATATACATATAAATTAATATTTTTTTAGAGTCATAATCATTTATTCATATCACAAAAATTTAGTAGACATATTCAAAAAAAAACCTTAAGACAATTATGTAGAGTTATTAGGGAAAATGGAAAATATGTCAATTAAGTCATCCCTAGAATATAACTAATCCCATACCAAACATTCTATTGGTTTTAAATTTACAATAAAACGTTGTTATTCTAGAATTATCAGAATACAATGATATTATTTTGATTGATTGTATATCTTTTTATAAATCTTACATAAATTATTCAGAGAAGGAAATCACCCTTAATATCACATATCACCCTTATATTATACAAAAGTGTAAGGAGGGTTATGAATATCATATTATGTCACCATATAAATTGTGGATAATATTTCATTGTGAGAAATTTTATTCGGTTTAATTGATTAATACTATAAAAAATATCATCCTTTATTTTTTTCATTGTTTTTTACAATATAATTTTTTATATATTGAATTTTTACTATTAGACATCATGTATTAAAGAAGTAACTACCTTAGAATATAGGTAGAGGGTATATAAACCAAAGTTCTTCATGATGGATAGAAAATTCCATTTTCATTATGTAGTGTAATGGATAACTTTTCCTATTCATTTATTATATTGAGATTAATAAGATCACTATCAATGAAAAGTCCACTTTTCAGAATATTGATGACTTTTTTGGTTATCTATATAGTGAAAAATAATTCTCCATGATAGATATTCAGCTGGGATATTATTAAATAAATGTAAATAATTTTTAAATCCCAAATCATAATTTTCATAAAATTTATTGGATGTATGAGTTCAAAGTTATTCCATATAGACTCAATAATGTTCTATTGATCATTATAGATATAATAACTATAGTATCTATGGAATACTTAAAATAATTTTTGGATTTATTTTTAGAATATATTAATATTTACAAAAATATAATGTAGGAACATAAAGATTATTTAATGTTGTATTGAAGACCATGTGGAGTGAAATGTTTTGGGAAAATTAATTATGTATGTGTTTTTAGATAGATCATGCAGCATTCATGGGGAATGTTATCACCCGAAATATTATTTATATCGGTCACTCAATAAAGGATATTAATGGATTTCCAAAACCAACATTGGTGACTAAAATACATACCATACTTGTATTATATTGGATCTATCAATAATTTTTTTGATACATCACGTGATTATTAATCCCAATAATAATTTCAACTCAGGATATATTATACATTTTTTGGAATAATTATTTCATGGATGTATTTAATGAATAAAATAAGATTCTAATCAGTGTACCTATTTTAACAGTTACCACCATAAGGGAAGGATCAATGATCCAAATTGATGTGTCTAAAAAGTGGTTTGTTTGTGTAATCATGGAAGATTAATTTTTTTTGCATATTTTTCCCTCCAATAAATGAATCATGAATTTATCTACCCAAAAAATAATGTAGAATAGATTGTGGTTATATTTTAATTTATTGTTTTTCCACATTTTTTATATGAGTACAGTTGTGAAATAAATTTTAATCTTAAAATTACGAATTATATATTCACAAAAAACAGAGCTCAATATTCAGCAATGGAGGTGGTCAGATCTGATCAAGGATTATGACTTTTTAATCCATTAACATATTGGTAAGGGTAAGAATGTGGTAGATTCTTTGAGAAGAAATGATATTTTAACCATATCCATGATGAGGATTTTATGGGATACTGTCTAATTGGAAATTTATACAACTGACATTAAAATTATTAAATAATCATCATCTAATCCAACTAAAATTACTACTGAACCACATATTCTGGAGAGGATCATAGAAGCCCAAAAATATTATTATGTGACACATGAAAACATTGAAAAAATTTCATATCTAAACTTTGATAAAGATTTAGTTATAAGGTTTAAAAAGTAAATATGTTTAACATAAAAACTATAGCATAAAAATGATCTTTTGGATTAGGTACATATATCACCTTCTCTACAGGTCATAACATACCAAATTTGTATAGATACCCGATGAAACAGAAATAGAGAGATAAAATTAATGTATATAATGAATAATTTATATCGTGATGTTTAATATGATGTCAATTATAGGACGAATTATAGGATTTTATGGATATCGAGAAACTATTTCGCATACGAGTATGGAAATATGAATAATATACCATGGATTCTTTCATTGCAAACACAATTACAATAAAAGGTAATAAATAAATCAGGGTAGTCATCAATCACGTTACAATGCTAGAAAAATTCATTGATATAATGGGATAACTAATTCCTGTACAATGTCACATGATATACAGAAAATATGTGTTATGACTACAAATATTGCCACTCCCCATTGTATCTAATAAAGACAACGTATTAAATTAAATTATTAGAGAATACATCAGTGATAAGTGGAAATATAGAGGAATTTTAATATATCTTATCAACCATAGATTTTTCTTTATTCTGAGATAACCATTGAAACACTAAAAGATATATCGAGATTTGGTTCAACGGATATATATTGATTTCGGTATCAATACATTTCTAGTGAGGAGTTGTTATATATATATATATATACTATTTCCTTTTTTTTAATTAATATGGCACCATTTTTTATTTTTAGGGGATTTTGTTTCAATCTATAACAATCTTGTTTAATCTTGGAGAGCTGAAGCTAATGGGTCTTGAAATTTCTCAAGAGATGGAAATATTTTTTAAACCATTCAACTTGATATTAAATAAATTTTAATTTAATTGAAAAAATAAGATGAGAATAGTAAATTAGATTTATAGTTTGAGATAAAAGAAAATGTTTTTATGTGCTTATTACCATAGTATAAAATTATTAGGTTTAGGAACAATGTAATGTTATGTAAAGGGTACATTATCCCCTTTGATATCCTTGATCAAATTTGAGCTTTGAAAATTCAATTATAACTCCAAAGAAACATATCTCAACTACGTCATGTATTTCATATATCCCTCTTGATAAAACAAATAATAGACCCCTGACATGTAATAAATATATTTTTGGTACGATTAGTGAATGATGCTTCATATGAGGACTAGTAAGTTTTAATCATATAACATAGAGAAAATATTCTGTGAAAAAGCTAGTTAACAAAAAATTATTATGGTAAAACCATATGTATGAGGAAGAATCATTGGAACCAAAAGAGGAAATAATATATATGTAAACTAACTTATTATTTTTAATGAAATGTAATTATAAGGGGGTAATTTATTGAGGGGGGGGGGATAATGTTCAAACTCAATTCATTATAAATGAAATTTCTTTTTCAAATGAATGATTTCCTTATTAATAATCGATGTTATACAATAATCATGACTATATTGGTCATTAATGACCATTTTAAATTAAATTATATCTGACTGAAAAGGCTATTATGAATCCTAACCATTGATAAAATATTATTTTAAAATTAATTAATATTGTTATTATAAATTATTGGTTATGAAAAATCCAATTAAAATAGAAAATTGAAGGATGGACTTGACTAGTTGAGTCATGCCCAATGATTCCCATTTATTGGATATTTTTTGAGAGATTTTATCCTTAGAAATTTAATTTACAATTCCCAATCCTTCAATAAGTATTTAATGAATAAGAAAAAATATAAATTAGGGAAGATGTACCTTATCTTGATCATGACACAAACCATATTCATTGAACCACCCCAATAATGTCTCACCATCTCAATCCTTACCCTTAGGTCATACACTAGTGAAATAAGGGTAAATATATGTATAATGAAATATTAATTTTTTTTTAAAAATCGGAAAACTTATTTTTATATATACTAATTTTTATTATTACTCTATAAATGATTAAATAATGATTTTGATAAAATTTTTATTTTTAAAATATGAAACTAATAATAAATTTTTGGGAAATATATTATTTCAATTGACACAATATTTTTTACATTTAAATATTTTCTTCCAAAATATAAATATTAATAATATTTACTGAAGTCAAATTTAAATTTTATTGGGGTATGAAATTTTTTAAGTCATAAAAACATGATTTTTAGTAAATAAATGTCATTATTTAAAAGGTAAGGTTAACATATTTAATAAATTTATTTTCTAAAATTAATATTTTTTTTTGAAATCCTAAGGCCTAATTTGATAATGGTAAATTTTAAATTATTTATTAGATAGTTGATTTTTGTAGTTAAAATGAAATATGGTATAAATATAAGTTCTATATTATGACATCATTAGAAACAAAACCTGAAAGTAATGAATAATATAAATAGTATACTCTAAGAAAATATTTTTTCTCATTTAATATAATATTTTTAGATGTTATTTTTTAAATTTTATAAACACATAAGGCTTACCCCAAAACATATACAATATATTAATGATCTAAAATAAATTATATATTGACATGATTCTCTTCCACATAACCATGTTTATTAATATATTTAATTTTATTATAATAATTATTAAATGTTGAAAACTAATCGTATTTTAAATAAAACTTTTGGAAAACCCATATAAAGGCTTATAGTTTTTATGATTTTAATATAGTTAGTCCAAAAATATTTATTTTTATATTAAGAAAGAGTTCCCCTATGGTTTTCCAAACCCCCCCAAACACCAATTCTAATTCACTAAATTCCATTAGGGAATGAATTTACTCAAAATTTTCATTTTTATATCATTCTTATGGTGTCCTCATGATCCTAAGAAAATCCCCCCGAAAATATAGAACTTCCCTCTCAATGAAAGGGATCATTTCTTTCTCTATACTATTCAAGAAACTTATTTATGATATGGATTTTTCATTCTAATTTTTATGTCATGATATGTTTTCCCACATCCTTATAAATTTTATTATAATTTAAATTTAATTATAACCCAATTTAACTCTCATTAGTCCCATCTATGAATAATTATTTAATACTTTAATGTTGTGAAAATGTCCCCAGATTTTCCTTGCAAAACATTTTTATAGTGAAAAAAAGATCCCATTTCCATTAAATGGTATTAACAATGTTTTTATTATCCATCATTGAATAGGGATAAAAATATATGAATCCCACTCTCCGTTTATATGAGATTAAAAGTGATTAATTGTATCATTATGGTGTATTATATATGTAGAATACAAATTCATGTGCAAAATATGTATGTGAAAGGTGGGAACAAAATTATCTTTCATATCAATTCACATTAAAAGGTATTTATCTCATATGACACGATTTTTGGTGCATAGGGGTGTTGTATCTTACAAACAATTTATTATGATGTCTCATCATATATCCATGACCACAATTTATGATGTCTAGTTTGTTTGTTTAATCATTCCCATATTTCCGTTATTTTATCATATTTTATCATTATCCAAAGTTCAAGATAGTGATTCCAACCAATATTATGATACCTTGATATTATTTTTGAATCACATGTAATACATTGCATTATTATTTTATTTTTTTAAACCCTTACTGGTTATTATTTCTCACCCCTTTCATCTGTACGTCCTCAGGTTAACCAATGCATTTTTAAAATAGAAATGGAATTTTAAGGGCATGTTATGGAATATTTTATAAAAATTTATTTTAACTATGTTTAAAGTTCTTATCATATGGTACTAATTTTCCACGGACACTAAGACACATTATCATGTGGTATTTTAATATTTATACATTTATTTAATAAATTAGGATTTTTGGTGTATTAAAATATTGGTTTTACTATTTGTTTCCTTCCCACAGTGATAATGTAAGGAGAATATATATAAATTTATTTGTGAAAATCATTTAATTTGGTTCATGAACCAAACATTATTTGTGAATTTATATTTTACTCTCTTATGGTTAGAGAAATATCACACTTCCCAACAGACATATAATGCTTCCAAATTTTGAATAGAAAGACTATGGATTCCATCTTTAGATCATCTTTTTAGTTATTTTGTTCAGATTACTTTAATTAAAATGGTATACAAGTAAATATCTTATCATTATACATGATATAGATTCCTGATACATTCATAGAATATTCAATTAATGTCATAATAAATTCTATAGTTCTGGGTAGAATAAGTTTCATTGTATTGACCAATAACTTCCTAATATCTATGATACATTCTTCAAATTATTATATATTGGGGAACATAACTCCCTTATATTTAAACATAGTTATATGACTGTAAAATCATTATAATTCCCTCAAAAACACTATTATTATCAACATAATCTACTAAACCACTATATCTCTCTATCAGAGGCTTAACTTGTCCATTTTTAGTTGTTTTTATCATTGATGTGTCACCATATATTCCATAAATTATTATATCACAGCCTAAGAGGGATGATATTTTAAAATGAAATCTTGACTTGCTGAAAGTGGAAAATAATTTTTTTTTATTTTGAAATGTCACCAGAAAAAAATTTAAATACACTATAAATTTTTTCTTCCTCTTAAAAATAAATGAAAATATCATGAGTAATGAATATCATAAAATTTTTAAATTATTGTTTAAATTATCCATTCATAAAGCCCATAATTTTGGTCGTATAATTTGATTGTTAGAAAGAAGTCACAAAAAATTAATAAATTTTTATCTTATGTAGAATATTTTCATTTATATAATTATCCATTTTATATTAATTGAGTATACCTATATTGAAGATTAACTTTTGATAAATATTGATATCTTTGTAGTTTATATAATTGATCATCAAGATGTGGTGGGTTATATTTTATCATGATCACTATCTTGTTGAGTTCAATATAGTCAATGCATGGGTGCACTAATCCATCCTTCTTCTTAGCCAAACTCAATGGAGAACTCCATGCGGAAGAACTCTTGAAAAAAATCCTTTATATAGACTCTTTTAATGTTGATTCATTTATTTTTATATCTCAATGTGAGGTATTATCTATTGTATATTTGTGATATGAATTAACCATTGAATGAGATTAATTTATAAATAAACACTAAAAATTAGGGAAATAATTATAATGTCATTATTAAATATATAATTTTACTATCATTAAATACTCATGTCATCAATTTTGACATCATATTCAGTCATTTTATTAATGTTTCCCATATAGTATAGAGTAATAAAAAATATTAATGAATTTCATTACAAGGGGATATAATCCATATATTTATATTTGAGAATAGATTAATCTAGGATTTAAAAATATATCTCATCCTCCCAATAACTGATATGTGATATATGTTGGAACATCCAAACCATAACCAATTTGTTTGGTAAAATAAATCCATCCTGATACTACTTAAATTAGCAGGAAGTATATTTTTTGTAAACTATGATCAAAAAGAATTTATATATATCAGATGTGATCATTTTTCAGACATATATTTTTGTAGATATATCAATTTTCCAATAATGAGTTAATAATAATATATCCATAGAAAGTATTTTAATTTAAAATAACGCTATGATGTTAAATAAGATAAAGCATTCACATATCCAAAATAAAGAATAAGTGTACCTTACATCACAATACTATTATTATAAACCTCATATGTAGTGATTGTGAGTGATATACTTTTATCCATTGGATTGGGTGGTTTCTAGGACAAATTATCATCATTATTTATAGGTATAGGGAATTGATTGTTAGAATTGCCTATATTTTTTCTCTAGAAAATTTAATTATTGGGTAGGAAATTAGTAGGAAACCTCCTCTATATTGTTGGGATTCTCATATCTTTTGGGTATTTTTAACATGATTCCTAACAATAAAAAACATAAAATAGATTCTTAACCCACATATGTAATCTATAGGGTGTTTCATACTATATTTTTTTACAAGAATGGCATTCAATATTCTATCCTTACTGATATATTTTTAACAAATTGACTTGAAGATTCCTTTCCCATTTCATTTATCTATAGAAATTAATGTCTTCATTTTATATCCACTTTGATTTTACACATTAAGATCTATTGAAAACTAATAAGGTCTCTTAATACTACAATATATAATTTTTTTTGTTTAATTAAACAAAATATGAAATTTATTTTACTTTTTGGATTTTAAACAACGCTAGATGCAGAAGTCACTAGTCTTGTGAAGATTACTTAGTATGTGCCAATGGATTCGTAATCATTTTGTTTCTAATCCAAGAATCAACACTCAATATTTATATGGAGTATTTATGTATAATACATTTTTAATATCACATTTAAAAATTCTTATCACACCATAGAGTTTACTTCCTCTTTCGTCATTTTACTCTTAATTAATGTACACATCTGATTTGAATCACCTTTTAACTGGAAGAAACCTAGAAAAACCTTCTCAAACTCTAATAACAGGAAATTAGAAAATATATTTTTTTATCACATTGATCCATTAATAGACAATAAGTGTATTACAAGTAATATTTAATGTGTGGGATCACTAATAAATTATTGAATCAAAATAAAGTCAGTCCCTCTATGTTGTGTTTAGGTTCTTACTATGATTTTTTATATTATTGGTATCATTTTGATGTTTGGGGAGAATTAACTTATGTTTTTATTCTAATGAACCAAAATTTAAATGGAAAATATTTTCTTAAATACATGGGAATTTTATGAGTCTGTAGTTTCTGACGGCGCTTGATTCCGAGGCTCGGTGTGCCCGGAATCAATTTCTGATGTTTTTTTGGGTACATTTAGTTAGTGTACATGCGAGATTTTATAAATTTTGAACTGGTTCTCGGAACTGAAATCTGTGGGCACCGTTGAACTCACATCATCAGTGATTTCTTATTGAGACCATCATGACAGTTGCGTTTTAACGAGAGTGAAAGATAGTTTTTGGGGTTTCAAATAAAAATCAAATAACAATAAGACATAACTAATTTCTATTCATTGGTGTTTAAAACCTCCAACATGAGGTTAGTGTGGGGCCAGCCCACACATATCCTCCCTAGGGAGGATATTATTTAGTGGTACCCACCATAAGTTTTATCTTCTCTTGAAATCAAAGGGGTGGGTCCTATATGAGATTAAACCCCTTGTAACTCTCCATAAAGTGGGGGAAACCTTTGAAATTATCCACCTTCATTCCCTCATTAAAGTTCCAACTCCATATGAATTAATTAAGGATTAATTAATTAATTATTTGAATTATTTTGAATTCATGCCAATAATATAATAATACGAAAAACTATTATTATATTTTGTTGGAACATTCATCTGGTGGAAACTTGGAGAAATTGAGAGAACATCCTCTCAATGAAGAACACAAAGAACCATCAACATATTCTTCCTTCTTCAACCGGGGAAAGAGGGGGAAGCAACACCCCTAAAGAATTCCGATGTCGTCTACGAATTCTTCACCTTCGAATGCTTGTCCGACAAATATGAGTACCCCCTTCCTCCTCCAAAATTGACGGAATGACGTCCTCCTTCCGCGACACTGTCGTCGATCACTGACAAGAGAGGAAGGGGTTATTTTGTGTATGAATTTGCCATCCGCAATTCATCATTTGTTGAGCACCTTGTTGCTGATTTATATAATCATAACAAGGAGGGATCAAACTGCATGAACTAGGTCTAACCCTTCCCCCCTTGTTGTTGCTATAATTTTGTTGATGACAGAGGTGGGGCTCAAAGAAGCCAGTGATGCAAGGCCACCAGGTCACCACAAGGTCGCGACACTGCCATGCCGCACAAAAAACCAAGCAATGGTCGGATGGGAAGCAGCAGAGATGGAGGGGCACAATGTTATCACACCACTCTAGAAGGAAGAGACGCGGCTAGGAGCGCTGTAGCGGTAAGACGACGAGCACTGTGTCGTCGTACTGCGTGGAGGCCAGCAGAACCGCAACATCATCGCGGTGCAGTGGAGGAGCCAGGGTAGCTGCCTGAGCCGGCCAGCCGGGTCACGCTGCTGGCTGGGTGTACCACACATCCAGCCTAGACACGGCTCACCGGCCGGGCCCCATGGCCAGCTGACACAAGGACCACTAGACACGCCCCGCGGAAGGCCACCGCGTGGTCAGCCGGCTGAGCCACTCTTTAGCCGAGATGCATACATCCCGCCGGGCCTTGTGGCCCACCGGCCAGGTCGCGCCTTCGTTTTGGTCTGTGCCTTTGGGCCGAGCCTTGTCTTCATGTTGGGTCGCGCCTTCAGGCAGGGTCGCGGCTCCGGGTTGGTCCACCCATTTAGATATGGTCAGACCCTGGTCCAGGTTAGGTCGAGTCGGTCCGATTGGGTAAGACCGAACCCGAACTAGTCAGACCCGAATACACCTATTCGCCCATAACTCATGCTACGGGTGTCCTATCAACAAACTGTATGTGGGAATGGAAATCATAGAGCAAGAAGGTTCCTATGGAATAACCAAATTGTGGTTTGGAGATATTTTTGTTATGGTTGGGTTGTTTTGAACCTAAAACCCAATCAGGCCCCTGATATGGAAATGCCAATAACTCACAGTTCAGGTGTATGATTGACACGACTTCTATTTCACTTAGACCTATATGACTTGTTGGTCCTTTGAGATACTTCTAAATGAGATTTCATGACACTTAGAGTATCTACTTTTAGATCATGGAGTGGACCCTCCTAGTGACGAGCAGACATAGTGCGAAGATCTATTAGCTGACAGACATGATGACTCCTTGACTGATTTGACTAGCCCAGTGGGTAGCGCCTGGTACTTAGCGGCAGACCCATGTCGGAAGAGAACCTGGTAGTTGGTGGAAGACCCTTGGTACTCGACTGGAGGAGTACCTCTGCACGCTACTAGGGGGAGCGTCAGGTAGTTGGCGGCAGTCCCACATCGGAGGAGCTCCTGGTAGTTGGTAGCTGACCTGCAGTACTCGATAGGAGGAGTACCTCAGCAGTCTATGGTTAGTGAGAAGCGCATTGGTGTCACGATAGGCCTACTGTTCTTGTTATTTGAGGAGTTCTCTATTAGCCAAGATTTCAATAATAGAAATCTTGGATTGAGCTGAGTCAATGACCTTTTTTTCTCATGATTGAGATGGTTATTAGATAACATAGGTATATGTATGGGCATATACCAAAGTAATGGTTATCCGTTGATTCATTATTTTTGGTTTATCCTTTTTGGATTTTGTGAGACCCTAAGGGTATCATGGTCCCTACTGAGTATCACTATAATCACACCTACACGGACAATGCCCGCACCTCATTGTGTTGGATGTAGAAGACAGACAACGCTGACCGAGGAAAAGTGTATGAGGATTGGACGGTACTGGAAGGTGGACCTCATGACTAGAAGGTACCCAGAGGAGACGGACGGACATGGAATGCTGAGGAGGATATTTATACCTACCCATCAGGTAGGATCCATGGTGGATTATCCAAGAGATGCTACACACCTTCTAGTTGTTTGTCTTTTGGTTGTACATGTTTTTTCTTTTCCTTGTAATTTACTGTTGGTCTTGTATTTCCAACCCCTTTTACTTTCCAACACATCTTTTGTATACAGTTTCTACTTAGTGTTTTACTTCCAGTTGTGTACTCTGATTTCATGTGTTTACTTTTAAAAATCCAATGCCTTCCCAGCTTAGGGATTTACGCCTTTGGTGCAAATGGCCAGCCCCCAACCTATGGAAGGTGGGCTTGGGGTAGTCACGGTATGGGCCCTGAGGATGGGTCCTGACTAATTGGTATCAGAGGAGTCGGTTCTACCACAAAACATAGGACTCTGATATTTGTTTTTTGTGAAGCAATAGTGTTAAGGGTACCGAGTATGGTTTTAAGCTCAGGGAGTCTAGTGTTGGTGCATCGTCCAATGTATCCGTACACTAGGACCCTGACTACTGATTTCTGACTTAGTGCATGAAAACACTAATTGCGTGTGTGTTTCAGAAGATTTTATTTACGTCAGCTAAACCAGGTCATCTCAATAGGTATAATTTTTTGACCATGTTGCATATGTTTCTTTCATAATTTCTCCCCGCAGATGACCAGTTAGAGCCTTGAGAGTTGTACACACTAATATTCCACTGAGCCACAAGGCCTCAGTGCATGGCCACTTTCTAGGGGAGGCACCAGCGGTACCACCACACGTTGGGCCACCGATTCCACTAGCCCTAGAAGCAGATGTTACATGCTAATTGAGCGCATCTCATGAATTCCAACACCATAGGCCACTCAGGTTCTGGGGAGAGATAAACCTAGAGGCGGTTGGGGATTGACTGGAAGTTGTGGCGAGAGACTTCAGGCAAGTAGGGGCACCAGCAAACTACATGGTGATCCTTGTTACCAACCTACTTCATGTAGAAGTAGGCAGATGGTGGAACCTGATTCTCCAGGTCCACGACGAGGTGACACTTCTATGGGAAGTCTTAGAGAGCCTGTTTCAAGCGTATTTTGTTCTAGTGACCCTACAAGAGGTGTGGATACAAGAGTTAATTCATCTTCAGTAGGGAAATATGATAGTAGTGCAGTACTCAGTGAGGTTCACTAACCTCTCATGCTACATTACGGATATGGTATGAGACCCATTTTTCAGGACCCAGATCTTTGAGCAGGGGCTATGGAGAGAAATCAGAGACTCGATGATCTCCCTCAGCATTCCGACGCAGGATGAAGTGTTAGAGAGATCCCTCTTGGTAGAGAGTTTCCTTGCTGAGAAGTCACTAGAATCAAGACCTACTACTAGTCGACACGCAGTGGAGTCTTCTATAGCTGGAAGTAGACAAATGACTTGGAGGTCAAAGAGGACTATACCCACAGGTGATCGACCGCATGACTCATGATCGGTGGTGCAGGGGACATAGAGTTGAGCCAGTCATACCAGGAGTGGGCAATGTTACTCATGCGGCAGGCTTGGTCACATGGCTCCTGACCGTCCAAACCACCATTCTGATGATCAGTAGAAAATTTAGGGACCTCCTAGGTAGAGGCATAGGTTTGATCTAGGTGGTCCGGAGGGCACAGGTGGATGTGGTAGTGGAGCTGGTCGAGAAGATGGTGGTGGTCGACATTACGAGGTGCTACCGCCAACACCACCAAGTGTTCCTCCCCAACCGCAGGGAGCAGGTGGATAGGGGAGAGATCATATTCAGGTAGCTGAGGCATATGAACATGGAACTCTAGAGATGATTCAAGGCACGATATCTATATATTCCACCTTAGATGCAGTTCTTATAAACACAGGTTCCAGTCATTATTTCATTTCCACTTCTCTCGTTTGGAGCTCAGAGATTCCGACGGAGCTGTTGGCTCAATCCTTATGGATAGAGACTTCTACGGGAGCAGAATATATGATTACACACTAGTGCCAGCAGTGTGAGCTTACTCTAGGAGGTGAGAGCTTCGGCTGGGATCTCGTCATAGTGGTGTCGAGGCCTTACGACGTCATCTTGGGTATGGATTGGTTATCTACAGTCCATGCTCCGATCGACTGTATTAGGCGTAAATTGCGGTATTTTCACACAGATGGTACTAGGTTCACCTTCACTGACTATAAGGGAACCTTTTCCGGGCAGGACAGACTTACACAGAGGATGGTGTAGCTGATTACTCACCAGTTGACTTGCATCACCCTTGGAATAGTAGAGATGGAGATTCCAACTTATCCTGTAGTGGTGAACCTGTACACAGATGTTTTCCCTGAATATGTTCTAGAACTACCTCCACATAGAGAGGTGGACTTCTAAATTGACTTTTACTATGGGACAAAATCGATATCTACTCCAGCATATCGGATAGCTTCTGCTGATCTTTGCGAGCTGAGGGTACAACTGGAGGACTTGTAGGGAAAGGGATTCATCCGACCAAGTGTTTCTCCCAGGGTAGCACTGATTCTGTTCACCAAGAAGGAGGATGGGAGCTTGAGTCTATGTGTTTTCTACCATCACCTGAACCACGTGAACGTGAAGAACAAGTACCCTCTTTTGAAGATTGACGGCCTCTTTTATTAGCTAACGGGAGGATGATGGTTATCGAAGATAGACCTCAGATTAGGATATCACCAGCTCGGAGTTTGAGATGAGGATGTGCAGAAGATGGCCTTCGGGTGTCGGTACAACCATTACGAGTTTTTCGTTATTCCCTTCAGCATAACCAATGCTCCAGAATTGTTCATGAGTCTGATAAATAGGATCCTTTAGCCTTACCTCGATCGCTTTGTCATAGTGTTCATCGACAACATTCTAATCTACTAGACTATTGAGGAGGATCATGCCTACCATTTCCATGTAGTACTGAACACACTCTGAGAGCATTGGATTTATGGTATTATCTTGAAGATCCAGTTTTGGATTCATGGGGTTCACTTATTGGGACACGTTATCTCAAGGGATGGAGTTGTATTAGATCCCGCAAAGATCGAGGTGGTACTTGCATGGGAGCCACCAAAGAGTGTGACAGAGGTACAAATTTTTCTAATTTTGGATCGATACTATATGTGGTTCATTCAAGACTTCTCCAGAGTTGTAGCACCACTTTCATCTATGATGAATTATGGGAAACCATTCGTGTGGTCGAAGAGATGCCATCAGAGCTTCCAGGAGCTACGATAGAGGCTGACTAGTGCCCCCATTTTGAGGCTTCCAGAGGAAGGAATTGGGTACATAGTCTTTTACGACACATTCTTGACCGGACTCGGGTGTGTCTGGATGTAGGAGGGATATGTGATCGTGTATGGTTCTCAGAAGTTGAGACAACATGAGAAGAACAAATCTACCCATGACATAGAGTTAGAAGCAGTGGTCTTATCCTTGATTATTTGGAAGCACTATGTGATGGGAGAAAATTTTACCATGTAATATGATCACAAGTGTCTCAGGTATATCTTTTTTGAGAAGTACCTGAACCTGAGATAGTGGTGATGTCTTGAGTTCCTCCTAGACTATGACTTCGAGATAGTCTATACTCCTAGGAAAGAGAACATTGTTGAAGATGCGCATAGCAGGAGGACTGGCATTCAACTGTTAGAAGAGGCGACAGAGAAATTGGCTACCTTATAGTTATCATTTGTGGATAGGGATAGAACAACCTATCTTCTGTCTCTTATAGTCAATCCTCCACTTCATCAGCGAGTTAAGGAGGCATAGCGTGGAGATGCTGATTATGAGACGCGACATGGTCATACATCCACAGGGCAGGCACCTGATGTATTTTATGATGGTGGGGAGCACGTCATCCTCTACAGTGGACGTACCATGGTACCAGTTGCACTTCATGAGGAGGTGTTGAGGTAGTTCTACACAACCCTTTTAACAGTACATCTAGCAGTAGAGAAGATGTACAAGGACCTCAGAGGACAGAACTAGTGGCTAGGTACGAAGGAGGTGGTAGTAGAGTTTGTCTCACAGTACCTCACTTGTCAGTAAGTGAAGGGAGAGCACCAGGTACCAGCAGGCTTGGTACAACCTTTAGGGGTCCCAAATTGGAAGTGGGATGGGATATCCATGGACTTCTTGACAGGTCTTCCACGTACATCCAAGAGTCATGACTCAATATGGGTGATCAATGACTGACTCACCAAGTCGGCCCACTTCCTACCAATTAGAGAGTAGGGATCTGTTGAGATCTTGGGACGCCTCTATGTGTAGGAGATATTGTATATAAATGAAGTACCTACCTCGATTGCCTCTGACCGAGTCACACAGTTTACTTCCTGGCCATGGAAGGGGTTGTTGGAGTCTTTTAGGATACAACTATGTCTAGGAACCACCTTCATCCTTATACAGATGGACAGACCAAGAGCACCATTCAGACCCTTGAGGAAATGCTGCGTGCATGTTTTTATTCAACTTTGGTCGCATATGGGAGGTTTACTTGCCTTTGGTGGAGTTTTCCTACAACAACAGCTATCACTCCACCATATGTATGGCACCTTTTTAGGCCTTGTATAGTCGGCCTTGCAGATCGACACTCTACTGGATAGATCCAGGGGATTCAGCACTAGTGGGACTAGAGATGGTATGAGCTACCACGATGAAGGTGCAGATCATCCAGAAGCAGATGAAGATTACACAGAAAAGACATCAGTCATATACTGACAGGAGACGGAGACCTCTGGTGTTCGGGGATGGTGACCACGTCTTTCTACGGGACTCACATCGACTTGGTCTATGGAGATTTGTCCGAGGCACTAAGTTATCTCCGAGGTTCATAGGACCTTTACAGGTTCTCAACAGAATAGGTGAGGTGTATTACCGCTTAGATCTTCAACCTCAGTTACACCTAGTGTATGATGTCTTCTACGTATCTCAGCTGAGGAGATATCTGCACGACCCATCCCACAACATCGATCATGGGGAGCAGGACATCGATGGCGGGGATACATTCACGGAGGTTCCCGTGGAGATTGAGGATCGACAACAATGGGTCCTACATAGACGGTCGATATCTCTGCTGCGATTTCACTGGCAGCATGGGAACCTCTAGAAGAGCACATGGGAGCGGGAGGCTCATATGTGTGCTCAGTACCCTCATTTTTTCCCTTAGTTAAAGTGGTAGTATATGCGGACGTAAAGCCTTGAGGTGTGGAGAATTTAAAGACCCAAAATTTCCATGGGAATTTTTTTCTTAAATACTATGTAATTTTATGAGTCTGCAGTTTCTGACAGTGCTTGATTCCGAGGCCTGATGTGCTCGTAATCAATTTCTAATGTTTTGTTCAGGTAACTACAATAAATGTACGTTCAATATTTTATAACTTTTGAACTGTTACTCAGAATTGAAATCCTAGGGTAGCGTGGAAATCGCAGCTTCGGGGATTTCTTAGGGTGACCTTCACTGTAGTTGCGTTTTAAAGGGAGTGGTATATAGTTTTGGGGGTTTAAAATAAAAATTAGAAATAACTTATTTTTATTCTTTGGTGGTTAAAACCTCCAAGACGAGGTTAGTGTGGGGCCCGCCCGGACATAACCTCCCTTGGGAGGATATTAATTGGTGGGACCCACCCTAAGTTTTAACCTCTCTTGTGATCAAAGGGGTGGGGCCCACACGAGCTTAAACAACCTTGTAACTCACAATAAAGCGGGGAAAGACTTTGAAATTCTTCACCTTCCTTCCCTCATAAAAGTGCCAACTCCACATGAATTAATTAATGGTTAATTAATAAATTATTTTAATTATTTTAATTCATTTCATTAATAAAATAATAGGAAAAGCTATTATTTTATTTTGTTGGCACTTTCATCTTGTGGAGCCTTAGAGAAATTGAGAGAACTTCCTCTAAACAAAGAACACGAAGAATCGTTGGCATCTTCTTACTTCTTCAACCGAGGCAAGAAAGGGAAGCAACGCCCACGAAGAACACCGACGTCGTCTTCGACTTCGTCACCTTCGAACGCTCGTCTACCAATGACGTGTACCCTCTTCCTCCTCCGACATTGATGGAACGACGTCCGCCTTCCGTTACTCCGTCGCCGATCACTGACAAGTGAGGTAGGGTTTTTTGTGTGGGTATTTAGCCTCCGTTCTTTGTCATTTGTTGAGAACCTTGTTGATGATTGATATGATCTTAACAAGGAGGGCTCAGACCACACAAACATGGTCTGACCCTTCTAACCCTTGTTGTTGCTATTGTTTAATTGATGATGGAGGAAGGGTGCGAAGAAGCTGGTGTCGCAAGGACGTCGGGTCACCACAAGGGCGTGGAACCACTGTGCCACGGAAAGAACCAAGCCACGAACGGATGGGATACGGTGTTGACGGAGGGGTGAGGTGCCATCACACCACACTGGATGGAAGAGCCGCGGCTAGGAGAGACATGACGGTCGGAAGACAAGCACGACATCAACGCGTCACGCGGAGGAACCGGGAATCGTGTCCAGGCCAGGCCGTGGCAGAGGGGGCATGGCGCTGTCACGCCGCAGAGAGGCCAGTAGAACCACGTCGTTGTCACACCTAGAAGGAGGAACCTGGGCGGCCAACTGAGTGGGCCAGTAGTGCGTGCTACAGGCATTACAAAAAGGGTCCCACGGTTACATGAATCGTCACTAGGTTCCGGTTCCGTTACGAACAATAGGGGGCATGACACCCCTCCCACTGTGTGGCTAGCTGGGCCATGCGACCCACCGGCCTGGCCACATGACCAGACAGCACGCTACCAGCCGGCCGAGCCACAGGGTCGTCCAGCACGCAACCAGCCCACTGGGCCGCACGGCCCGCTCGCATGATTCCAGCCAATCAAGCCGCCCCCCACGGGCCGAGCTGCGCCTTCTAGCTAGGCCGCGCCTTTGGGTCGGGCCGCCTGTTGGGGCCGGGCCGCGCCTTCATGCAGTGTCGTTCCTTCAGGTCGGGCCTCCCCTTCGGGTAAAGCCACGCCTTTATGCTGGGCCACCCCTTCGAACCGTGTCATACCCACAAACTGGGTCAAACAATGGTCTAGGTTAGGTCGGGTCGGTCCCACTTGGTCAGATCGGACGAGGACTCGTCCGACCCGAATACACTTATTCGCCCATAACTCGGGCTACGAGTGTCCTATCGACAAACTATCTATGGAGACGGAAAGATAATAGCTAGACGGTTCCTTTTTTATACCCCACGTGGGGTATGGACACAATTGGGGTACATTCAGGATGGTTTGAACCTAAAATCCAACCGGGTCCCAGGAATGGAAATGACAATAACTCACAGACAGGACGTCTGATTGACGCGATGTCTGTTGCGTTGATACCCCTATGACGTGGAGCTAATTTGAGATACATCTACATGAGAATTCAGGACACTTGGAGTATCAAATTGTAGCTCGTGGAGGTGACCCTCCCAGTGACGAGCAGATAGAGTGCAGAGACCTAGTAGCTGACTGACCTGATGACTGATTGTCCGATTCGACTAGCCCAGTGGGGAGCGCTTGGTAGTTGGTGCCAGAACCATGACGGAGGACCACCTGGTAGTTGGAGGAAGACCCGCAATACTCGACAAGAGGATTACCTCTGCAAAATATTAGAGGGAGCTCTTGTTAGTTGGCATCATTCCCACAATAGAGGAGTACCTGGTAGTGGGCAGAAGACCTGTGGTACTCAAGAGGAGGAGTACCTTAGCAGTCTAAGGTTAGTGAGTAGCACCTTGGTGTCGTGACATGCCCACTTTTCTCGAAAGAGGAGGATTTCTCTAGCAGTCGTGGTTTCGATTATGAAAATCCTGTTTTGAGATGAGTCATTGACCTTTGTGTTTTCCTCAAGATTGATATGGGTTACTAGATTACTTAGGTTTATGTATGGGCATATATCTAAGTAAAGTTTATCCGTTAATTCATTCGTTTTGGTTTATACTTGTTTGATTTTGTGATACCTTGAGGGTCTCGGGGTAGCTACTGAGTATCGCTATACTCACCCCTACACGAGCTATGCCCGCACCTCATTGTGTTGGATGTATATGACAGACAATGTTGAACGAGGCCGAGTGTATGAGGATTGGATGGTACCCGGAGGTGGACCTCACGATGAGAGGGTACCCAAAGGAGATGGATAGACGTGGAGCATTGAGGAGGATATTTGTAACTACCCTTCAAGTAGGATCCGTGGAGGACGATCAAGGAGCTGTAAGACATATTTAACTTGTTTTTCTTTTAGTTGTACCTATTTTGCCTTTTCCTTGTACTTTACTATTTGGCTTGTATTTTCAGCCCCTTTTATTTTCCAGAAAATCTTTTTTATATAGTTTCTACATAGTGTTCTAATTCTATTTGTGTACTCTGTGTGTGTTTAATTTTAAAAAGGAAATGCCTTCCCAGCATAGGTATTTATGCCTTCGGTGCTAGTCTCCATCCCATGGCCTTTGGAAGGCGGACTTGGGGTAGTCACGACCCGGGCCCCAAGGACATGTCATGATATTTATACTCTAAACCCAATATGATTTGGTTACATGTTATCATAGATAACACATTATCCATCCCACCCATTTTATATTTTGTTCCATTTAGCTTCATACATCTCTAAAACAAATTGAGCATAACATGAGTTATGGACATTTATCATCATCGGGGATTATCATAGTCAACAACATAAAATGTATTCAACATAAAAACATTATATATTTTATATCATAAAATTATCCTTTAATTAATTAAGTCACATTATATTGGGATATCATTTACCTATCAACCTCATCCCTCAATATAACTCATAATTCTATCATTTAAAGTGTTTTTGATGATACCAGTGTCAACTAAAGCATGCCATCTTCGAGTTTATAGACAATTGTCAGTTACCTGAAACCATAATTGTGTGTTAATTTGATAATAAAAAAATTATAAATAAACAATTTTCCACAAATACATCCAAATAATAGTATCCAGATAATAATTATTTTCTAGGAGAACCACCTTCTAAATATTTTAACAAAATTTTAGGTTATCAACTTACACATACACTAATAATTTGGGATTAAATAATATCTATATAACCCTGACAAATAAAATAATAATAATAATTTACATATGTAAACAAAACATTTCATTGATATATACTAACGTTACCCAAGATAAAAATTCCATTATTTTACATCATTTATATAACTAAAACATTGCATTTCAAAATAATATCTATATATTATGAATTGGGATGTTTAATATTTTTATATAATATACATGAAAGATACTTATTTTATATTTATTGTAAACATATAAATTTAATTTCAATATACTTGATCTTCTTTTATAAGTCTCATATGATGAACTCATCCTTATAACCTGGAAAAGTGAAATATAAGAAAGGTGTGAGTTCAAAAGGTCTATAATATAATAATGAACATATAAAAATATTACCATGGGTGATATCATTATTATATTCAAAAATAGATATAAGAAAAATTATCTAATTAAAAAAACATGCATTCATAAAATCTACTTATAATGCAGAATATGAGAAGTATTCTCATATGATCAATCATATTAAATGGTTAAGTACTGTGAAAAAATTGAAACCAAATTAATTTATCATAGGAATAGTGATGTAATATATCAAAATATTGTGTTACCAAAATATGTGTATATTCTTAACATTGCTGATCTTGTATCACTAGCCTTTTAAAATAGTTTATTATGAATAATAACTTATTTCCCATATTGAATGAGGCATCTCAACCTGATTCCCATGGTGGATCAAGAATCACCACTTGTTTCCCATTTTTGATATAGAATTAACACTCCTTTCAACATTATCTCATGTAATGTAATTATTTAAAGATTTAATTATATGGATATATAGGGTCCATATATCTCTTAAACATTTACAATGTATGTGTTCCATTAGGAAACATCTAATATACACATAATCAAATAGAATGTACGAAGATCACAAAAATTGTAATATAATTGGATATAAATATTAAAAAGGAAAAATTGTTAGTATGTAGAAAATATTATAAAACAATATAACAATAAATACATATATTTTCATTATTGATTATTTTATATATTTATGTGAGAGAACAATCATGTATAAATATAGGAATAAAATGTGAAATTTTTCATAGATATATAACAAATAACATTATTTGAAATGTAAAATTAATTAAGAAAGATAATATTTGTTGTTCTAGTTCAAAATAAAATATATAAATCAATGAAATTGACCCGAGTTACCTAAGACCCATACAATCAACATAGTTCATGAATTAAGAAGAAATTGAAAATGTTTCTATATGGTAAAAATTAAAATACATTAAATTGAAAGAGGATATAAAAAATAAAAAAGAAATATGGAATCATTTAACAAATTTATAAGAATTAGTTTCAACAATGACAATTATAACTCAGTTAAATATAATTATGTTAATAAAAACCATAAAATTATTATATGTATATAAATAAAATAATTATAAAAAAGAGATATTTAAATTGAATATAAATTAAATATTAAAATATATATCATTATATATTATCTATGTTAGGTATAATATATACCACATAAATAATACTACGTTTATAATAAAAAATGTTTAAAAAAGACGAATTTGAGATGAAAACCATCCCCTCAGTCCAGATTCATTCTGCACATTCATAAAAAATACAATGTGATAAAATTTTGTTTACAAAATACACAGACAGGAAAATTATTTATTCCAAGAACAATTTATTCTCACATTAATGATCATTCAATACACTTATATGTTATATTTTACCTTTTTTCACACATTAGGTGTTTTTGGATCATAATGGATTCATTTCAGCGATGTTAGTATTCATTATTCTTATAAGGAACATCCTTAAAATATAAATAAATTTTAAATAATTGGTAATATATAATTATTTATGAAGTTAACATTTCATATCATGATTTCTGTTGCTTCTATCTATGAATATGAAAATAAAAACATGTATATTTTAGAGATTTCAATCCCATTATTTAAGTATTCTAATTTAATGATTTAAATTTTGTTATAATGATTCGATGAACAAAACATAATATTATATATATATATATATATATATATATCATATCATATTACAACATTAACTAAATTTTCAAAATCACCTAGAGAATAATTTGAAATCACTATTCATGTAAGTTGTCAAATTGACTAAAACATGAATAGAACATGATTAATAGATAAATATATGTTAATTTAGTAACAGTAACATTACAAACATAGAATAAAAATATCACTTAAAATTTATTTTTATGGTTAAATTAAATTACAATGAATTAATTGAATAATTGATTTATAAGAAACATGTATATTGAATAAATTAACTGTTTTTCCACATAGTCTTTTGTTTGAGTAAAAAACATTCAAAACAATTTATTAATCACTCATAAAATTATAGGATTTTATAATTTTAATTAAACCCACCTTATTCATATCATAAAATTACTTTAATTCCTTTAAAAAATTATTAAATACATACATGAATGGTGGTATTGAAAAGTATAACGCATCACACTCTAGAGGCAGTAGTCTACACATATATCGAAATGAAGTTGTAAATTTCCATGGGATGGGATAAATAATAAATATGTATTATTATGAAAAACGAATAAATTATATAAAAATTGCATAAATACATATGAAATTCAATTTTTGAAAATTCTTGTCAGGTGGTGTTGTAAAATGAACTCATTTATTCAGTGAGGTTTTTATCTTGACATATGCACATTAGGGGTGCTTTTTTTATTAAAATAAATGGGAAAAGATAAAAAATTATTAGAAAATGATTATAAAAAAATATTATTATCCCAATGAAAAATATGTTTTAATTTTAAGATAGTGTAATTATATAGGGTGAGAAATTAGTTCATAAAAAGTGGTAATAAGAAGAATTATAGTTAATGAACATATACCACACTTCTTATACAATTTAAATAGTGACATTGGTTGATCTTTTTGGTTATAGTCTTCTGATAACATTGGAAAAACATTCTTGTGTCTACAAGTATTAAGGAGTGAGTATTGAAGAGTATAGGAATAATAAATTATATTTTACTGTGACGAGAAGTGAGGATATGAGATTCCCTTCTATGAGGGAAAATTTATATAATTTTTTTAAATATTCAAAATTAAAGAAAACAAATTAGTCCCTCAAAATGCAGGTGGCAGCTAAATTTTAGAATTATTCTTGTAGGGAAGAAATAATGTTTATAAGGCATCAACAAATTTTTTGCTCAATTGTTTTATCTTACATCTCATGTAATCTTTAGGATAAAAAATCTTATGATTCATATGTATTATTGTTATGGATTTACTTTCAACAATGTTTTATAAATAATTTTATATTATATTTCAAAAGAAAAATTATTAGATATATTTAACTATATTGTTTTTAAATTAACAACTTATATTTAATTTAAATATGTATATAATAATTAAATAAATTTTATTTGGAAAAAGGAAATATTTTTTGGAATCAATATATATAATCTACCAATTTACGCTTTATTCATATTTTATTATATTATTAGTTTTGGATTGAATATTTAAAATTTTATTTGTTTCAAAACAATCTTGTCTTTTTAAAGTATTTTAAATGTCTCATTTTATTTTTCATTTTTTTAATGAAAATAAAATTCCATTTTATTAAGGATAATCTCGATATTTTTATTGGAATTGACATTTTATTTTATTTGGTATATGTTCATTTTTATTATTAGAACCATAATTGTTTTAAAATACAATTTCATCGTATTTTACAGAATAATATTATAATATGGAACACACATTGTAATATCATAAAATTTAAATATTTTTAAACATTATAACTAATGTAGAATAAGAAATAATGGTTGAACCATAGTGATAATGTGAATAAAAACAAGGAATATCCTCAGGAAGAATGTTAAGGAAGATGAGAAAAATAGTGATTGACAAATAAAATATTAAAAGACAATTTTAAAAAATACTATTTAATCTATATAAAACTATATAAGTGATATTAATTAATATATGGAAGAAAATAATGGAGGCATAACTATTATAATTGTGACATTTGTCCCGGTGCATGCTAGGCCAAATAAACAATTACCATGTAAGAATATTTATTTATTTAATTTTAGTTATTACAAATTAAATCAAAACACTATTAGGTCTCAATAACTAGTTATAGAATGTCTTAAAATTTTCATAAAAATCGAAAAACAAATTTTCATTATCACAATGAATAAAATATACTTTATTGTTGAACTAAATCAAATTGTTTAACATATAAATTTTTTCCAAAAAAACCAAGTTCTTATATAAATCAAGTTTGATCGCATGAGATCATTGAATAAGTATCACACGTAAATTATTTAAGTAAAATACACACAATATATAAACTTTTAAATTAATATATTTATTTATTCATAATTCCCTTCAATGCAATTTATGATTCTAACACATGCACGATCAAATTTCAAACAAATAAATTCTCTGATTATCATCTATTTATGATAATTTATTAGGCATCACATGAATGGAAAACAATGATGGTGCATACAATCCAAATGAAAATTCGTATAGAAAAAAATAAAATTAATTAAATAAACATTAATTCCAATATTATTAATTGGAAATAAAATATTTAAACTAAATGAATCTAAGAAATCACCATCATGTTCATCATAATTATAATACAAGTAAAATCTGGTAGTTATGAAAAAATCATGACATAAATAAATAACTATTCAGTACCACCATACCCATCTCATTTCAATTTTCATTACATGATTCTCGAGATGCTAAACCGTTAAAAATCGTCAATCTAATGATCAACATAATGTAAAACAAATACAATTTGTCACCAAAAAATGATAGGATTATCGTTTTCACTCACTATGCTATATTTATCTCTAGAAGAAACATGAATCCAGCTGGTGTATAACACAAAAATCACCAATAAAGTCACACCCACCCAGAATAAATGTTCATGGAGAAACATTGGACACAACATGTGTAGTTCCCATATAAGGGGAATGCTACAGATGTTCCTAAATTACTATTGTGATGGAGAGGAATAGATTGTTAGGTGTACTTCTAGGATCCATGAATGGTTGGTAGTGTCTTTTATAGGATGGAAAAAATGGTGGTCCATTATAAGAAACAAGGTTTTCATATTTTTAGAGGAGGTATGGTCGACTCACATAGGGTTTTGGACCTAGAGGGATGAGGGTGATGCCATGTTGTTTGTATTAGGGAGGAGAGATGGAGGCTATTTAGATGACTTTTGGTGTGCAAGGGCATGAGCCCATTCAGAGTACTTCTTCGGTCTAAGAGAAGGGAGTGTCAAAGGGTTGATGTTAGAGGCATGCTCCTTATCTAGGGTTACCCCCAACAACCGATAAGAAGATTCTATGTAAGAAAATATATATATATAAACAATCTTATATTTAAATAACTATAAAATAAAATAAAAAATAAAAAATATTATTATATAATTACATGGATATATATACAAATATAAATAGATACTAAGATTAAACATAAAATATAATGAGAATTTATAAAATATTAAAAACTATACAAAAAATATTATTACTGTTAAAATTTAATCAAATTTAATGATAATAAAAAAAATATTAATAATTTATTATTTATAATGATATGAAATATAAAATGAATTTAAAAACATAACAAATAATAAAACACTAAATCCTAGTTACTACTCATATTAACAATAGTTAGTTAGAATATAAAAATTTAAATAATTAATTAGGAAAATAAATGATACCAATTAAATTAAATTATTTAATTAAATATTTATATATATATTAATAAAAATTATAATATTAATAATACTCAAATTATTATATAATATAATAATAATAATAAATAACTCAAATCATTATATAATTAACCAAAAATTATAAATAACAACTAAAAATATATAAAAAATAAAAAAATATAAAGTGGGTTAAAAATTTAATTTAAACTAAGTTACAAAGTTTTAAAAATACTTGTGAAAGCCAAGTACATCAAATCCATACTGATTAATAAATTTCACTCCATGAAAAAAATATTAAAAAATACGAATTCCACCCTTAGAAAATCAGGGCCTCCAAATTAGATGTTTAAAATATTTATCTTCCTTTTACCAAAACAAATTATGATTATTTTTACATTTCTATTTTCAAAAACAATTTACCTTCTACATAATATTTTTCTAAAAAGTCCATAACCAAATGAATGAAGTGACCTACCTTTTCATCATTCTTATTACTAAGAAAAATATTGACAAATTAAATCTCAATTCTCAACCATTGAAATGTTTACAATCTCTTTTCTATAAATGTTACATCTACACTACTGTAAATCAAATTAATTCATTAATCAGATTGAATTTAAAATACTTTATAATGTATTTGATTCTATAGCACAATGGATCATAATTTTTTAAAATATTTTTTTGATAATGATAGTCTAATCATGAAATAAATGAATTATATGTTTCAATAAAAAATTATTCTTCCAAATACCATTCCCCCACACATAAAATGTTTCTTTTACCCAAGCATGTGATAAAACAATGTTCCTTTTTCAGCTTAATTTTATGGTGAAAACACACTCAAATAAGTGTGGAATAAAAAAGTAGAGTGTTAGCTCCAAGACCCCATGAAATATATATAAGAGAATATTATAGTAAAATTAAAAAAGATTATAATAATACCTATAATATTATAAAATGTTTGTCATATAGAAAACTTTATACCACTTACAATAATGAATCTTCACATTAATAGGTTTCCATTAAGGTTGGGTTTATTAGGTAATGACCATAGATACAATTATTGTTAGAACCAAAAAAATATATAATTTCGTATCAAAATACATTTAATACATGTGAAAGATAAAAATATGATACATATAATAATTTTTTTAATTATGTCGATCTATGTGAATCAATTGTATCACTTCCATTCAAAAAACTATCTCCCTGAATAAATCCATCCACCTCAAATTCATTTAAAATAATCACGGAAGAAAATCATGAATTTTATAGGGAAGGGTATCAAATTTAGGATCATCATAAATGTATTATTATTTCATTCTAAGGGATAAGTGAAAGTGATAACTAAAGGGTGTGTTAGTTGTTCAAAGGGACTAAAAACCTCAAACAAATTCCTCGGTCCATTCACTGATATTTTGAAAATTACTATCAATTATTTTGAAAAACATATAATGTTATTGAAAAATTAACATGTTTTAAATTTTCACAATAAAATTACAAAGATAAGAAGATAGAAAAATGTTCTGGAATTAACATATGTTTGGAAATAAAATGATGGAAAGCAAAGATGAGAATGAGTGAAAATAATTTTCTTAAAAAATAAATTTATTTCATTAGTAAACTTTAACTAAAATAAATAATATCAGCATTCATCTAATTCATGAGATCAAGTATGTAATCATTTTTAATATGAATTATGTGCTTAGACAGACTAGAGACATATGTGGTATGTCCCTCACAATGTTATGACAAAAATACAATAACATTAATGTGGAGGTCAATAATGAAATGAATACAGGATTAATTTTTCATATTTCATTTTCAATTTTTATTGAGTTGGTTATTTTGAACTATTTTTTTGGAATAATAAAATTTAATGAAAAAAACACATCAATGAAAAATTTTAGATACATACAAAAGGCTTCCAATATCTGATTATTATATAGATATGATGTGACCTATAACATGTACACATAAAAATCATAAACTAAAATCATATAAAAAAAATCTGAACATTATCAAAATATTTTTATTGAAACTTTATTCTTTATGAATTCAACTATATTGTAAATCTAATAGAAATAATATTTAAGTAAATGGATTTAATTTTATAATATTAAAACATAGTGAAATTAAACTACCTATAGTAAAAGGAAAAGATAATACACATGGGGTACCTCCCATTGAGAATTAACTTTACTTCATCTTCAGTGGGATGTTTATAACACTCCACAAAGACAAATGAAAATTTATACCATGAATCTATTTAATTTTTTGAAAATGTTTTTAATACATTCATTGTAAATGATAATAAACTATAAAATCAATATTATCCCAATGGAATCCAAATAGAAAAATGGATATCTGGAAAGAAATGAAAATATCCACGATAAAAAATGGATAAACATACCATCATTAAAGAAAAAATTACTAAATAATTAATGTGTTTTCCAGGGGAATTTTTTGTAATAGAATGAAGATTACATCATTGAATGTGGAAAAAATAAAAAATACATTTATAAGAATCGTTATGTTGTCAAATTATAACTGTCATATATTATAATGTTATATATTGGATGGTTATGTAATCAAATTCAATTTCACCACCAACCACATCATAGATAAATACACTAGTTTCCAACTCAATTCATGTTCTAGATTTCATTGATTGTACAAAACATTATTTTAAGTGAAGGGCTCTTAACCATAATGAATTGCGTTGGTTGGGTGGCCTCAATTAGATATTTTGACTCTGTTGTTTCAAGAATTATGTATTTTTCAAATTTTTCTTTTATACCTCCCTCCTCATATTTATCCATTGACCCATATTTTCCCATGAACTTAGAATCCAATAGGAAATCCCATCTTTCAATTCCATAATGTATGTTATGAGTCTTTACCCCAACAATAATAAAATGATTTTATTTCACTATAAATGTATCAAATATAGTTATTTGTAAAATCTATGAAACTATTGTTTATTTATAAAAATAGGTGAGAAAATTTCATTTCATGTGATTTCCTCTTTCGTGTAGAAATCTGTGTTGTCTTGGACTAATTATGACTCAACCTCGTTAAAGAATGGTCATAGATTAATGTATTCTTTATCATGAAAATGTGTAATTTTATTGATATTTAATGCATCTTCTTTCACAATTCCATGTATGTGTTGCGAAGTCATATAATAAGGACAAGAAAACCAAACTTATGAGGGATCAATATATACCATGGAGTGGATGGATATTCTCTCACATTTATGAAATGTGATTATATTTAGAGAATTAAATTTTTTTGGAGAGGATACATCAATGGTATGATAAAAAGGTGAATCAATATCATTATCAAAATTGGGAAATGGAATTTGTTCAAATGGAACTACTACAAAACATTATTCAAAACAAATCTTTCAAATTCGATCGACATTTCATAGTGAGGTGATAACATAGAAAACATCGACCCTTTTATTTAATTTCTTCTTTAATTTATTTTAATGATTGATAATTTTATTTCCTAAACTATTCATTGGGGAGTGAACCATTTCATTACATACATCTTTATGTTTAAACATTTTATTTTCCCAATGATAGAATATGGAAACATGTGATAAATTATTCAATCATTTTTTTCACATCAATTACCTAAATTCAAATTTTTATAGATTATCTGAATTTTTGAAATTATTAAAATTTGTAAATGTATCTATATAAAAAATTGGTTTATAATTCTCACACCGTATCAAAACATGGACTTTAATAGACATAGTTAAACAAAAAATGATTACCTTGAGTTCTCATGTGTGATTTGAACTTTTATTATACATAATTCAATGTTAGTGGGTAGGGTGGGTATTGGTAGTTTCCATATGTTGTATCCCATTCCATTATAAACATCTAGTGTATTGAAAGCGTTCCTAAAATATAATAATTATAGAATAGAGTATGTTTGAATTTTTTGTGTTTATAATTATTTTTTTTTCACCAATATCACCCTTTTAATTGAAAAACAAATGATAATTTTCTCCCTAGAAATGTCATTAAAAAATTTTCATCCTTATAGAAATGTTTTAAAATATGAAATCTTAAAAACCACTTGATGATAGTTTCATTTGTGAGTGGGGTTGAACCACCGATAGAATATGCATAGAAATGATGGATATCATCTTGATGAATGTTCATGAAGACATATTTTAACTATTTTTAACAAATTAATATTATAAAAAACAAATACAAAATTTAAAATGAATATTTACATTAACTAAAAAATTATATGAGAACTAAATTGAGAATTGTAAGAAGTTTTAAGAGATGGAAGTGTCAGATTTGAGATTTCTATTCTGTTGCATGCAATTCCAATTAGTTATTTTCCATGGGAAGGTATTTATTAATTATGTTATCACCAATTCAATATTTAATCAAAACACTATCCGGTCTAATTATAAAATGATATAAATGTTTCTAATATTCACAATAATAATCCATCATTTCATTCATTGAACTATTGAACAATTTGTGCATCATCTTAGAACTGAATAACTAGATAAAATTCCACATACCATATCTAAAAAAGTAAATATATCTATATGGATTCATTTTTATGCCTGGGATAACTAATTAAGTATCAATAATTATATTTTGAATAAGAATACACAAAACAAGTTATTTTCTCAATTAATCTATTTATTTATTTTGAATTTAGTAACATGTGATTTACAATTTACTCATGCATTACATAATTTTTTTAGAAAATAAATTATCTATTGATCTCTTACATGTAACTTAAAATTTTTTGTCACTAAAATGGGAACCAACAAAAGTTTCACAGAATCCAAATGAAAATTAATCCCAAAAAATAAAATTCTGAAAATAAAATTCTGAAAACATTTATTTAAAAGGAAATCATGTATGGAAACATGTAATGGAATAAACCTACCATCACATTAATCAAAATACTAAAAAAAATAAAACTATCCCACCCTGGAGACATCACACACATATACTAATGAAAATATAGTACCACAATGTTCATTTGATCATAAATTCGAATGAATGATGACAAATATGATCACCTAGTAAAAACCATCGCTTCTCTAATCATTGTAATGTGAACCAAAACCATTGGGCCTCCAAAACAATTATTTGATTAGTGTGTGATATTTTATTCTATCATTTATCTTAAAATGAATTGTGATTCTACCACACATGAAACATTGAAATCACAAAAAATGGTAACAGTCACCCATACTAATTTTGTGTGGTGAAATAGAAGACACATCAGGGGTAGCTTCCAAATGAGGAGGATATTTTCAGTGTACATAATGCACAATATTGAAGCACCTGAAGAGAGGGGTGGTGTGCTGCTAGGCCCAACAATTGATTGATGGTGTGGGTTAGAGAATAAAACATGTCAGTGGTATTCGATGAGAGAGGTGGGATTCTAGGATTTTTAGAAGGTGTGGTCAGCATACCTAGGGTTTTAGTTGTAGAGAGATGGAATTACCACCCTCGTTTTCATTAAAGGGGGAGAGGATGAGGCTATTCAAAAGGATGGTGTTTCGTAGGGTGATGAGGACATTTGGATGGATACATGTTCCCAAAATTATGGTGAGATTCTTGATTGATGGTGTAAAAATGCAACCCATCTATGGTCCTCACCATCATCAGCAAAAAAGAATCCATTAAACAAAATATATATAACATAAATAAAATGAGATTAAAATAATGATTCTAATAATAATAATAAATGATAAATAATTGTGAATGTTATATATAAATAAACACCTATAATTAGATAACATCGTAGTACATAAAATATAATGTGTAGTTAGAAAATAATCAAAAGTATTCAAATAATAATACTACAATTAAATTCTATTAATATTTGATAATAATAAAATCTAATAATTTTAATACTATTATATTTATAATAATATGGAAGTCTAATATAATTTGGAAAACATAATTAATAATATACTAAATCCTAGGAAATAGAAATATTTAGAAATTAGAAATAAAAAAAATGTAATTTTATAATTACAAAATGCAGAGGTTACAAGTTAATTAAAATATATTAATTAAATATTCATACATATAATAATCAAAATACTATAATGAACAACAACAAAATTTCTATATACCAAAAAAATAAAAATTCATAACTAATTTTAAAATATATATGAGAAATAAGAATTAAACAAATTCATATAGATCAGTACAATAAATAACCTACAAAAAATGGGAACATGAATTAATTATAAGTAAGCTATAAATTTCTAAAAATAATAGAGAAATCTATTTACATCAGAACATTTTCAGGTCAACTATAAAAATTAGAAATTAAAATATAGAATCTTATTTTAGAATCAGGGGGATAAAATTTTCTAATGAGTGAAATTTCTTTTATGGTCATTATGAATAGTGACCATGGTTAAAATGTGTCACCACAACAATGGGTTATTCATGTTTGGTAAGGTAATAAATATTTTTTGAAAAAAAATAATTATTTTTGGATAATTTTATGTTCAAAATGATCACATTTTCATAAATATTATATTGTTATGTAGCTAGTTCCCTATGATTAATGTTTTATACATTATTAATGTTTAGGGAAATGATAAATGCATTACTCAACTCAGTTATAAAAGGGTTCCTAAAATCATATCATCCTCATGAATTTTGAGATCTCATGTTAATCCAAGACCTACCTAAATCTATCCCAAATATCCATACCAATATCATAGTGGTCCGGGTGTTCAAAAAATATAATCACAAAATGGTAAGGGTGTACACCAATGGGAAATATAATAGGATAGGGAATACAACATAAAAGACTAATTTTAATTTTATTTAATCTTCTTTCTCCTTCAAATGTTCTTGACCCATGTTGTGTTTACTACATTGGTATGTTACATGTAATGAAATTTTTTTCTAATTATGGTATATCCCTTGTTCATATTATTATTTTTATTATTGAAAATGGAAACATTGATCATACATACATATGGACTACCACATCCAAAATATGTGGTGTATCATTTCTCTTCACCATATCATATCGATGGAAAAAATTATATGATAATTAATCTATAATTTATTTATGAAATTATTATAAATTATAATTTCTGTTTTATCCAACCATCTATTGGAAATTGTTAATGTTACTAGTGCATATGTGTGGAATACCACCTCCATAAATTGATGTGATTAGTTTTTATTTTTTACTATATGAGTATTTTTATAAAGACTGATCGATGACATAAATATGAAATTTATTGTATTTTTATTATTTATGAAAATTAAAATCATATCTAATATTTTTATCATCATCCTATTATACAAATAAAAAATTCATTATTGTGTACGTATAGACTACCATCTATAAGTAATGATGTGTTTTGTTTTATATTTCCTCCATATATTTATTGATTTAAAAATATATGGTTTATATATATATGATAAATAAAAAATCATCATTATTTTACATATAAATGGACCATCACCCCTCTGACTGAAGTAACTGAATCATTCTGTTTTAGATGGTATAATGTGAATTACCCTAAAATATACTACACGAACAAAACCATTATTGTAACAAAAAATATTCACATATCAACTAAAATTATTAGAAATAAATTAATTACAAAAAATTTATTAAAATATTCAATTACTAATATAATTTTTTTTTGATTATGGAGAACATTTTATACCTAATGGGACTTAATGAGTCACACTCTTCTTTAAATAATTATTTTAATGCATTCCATTATATTCTTTCTCCTCCAAATCCATGTTCATAAAAATGTTCCCAAAATTTACTTTTTATATAAATAAAATATTTTTATTTGTAATTTTCACCTAATTTTATTTTCTTATCAGTTTTTCAAAAATGAATGTTTTGAACATTTTTTCTATGAGTCCTTTTTATGATTTTTTCCAAGATAAAGAATAAATATTTTAATAAGTACACATATTGACTACATTTTACCACTATCAAATAAATTATTCCTTCATGTGAATACTTTATAAGTTGTTATTGTTGATTTAGCATTAAACTAAATTATGTTTGGATAATTAATACAACACACCTTTTTTATTTCCTTTAAAATTATAAATAAATTAAATTAACAATAGTTTAAAGTATGCTTCATATTGTTCATAATGTAATATTTATTTTTTAAAATGAATATATATTTTAATTTTTTTATAGGTAATGAAATTAAATTTTATTTACATGAATTTGACATAGGATACATATGAAATTTAAAACCATAAACTATCATTCTACTCATTTTGGAACAAAAACTATTCAAATTAAGGAACATTTATTTTTCACAACGTCTGGAACTGACCATGTCAACTGACTATGTGTACAGACTATAACAAACAACCATGACTTTTGACTATGTAACTTAACATATTAAAAAACAATTAATACTGATCGTGCCAAATTTTCGTGTGTAAATATCACAGAACTAGCATTATAAACTGATTCTGAGAACTAATCATGAATCCAACATTTCCAACGTTCAGAACCGCCTATGTGAACTGGACATGGGTAATATTACATTCTATATTATTACAATATAATGTTCTACAAAACTCAAAATTGGGCAATTCTCCATACATAATAAATATAGAAATATTATCTACCTTTTACTAGAATAAATAAATTTTTTTGTAAAATCTATAATTATATAAAATAGATTGAATTTAATATATATTTTATTCTTAATTATGTTGTTTTCTAGAGTAACTTTTACATATTATATTGATAATAATATGAAAATTAGAGGTAAGATTTAAGATATTTATAAAAACATATAAATATTTTAGAATTATAAAAATATAATTAATATTTTACTAAAGTTTTGTCTCCTATTCTGAATTCCTTTTTTATGTCTGAAATTTTATAAGTCACACTATAAAAAAATGAATAATTTCTCTAAAAATATCTATATTTTGAATTTCCGTCATTGATACCATATATGAATATCTAATGTGAATCCCTTATCTGTATTTTACCAATATGGTTATTGAAATGTCCTTATTTTTAAAAAAAATTAAAAATATGATATTCTATATGTATTGTTTTACCTTTTTATTTTATTCATGTTTTAACTATATATTATTAATTTTATATCTGTAAAAATATAACTTGTTTATTATCAAAATTCCATTCTATAAGGTTGTATCTTTTTTATAGAGTATTACCTATGATTTATTTGTAATTTTATTTTATGTATATACATGTTGAATATTTAGAAATTGTGATTTTAAAATTCAAATTATTTTAAAAATTTGTTGAATCTTATGAATATTGTAAGGGAGTTCTCAGAAAATTAATATTTATTATTAAATAATGTTTTGGTATAAGAAGAACACATAGATAACATGGATATTATTTATCTCAATTTTTAAAAAACACATGAATCATTTATTTGTAAAATATGGTTGAGAAAATAAAAAATTTGAATTTGGAAAAAGAAGGTATTTTCACACATTAATTATTGTTGAATTTTAAAGAAATCATTATAATTTTGTTTTAAATATATTAATTGTTTATTTTTATAAATAATTAATTATGTATAACATGATTTTTACTTTCATAGTATAGTCAACTAATGCTTCCATGTGATGTTTTTATCCTTTGAATTTATGAAGGGTTTTTGTTAAATTTAATGTTAAGAAAATAGAAGTGTCTATGTTGATTGATAAAAATTCTAAATAATTATGCGAAGAGATATTGTAAATGATTCATATATTACTAATTCATTCTGTGTGGTTCAAAACAACGTCCTGAAGAATTATTTTTCATCTTTCTATTAATGTAAACAACTACATTTCTAAACAAAAATGTTTGAAAAACTATAAATTTTGGAACACTTCTAGATTAATTCACTGGCATATTCATGAACTATCATTTTATATGTTAAACTTTTTTAGTTATCCTTTAAGATGTAATAATCAGGGTTGTATTGTATTAATTATATTATAATTAACTTGTTTATATTACCCAAAAAAGTTATATCTATATTCGTTTTATCACTTTAAAATATTGGGATAAGTATATCAACATAGAATACTAGGTTTCCCTTAAGCCATATAATATTATAATAAAGGATTCATAATTTTAGTCTCTATGTATAATATATCCTCTTTTAAAATATAATTCCACTTAAACTATGTCATAGACGTGTTTAGGATAGATGCTATAAGTTCCCAGGATGGTTCTACACATGTAAAATAATAAATTTTCTTTTCTACTATAAAAATATGTGTTCCCTCTAAACCTAAAATTCAATAGGATAGTACTGATTAAGAAAATTATTATTGTTTTTTTCCCCTGTAAAAACATGGTTCTCTTCGAAAATCATAAATTAAAAGGGTATTAGTTTGACAAACAATGTGTGTGGAAGGGGAATGTACAAATATTTCACTCTACTTGAAAACTAATATTCCAAATATCATTCTATCTCACATTATTTATTAGAGGGTTTAATTGTGGAAAAATATTTTTTATTTTAGAACCACATTAAAATTATTGTGTTGATGTTTTATATTCATGAATTTTATTTTCTCCATATATTATAATTTTAATGTGGATAAATTTGGAAAAATTTCAAACAAACAATTTCTAATCACAATTTTTATACTCTGTTTTGATTTCAAAAAAATCATATTAACTGCTAATATTTTCAACATATATCACCTCTCTTTGATATAAATTTTTGTATGAGAGCATATACTATTTCGATATATCTTTATTTGGCCAATCTATTTTTACTCTAACAATTTGTATTACATTCATACAATTTTATGTGTTGAGAACTAAATTTTTTATCACGATATATAACAGTTGGTATCAAAACCTTGATCGAGTAAAAAAAAGTTTAGTTATAAAATCATCTTTATACACAAAAATTATACTAATATATGATCCCCTAGGGATAAATTATGCTTTCACATTCTATAAAACTGCAAAAATTGATAATATTTTTTGACCAGGTAGAATAAATTTCAATTTATTTTAATTATATTAATTGTGCTAAAATTTTTTACTCGTTCATAACAAAAATAAGGGAAAGAACATTTTCATCATTTCTAACATAAATAATGAAATAGGTGTCAATACAGTATTACCACAACATTTAAATGGCAGAATGTATACCGAGTTGAAGAACCAAATGAAATCTTAAAAAATATTTCTTGATATTTCTTTTATATTTTAATTATATCTTATGATTTTTGTGAATCATAACCAAATGATTTTAAATTATAGTATTTTATTAAATAGGATCTTAATAATAATGTAATGAGTTTTTATTATTGTAATTTAATATATGGGTTTTTTGAAAAAAACTAATAGTTTTATAACTACCTAAAATGTTTGAAAACAACATGAGACTACTTGAATTAGGGAATGAAATTCCTATAAATATGTTTTCTCCAATTTTAGAACATCCAGAAATAAGAAAATGATGTGTCTAACCATGAAAATTGGAAATCAAAAGTGTCTAGAAGAATGTTTCATTAATGGTAAATTAAATTTTAATAAATGTTTTTTAAGTATTATTTTTTTCTGGTTTCAAGAATATACGACATATCAAACCAAGTTTTAAAAAGCTCAAAAATATATTTAAGGGATTGAATAAATGAAATATGTGGCTTCCTGTAGAGGTTCTGAAAGGACATTCAATAACAATCAATGTACAAAAAAACTAGTAAGGTATACTTTCCTTTAAAACAATTCTATGGTTAAATAATAACTTCTACATTCGCTTTCTTTTTATATTGGTTCATATAATGAAAATATGAAAAAATATTTGTGAAAAAAGTAAGTAATGATAGTTATATTAATTAAAATGATCCTGATTCTATAAATTCTATAATTTTCAATCAATGTATTAAACTATGTGTATTGATAGTTTCAACTTACTATGAGTTTTAACCATACAAATAATCTTGTAAAATGATGGTGAGTACTAACTATGTCAACTAACTGTGAGAAATTGACAAGTCAAATGACCATGAATGAAATTTCACATTAAAATTTGAAAATATAATATTCTAAGTACTCAAATTGTTTTTGTTATTTTTGATTCAGAATGATAATAATACTTCTATACTTAATTAGGATAACTAAAAATCTAAATACATGTCAATTATTATAGTAATTAGATTTTATTCACTTCTTGTTTTTAATTTTAATTCTATAGTTTTCCATAACACATTTTTGACAGTATATTGATGTTAACATGATCTACAAAAGTCATAATTTGATGGTTCTTAATTACAATGAAACATAATAAAATTATCTATATATAATTAATCTTTATATTAAGTGGATTCTTATATTTCAATGATCTATCATTTGGATGAAATTTAATATGTCATGATATATTTAATCATTCAGAATCACTTACAAAGATATCATAAATTAATTTCCTACAGAGATTCCATATGTGATTCTCCATGGTTAATCTACAATGTTTAATTTTCCTAAATTGTTATTGGAATATCAACAAGATTTTATAAAACCTATAAATTTACCTTTATTTATGTATAGATTCACATTTCAATTTTTATATTTTTTATAGAATATATTAATGTTTTATTTCTTATGAAATATCTTGTTAATTATCTAAAGGCCATCTAAACTTTTTTTCTGTTTTTTGATGAAAATTTAATTGAGATAAAAAATGATACAAAGGTTCTATGGTTATTCAAACTGAATTTTTATAACTTGAGGTATTTAAATTCAAAACAGTGAATATATAGAGTTCTTATAAATGATTATTATTAATATTTTCATGAATATTTTGAATTATTATTAACCATATTATTTAAATAATTTGAAGACATATTTCTCATAGATATTAAATATATATACTTTCTTATAAACACACAGGAATAATTAATCATGAATGCATGCATAATAAATGTTAAACTTTAAATTTGGTATAAGATATTATTTTTAATTAGAATATTATGAATATTTCTTGGAATTTATTATCAACTTTTTTGAATATATTTATTACTTAAATAATTGAGTATTTTTATAATTTTTTTCGAGATTATGATATTCATTTTCACATCATAGTTAATATGTTCTTCCTCATGATGTTTTTATCATTTGATTTTATGAAGGAGACTTTTCTCCTTAAAGTTTATGAAAATAGTCATTTATATTTCCTTGGATAAAAAGCCACAATCTTTCATTGAACAGTTAAGATATCCGAATATAATTTTAATCATTCATGTTTCTTAGATTAAAATAGAGTCCTAAAGAATATTTTTTCATATTCTAACTAAAGTGAACTATTGGATAGTCAATCATAAATGTTTAGGAAATTATAAGGGTCTTAGAAAAACCTGATTCATTCACCAACATCTTATTCCAAAATCATTCATTGGGTTAATATTTATTATTTTTTAATTGTGTTGTCACTTTTAGGGTTCTATTGTCACACTTATTGAGTCATGCATTTGTTTATCGAACCATAAAAGGTACCTATTAGACTGATGTATTCACATAGAAAGTTCAGTTTAGTTTCTCCAATTAGAATAATGGGTTTCTATTTACTTGTAAAATATTGTAGGCAATGAATGGTCATATAATAATTTTCACTTAGTCTATTCCCTCGGAAGACTCAGTTCCTATTTACTCTTAAAAAATTATCAGTAATGACTTTTCCTCTAAATTACATTGTTTTGTAATGACCCAATGTTTTATCATTGAAGTTCCCTTCTTATAATTATTTATTATATTATATTAATTTAATATTACCTATAGAAAACATTACAAGCCTTATAAATGAATATTGAGTGAAACAAAAGTTATATATAAAAGTTATGAAACATATACCAAAGAAATAGAAATTTGACCTTTGGAATAGTAATGTGAACCTTATTAATAGTAAACCAGCAAATTGAATAGTAACCTCACTAAGGAAATTATAAATAAAATATTCAAAACTTATTATTATAACATTATTTATTCCCTTACGGTTTTATTTAAATAATTATTTCCTTTTATAATTTCCATAAAGTGCACAAAAATGATTCAATACAAAATTAATCAAATATTCTTCTTAAATGTTGTCACTTATATTTTAATAAACATACCATGATACATCACTATTTTCTCTTATGAATGTCAATGTATGATTTAATTCTTTTCGTTCATGGACACTTGTATGGTACACCCTCTTATTATTCTTTATGACATGATTACGATAACCATTTCTTTCCATGGGTACCATTATGTTTATGTAGGATTTAATATGTGTGATTATATATGTGGAAAGAATATTCTAGAACCTATTATTATGGCCTCTCCCAAAAATCAATCCAATGAATTTGGTAAAGTTGAGTCTTATGATGCATTGTGTTCTTCAGTCTTCACAATTAAACTAGAATCATGCTACCATGTGTCATGGTCTTGGTGGTTATCCTTGATTTCTTATCCTCTATGTGAAAAGTGTATTGAATCATGCTAAATTAATGTTTTATGTTGTTTACACATCATTTTGAATCTATGTAAATATTATTCCATGTTTATATTTTATGATTCCATATGTTCTTTGCCTTTTTAAATAATTATGTCATCCTTTCTAACCCATGTGCTAAAGATTTTATATTATGATTATTCCCTATATAGCAACCCTATCCCTTTACAAATAACATTACATGATTTTAAGAATAATTATACATCATAGTAGAAGCCATGGATCATGAACTCTAGTTTCTTTGATGACTAGGTACATAAAACGTAAAACAAGGGACTAAATTACACTTTTTTAACCACCATAAATAGCTCTTGACTTCCTTTTAGCCCTTACATCAACATAGGGTTCCCTAAGGATCACATGAACAAATGGATGAACTATAATCCCTATTAGGTAAATAAATATTAATAAATTATTATAACATGGTTTAGAATGCATGCCATAACAAAAATAAGTGGCTTAAAACACATGGAATCGTAACTTATAAACATGGGATCATATAAACATGAATAAATTTTAATGTAGCAAAAACATAAATTAGAACATTAGTACAAGACAAATATTGTTTCACATATTGGATCACCATTCAAGGTTAACCACCTTGACTGCTCCACAAGGTAGCACAAGTCAAGGCTAGCCTCCAAGACCACTGCACATAATGTCTCATGAGACTAAAATTTATCCAATTCATTGTAGCACTATATGTGAACACCCATCTTAAATTTTTCATGAATATGCTTCCCACATATAAAATTAGACATAAATTTTCATAATCATAAGGGCACCCATGGAACGAAATTGGTATCAAAATCATGTCATAAATCATATTGAATGACCATATCAAAATAGTGTTGAAAGAGTAATAAATTGTCTCTTATCGACCGTTCACGGTTCTGGAGCTCTGCTAATTTGTATAAAAACACTCGGGTCGAATCCTCAGGGATGATACTTTTTAATAGTCGATTGTTTTCAATTGATTGTATTTTGATTGGGGGGTTTGTTTGAAGAGATTATGAAATAATTTATGGATGATTATTGATTTAAAAATTTGATTAATGTTGGGGTAAGTTCATTATTGGGGATTTAGGATTATGATATCATTGATCTTGGATTTATATTGAATTAAATTAATATCCACTTCACTAGAAGACTTTTATAGGAATTCACAGGTGTTAAAGCTTTAATACAATCCGTAACTCAACTTTGGGTTATAATAATTACAATTAATTACTTAGGGTAGTGTATTTTTTGTTCCAATAATCCATGTAATCCACATATTAAACAACACATTTCATTAATCCAGGACATATAATGTTTAACATACATAATAATAACTCAATGAATACTCATCGATAAAAATCCCTCAATCACATAATATCCCCAAATTATAACTCACCCCAATGAATGATTTACTGATCCACTTAAATTATTATTAATCTAATTAAATATGTTTATGTTGATTAATTATAAATAAAGTGAAAATAATGGGATAAGAAAATAATAGTTTGTTGAACACACACAATCATTGAAGAGAGTTAAAAAATGTATTAAGATTGGATGAGGATGAACAAGAAGGAAATGAGATTTAACCTGATTTAAACTATTCATGAACATTAAAATTAAAATATAGAAGGTGGATAAGAATAATGAATACTGAAATAGAAACTTCCATTACAAAAATAATTACAAAGATAAATACTTGTGGAATTACAAATGAAGAGAACTGCGAATGTAAATTAGTAAAAAGAGAGGAGGAAAGGTCTATCAAGTGAAAACATTAGTATGGAAGGGCCTCCCAAGACATTGAAAAAACATTGGTCGTGTCAATTTGTGCTCCTATATTATGAAATTCCAGCCTCATGAAAGGTGAAGTGGGGGTTGTATTTATAGCCCAAGGAGGAGGACTATTTTCATTCCAAAACTACCCTCCACATGGCTTGACGATTTGGACATCCAGAAAGATGAATCTCAATATATCTTCTTCATAAAAGTTGTAGATAATAATGTTTTCCGACCACTATCATCTTTTAGTGGAATTGGGACATATGGAGCCAAATGTATTTTGGTTTTGATAAACACTGTTAAACATTCCATTTCTATCAATGTTAATTTTAAGGAAAAAACGTGAATGGATTTTTGAAAAGTAATATTCCTTCCAATACAAATTAATTATTCTACAGAGTCATCCATCAATATATACTACATCAAAAGGAGAAATATAAGCTTTATTTAATGATTAGATCATGAAAAAGGTCATTAATAATCTATGAATTTTAATTCCTGTCCAAAATGGTGGGCTAGAATTCAATGCATCAGTTGGGCCCATTTTTATTGTAGTTGGGCCCTAAAAGATTAATCCATGACTACTTAAATTGTCCCCAAAACATTTTAGGAGAATAATAGGATTTTTAATTTTTTATTGATCCCAGTAATATAATCTTCTTAGATGGTCCAGTTTCATCAATAATTCTTTGGGTCTTCTTGTGTGGTTAATATCACCCTTAAAATGAAATAATTGGCCCATGATCCCCACTAATGAAATGTTGTATATTGAATTAGGAATCCAAAAAATAGTAACCATTGAATTTGGTTTATTATGATGATTGTTATTATTAAATAATTAATCAAACATGAATCTGGATGAATTCAAATTTTTCTCAAAAAGTATATTTAATATTTAATCCTTTATATTTCACAAAAATTATGCATATTTCATATAAAATTAGTAAAGAGAGTATATAATAAGTTCTGAATAAGTGAATAATGTAAAAATTTCCACACTTAGGCTAGTTTATGTCTTCATGTGAAACAAATATAAAAAACATTACAAAATCAATTTTCACTCACTAACAAATATTAAAATTGTGTTTTCCCCAATCAGGAGAGGTTAAGACTATTTCAGTCATCCATACTGAATTCCCCCAAATTTTTTTATAGAAATAATATTCCAAAAACAACTCATATTTTCATTCTCAAATTTATAATTGGAAAATAGTGGCACACAAAACTTACTCCTCTCAAGTTGAAAAAAATAATTTATGGAGTTTCACTCATTCACCTACCTAAATAGAAAATCATAGAGTTTGTAAGAGCTCTCAGCTTCCATTAACTATCATAAAGTGAACAAGAATCTAAAGTTCATTTGAAGTGGTTTTTCTAAGGCTATGGGATGGTAGGAATATAATGTCAAAGAGAGAGATAAAGATGGGTAAACCACTAACATGGAAAAAGTTATGCATATTTTTTTTTAAATGAGGCATGAAAGGAAATGGAAACACATATATAAAATGGAACAATAATGTGAAATATGGCACAAAATTGGAAGGAAATATGAACATGATGAAAAGATAAAATATTTACAAACCATAAAACCTCCTCCAATGACATAAGAATATAATAAAGTGTTTTTTATTTCTTTTTAAAAAGTAGAACATGAAATAGACCTCACACTCATCTCCCAAACCTTGTTTTATCTTCTCGTGACACTGATTTTAATAGTTATAACAAGATCAAAGGTTGGGAAAGAATGATATTTGATCCACCCAAGACCCAATCCATTCTTTAATTTTTATTTATTTATTTTTTTTTCAATTTGTTTAACACTTTTAATAACAATTTAAAAATTACTTAAATGAAATTACATTCCCCAAAACACACTGAATGGTAACCTGTACCCCACAGTAATACTGATGCTTTCCCTCAAACATATGATAACATGGTTATAGTCAACAAAAGGGTACCCATATTGAAATCCATTTCACCCCAAACGTAAATTTAAAAAAAATATGCAATGAAAATCCATGTTGATATTTGGTGGGATATTTTATTAGGCTTGTAATGTGGCTATAAATGAAAAAGTTTTCATATGATCGAAGGGTCTCTAAATAAGAGGATTAATGTATGGTTAATGGGAGTCTATTTGACTATTATAATTCTCATTGGGTTCATAGAATTCCTCTATCTTATTAATTCATAGTAAAGTGGTAAATTCAGCTCAAAGGTCCAAAAACTCAAGAATCTAAAATGGGGGTAAAAACACGCATTTTGAAAACATGGAAATAGGTGGACTTGTCAGGAAAGATAATTTTGTTTATCATGTTTGGGGAAAACCATTTTCAAAATCAAAAATTGAGCATTCTAAATTTGTTGGTTTTTACACAATATTCTTCATTGAAATTTAGGATGAAACGAACTATTTTTTTGAGATGAAACCATGTCTCTTGAAACCCCAAAATGATTACTCAAAATTTCAAAATTTAAAGGTGAGTAATTATGACTATGGATTTTTCATATATTTTTAAGTGATTTTTATTATTGTTTTTCAGTTTGTATGTATTTTTTGTTTTTATAAAGACACCCACACCAAATATTCAATAAAATCCATGATGAGGAAAGTGGTAAAAAGAAATTAAAAAGTGGGGAAGAGGAAGAAATAGGGAGAGAGGGGAAGAGATAGATGGTGAGTTAAAGGGAAATAGGTGCCCCTAGTTTGGATTTGTTGGTTAGTCATCTCCATCTAGTGGAGGGTTAGTGGAATTGATGTTTTTCATGTGGCATTTTACCTCTCATGAAGCACTGCATTTATTTTTCTACAGGTAGACAGTTGTTTTGGGATTCCCATAGTATGATGGTGGCCACCATATTTCTTCAACTACAGTGTTAATACAGAAAAAATTCCCCTCTAGGTTTCCTGATTGTTCATTATATAATTTCTCTCTTTCCTTGATGTAGTTCATTAAATTCAATGAGGGTGGAAGGAGAATATTAATATCCTCCCTTTGGTCTTCAATATGAGGTATTATGTAGCCCACTATGTTTTGATTTTCTATTATTGGAAGTTCAGGAAGATGATTCAATTCTGATGGTATGTTTAATTAAGAATTGTATATCATAAATCTAGAGTATGATATCCTAATAGTTTTAACACAGTTATTTCATCACTTACCAACGTACAATAATGAGGATTATTGGAGTCATATGACTGGATACATTTTCAATATGCTTTATATTAATGTTTTTTTCCAAATAATGGTCAATTTCAAAATCACCAACAATCAATTTATTAATGAGGGAACAAATATCACAAACATCACTACCATTGGGACAATATAAACAGATAGTTTCTAGGTTCGCCTCATGTATAACAACATTTTTAGAATCATGTATATGAGATGATGCATATCGTATAATCATATTTGAATCAAAAAATGAACATGGTTTTTGATTTTCCGTATTACCGTCTAAGTTGGAGTAGTGGTGGCTAAAGGTGAGATGGGATTCCAAAGAGTTTGCAACATCTTTCATATCAATGGAGTTTGCATTTGTAATTTCAACATAAACTTCTCCCATTATGACATGGTTAATGAGGATGAAATATTCACAAACTCTTCTATAAATGGAATACGAAGAACATTATTGATTGGGATTAAAAACACTCTTAGAGTGACTTTCATATACATGGATAGAGAATACTGATTTATTCTCTTACAGGTATCAAATGAATTGAAAATTATTAAAAATGACTAGATGGTCATCAAATTCCATGGATAAGATGCCAACATGGAAATAAATTTTGGTTTTAGATTTCATGTGGAATGGTATTCCAAAAATTAGAGGATATTGGAAAGAATTTGTTTCACCTTCAATGTCAAGGACATATATGTCGGATGGGAAGATAAGATCATTGAATCAAATAAGGACATCATCTATTATTCCCTCAAGACTATTTGTACTTCGATTGGCTAACTGGATGACAACACTTGTTAGATGTAAGGGATGAAGACCATGGGTTGAGAATATGGATTTGGGAATGAAATTTATCGAGGATCCTAGGTCTATGAGTGCATCATCAATGTTGTAACTTCCAATTAGGCATTTAACTACAAAGGTCCCAAGATATTTGAACAATATAGGAATAAACTGTTGGGTGGGAACATTTTCGAAGGTCCTAAGCTGCCTCTTATGGGAGTAAAATTCCTTAATAATGATGGCATACTTATGGATTTGTTTTATGGAATCTAATAGGGGTATGCTGACTTCAACACTTCAAAACATGTCGAGAATTTTAGGATCTAGTTCAATAGACTTACTTGGTTTATAAATATCATGAAGAAAAGGAAAATGATTCTTAATTGGAATGGAATGAGGTGAGGTAATGGATTCATATTCCTTTCGAAATTTATTTTTCTTTTCATTATATAGGTCCATATTTAATGGGGGGGTTGGAGGACTCATCATTAGGCATAGTAATTGTATTTCTTGATCTAAGTGTAATTACACTTACATTACCCTTGGGATTGGGTAATGTTTGAGTTAGGAGTTGGGAAGAATTTGATTATTGATGTTGGCTCAAGGGGGATGCTCGTTGAACAATTTGTTTTTCAATGTTTTCAAAGTTGTAATGGGTGAAAAATGAAAGATATTATACAATTCATTCCCATGGTTTCTTGGAAGAAGAAGCTTTTCCGGGATTGGTATTACCTTGATTTGGTTTCTTGGGAAATAAAATATATTTTTTCTAAATTTTAGAAGGCTTAGTAGGATAATGAAAACCAGGAAGAGGATTGTTTCTTTGAGGTTGAGGAACAAAATGATAAGGTTTATGGAATCTACCACCACCTTGACCAAATTGGAATTGGTTTGGGTTTTTATGAGGATATTGAGGGGGGTGAGAAAAGTGATTAACAAACCTCAATAATTGGTTATAGTAAGAAGATAATGGATAGAGCGAGGTTTGTTGATGTTTCTAAAAAACTGACCTGATAGTTGAGGGTTGGTGTTCGACTGCGCATAGGCTGAATTGAGCTAGATTGTTCAAGATGAATCAGATGATACTTCTTGATTATATTGGCAAGTGTCTGTTGTATGAGCTGGTGATTTTTAGATTCCACAGTTTTTGACAGTTCTAGGAGGCATTGATTAATTGGAAAATTTGGTTGGGGCTTTGGAAGCCACATCAAGATGCTGCACAAGACCTGTATGTTCACTCACCCTCTCTGTCACCTTGTTTGGCACTATCGACTGACTATCTTGGGATTGTTTGACTTGAGAATGTTTTTGAGTATTGAATTGTTGGGTATTTTCATCCATGTTTCTTATAAGATCTCTTAAAGCTACATGAGTTTTATAAAAAAAGCTCCGCCACATGTGACATCAATGAGAGTTCTATCGTCAACCAATATCCCCTCATAGAAGTATTGGATCAAGAGTTGGTTAGGGATTTGGTGATTGGTGCATGTTTCAACAATCCATTGGAACCTCTCCTAATACGAATTGAGTGATTAATTTGGGAATTTAATGATACCACTTATTTTCTTTTAGGATAGAAGCAGTATGAGAAGTCGGAAAGACTTTATCTAAGAAGATTCTTGTCATGTCATTCCATGTGGGTATGGAACTAGGAGGGATGTATTAAAACCACGAATTGGAAGTGTTAGATAAGGATAATGGTAATTATTAGAGTTTTAATTGTTCCTCATGAACCCCTTGAGGATTCATGGTAGAGCACACAACTTGGAACTCTTTAAGTTGAAGATGTGGATCCCACAGGCTAGCCCATGGAAATGAGGAAGAAGATGAATCAAATCAAATTTGAGTTTGATGTCAGCCTCTATGTATATATATTGAATAATAGGGTGTTGGTAATTCATATAAGGGGAAAAAAGATCATTAATAGTTTTTTCCCCATGATTAGCCATATCTAATTCAATTGGTTGGACAGGGACTTGTTCATGAATTATTTGATTATGCCTAATGTTCCTCCTAAGTTGTTGAAGTGTTAGCTCAATTTCATGGTCAGAAAATCAGAGGGATTGTTTGGGAGGCAAAGAGACATTAAGATATGTTTAGAAATAATGAGGAAGGTGGGGTTTTCTTTGTTTTTTTTTCTTTTTATGATTTTTATTAGTATGTGTTTTTTTCAATTTATTTAGATTTATTTTCTTAATATTTTCTTACAACAACCAAAAACAAATGACTACTTAATGAACCTTACCCAAAAACATATCCATATAAAATCATAGCTGATTTTCACTTATAGACCATTCTGGGTTCTAGTTATTAGCTAATGTGTATAGCAGCACTCAGGTCGAATCCTCACCGATAATACTTTTTAATATTCATATTTTTTTTCAGTTGATTGTCTTCTGATTGGGGGGGGGTGTTTGCAGAGAATATGAAATAATTTACGTATGACAATCTATTTATCAATTTGATAAATATTGGAGTGAGTTCATTATTGGGGAGTTAATCTTATGATATCTTTGAGATTTCCTTTATATTACATTTAATTAATACCCACTTCCAAAGATGACTTTGATCGTAATTACAAAGTGTAAAAGAGTTAATACAAGATGTAAAATAACATATGGTTATAATCAATACCATAAATTGTTTATGGTAGTGTATTTTTGGTTCCAATAATCCATGGAATCCAAATATTAAACATATAATGTCATTAATCCATGACATATAATGTTCAACATTCACAATATTAACTCAAAGAAGACTCATTGAGAAAAATATCTCAATCACTTAATATCCCTAAATAATAATTCATCCCAATGGTATATTTTCTAATACATTTAAATGATAATAGATCTAGTTAAATATGTTTAAAGTGTCCAATTATGAAGAAATTTGAAATAATTAGATAAGATAAGAGTTCTGCATTGAACACACACATGATCATTGAAGACAGTTAAAAATAGACTTTCGATTGAATGAAGATGAAAATGAAGGTAAAGGGTTTTAACATTATTTAAAGTATATTAAGTAAATTAACATTATACTACATATGGTGAATGATAATAATATATATTGAAGCTGAAACATTCATTAAAACATAATTACAAATAAAAACACTAGTGAAATTACAAACGAAGAAAAATGAAAAATTAAATTAAAACCAAGAGAAGAAGAACTGTCTCTCATGTAACGCCCCAACCCAAGAATCTCATATGTGGTGTATTATTTTAATATATTGGCATGATTTCACGGAATCATGTCCAAAGGACCTATTTCTTTAGAAGTATTGGAAAATAGATTACAAACATTAAATTTACATTACAATATCAAACATAAAACACAACATAGATAGTTCTTTGAGAATGCAATTATTCCCATTATTTTATACCTACATATCAATAATTATAAACTTCTTATAGTCCTTGGAAAATAAAACATAAAAAGGGGTGATCTCAGATGCTCTGTAAGGGTAAATAATTTAGTGGAAGCTATAAACTTTTAAGTCAAGATGTGTAATAAAAATAACAGTCTTTTTAAATATAATCTTGAACATAATATGGAAAAATTAAATCAAACATAACCAAATATGCATGCACATGGATATTCAACTATTCTAATAATCCAATGTAATAACTAATTTCATAATGTGGGTATGCCTAACCCCAAACATTATTACCACATAGTCAAGGTCTTATGCCAAGAGTACAGATAAAAGTTTTTTCTAGGCCTTGAAACAAGATAGTAGTTTGTCTCATGAGCCTTACTGATTCCTCTAGGATCTATAGCAGGATTCAACTATCACTTTCAATGTCCATTGCATTCCTCATATGAAAAAGTTGAAACATAACGTAAATATTCATATTTAAACTAGCATTCAAAATGATAATACATTAACTATAAACCATGAATTGTATAAAATAGAACATTCAGAGTCAAACATATCCTAACTCATTCAATATATTATATATGATTTTATAATAATAAATCAAACTCAATCAAGTATAATATCTATTAAATGATGTTGTCATAGTTTAAAGTGACCAGTAAATCTTTTTGAGAGAAATATCCTTTTTTTTAAATCATGTAAAAGTCAAACATTTATAAAGGAAGTAATTTAAAAGATATTTTTGAATCAAAGCTTACCATACCACATTGAACTTTTGAAAATAATTATCATTTCAAAATAGTTATGTCTATATATATAAATCCTAAAAAATCATTTTGAAAACATGGACATTAATTAAAAATATTTAGAAAGATAAATATTTAAAATATCAAAATGATCATCTAGTTAAATAGACCCTCCCATAAAACCTTATAATATATTTTTTGAAAACATTTTTATGAAATATGGGTATGAATGTTAAATATTTCCATGTAAATACTTACACATAAACAATCTTGAATATTAATGAGATTGAGGAAAAAAACCACTACCTTGCATTTTCTTTTGGTCGAGGGTACATTTAACCTCTTGTATAATGACCATATTATGTTATGAAAATATAAATGAACCATATTTATATTTAATATATCATACATGATTCATTTTTCACTTTACACTACCCATTTAATAATTATTTTCATGTTAAATTAACATTTCGGGTAATAATCACTTTCGTTATCGTACATGTTTTAGCTTGTAATTCTTGATCTTATCGTTTAAATAATTATTTACATTATTCCAGAATATAACAAATTATTTATATATAATATATATTTAGAATATAAATATGTATAATAGTTAGGTATATTAAATGGAAAACAACGTTTATGGAGACAGTAGGTCGTATGTACGCATAAACACAATTTATCTTTTCATATCGTATTGAATAAAAGTAAGTGAATAAAATATAGGTATGTATATATATATATTTAGTATCATTATTATATCATATATTAAATACTTATTAGTAATATATATTTTGATAATCATCGTTGAATGGTGAATGTGTAAATGAATCTCATCACGTCGTGGAGATGGTAATCTGTATGTATGCATGAGAGACAATATCATTATATTGATGGTGAAATCATATGTAATTGGATGGTATATAATATATATAATAATAAACACATTATATTTATTATTTACATCAGTTATAATCATTATTATACCCATCTAAATAATGAAGTGTTTGAATAACAGACTATACCACAACATGGAGATGGTAAGTTTTATGTACGCACATATGGAGACATAGCCATTTATAGAATGGATAAAATAACGAATATGGTTTTAACATATTTATAATAAATCAAAATATGTAGGATTTACTAGATTTATCATTTTTTATGGATTTAACAATGAAAGAGGAAGTGGAATAAGAAAATAACATGAAAGAGGGTACTGAAATGTTTACCTCTTCTTCAGGTGTTTCCTTTTGAGTTGATCAAAAAGTCTCATTATGTTGGCTTTCTGATAAAAGTATTGATTTTAATATGACTTTAAAGATGTTGGGAGTATATTTCGGTATGTTTTGGTCGAGTGAAATGGATTTGAAGATGTGATTTTGAGAGAAGGGGAAGTGCCCTTTTATTAAAGGGTTGCGGTCACTTTAGGAAAAGATTAAAACATTAATTTATTATACAATCATATTCGGTTAATAATGGATTAAAATGAATTTTTTTCGAGCCTTTTATGGTTATGGGTCAAAATATTGTCAACCAATATGTTTTATACAAGTTTGGGATACCATTTTAACCTAATATTTTAGATTTAACGCTTAGTTAAATAGTTAAACTTTTGTCGTGCCTTCTAGTATTCATACACTATATGGTTAATAAACGTACTATAAACAACCAATAGATACTATAGTGGTTCATTAATGAAATATATAGTATTATTTAAGCCATTTTTCCAAAATTTATATATTTCAAAAGTATATATCAATGAATAATATAGTATTTGTTTTAGAAAAATATTTATATATATTTTGACAGTATTTGGTATTTTGTTTTTCTGGAACTCATAACAACTTCATCACTTCAAAATAAATTATCTAATCAACCCTAACATGTCATATTAACCTATAAAATTCATGTATTGAATCAAATATTTAAAATTATATTTATTTTAATATTTATAATATATTTTATTTGATTCTTATATTAATAAGGTAATTACTGCATCATCATTGTGTTATAAATAAATTTAATTATTTAATGTCAAAAAATTATAAATAAAATACAATGATGTAAGAAATATTTTTATATTTCTAATTAATATTTATAGTTGAATTTATCTTAAGTATAATAGTATATTAAAAATGTTTTAGTTAATAAACTTTGAATTTAACACTTTTAACTCTTCTTTAAATAAAATAATACTAAATGATCTAATCTAATCCAAGTGGACCGAAAGGATAATATTTTATTCCTAAGGATGGTTTTTGTCGAATTACACTTATCAAATAGAATTAGAACTTTTTTTTAGGGAAATTATAATATCATTTTTACCTTTAATTACCCTATTTACTTTTAACTATGGTAAATAAAAGTCAAAAGTTAAAATTCACCAAAAAAATTAATCTTATTGAATCACATTTTACTTTATAATATCAGTCGTGTATCTCAGATTTTTGAAATTAAACTCCCAAAATCAGTAAGGTTATGTTTTATGCATATTTGAAAATTCTCCTAAAAGGTGGGTAAAAGACGGTAAAAAGATCAATACAATTTTATACATGTGATTTTATTTTAAAATGACTTCAATGAATTACATATATCTTATATAGGTATTATGTATCTATTTTGGCTGAAAAAAATTTAAATAAAATACATAATTATTTAAAAAAAAGGTTGGTTTTAAACAATAACACAGTGTTTATCACTATTCACCAAAAATTTATTGTTTTTAGAAAAATACAAAAAAATCACCTTAAGATCATTTTTATATTCTGAAATAAAAAATTTACCAAATTATTATCATATAAGTTACATTTATTAATTTAAAAATAATTCCCATTTTTATAACCAAAATTCGTGTTTTTAAAAAGTTAAAAACTATCAAAAGATTAACATTTGTTTCAGTCATATTTAAATTTGAAGTTACTTATAATGAACTAAATTGTTTTAAATGATAAAAATTAATCTATTTATACTTTCCAAACATTAAAATGTTTAATTTAACACTATAAATTATTTATTTTAAAATACATTTTTTCAATTAAAATATAATATTTTTCACTATTAACAAAAATATAGAAGTTATAAGAAAAACACCAAAAATTTATCGATACTAAATTTTTATGTACCAATAATAAAGAAGAAGTGTATTTTTCCTAATTTAATATATAAATTTGTAAAATATTGGATTGAAAAATGGTTCACCATTAAAAGGCGGTAAAATTACATATTTTGAAAAATATTCCCTTAGTCTGAAAAAAATTAATTTGTACATATATTATGACTAAGAAACACATAATAGGGATGTAAAAATTTATATGGAATATATAAAATTAAAAATTCAGATGACACAATTCATAAATGATTTTGAATAGCACATTTGGTAAGTCGTGGTGCACTCGAAATCTGTGTTCAGTGTAGCGCAAGTTATTGAATTACAATGATGAAATAATTTACTATGAAATCTTGGGGTGTTACATTCTACCCTGTGTCTATAAATTTCATCCTCACAATTTGAAAATTTTCATTTAAAATAAATGGTTAATAATAGAAAAATACCATTGTGGAAAACCCACATCGGAAATTGGGTTAATAAAATTTTTTCTTAATAAGAGGGAAAGGGAAATGAGAATTTTACCACCAAATTATGATCGAGATTAGGAGAAAATTGGTTGCAATTAGAGACAAAAAATTGCAATAAAAACATAAATATTTATATAGAGTGATTAAGGTCATCAATCCCAAAGTAGTGTAAAATTGAGGTCCTCAAAGCCATCAATCTATGATGATTTGAAATATCATCGGTTCAATAAATCATAATGTATTAGGATAACAATTTTTTGGTTTTCAGATCCCATCCGTAAAGTTTAAAAATTAATTTATTCACAAAATAAGAGGAAGAATTATACTTGACATGTAGAAATTCATCCTTCAACTAATTCATACCAGAAACTCATCTTTCACTGTAAAAGATAATAGAATTCAAAAATATTCTATTTATCCCAATCACATAGGGTTCAAAAATAAAGAATTTATAATTCATTTTTTAGACTATTAAAAAACTACGTTATACAAACCAGGACATCATGTATTCCTGTGGTAAGTGATTATCCTTTGTCACCCTTCAGTTGTGGGTTCAAGTCTCACGGACTTTCCGAACGCGACGAGTTGTCGCCGGACCTCCGGGTTGTCCTTTTTATGACAATACAAAAATAATTTCAAGATATGATTTAAACATAACAATATTATCAAATGTCAATCATAATCGATTGCAACCTTTAGACTTATCCAAAATAATTCTTTCCAAAATCACAGTCCAAAATGTATAAGGAAGGTAAACACAATGATGATTATTTTCCATGTAACAATATGTGAATAGCTTCATCATGTATTCTCTTAAAACACAGTAACACCATGAATTACCGTAAAAACTTATTGATTATATTCATGCTCACGCATTCCTTATAGAATACTGGATATACTCCTTATACCCAGAAATGACATACACTATAACAATGATGGAATAACCAAATCATTAATTAGGTTCAAGGTAGTCAATAATATCTAATATAATTTATCCAAATCAATCAAATATTATTCTGAAATCACTACCTAAGTATAAGAACCATATTATGGTTTATCTTTCTCTCAACCATATATTTTCTAAGGAATTTAACCTACTATTGAGTCAATTTTCATGGTTCTACACAATCTCATGTCCTTAATGAAATATTACTGCAGTACAATCCTCATATACTCTATAATTATTTTAACATGTACATAATTAATACAATATTCAAGTGACACAATACTTTAATAACTAAATAAGAACTCTATTCATCCCTCTTCATATTTAGTAGTATAATAACATGATTATTATCCTATAGAAGCATTTGGTGTATACTCTGATGATTTGGACATTGATTCCTATAGTTACCCAACTCCATGCAGATAATGCATTGTACATTTGAAACATTTTTCTTACCCATGAAATCACATAATTGGTGTACTTTTTCTCCACACTTATAATAAACTCGAATTCCCTTTAACCATTTACTAAGGTGATTCTTTCAATTGTTATCACATATAAGAAAATTGTTCTTCCACCTCTTCCCTTTATCGATCTTTCTCTCTTCCCTCATTTTCTTCTCTTTCTTACCTTCAAATACATATGATTCAAGGTTCTTTACTTATCATTTTAACACATGATACTATTTCTTCATATTATTATAATACATGGGAGACAACTTCCCTTTTAAATGTTGGCTTAATTCCATGAATGATATGTTAATTCTTAATCGTACGATCACGTGTATTGCTGGAATTCACATTCCTTCTACTAGGTGCCATTTCATAACAATGTCATACATTAGGTTAGTTTATGAATCAAAATTCATAATTGCAAACTTGTAAAATGACAAATGTAAATTTAAAATATTATGCATATAATCTATAATGATAAAAAAATTTCTTGGAGGATGTATTTACTCCTAAATCATTTATAATGTCTTATAATGAAATTGTGAATTATCCTAAACATATACCTTGGGAGTTTCGTAACCAAGAGTGTAGCAAATCCCGTTGTCATGTACCAGGATACCCTAAGACAAGCCTCAAACTCCTTGTTAGAGATTTCACTCCAGGGTACATCTGTGCCAGATCTGCCTCTACATGTTCGTATCTAGACAGTGATTCATTTCTTGGAAAAGACACAAAATCTCTATATTACAAAAATTCTAGGATGTTCTTCTATACTAATCCTCAATATCAATCTTATCGTAACGTTCTCTAATGAGAGTATAAGTAAATCTATTTTCAAGGTTGTTGTTAAACATCCTTTGACACCAACTGTAACACCCCAAACCCAGAAGCCTGGAGCCGGGGAATTATTTTAATACATTAGCATGATTACAAGGAATCATGTCCCGAAGGACCGATCAATTTAGTAGTCTGGGAAAATAGATTACATACATTAACCATACATTATAAATTCAAAAATAAAACACAAGATGGATAGTTCTTTGAGAATGGAAATGTTTTCTTTAGCTTAATCCTATATATCAATCATAATACCCTTCTTGGAATCCAAGGAAAATAAAAAATAAGAAAGGGGTGAGCTTAGATGATCAGTAAGGGTAAATAATTTAGTAGAAGCTCTAAACATTTATGGAAATATGTGTAATAAAAATAACAGCCTTTTTAAACATAATATTGAAAATAGTATGGAAAAACTAAATAAAACATCACAATATAAACATGAACATGGATATTCTATTAGTCGAATAATCACATGAAATAACTAATTTATAATGAGGGAATGCCAAACGTCAGACATCATTACCACATAGTCAAGGCCTTTTGCCAAGAATACAAATAATATTTTTGCAAAAGCATTTTCCAAGACACTAGTTTGTATCATGAGACATAACAATGCATCGAGGAGCTATAACAGGCGCCACCCATCACATACTATGTCACGAACCGTCCTCGGGGCCCGTGCCGTGACTACCCCAAGCCCGCCTTCCATAGGCCAGGGGCTGGCGACTAGCACCAAGGCGTAAAATCCCAGTAAACAGGGAAGGCATTGCCTTTATAAGTAACAACCACACAGAGTCAGCAAGCGGAAAGTAAAGTGCAGAAAAGTAAAGGGGGCCGGAATACAAGCCCAACTGTAAAGTACAACTGAAAAAGTAAAGAACAGCAACTGAAGAAAAGACGGCGGCCTCGTGTCGTCCACTGGAAATCCCACCTGAAGGGTGGGTACAGATAGCCTCCAGGCTCCTCGGGTCCCACGTCCGCTCCGAGCACGTCCCGCCCAGTGGTCCACCTCCAGGTACCGTCCTGCTCCACGCCCCAACCGTGATCAGCGCTGTCCGTCGTCTGCAACCAACACAACAAGGTGCGGGCATAGCCCGTGCAGGGGTGAGTACAAGCTACTCAGTAAGGACCCCGAGACCCCCGAAGGTCTCCCGAAATCCACAAAGGATATAGCACAAAAGAAAGATGCAATCACGAAGTAACATCTGACTCGACTTAGGTATATGCCCATACATATACCTAAGTCCCCAATTCTAGCTCTGCTCACGAGCTCAAGAACAACTCAATCCACAAAGGAAAGCAAGACTCAAATCCACAAGGAGAGTAAACAGTAAATCCACAAAGGATAGTTCAACACAATCCACAAAGGATAGTTCAACACAATCCACAAAGAAGAGTAAGATAAGATTCAGCTCAACCAGGTATACTTTTTCAGATGACGTCAAAGATGATCACTGATCCATCTAGTCGTCGGACCCACGAAGGATCGATAGGTACTAACCCCCGCAAAAGACCCACACAGGATCGGGCTCACACAGAACCTGTAGGCAGTGGCTCACACAGAACCGGTAGTAAGGACCCACACAGGATCGGGCTCACACAGAACCTGTAGTAGGACCCACACAGGATCGGGCACTGATCCACGGAGGATCGCTGAGTGCAGTAGTCGACGCAGTCCACTGAGGATCTCTGCTCTGTCGTCGCCGCAGTCCATGAAGGATCTCTGCTCTGCCGTCGTCACAGTCCACGGAGGATCTCTGCTCTGCTGTCGTCGCAGTCCACGGAGGATCTCTGCTCTGTCGTCGAAGTCACAGCCAGCGCTAGGGTTCCCGCACATAGCGAGCTCGTTTAGGAGGGTCCGCTCCACGAGCCGAGAGGCTGATACATCAACTGACACGTAGTCCGAAGTTGATGTATCCAAAAGTTCCGTATCGACAACAGGATCTCAACGCAACAGACGGCGCGTCAATCGGACGCCCGGTCTGAGAGTTATTGGCAATTTCGTCCCAGGGGCCCGGTTGGTTTTTAGGGCAAAACCAACCCGACCGTACTCCGCCTGTATCCGATCCTCGGGCGGAGTATGCCAAAAGTTCCGTCTCACTTAGAGGAAACTACCACAGCTGACGGTACGTCGATCGGACGTCCGTAGCTCAAGTTATGAGCGTTTCCGCTCCGAGGGCCCGGTTGGTTTCGTGTGCGAACCAACCCGGCCGAACCCAAAGTCTTCCGAAACCTTGAGTATAATATACCAAAACGACTGTCTCGATCCAAGGATCGCGTAGCCGCTGACGGTTCGTCAATCGGAGGTCCCAGGCCCAAGATATGGGCGGAAGACCGAAGAGGGCCCAAAACGGGGGTTCCGGGCCCGGGGCGACCCGGCCCGAACCCCCCCCTGGGGTCGGCCGAACCGGGTCGGCCCGACCTGGCCCGAACCGGCTCGGTCGGGTCCGGTCCGGCCTGGGCGCGGCCTGGCCGACCGGACCGGCCGGCTCGGCTTCGGCCGAGCGGCCGAACTGCCGCGGGTTTGACCCGCGGCTTGGAGAGGAACGCGGCCCCGCGGGGGGCCGCCTGTCACGCGGACGCGGCCGGGCCGCCGCGTCCATTCCCGGTTCTGCGCGGCCACGGAACCGGCCGCCGCCGCCGCTGCGGCTTCAGCCGCGGCGGACTTCCACCACGGCGGCGCGCCGGGCGCCGCCGGCGACCCGCGCCGCCGCTGCCTTCCGCGGGCCGCCGGAGATGCTTTGGTGGCCCGATTCCTTTCCCGTCTGCGCCGTTGCTCCTCCCGGGGGACGATCTTCACTGCGGAATCAACAGTTCGCCTCTGCCGCGCGGTTCGTCGTCGTCCGCCAAATCCGCTCAACAAAAGAGATCGGCGGAGGGTTGCCGGGTCTTGTTTGTTAGACCCGCACCCTCCGCGTTAGTCATAATCAACGGGAGGAAAGGCTACAACAATTTTTAATCAAAGATAAAAATTGTTCACTCCTTTTCTTTTAAACGGCATTTCAATTTTTAATCAATTAGAATTATTCATGCCGGTTCTTTATTTAAAAAAAAGAACACGGGAATGAATCATCAAGGAAATAAACCCCTACCTCGAAGTCGTCGTCGGACGAGAGGTCGTCGCGGAAGAAGGAGATCGTCGCATCGTCGCGGTATCTGGCGTCGCGTCACCAATCTCCGGATCAAGATCAAACGTTTTAATTAATTAAATCCGTTGCCATGAAATTAAAAAGGGAGAAATAAAAGATTCGATTCTCACCTTTGTTGCCGAACGAGGATCGGCCGCGGAAGAAGAGGCGTCGCCGAAGAACGTCGCGGGTAGGGCTCGTTGACGTCGCAGATCTCGGTGTGCGTCGTCGAATTCCGGTCGCCGGCGTTCTTCGCGTTCTTCGCGTTCTTCGCGTTCTTCGCGTTCTTCGCGGAGAGGGTGGAGGCTCAGAGGAATTGCACAACGATAGAAATCCTCCAAAATAGACAAGTTTGTCTATTTTATTATTTTGCCAACAAACATTAAACGCATAAGTAACGACCCATTTAATTCGTTGAATTAATTCAACGAATGAAACAGCCCATTTAATTCACGAAATAAACCGTCCAATTAAATGGTCTGTTAAGAATTAATGAAAACGCGTCGGTTGACTTTTCAGTTTCTTTGACGGGTTTTCGCGGGTGCGTTACTTAGCGAAAGAAACGGCGGGGCTCGTGCGGGCCCCACCTCACAAATATCCTACCAAGGGGGTAGGATATTTCTGGATAGCATCCTATCCAGTTCAACTCAGTTCAAGCCGCCCTTAAGTGGCTTCAAGTGGCTTCCAAGCAGCTTAAGTGAAATAAAAGAAAGTTGTCGCACAAACTTTATTTTATTTCTGACTTAAAGCCGCGAAATTTAAAAACCACGTCTGAGCAAACGCAACTCCGGAAGAGGCGTTTCTAAGCAAATACCGGAACTGCGATTTCATCGGTGCCCTCAGAATTTGATTCCGGGCACCGGTTCAAAAGATAGAAAAACCCGCTCGTCCGTTCACTGAACGTACCCGAGCCAAACTTCGGAAATTGATTCCGGGCACACCGGGCCTCGGAATCAGGTGCCGTCTGAAGCTGCGCTCTTGTAAAATTCCAAAGAAAATTAAGAAAAAAAAATTTACTTGAAATTTGCGGGTCTTTACATTACTCCCACCTCAGGGCTTTACGTCCCCGTAAAGATACATCAAAACTAGGGGAACAAATGGGGGTACTGAGCACGCATCTGAGCCTCCCGCTCCCAAGTGCTCTCCTGGAGGTTCCCGTGCTGCCATATGACGCGCACAAGAGGAATCGAACGCCCACGTAGGACCCGCTCCTGTCGATCCTCGATCTCCACTGGGACCTCCGCAAAAGTCGCCCCATCGTCCACGTCCAGCTCCCCAAAGTCGATGATGTGCGTCGGGTCGTGCACGTATCTCCTCAGCTGAGACACGTGGAAGACGTCGTGCACCCGGTGCAACTGAGGTGGTAGAGCCAGGCGATAAGCCACCTCTCCTATCCTGCTGAGGACCTGGAAAGGCCCGATGAAGCGTGGAGACAACTTGCCGCCTCGGCCAAATCTCCGTAAACCACGTCGAGGTGAGACACGCAAAAAGACGTGGTCGCCATCCTCGAACTCCAGTGGCCTCCGCATCCTGTCAGCATATGACTTCTGCCGGCTCTGAGCTGTCCTCATCCTCTCCTGGATGATCTGGACCTTCTCTGTCGTGGCTCGGACCATCTCTGGTCCCACGAGTGCTGACTCCCCAGGGTCTGTCCAGCACAACGGTGATCTGCAGGGTCTGCCGTACAACGCCTCGTATGGTGCCATCCCGATGGTGGAGTGGTAGCTGTTGTTGTACGCGAACTCCACCAAGGGTAGGTGGTCCTCCCAGCTGCGACCAAAGTCGAGAACACATGCACGGAGCATGTCCTCGAGTGTCTGTATGGTCCTCTCAGTCTGACCATCCGTCTGAGGGTGGAAGGCTGTGCTCAGATGGAGCCGCGTCCCGAACGCCTCCTGCAACCCCTTCCAAAGCCGGGAAGTGAAACGAGCATCTCGATCGGAGACGATAGACGATGGCACACCGTGAAGCCGTACGATCTCCTGGACGTAAAGACGTCCCAAGCTCTCCACTGAGCCCTGCTCTCTGATGGGTAAGAAGTGTGCCGACTTGGTGAGTCGGTCGACAATCACCCAAATGGAGTCGTGACCTCTGGAAGTGCGTGGAAGTCCAGTCACGAAGTCCATAGATATGCCGTCCCACTTCCACTCCGGGACCTCCAAGGGCTGTACCAAGCCTGCTGGTACCTGATGCTCTGCCTTCACCTGCTGGCAGGTGAGGCATCGTGAAACGAACTCTGCCACAGCTTTCTTCATGCCCGGCCACCAGTGCTGTCGTCTGAGATCCTGGTACATCTTCGCCACTCTGGGATGTACCGCCAAGGGAGAAGTGTGAAACTCTCTCAGCACCTCCTCCCGCAAAGCGACTGGTACGAAGGTACGTCCTCTGAAAAGGATGTCGTGCTCTGCTCTAAGGGAGAAACCATCAGGCGCCTGACCTGAGGATATCAGTGCACGCCGGGTCTCACAGTCAGCGTCCCCACGCTGAGCCTCTCTAATCCGCTGTAGAAGTGGAGGAGAGACTGTGAGAGACTGAAGAAAGGCTGCTCCGTCTCTATCCACGAAGGATATCTGTAAGGAGGCTAGCTTCTCTGTCGCCTCCTCAAGTAGCTGAATGCTCGTCCTCCTGCTGAGGGCATCGGCTACCACGTTCCCCTTCCCAGGAGTATAGACTATCTCAAAGTCATAGTCCTTGAGGAACTCAAGCCATCTCCGCTGTCTCAGGTTCAGGTCCTTCTGAGAGAAGATATACCTGAGACTCTGGTGGTCAGAAAAGACTGTGAAGCGCTCGCCCATCAGATAGTGCCGCCAAGTCTTCAGAGCGAAGACCACTGCTACTAACTCCAGGTCATGAGTGGCGTAGTTCTGCTCATGCGGCCTCAACTGACGTGATCCGTAGGCGATCACGGCCCGCTCCTGCATCAGGACGCACCCGAGTCCAGTCCCTGATGCATCGCAGTAAACTACGTACCCAACTCCCTCCTCAGGCAACCTCAAGATAGGTGCGCTGGTCAACCTCTGCCTCAGCTCCTGGAAGCTCTGCTGTCATCTGTCTGACCACACAAAGGGTTTCCCCTTCTTCGTCAACGCTGAGAGTGGTGCCGCAACTCTGGAGAAGTCTGGCACGAATCTCCGATAGTATCCCGCTAGGCCCAAGAAGCTCCGCACCTCTGTCACGCTCCTGGGTGGCTCCCAAGCTAGCACTGCCTCGATCTTCGCGGGATCCACTGCAACTCCCACCTCAGAAATGACGTGCCCCAAGAAATGGACCTCACGCAACCAGAACTGGCATTTTGAGAGCTTGTCATAAAGCTGGTGCTCTCGGAGTGTGTCTAGCACAACTCGCAGGTGGTAGGCATGCTCCTCCTCAGTCGTCGAGTATACCAAAATGTCGTCAATGAAGACCACGACAAATCGGTCGAGGTATGGCTGGAAGATCCTGTTCATGAGGCTCATGAACACTGCTGGAGCATTGGTTACGCCGAACTGCATAACCAAGAACTCATAATGGCCATACCGACACCTGAAGGTCGTCTTCTGCACGTCCTCGTCTCGAACTCTGAGCTGATGATAGCCTGACCGGAGGTCTATCTTCGAGAACCACCGCGCTCCCTTGAGCTGATCGAAGAGGTCATCAATCCGTGGAAGCGGATACTTGTTCCTCACTGTCACCTGGTTCAGGCGACGATAGTCGACACACAGTCGCAAGCTCCCGTCTGCCTTCTTGGCGAACAAAATCGGGGAAGCCCAGGGTGAAACACTGGGTCGGATAAACCCCTTGCTCTGCAAATCTTCCAACTGTACCCGCAGCTCTCGAAGCTCGGCAGGGGCCATCCGATATGCTGGAGTAGATATCGGGGCTGTCCCGGGGTACAAGTCGATGTAAAAGTATACCTCTCTACGAGGAGGTAGCCCTGGAACGTCGTCGGGAAAGACGTCCACGTACTGGTCCACCACTGCAGGAAAAGCTGGACTCCGCACGTCCACTGCTCCTAGGATGAGGCTAGCCAACTGATGAGAGATGGGCTGCACTCTCCTCCGCGGAAGTCCATCCTGTGCTGCAAAGGTTCCCTTCTCGCCGGTGAAGGTAAACCTGCTCCCGTCGGTGCGAACACATCGCACCTTGCGCCTAAAACAGTCGATCTGGGCATGAACCGTGGATAGCCAATCCATGCCCAAGATGACGTCGTAAGGCCTCGACGCCGCTAGAAGGAGATCCCAGCCGAAGCTCTCGCCTCCTAGAGTAAGCTCACACTGCCGGCACCAGTGCGTAATCGTCGAGTCTGCTCCCGTAGGAGTCTCTAGCCGTAAGGATCGAGCCAACGGCTCAGTCGGAATCTCCGAGCTCCGAACAAGGGCAGAGGCTATGAAAGAGTGACTCGCTCCTGTGTCTATAAGTACTGCAGCAAGGGTGGAATAGACACAGATCGTACCTCGAATCATCTCTGGCAAGTCGAGGTCGTAGGCCTCCACTGCCTGGAGCTGGGCCTGTCCCTGCCCGCCAGCTCCATGTGGTCGAGGTGGCCCTCCTGGTGGTGGTGGGGGTAGAGCCTGGAAGCGTCGCCCACCACCCGCTGCTCGGCCAGCTCCTCTGCCTCGTCCGCCTCCTCCCTGCGGACCGCCACGGTCGACCCTCTGCCTCTGCCTGGGTGGCCCCTCCACCATCTGCTGCTCCTCTGGTCGGCGAGTCGGGCAGTCACGAGCCATGTGACCCTGCCCGCCGCAGGTGTAGCACAGCCTGCCTCTCGGAAGGCTGGCACTCCGCTGTGTTCCCTGCACTGCTGAGCCAGTGTCCCGGGGTCGCCTACCGGAAGGTCTGGTCCGTCTGGAATCCTGGGTCATCCGTCGGCTACCTGCTGCCGAAGACTCAGCTACCTGCCGCCCTGCGCTAGGTCTCGCCGCTGAAGAAGGCTCTTCCAGGAAGCTCTCGATCAGGAGGGCTCACTCCAGCACTCCCGCCTGGGTCGGAATGCTGAGGGAGATCAGTGATGCCCGAATCTCCTGTCGCAAGCCCTGCTCGAAGGTCCGGGCCCGGAAGAAGGGGTCCCGTACCATGTCGGTCGAGTAGCGAGATAGGTCAGTGAACCTCGCCGCGTACTGAGCGACCGTCATGCTGCCCTGGCGCAGCTGGAGAAGCTCCTGGATGCGCACCGCTCGGAGGGTGGCCGGGACGAACTCAGAGCGGAAGAGGCTCTCGAAGTCCGTCCAGAGCAAGGATGCCTCATCGTGAACCTGGAGCATCAGGCTCCACCATCGTCCTGCCGCCGCCTGCAGGAGGCTCGCCGCGAGAATCACCATGAGATCCGCTGGTGTCCTCACTAGCCTAAAGGTTCGTACCACCGCCTCTAGCCAGTCCTCGGCGGCCTGGGGGTCCGCCTCACCGCGAAACCTGGGCGGTCGCTGGCTCTGAAACTCATGCAGTGCCCTGAGGCGATGTGCATCGTCAGCGTCTGGTACTGGCAGCATCGGTGGCTCGGCGGGTAAAGCAACCGCCGGTGCCACTGCTGGCAAGGGGCCCTGCACCGAGGCCTCGTCGCTCGGTGGGCTGCCGTCGCGCCCTACACTCGGAACCCTAGCTGGCTGTCGTCGCGGGGCCATCCTGAAAAGGAGAACAAGAGCACCACAGTCAGAACAGTATACCTGGTGAGCTGGCACAAGTAATCACAAGGAAAACTTGAGACTTTCATAAAGCAGATCAGTATACCCGGTGAGCTGACACAAGTAATCAAAAGAAAACTTGAAACACACACGCAATCAATGTTTTCGTGCATTAAGTCGGAAATCAGGAGTCAGGGTCCTGGTGTATGGATACGTCGGCCGCCGCACCAACACTGGGCTCCCTGAACTGATAACCACACTCAATACACTAAACACTATTGCTTCATATAGAAAGAAAGGACGATCAGAGTCTGCGGTAGAACCGACCACCTCTGATACCAATTTGTCACGACCCGTCCTCGGGGCCCGTGCCGTGACTACCCCAAGCCCGCCTTCCATAGGCCAGGGGCTGGCGACTAGCACCAAGGCGTAAAATCCCAGTAAACAGGGAAGGCATTGCCTTTATAAGTAACAACCACACAGAGTCAGCAAGCGGAAAGTAAAGTGCAGAAAAGTAAAGGGGGCCGGAATACAAGCCCAACTGTAAAGTACAACTGAAAAAGTAAAGAACAGCAACTGAAGAAAAGACGGCGGCCTCGTGTCGTCCACTGACAATCCCACCTGAAGGGTGGGTACAGATAGCCTCCAGGCTCCTCGGGTCCCACGTCCGCTCCGAGCACGTCCCGCCCAGTGGTCCACCTCCAGGTACCGTCCTGCTCCACGCCCCAACCGTGATCAGCGCTGTCCGTCGTCTGCAACCAACACAACAAGGTGCGGGCATAGCCCGTGCAGGGGTGAGTACAAGCTACTCAGTAAGGACCCCGAGACCCCCGAAGGTCTCCCGAAATCCACAAAGGATATAGCACAAAAGAAAGATGCAATCACGAAGTAACATCTGACTCGACTTAGGTATATGCCCATACATATACCTAAGTCCCCAATTCTAGCTCTTCTCACGAGCTCAAGAACAACTCAATCCACAAAGGAAAGCAAGACTCAAATCCACAAGGAGAGTAAACAGTAAATCCACAAAGGATAGTTCAACACAATCCACAAAGGATAGTTCAACACAATCCACAAAGGAGAGTAAGATAAGATTCGGCTCAACCAGGTATACTTTTTCAGATGACGTCAAAGATGATCACTGATCCATCTAGTCGTCGGACCCACGAAGGATCGATAGGAACTAACCCCCGCAAAAGACCCACACAGGATCGGGCTCACACAGAACCTGTAGGCAGTGGCTCACACAGAACCGGTAGTAAGGACCCACACAGGATCGGGCTCACACAGAACCTGTAGTAGGACCCACACAGGATCGGGCACTGATCCACGAAGGATCGCTGAGTGCAGTAGTCGACGCAGTCCACTGAGGATCTCTGCTCTGTCGTCGCCGCAGTCCACGAAGGATCTCTGCTCTGCCGTCGTCGCAGTCCACGGAGGATCTCTGCTCTGCTGTCGTCACAGTCCACGGAGGATCTCTGCTCTGTCGTCGAAGTCACAGCCAGCGCTAGGGTTCCCGCACATAGCGAGCTCGTTTAGGAGGGTCCGCTCCACGAGCCGAGAGGCTGATACATCAACTGACACGTAGTCCGAAGTTGATGTATCCAAAAGTTCCGTATCGACAACAGGATCTCAACGCAACAGACGGCGCGTCAATCGGACGCCCGGTCTGAGAGTTATTGGCAATTTCGTCCCAGGGGCCCGGTTGGTTTTTAGGGCAAAACCAACCCGACCGTACTCCGCCTGTATCCGATCCTCGGGCGGAGTATGCCAAATGTTCCGTCTCACTTAGAGGAAACTACCACAGCTGACGGTACGTCGATCGGACGTTCGTAGCTCAAGTTATGAGCGTTTCCGCTCCGAGGGCCCGGTTGGTTTCGTGTGCGAACCAACCCGGCCGAACCCAAAGTCTTCCGAAACCTTGAGTATAATATACCGAAACGACCGTCTCGATCCAAGGATCGCGTAGCCACTGACGGTTCATCAATCGGAGGTTCCAGGCCCAAGATATGGGCGGAAGACCGAAGAGGGCCCAAAACGGGGGTTCTGGGCCCGGGGCGACCCGGCCCGAACCGGCTCGGCCGGGTCCGGTCCGGCCTGGGCGCGGCCCGGCCGACCGGACCGGCCGGCTCGGCTTCGGCCGAGCGGCCGAACTGCCGCGGGTTTGACCCGCGGCTTGGAGAGGAACGCGGCCCCGCGGGGGGCCGCCTGTCACGCGGACGCGGCCGGGCCGCCGCGTCCGTTCCCGGTTCCGCGCGGCCGCGGAACCGGCCGCCGCGGAACCGGCCGCCGCCGCCGCCGCGGCTTCAGCCGCGGCGGACTTCCACCACGGCGGCGCGCCGGGCGCCGCCGCCTCCGGTCGCCGGCGCCGCCGCGCCGGCGACCCGCGCCGCCGCTGCCTTCCGCGGGCCGCCGGAGATGCTCCGGTGGCCCGATTCCTTTCCCGTCTGCGCCGTTGCTCCTCCCGGGGGACGATCTTCACTGCGGAATCAACAGTTCGCCTCTGCCGCGCGGTTCTTCGTCGTCCGCCAAATCCGCTCAACAAAAGAGATCGGCGGAGGGTTGCCGGGTCTTGTTTGTTAGACCCGCACCCTCCGCGTTAGTCATAATCAACGGGAGGAAAGGCTACAACAATTTTTAATCAAAGATAAAAATTGTTCACTCCTTTTCTTTTAAACGGCATTTCAATTTTTAATCAATTGAAATTATTCATGCCGGTTCTTTATTTAAAAAAAAAGAACACGGGAATGAATCATCAAGGAAATAAACCCCTACCTCGAAGTCGTCGTCGGACGAGAGGTCATCGCGGAAGAAGGAGATCGTCGCGTCGTCGCGGTATCCGGCGTCGCGTCGCCAATCTCCGGATCAAGATCAAACGGTTTAATTAATTAAATCCGTTGCCATGAAATTAAAAAGGGAGAAATAAAAGATTCGATTCTCACCTTTGTTGCCGAACGAGGATCGGCCGCGGAAGAAGAGGCGTCGCCGAAGAACGTCGCGGGTAGGGCTCGTTGACGTCGCAGATCTCGGTGTGCGTCGTCGAATTCCGGTCGCCGGCGTTCTTCGCGTTCTTCGCGTTCTTCGCGTTCTTCGCGGAGAGGGTGGAGGCTCAGAGGAATTGCACAACGATAGCAATCCTCCAAAATAGACAAGTTTGTCTATTTTATTATTTTGCCAACAAACGTAAAACGCATAAGTAACGACCCATTTAATTCGTTGAATTAATTCAACGAATGAAACAGCCCATTTAATTCACGAAATAAACCGTCCAATTAAATGGTCTGTTAAGAATTAAAGAAAACGCGTCGGTTGACTTTTCAGTTTCTTTGACGGGTTTTCGCGGGTGCGTTACTTAGCGAAAGAAACGGCGGGGCTCGTGCGGGCCCCACCTCACAAATATCCTACCAAGGGGGTAGGACATTTCTGGATAGCATCCTATCCAGTTCAACTCAGTTCAAGCCGCCCTTAAGTGGCTTCAAGTGGCTTCCAAGCAACTTAAGTGAAATAAAATAAAGTTGTCGCACAAACTTTATTTTATTTCTGACTTAAAGCCGCGAAATTTAAAAACCACGTCTGAGCAAACGCAACTCCGAAAGAGGCGTTTTTTAAGCAAATACTGGCGCTGCGATTTCATCGGTGCCCTCAGAATTTGATTCCGGGCACCGGTTCAAAAGATAGAAAAACCCGCTCGTCCGTTCACTGAACGTACCCGAGCCAAACTTCGGAAATTGATTCCGGGCACACCGGGCCTCGGAATCAGGTGCCGTCTGAAGCTACGCTCTTGTAAAATTCCAAAGAAAATTAAGAAAAAAAAATTTCCTTGAAATTTGCGGGTCTTTACATACTAACTCCACTACATTCCTCATATGAAAAATTTGAAACATAACGCAAACATTCGTATTAAAACTATTATAAAAAATGTCAATACATTAACCATAAACCATGAATGGAATAAAAATAGAAAATTCATAGTCAAACATATCATAACTCATTAAATACAATATGGATGATTTTTTTATAATAAATCAACCCCAATAAAAAATAATATCCAGTAAAGGATGCTGACATAGTTGAAATTGATCAATAAAACGTTTTGAGAGAAATATCCCTTTTTGTGAATTCCTTTAAATGTAACACATCTATAAATGATATATATTAAAAGTGAATTTTGAATCAAAGTTCCCCATACCACATTGAAACTTTTTAAAAGAATTATCATTTCAAAACATTCATGTCTATATAAATAAATCATTAAAATAATTTTGAAAACATGTACATTAATTAAAAGGATTTATAATGATTAATCTTTAAAACATTTGAAATGATGATATAGTTAAATATAACATCCCATAAAAACTTAAAATATTCCTTTTAAATTTTTTTTATAAATATGGGTATCAATGATAAATATGTCCCAATAAATACTTACACATAAACAGTCTCAGATAATAATGAGATTGAGGAAATAACCCTAACCTTGTAGTTTCCTTTGGTCGAGGGTACATTTAACCACATGTATAATGAAGATAGTATGTTATTAAATTATACCAGAACAATATTCATATTTATTATATCATAAAATATTCATTTATTACTTTATAATAACCATTTAATAATGATTTTCATGTTAAATCAACATTTTGGGTAATAATCTCTTTCTTTTTCGTATGTGTTTTAACTTGTTATTTTTGATCATATCATTTAGATCATGATTTAAATTAATAAAGAATATTATACATGGTTTATATATTATATATTTTTAGAATATAAATATGTAAAATAGATAGATATATGAAATTGAAAACACCGTTTCAGGAGACGGTAGACCGTACGTATGCATGACCGCTGTTCCTGTTTTCATATCGTATTGAATGGAAGAAAGTGAATAAAATATATGTATGAAAATACACACACACACACACATATATTCAGTAGCATTATTATATCATATATTACATTCTTATTAATAATATATATTCTTATAATCATCATTGAATGGTGAATGTGAAAATGAATCTCATCACGTCGTGGAGATGGTAATCCGTACGTACACGTAAGTGAAAATATCATTCTATTGATGATTAAATAATATGTAATTGGATGGTATATAATATATAAAGAATCATAAACATTTTATGTTTATTATTTACATCAGTTGTACTCATTGTTATACCCATCCAGATAATGAAGTTTTTGAATAACAAACTACACCACAATGTGGAGATGGTAAGATGTACGTACACACATATGGTGACTTTGTCATTTATGGGATGGATATAATAACTAATATGGAAGTAACATAGTTATAATTACATCATAGTATGTAGGTGGTACTGGAGTTATCTTTTTTGGTATGGAAACAACAAAGAAAGGGGAAGTGGGGGAACAAAATAACTAAAAATAGGGTGGTGAAATTATTACATCTTCTTCGGGTGTTTCCTTTTGAGTTGACCAAATCTGATCGAATGGTTGTCTGTCTGATCAAATAAAGGACCCTTGGTTGATTTTCGGGATGTTGGGAGGATATTAGGGCAGGGTTTGGTCGATCCAAATGGCTTTGGAGGTATGATTATGAGAGAAGAGGATGTGCCCTTTTATAAAAGGGGTGTGGGTCACATTAGGAAAATATTAAAAAATTAATTTATTATACAATAATATTCGGATTAAAATGGGTCCAAATGAATTTATTTCGAGACTAAGGAGATTATGGGTCAAAATAATTTCAACTAATAGGTTTTTGATAAGTTATGGTTACCATTTTAACCTTATCATTTATATTTAACTCTTAGTAAAATAGTTTACCTTTTACTGTGTCTTCTTGTATTCTTACAATATATGATTAATAAACATACTAGAAACTTCCATGAGAACCTCTAGTGGTTGATTAATGAAATATATAATATTATTTAATCCCCTTATCTGAACCTTAGATTTTTTTGGAATATTATATCAACCAATAATATAGTATTTTTTTAAAAAATTAATTGATATCAATTTTGACACTATTTTGTATTTTGTTTTTGAAAGTCAAAAAAGCCTTATCACTTAGAAATTTTTTAATATAATCAAACATAACATGTAATATTAACCTAGAAAATTTTGCGTTTTACATAAAAACATTTAAATTATATTTATTTTAATATTTATAATACCACTTATTAGATTCTTTCATTAATAAGGAAATTAATGCATGATAATTATGTCCTAGATAAATTAAATTATTTAATGTCTAAAATTTTTAAATAAAATACCATGATGTAGGAAATATTTTTAGATTTATAATTAATATTATTAGTAAAATTTATCTTATATATAACACTATATTAATATTTCTTAGTTAATAAACATTGAATTTAACACTTTTAACTCTTTTTTAAATAAAATTATAATAAATGTCCTAATCTAATCCAAGTGGACCAAAAGGATCATATTTTCTAAATAAGGTTGTTTTTTCGATGAATTACACTTATCGAATATAATTAGGACATGTGTTAGGGTAATTATAATATAATTTTTACCCTTAATTACCCCCATTTACTTTTAACCGTGGTTAATATAAGTCAAAAGTTACAATTCACCAATTTTTTTTAATCTTATTGAATAAAATTTATTTAATGATATCAACTGTGTGTCTTGGTTTTTGAAATTCAACCTATAGAAGCTGTAAAATTAAGTTCAATGAAAATTTGAAAATTGTCCTATAAGGTGCGTAAAAGACGGTAAAAAGTTCAATAAAATTTTATACATCTACTTTTATTATAAAATGGCTCCAATTAATTAAATTGATCTTATATAGGTATTATATATATATTTTTGCATAAAATAAATTTAAATAAATTTAATAATTATTTAAATAAAAAGTTTGTTTAAAATAATAACGGAGTGTTCTTCACTATTCATAAAAATTGAATGTTTTCAGGAAAATACTAAATATTTACCCTAATATTTTTTTGATATTTTCAATTTAAAAAAAATGTAAAATTTATCAAATTAAAAATATAGATGTATCATTCATTAATTTAAAATTAATTCCCGTTCTCAAAACCAAAAAGTATGTTTTTAAAAATGAAAAACTATACAAAGCTTGCCATGTTTTTATGTCATATTTAAATGAGAAATAACATATAATGACCTAAATTATCATAAATAATAAAAATTTAATCTAACTATACTTCCAAACAATTATAATGTATAATTGAACACTATAAATTATTTTGACTAAAAAAGTTGTTTTCAATTAAAATTTAGTATTTTTCACTATTAACCGAAATATGAAAGTTATTAGAAAAACACAAAAAATTTATCAAAAAAAAAATTTTAATGTCCCAATTCTATAGAATATTTTCATTTTGTAAAATTGAATACATAAACGTGTAAAATAATAGAGTTTAAAAGGGATCACCATTAAAATGCAATAAAATTTTATTTTCGGAAAAATAATTCCTTTATCTGACAAAATGTATTTGTTCTTATATTATGTCTAAGAAACACATAATATGGATTTTAAATTTTATATGGAATATATAAAATAAAAAATGCATGTAATACTATTCATAACCACTTTTGAACAACTATATTGGTATGACATGGTGTGCTCGAACTCGGTGTTGTGTGTAGTGCAAGTTATTGAATTACTTTGAAGAAAAAACGTACAATGAAATATAGGGGTGTTACATCTAAGTGAAAAAATGCGCATTAAAGGACCTCCCAAGACTTTGGAAAATCAATGGTCATGACAATGTATGATCCTTTATTTTGAAATTCCAACCTTATGCAAGGGGGAGAGGGGGTTGTATTTATATCAAAAAAAATATGGACTGTTTGCATTCCAAAACAACCCCTCCAATTGGATTGATGATTTGGACATCCATACAACTGAATATAGAGATATATCCTACTTAAATTTTGTATAGAATAACATTTTATGACTACTCAAAATATTTGGAGGCATTTGGACATATTGAGACAACTTGATGGAAATTTTCATAAACAATGTTTAACTGTCCATTTTTGTCACTGGTTTTTATATGGCCAAAATGTGAATGGATTTTTGGGTAGAAATATGCCTTAAAATCTGAATTATTTCTTCAACAATGTTAGATGGCTATATCACTTATTTCACCTAGAAAAATATCAGCTTTATTTGATGACTAGATCATGAGAAATGTCATGAATAATATCATGTTTTAAATTCCTGGCCGGAATTGTGAGATGGACTTCAAAGCATCAGTTGGGCCCCTTATTATTAATGGTGGGCCATAAAATCTTTATCCGTGACTGCATAAACTGTCCCCAGAACATTTTAGGAGAATAAATAAATTTGTAATTCTGTATTGAGCCCAGTAATCCAATAATTATAGCTGGTCTAGATTCATCACAAATTAATTGGTCTTCTTCTGTGGTATATATCACACTTAAAATGGAAGAATTGGCACATGATCCCTTCCAATGAAATGTATTATATTGAAATTGGAATCTCAAAAAATACGAACCATTGAATTTTGACTAGTATGATGATAGTTATTATTAAATCATTAAACAAAATAGAATCTTGATGAATTCAAATAGTTCTCAAAAATATTATATAATATTTAAACCCTAATATTTCACATAAATTTTGAAAATTTCATATAAAATCAGTTATGGGAGAATATAATATGTTTTGAATAAGTGAAAAACATCAACTATCCATGAATGAAATGAATTAGAACATACATAGAAATTAATAAGGCTCAATAGGCATATATCAATGTAAGGTATGTCAAATATACATGAGGAAATGTAAAAAGAGTTTTTAATAATTTTTTGCATTAAAAATTTTCATTGCATTTTTAAGGAAAACACTTACAAAAATTTAAAATTGTAAATAGTGTAATATTTTTTATAAAACCAGAAGTGATAATAGAATGTTTTCATAAATTTTTTTTTTATAAACACAATGGTGGATTAAAACATATGGTAGAGTGACATTGAAATTGGTTATGATTTCTAGATGTTCCCTTAAAAAGGGGTTTCTTATAGAAAAGTATTGAGGAGGGAATCATATAAAAATGCGTATATACCTAAAATAGAATGATGAATGGAACTTTATTGTTGGTTTTGGAGAGTATACACAAAATTTTTATTATGTAAATAAATATAATAGGTAGATTAATTTGGAAATAATGAAATATAGAGCAACCTGAAGGAATAAAAGAGGTTTGGGTAGTATCCATTACTTAAGCCTGATGGTATTATTCACTTGATCTCAATGATCTAAATAATTAAATTATTTTTATAAATTAATAATTATAAAACCTTTAATATATTAATTTGATCAATTATGGATTTATTATGTTCCTACATGTGTTTTTGGATGAGTAACAATGTTTATGTTCATTGTTCGGGAGTGTTCACTTTCGTTGTTTTCAGGAATGGTTCACTTTTATTCATTGATATATGTTTATATAAAAAGTTGATAACAACCATAACTGTTAATAATTAATATTAGAGATATTATATAGGTATAAATGATTGATTTATTCATATACCATGAGTATAAATCATTTTATATAATTGTAATTATAATATCATGGATTAATTTAGTGGGTTTTCATGCAATGAACTTATTTGTATTATTTTTTTATATGAATAATGTATAAGGATTATAGAAAATTAAATATGATAAAATACATTTATTATGATATGTTTTGGCCATTATAATTTTTTCATAATGACTATAGAATATTGTAATGCAAATTGAAAACCCTTCGTCCTAAAGTGTGAAAAATCAACACATTTCAGATGATGTTTTTATTTATTGTATAAAAGGAGGTTAAAGAGATAAGATAATGAATTATCCAATTAGAATAAAAAAATTTCATTACATTAATGGTAATTTATTTTTTAAACTATTTGTATCAGGGGTGGTTAGGAATGAAAAGTGAACAAAAGAACATGAAATGTAAAGGAAAGAGAATAAGAGATGAATTTACCTCTTGATTTAATCTTCCTTGAAAGGCTATTAAAGGGAGGGGATTTGGACTTCTGAGTAGAACAAAGGCTAATATAAGTGTTGATAGAGTTTGGGGAGAGATTTAGAAAAAATATATTTAAGTCTTAAAGCTTGATAAGTGTTAATAAATGGGGTTGTGAGGGGTTGTATTTATAGTGAATGGCTGGAGGGTTTTCATAATATTTAATTCATTAGATTATTAATATCCCTCAAGAGAAGAAATAGTAACAATTACAAGAACATGAATAGTAATAAGTGAAATTGTGTTTGATATTTATGTTCATACATCACTCATGATGTCCAGAATAGTGGATAAAATTATAATGTACATTATGGTAAATTAATGTATTTTTATATTCATAAAAAATTAAAGTATTTCAGAAAAATATAAAAAATCACCCTAACCATTTTTCGACATGAAGAATCTCATAATGAAATCGAATTTTCAAAAATAATTTTATAAATAGGATTAGTTTAATTTTTAATTAAAATCAAAATTTAAATGAAAAATATACATTTTAAAATTATAACTTCATTTATAACACATTGAAAAATTACATAATGTCCCATTAAATATTCCTAGAATCTATATATAATTAAATATTAATTTATGGATAAATTTCATGAAAAATAATTTTAATTTAAATTATTAAATTAATATTAAAATTTAAAATAAATATTCCTTACTTATGAAAATACCCACAATTTATTAATAATTTTATGAATATTTATTTACTTGTACATTGATATAATTATACCATAATATCACTAATAAAAATGATAAATTTTATTTAATCTTTTATTGGAGAGGTGACTATTACATTGGCCAGTTTACTATTTATAAGGGCCACATTAATATTCCAAATTTCATGTCACTATTTTAATTCTATATCATCCTTATCTTCTAGAGATACCTTTTATTTCCCATAATATACACCTATAATAGTTGAATTGTATTAAATAATTTTTATTACTTCATTATATTATAATTCAAAATTATAAGAAGGGAATTCCACTGATAAAACCTGTGGTTGTAACATTATTCCCCCTTATGAAATTTCACCCCTAAAATTTCACTTTACATTCTAAGACATAAATAGGTGATGCTACTTTTCCATCACTGTCTCCTCTAGTACCCATGTGTTCTCTTCATAATTATGGTTCCATGAAAACATTTTTGTCCAGCTGAGTTGTCATGTTATGTATAATTTTATCACTACGATCTGGGACCTTCAATAGGGGATTCTAAAATGAATGATCATTCTCAAATTATACCACCTCAAAATAGAGTACATTTCAAGGGTCTTTTATATAAATTCATAATAGGTATAAATGAATGACATTGTATACTTTGGACATGGTATGTGGAAGTGCAAGTTGATAGGACATAGCTCTAACCTGGTCATGGATCTCGAAGGGGTTGAGGTTCCTGGGAGTTAGATTTTTTTTCTTCCCAAATCTCATGGCCTTCTTCCATGGTGTTGTGAAAAGAAATACCATGTATCAATCTTTGAATTCAAGGTCTCATCGACAATTTTTTTCATAGAACATTCTTCAACTTTTTCCTACTTTGATGTGCTTTTGAATGGTTTTCAACTTATCCACTATTTCTTCAACAATTTATGGTCCTAGCAGCTTATGTTCACTGACATTATCCCATCATGCTGGTGTTCTACACCATTTCCCATAAAGGGCATTGAATGGTTTCATTCAGATGCTTGAGGGGAGACTATTGTTATAAGATAATTTTACCAATGGAAGATGTTCGTCCCATCCTCCATCGAAGTCTATAGAATAAGCTCTAAACATATCATCTAGTGTATGAATAGTTTACTCAGATATGCCATTAATATGACTATAGTAGGTCATACTGAATTTCAGTTCATTTGTTAGAGCATGTGGGATACTTTCCCAGAACATCGAGGTGAATTTCGAATCCTATTCAAATATAATAGACAATGGTACTCCATGTAGCCTTACCATTTAATTGATATATATCCATGCATGTTGACCCAATGAGAAGTACTCTGAAATTTAAATAATGTGAGATATTTTTTTAATACAATCCCAAATGACCCATATAGAATTTTCTCATATGGATGTACTTGGCAGTCCATTGAAAAAATCCATACTGATGTTCATGCACATAAAATGTAATTATTTGTATTTGTTTCAACAGCCATTTAGACTGATGTCTTTCTGCCTTCATTTGATGACATATCGAGCACTTTGATGTTTACCCACCAATCTCTTTCTTTATATTGACCCACCAAAAGTTCTCTCGGATATCTCTATACATATTTGTGCTCCGTGGGTGGATAGAGAAGGATGAGATACTTTCATCATTCAGAATCTCCTTTATAATCTCAGTATCAGATCGTACACAGAATTGTGACCTAAATCACACAACTCCTTCATCATCAATCCTAAACTCTGAAGATGTTCTATTTCTAATGGCTTCTACCCTTTTCTAAATATACAAAACTTTTCATTGATAATACTTTATTTTAACTACGAGGGATGTATGAGATATTTTTTGAAATAGGATTAGTGTTTTCCAACATTAATGATTCCAATTTCCATCCTCTACAAATCGAAGAAGATTATATCCCTTTATAAAGTCATCATCGATAAAGTTGTGTGTTCTTTTCTACTAAAATAATCTTCCACCTTATTTGCCATACCATGTTGGTAGTGGATTGACTCGTCATTATCCTTGATGAGATATATCCATCTTTTCTGGCACATATTATGATATTTTTTTGTGAATACATATTTGAGACTCTTGTGATCATTATATATCACACACTTCTCCCCATATAGGTAATTCCACCATATTATGAATGCAATGATCACAGTCGCGAACTCTAGATCATGCATAGGATAGTTTTTCTCATTTATTTTCTACTTATTTGATTATTAGGATTGAAATTTATCATTTTTCATCATCACATATCCTAATCCCTTCATTGAAGAATCGCTATACCTCACAAAGAGTTATCCATATGATGAGACTGTTAGTACCGATTCAGTGATAAACATATTTTTTATCTCCTTAAAATAGTATTCACATTCCTAAGCCTAGAAAATCCATACCCCCTTATGTGTCATCTTGGTAATTGGGTTTGAAAATTGTAAAAATCTCTTCACAAATCATTGATCATACACGGCTAGACCTACAAAGCAGTGGATCTCTGTTACAAATTATGGCCTGGGCCCCTCATCAATTTCCTTTGCATTGAAACATTCTATAGATATCCCTTATCTAGTGATAATATTCCACATAAATGATACATCCTCCATCTATAAATCACATTTATTGAACACTTCATATAGATTATCCCTTCACAATGTCCATAACACAATATTCAAATGTACCTCAAGTTCCTCCTTTCTATTGAAGTATATCAGAATATATTTGATAAAGGATACCAAAAATTTGTCATGATAATATCTAATGACTCTATTCAATAAATCCATGAAATTTTCTAGATCATTACAGAGTCTGATGGTAATTCCTATGAACTCATAGTTTCCATACCACGTTTAAAAGGACATATTTGGAATATCTTTCTTCCTCACCATTAATTGGATATATCACGACTGAAGGTCCACCTTAGAGAAATAACTGACCCATGATGTTGATCGAACAAGTAATAGAACTAAGATAGGGGATATATTTACTTTATCATGATTTTATTAATCTCAAGATATGTAATGAAGTGGCACATTTATCTATCCTTCGTTTTGATTAAGTGGACTGGAACACCCGCAATGAAGCACTCAGGTATATAATACCCTTCTGCAGATTTTCCTATAACTGATTCTTCATCTCTTCCATCTCTATAGTGACCATTCTATATGGTATATTTGATATAGGTAGAGATCTATAAATATGTTCATTTGATAACATATCCTCTCTATCTAGTGGAATACATGGATAATCTTTTAGGAATACATTCGTTTAATATCTCATTATGGGAATGTCTTCTTGTATGATTCTCTCCTTTGTCTCAATCATTTGAGCTTGACATGATTCCTCATAAGTAAATAATATCGACAATTGATACTATGATTCTAATTTAGATTCATCTTACTACTTACACTGGTAGAAAAATTGAGGATTCCTTGGGATGTGAAGAGTTATCTCTCTTTACTGATAGTTGATGTTGGATTTGAAAAAAGAAAAAAATCCATGCCCATGATAGCATAAAACTCCACTAAAGGATGTATGAAGAGATTTACTGGGAGGTTATTCCCACAAATATTAATAGGGGATGAGTTATAAACCACAGATGCAATAATTTCCCCATTTTCTATTCTCATAGATAATATATCTTCCAAATTTTGTAGTGGTGTTTGAATATTTATACTAAGATTTAATGATATTAAGGAATGTGTAGATCCATATTCGAATTGTACATCTGATATTTTTTAATGAATAACTCATGTTCTTATCAAAAAGTTGTTTTCTAGATCCACCACAATAGTAGTGATAGAATAATCCCTTCCTTGTGTCCTTGGAGGTTGTTGTTGATAACTTTCTACAACCCTCATCTTAGGGAAACTGTTCAGAAATTTCCCATGATCCTTGTAGTTTTAAGACTGCACTACATGTTGAGTGTCGATTGGAGCCTTTTATTCTTATTCCACATTATTATGATTAATCATATATTATTTTCATTTTTATCCAGATTTCCCAAATTTCCACATTTTATGAAATTCTTGTTTCCCTTAAGATAGTTCTAATGATGCTTCTTCCAATAATTTTTACATGTGGGGTGATCAGGCTTCACTCCATAATGGAATTCATTTGTGGGACCACCCACATTAGATTCCATTTTCCTCTTTTTCAAAGGGTCCACAATACCAAAGAGAGTCTATGATCTTCATTTTAATTTATGTTCACAACAGAAAATCTCCTCATAGCTGTAGAAGTCTCGATTCACCAATGATTTTGATAGATATGACTTGAGTCTTCTAATGAAGTGATCCACCATAAATTTTTTGTTCATGACAATGCCAGAGGTGTACATTGCATGCCTCGTAAATATTTCATTATATGTATTGATTGAGACATATTTTTTCTTCATGAGTCCAAGGAACAAACTTTCAATTTTGAGAAAGAGGGTTAGGGTAAAATATTTATTGAAAAACATTATCTCAAATTCCTCCCAACCCATGGAATCAATTATTTCTTGGGAATTTGTATTATTGATCTATTTCCACCATAGATCACCTTCCGCATCAGAATGATAGGCCGTGAACACAATGTTCTCTTCTTCTGTGCACTATATAATAGGGAATATCTTTGTAATGGAGTTAATCCACTATTCGGAGAGGGGGGGGGATTAAGAGATCCAATAAACATGGTATTCCTTTTCCATATGGAAAATTAAATGGAAACTTCTTCTTTCATTGGATGAGGATGGTGTTCCACATGATTCACGTTAATATACGTAACTTGATCCAACTAAAAATGTATCGACATGATGATATGATCACCCTCCCCCATTATATTTTCTATATCATTAGGTAAATATTCACATTACCTATCCCATTTATTGTAGTCACATGGTCATCTATTTATTTCCATTAACTATAAAAATTAACGTACTATTAAATTGAAGGAGTACTAAGACATTGAGAAAAAAAAGAAAATGTTAACATAAGAGTTCGATCATCAAACTATGAAGTATATTGTAACTTATGATTCAATTGGTTAAAATCTAGTTTACCAATGATCTATTTCCTAAAATATACTATTATTGTCTTTTTTCATTTATTTTTTCCCTTAATAAAATTCCATACAATGCTTATGATGTTACCAATAATATCCCATGGGCGCGTTAATCCATGAGTGCAACACGGCCCATTATCATGCACATGTTCCTATTTAAGTCTAGATCAATGGGGTGTTTTATGGTTTTACCCTTAGATACATCTAGACCAGAGCCACCATTACCTTTTTGATTCTGGACAATGATTTATTTTATTAAAAAGCAATATCTCTATACTTACCAAAATTTAAGGTTTTCTTATACTTAGTCTCATACATAAGATTCTTACTAAAGTGATATATCCCTAATCTACAAAAATAACTAGAATACCATTTTATTCCAACTATAGTGACCCTAGCTGTTTAAATGTAACATTGAATGATTTTGATAATTATTATACATCAAACAACAATCTAAGGACAGTGGTGTCTAGTTTCGTTGAAGACTAGGTACATAAAAATTCAAACATGCGGCAAAAAAAATCCTTTTTTTAATGTTTATAAAGATATCCTAACATCCTTTGAGGCCTTACATCTTCATGGGGTACCCTTGGGATCACATGAACAATGGGATGAGCTAAAATCCATGTAAGGGAAGAAACCTTAGTAATAAAGATTTAGCATATTGGTAAGAAGGCATGGCATAATGAAAATAAGAGGCATGGATGATATAGAATAATAATTTGTAAGATTGAAGTTATATAAACATGAATTCATTTTAATGTGTAAGAAACATAAATATTGATAGTAGCATGATACAAGGCTCATTGCACATAGAGGAGCACATGTCAAGGTTAACCACCATGACCATTTCACATGGTAGAACGAGTTAAAGGAAACTGCCAAGTCTGTTGCACATAACATATCATGAGACTAAACTCCACCCAAATCATTGGATTTATTTCTTGTATCACCCACATTAAAATTTTCATGAATATAAATTCCATATATTAAATAATGAAAAAAAAATCATAAACATAAGGGAACCCATAGAAATAATTGGGTATCATAATCATGTAATAAAGCATAATGAATGGGAATATCATAAAAGTATCCCTAAAAGAAAATAATTAGAAAATAAATTGACTTAAATAACATAAAATAGAAATATATTATGTTAGTGAAAACATGTTAAAAGAGTATGTAATTTTTTTTTCATTAAAACATTTTAGTGTAGTTTTAAGGAAAACAATAAAAAGAATTTAAATTAGAAAATGGAATAATATTTTTTTTAAAAGCCTGATGTTATCCAAGAAGTTTTTCATGACATAATAAACAGTTTTATCAAAATAATGTTATCTTAAGACATATGTTTTAGTTCAATTGAAATTGGGCACGATGTCGGGAATTTCCCATAAAACGGGTTTGCTTATCAAAAAGTATTCTGGATGGAATCATTTAAAAACGTGTATATCCCTGATAGATAATGGTGAATGGAAATTTTTACATGATTTTGTTGAGTATAAAAAGAATTTATAATATTTACATAAATAGAATAGATAACTTAATTTGTTTGGAAATAAAGACAGGGAATCCTAAAGGAATAAAGAACGTTTAGGTAGAATCCCTTACATTAAGCCAAATGTTGTTATTCTCTTGATATGAATGACCTGAATAATAATGTTAGTTTTATTAATTAATAAATAAGGAAAAATTAATTCTTGAATTTTATTAATTGTGTATTTATTATGTTCCTTCATGGGTATTTGGATGTGTTATAATTTTTATGTCCATTGTTCATGTGGGTTCATTTTCTTTGTCTTCATGAATGTTTTACCTGTATTCACAAATTGAAGTTATTATAAAAAGTGGATAACAACCACAATTGTTATAAAATTATGTTAGTGACATTATAGAGTAATAAATGGGGATTTTTTTTATATACGATGAGGATAAATCATTAGATATAATTTTAATGATAAATGCTCAGACCAATTTGGCGGTTTTCTCACACTAAACTTGTTTGTATTTAAAATTTATACAATGAATGTATAATGATTCATGAAAATTAAATAAGATAAAACAAATATATTATGATTCGGTTGAACCATTAAAATTATTTCATTACCATTATAGAATATGTTAATGAAAATTGAAATCTTTACATCCTTAAATGTGATAAATCATCACATCTCAGATGATGTTTTTATTTGTAGTATAAAATTAGGGAAATGAGATATGATAATGAATTAAAACATTAAAATAAAATCAATTCTAGTACATGTATGGTATGGGATTTTTCAAACCATTTGGATGAGGGGAGGTAAGTAAATAAAAGAGATCAATAGAACATGAAAAGAAAATGAACGAAAATAAGAGTGGACTTTACTTCTTTATTTAATCTTACTTAAGAGACTTTTAAGGGTAGAGGATTTTGTCTTTTCAGGATACCATGGTATACTGGATGTTAGGAAGGATAATAGAGAGAGATATGGGCATAATTTAGTTATGTATTGATGCTTGAGAGGTGTAATGAAATGAAGGTGTGAGAGTTGGTATTTATAATGGAGGGGAGGAGGGTTTTCATAATATGTAATTTGTTAGTTTATTAATATCTTTCAAGACTAGAAATAGTTATTATTACATGAAAAATAATATTAATAAGTTCATGTTATTTCTATATTTGGGTTCTTACATCACTCACAATGTCAGGAATAGTGGACTTCAATTATAATGTATTTATACAGGAAAATAATTCATTTTACTATACATAAAAAATTAAAGTATTTCAAAAAAAATACCAAACATTTACCCTAAATTTTTTTCGACATGTAGAATAAAAAAATGAACTCTGTATTTCAAAAATAATTTTCTAAATAATATTGATGTAATTTTTAATTTAAATCATATTTTCTATGAAAAATATAAATTTTAAAATTAAAACTACTTTTGTAACACATTGAAAATTTACATATGGTAACATAAAATTGTCATAGAATCATAATATATCAAAATATTAATTCATGAATACATTTCATGAGAATTAAATTTCATTTAAATTATTAAATTAATCATAAACTTGTAATTAAATATTCTTTATAAAAATACCATAACTTTAATCATAATTTTTGATTATTTATTTACATAAGTTATGATATAATTAAACCATATTATCACATATGAAAAAGATATATTATATATATACATTTAGTATAGAGGTTACTATTATAGTTTCTTATTTACTATATATAAGGGTCACATTACTATTCCAAAGGTCAAGTGAATATTTCATTGGCATATGTTCCTCATCTTCTAGAGATACAATTTATTTCACATATTCTCCACTTATATGTTTTTTATTGTGTTCTATAAATAATCATAATTGATTATACTGTAAAACATAATTATATGAATGGAATTAGAATTATAAAACATTGGTTCATGACACCCTAACATGGAATCTAGCTCTTCCCTTTATTCATTTTATCTCGATGTTATCTTGTGATGATTAATGTGCATAATGGATGTTAGGAACTCTTAATAAATATTTATTAATTAAATGTTTTATTTAGTCCAATGATTTATTTTTTTACGTACCTATTCATCCAAGGGAAATGAAATTATGATCGTTGGCTTGTAATATGATGTTATATTAGGATTAAAATCATGTAATGATAAGTGTAAAAGGAATGGGTTTCTATAGTTGGCATCAAAGGATGTTGTAGTTATATTTAGAGATTAAGAATATAGAAATTTATTTAGAACATTATGGATGTGACTTATTATAAGAAAACATACCTTGATTTTCATAAATATAGATTATGTGGTTTATCAGTAAAATAATTCCCAGTATGGATATGAACAAGTGGATATGGGACTAGAATAGATGTATCATGGTGTAAAACACAAAAAAACTACATTGAACTAGACCTGAGCTGGAAATGGTGCACGATAATGACACTTACTAGACTCCATGTTTGACACCCACATGGGATATGATTTGGTAAATTCATAATCATGGAAGAAACCATTATTAAGGGAACAAAAAAAATACCATATGAATATATGTTAATAAATAGATCATGGATAACCTAGATTAAAACATTTGTAATTACATGTTTGTGTATAATTTTCCTTTATATGTTTATCATTTTATGTTTAATGTTTATTTATTATGCTTATTACGTAAGGAGTCAACCCACATAAATGTATGTTATTTTTCTTAGTTAATGTCGTGAAATTGAAGAACACATGCAAAAAATCAATTTGATAGGGAATGTGAGGATTTCTCTAATGATATGTGAAAATATGATCAGAATTGATTCTAAAAACATTAAGATTGTACTTGATTAGCTAGATCAGGTTGTGAATAATATCATTATTCATGTGGAACTCCCTCCTCTTCCATGACAAGAGCATATTTTCCTCAAATCCATCATGCAATAAAGGACTCACGTGATTATGGGATCTGTTGATCTCCTCCTCATGGAAAAGTATATTAACTCCTTTAAAAAGATATTATCTATCTTTAAATACTCAGAATGTGACAATATCTTTTTGGAGTTATATCATTTTGATGGGGAATATGATTAGTGGTGGAATCTGATCAAAAATATGAAGTCCCAAAGAAATTGATTCCATGGATTGGGAGGAATTAATTTTTTTAAAAAAATACATTCCTTGAACCATCTGTCTCATGATGGAAAGAGAGTTCTCAGACCTAAGTATGAAGAAGTTGATTCCATTGGGGTGTATAAAGAAAAATTCACAAATCTTGAAATATAAACCTTATAAATTGTCATGAAAACCAAAATTAGCATGGAACACTTATTTAGTGGACTAATGTCGAGTCTATGAAAGGTGTTGGTGATTTAATACTTTGACAGTTATGAAGATATTTTCCATTATTCCCCCATGGATTAAATGAAAATCGGAGACTTTTTGTGCTCTAGTGGCCTCCGTGGCAAGAATTGGTTAATGAAATCTAATATGTGTGGTTCGGAAAATAAATACCTTGATGGAAATAATATATTACATCCCTTGTGTTGAAATTGTGGGAAGAGGAATCCTGGGAACTATCTAAAATAAACTCTAAATTGCATGAAATGGAGAAATATTGGAAATATATAGAATAACTACTGAAGGGATATGAATAATCCCACTAACATGGAAGAATAATGGTTGTTTTAGATCAAAACTCAACCTATGGTGTAGTGTTAAAACATCATGGAACATGGTCATAATGAGAAAAATTTCCCTAAGACAATGGTTGTTGGTGGAAATCGACAACAACCTCAAAGGTAACATGTGATGACTTATTCTATCAATACAAATAAGGTGAATCAGGACCATTATGTAGGGACATGTACACTGGTTATTCAGTCAAGAATAGAAAATGTCAAATTTGATTCAGGTTCAACATGTTCATTATTATCTTGCAATTTTAGTTGAACTATTTATACAACACAACAAAATTTAGAGGATGAGTTTTCTCTGAGGAAAATTAATAAGGAAATCATTGCAACCAATGTTTATTACTCTTCCCTGGTAAATGAGTATGGACTGAAATTCCCAGAAATTCATTTCATACTTCCATTGGTGGATTATAATGAAATTTTGTGCATCGACTGGCTATCATTATAGAAATCTAACATTATCTGTCAAGAAATTTAGATCACTCTTCACATCCTGATGAATCCTCAAATTCATTACATATGTAAGTAGAAAGATAAATATAATTTAGTATCATTGTAATGGGTGTGGATATTACTTCGTTATGAGAAAAAATGTCTCCCACAATTGATTGAGATAAATGAGAGAATCATGGTCGAAGGCATGCCCATTGTGAGGGATTGAACTGATGTATTCACCATATAATTTCATGGTCTTATTTCTGATCCAGTGGTTGGGTTCTCAATTGAACTTATTCTTGGATCCCTTAATATATCAATTACACCTTATAGAATAACCAAAATAGAGTTTGAAGTGTGGAAGATGCAGTTCCATGTGAATGTACGAAACAGATTTATATGCCAAAGTGATTCACCATGGGGAGTTCATGTCTACTTCATCAAGAAAAAGGATAGTTCAATGTGCCTCTAAATTTATTATCCCGAGCTAAATAAAATCGCGATAAGTAACAAGTTTCCACTTCTTTAGATAGATGAGATATTCGACAAGATTCATAGGGATTGTTATTTATCTAAGGATTCCCTTTGGCCCGGATGTCACCAATTAAAGGTAAAGAAGGTTGATATTCCTAAGAAAGCAATTTTAACAAGGTATGGAAGCTACAAATTCATAGTGATTCCCTTCATAATCACTATTAATCCATCATTCATCATGGATCTAGTGAATGTAGTCTTTATAGATTTCCTAAATAAATTTGGGGTAGGATTTACCAATAATATTCTAATATACTCCAAGAGCAAGGAGGATCACGAGGGGAATTTGAATACTATAATAAAGACATTTCATAGGGGGAGGTGATCTAAAAGTAGAGTAAATATGAGTTATGGAAGGAGGATGTATCATTATTGGGGCATGTTATCACCAAAAAAGTGATATCTGTAGACCCGTTGAAGACAGAGGCAATCAAAGAGTGTCCTAGACCAACATCTATAATGGAGATCAATAGATTCGATGGTCTACCTATGTATTACCAAAAATTATTGGACTAGTTTTCATGATTTTCTATCCCAATTACAAAACTGACATGGTGTGGGGAGAAGTTTGTCTATAATCATGAATGTGAGGAAACCTTTAAGGATCTCAAAAAGAGGATTGTCATTTCACAAGTTATCACACTCCCAATAAGTGGACAACTTGTTGTGGTATACATTGATTCTTCTAATAAGGACTTTGGTTTTATGCATTTGAAATGGGACAAAGTGATATCCAATTCCGCACAAAAGATAGAAATCCCTTCGAAAAAACATCACAACACATGATCTGGAGATGGCAGGTGTGATCATTGCATTTAAAATTTGGTGGAATTATCTCTATGGGGAGAAGCGTGAGATATATACATAGAAAAAGATTCACAAATATACATTCACAGAGAAAAATCTTAATATGCTTGAGGAAAGATGGTTAGAGCTCCTCAAGGATTATGATTTCTTGTTCCACTACCATCCAAGTAAGGCAACTACAGTGGGAGACACCCTATATAGATATGATTATATATCTTCATCAATGATGATAATTGAAAGTGATCCAAATATATTAGATTTTCAGAGGATAGAAATGGGAATCATTATGATAGGAACATCATCAATCCTTTAAAACATGATTTCTCAACTATCCCTCATGGGGAAAATAATGGAAGATCAAAGAAATGATGTGGCAATTCAGAAAAGGGTGGAAGCTATATGAAATGGTAAATCCACTGAGATCAATATTAACATTATAAGGGGTTATAATATTTGGGTCACTACTCTGTGTACCATCCGATCAAAAAATAAAAAACGATGTTTTTCATGACACCCATAGATCAACCTTCCCTATTCAACCAGGGAACACAATGATGTAAGGTGATCTCCAATAGAAATTTTGGTTGTAAAATATAAATAAAGGGATTGCTGAATATACATTAATGTTCCTGATATGTAAAAAGGTGAAGGCTGAAAGACAAAAGTAAAATGGAATGATGAAACAAATATCAATACCAATATGGATGTGGGGGAACATTACCATATACTTTGTCACTGTACATCCATGGACAATCAAAATAAACACCACCATATGGGTCATTGTAGATTGTCTTATAAAGTCATTTCACACTATCACAATTCAAGAGGATATCTCATTAGATAAACATGAATGTATATATATCAAAAATCTAGTAAAGATACATGGATTACACCAATATCTTATATTAGATCGAGATCCAATATTTACATCAATGATATAGAGAATTACCCAACATGTAGTAAGAACTGAACTGATAATTTGCGTGGCATATCATCCCCAAAATGATGGACAATCTGAGAATAATATTTGGACATTCAAAAAAATCATCAGATAATGTTCTATGGACTTTAAAGGAAGATGGGACCAACATCTACCACTGGTCTAATTATCAAACAACAATGTCTTCCACTCCATCAGATGAGTGTAACCACATGAAGAAATTTTCGGAAAAAGGTGCAGAATACTAGCGTGTTGGGATTACGTCATTCAGGATAGGCTACTAGGACCTAAAATGGCTGATCAAATGGGGGAGAAGGTGAAAAACATTTAGCAGCACATAAAAGCATCACCAATTCAAACAAATAGATATATAGAAAATATTTGAAAATACCGTTAGTTTAATATTGGGGAAATGGAATTACACCACATATATCTAAGGATGAAGGCCATGAGATTTTGGAAGAATGGAATTCTAAGCCCAATCTATATCATATCCTTCAATATTATTGATCTTTTTGTAGCATAGTCGTATCAACTAGAACATTCTCCTACCATGTATAAAATACACAATGTCTTCCATGTATCCCTCTTGAGTAAGTACATACCAGATCCTTCACATGTACTCTCTTCAGAGGTGGTAGAGTTGGAGAATTATCTTCATTAAGAGGAGCAGCCAGTGAAGACCTTGGATCATAGAGATAATGTTATACACAACCAGTCTACTAACCTGTTCAAATTACTTGGGTGGAACTATAAGTATAAAGAGGGTAAAAGGGAATAGGAGGAGGCATTGAACAGAAAATATCCACTCATTTTTATGGCATATAATATAAAATGAAATTTCGTGGGAGAAATTTTATAAGCGGGAAGAATATAAGGACCAAATGTTTAATCAACAAAATTACCTTATTATAATTATTTCATGTAGTATAATCCTATAATGTTATATATAGAACAAAATAAAATCTTTATTAATGATTGATTGTGTGAAAGAGAAGGTATCTCTATATGTTAAGAAATGTATACCAATGAAATAGTAATATGACACATAGAATAGTAATGTGAACCCTATGAATTGTAAACCATCCACCTGAATAGTGAACTCACTAATGAAGGTATAAATAAAATGTATCAATCATATAAGTGAAAATATGATAAACATATATCATATTATATTTATGTAAATGTTAAAAAAATACTAATTAAGTGTTGTTATTTTTATAATTAATGTATATTTCATTACAATTTAATGATAAATTTAATAGGTCAAAAGAAAATTTATTTTCATAAAATGAATTAATAAATAATTATTTTGATCAAATATGATTGTAATAAAATTTTAAAATACCTTAATTAATTTTTCAATGTTTTAGAGAAGTAGTTTTAATTTTATAATTTTTATTTTTCAATTAAAAATGAATTTTATTAAGAAATTTCAATTATTCTATTTAAATTTTTTTTTCATAAAATGGTGTTATTTTTTTAATTCTACAGATCAAAAATATTTATTGGGTGAATTTTCTATATTCTTCAAAAAAATTAATTTCCATTGAATAGTGAAATACTATATTTTACAATAAATGCTGAATATATAAATTATTATTTCATTGTATTCTATACGGAAGAATCAAACCCATTATCATGAACTCTTATTCCCATTTTCTTATTTTGTCACAATAGTCAATACAAATCTTATCCTTGAGAAAAAATACTAAACGATTGATTAAAATAATAGTAACCACCTCCTCTCCTCCACTATAAATACCATCCCTCTTTACCTCCTCTCCCCACACCTATCTAGCCTTGTGACTAGTCTAAATTCAACTGAAATCCCTCTGTAATACCCTCATCAATGCCCATCAGACCTTGGTATCTTCAAAATAACATTTACTCTCACCTAAAGAGGTTCCCAAAGAAGATATATTCATGTGGAAGATTCCACTTTCTATTTATTTTTATTCTTTCAATTTCCAATATTTCTTATTATTTCCTCACCTCTTTTCTTTCAAATGTTATGATAACTCTAGTAACATACATTTACTAGAATATTGTTATTATAATTTATTAATTTTTCATCTTCTTTTATTTACAATCCTTTTATACTATAAATGAAAACAGTACCCGAGATTTGTTAATTCATCACAATCAAGGACGAGTTGTTTTCAATTTCCTTTACTATCTTCAATTATATCCTTGAAAGCATTATTATGGTTAAAACAGACCATAATATATGTATTATTTTTAACTTATGGTTCTTGAATATTTTATACACGTGATCTTCATTTATAAATCAAAATTAGTTCTTCATGGTCAAAAAACTCAATAAACCAAAAGAATTATCAATATAATTCATCTTCACTCCAAAATGACCAGATTAATTTTATAACCATAAAATATTCTACATGTATACTAATAAAATAAAACATCAATTTTGGACAACTATCACAGTCTTACATGGTTAACCTTTCATTTATTTAATTAAACCAATCATGAAAACCAAGGAAACAAATACTCCCAAACAATGAAATTGAACCACTTAACCCATCAAAAAGGTTATAAATGAACATATAAAGTTTATATTATTTAAATTTCATGAATAATAAGTTATAGAAATACTAAATAATTAACATAATTTTGTTATACATAACATTTACATTAATATAAGAACACATTCATACTTAAGGTAAGGGATTATACCCGAACATACATTATTCCTTCGAGTTGCTCTATCTTTATTTCAAAACAAATGAAGTTGTATTTTAAATTTTTGTACATATTCACAATTCTAGTTATATTATCCAAAATCATGTATCAAGATCCATTCATCATTATATTTTTAGGATATACATGTTATTAAATGATTCACTCCTCAATACGTCCCTACAAGGAAACCAGATTTATAGGAGTTTCCTGAATTCTTACCCAATTTCAAGTTCACACTATCATATGTTTTTGTCAATAAAAGTTATTATAAAATAATAATTTTATTATGAAAACCTATGCGGTTATATTCTAGTTTTATAAAATATAATATCCCTTTTTCTATTTTAAATTCTCTTTAGTATTTTCCATAAAACCGCACTAAAATGTTTTAATGCTAAAATTTCTTAAATACAATTTTTAACTATATTAACTTATTTTTGACATAACAAACAATGTTATATACCCATTTTACCTTATTAATTTCCATGTAATATTTAATTATATTCTTGTGTGGACACCTATATGATACACCCTCTTATTATGCTTTGTGACATGATTATGATACCTATTTCCTTCCATGGGTACCCATATATTTATATAAGATTGATTTTGTATGATATTATATATGAAGATAATATTTATTACCATGTTATGATGGGTAATCCCACATATTTCTCTAATTCATTGGGTAATTTTGAGTCTCATGAGACGTTATATGAAATAGTCTTGGTGGTTAACCTAGACTCATGCTACCATGTTCAACGACCTTGGTTATTAACCATTAATTGTACTACTATATAGTAAACAAGAATTATCTCATGATAAATTTGTGTTTAATGTTTCTTCCACATAATTATTACTCCTAATTTATATTATTCCATGTTCATATGTCATGGTTACATATATTCCATTACTTTTTATATCAGTATGTCATGTTGTCTAACCCATGTGCAAATGCATTATTATTAAGATTATTCCCTTACTAAGATTATAGATCATCCATTTTCATGTTATCCCATGGAAGTCCTATGAATATGTATGAAAAAATGAATGTTTGGATCTCTTTATGAATCTTAGATAAAGAAATGTTTTATTTATCCCTATGTTTACAGTCTTATGAATATAGTCATTCAAGACATCGGACTTTAAAATACTTGACTTTTAAGATGATGTTTTAGTGTGCATAAAATAAAGTAACGATATGTGTAAAAGGATAGGGTCATTTTAGTTTGGGTCTACACTAGAAAATTATTTGTTTAGGGTTTATCCCATATAATATTGGGTTTTTTCAAAACCTAATACATGCATGATGTTAGGATTTTCCATATAAATGTATAGGTTGGTTATTCTACTATAAATGGCTGTGGTTTTTTATAAAACCATTAATGAAAATGAAATGGGGTTTATCATCCATGTGTGAAAAATGGTGGATGTAAATAGTTTTTTCACACCAAAAATGACATATACAATAGTGGATTCCATCCCTCTATGTTCATGAGAGGGGTCAAGAGTAGAGTATAATCATTTAGATTTAATCCACCATATAATACATGGGATAAAAATTTAATCTAATGATGTTTATTTTATCTACTTTTTCTAATATCATTATCATTAAATTTAATATCATTTCAACCAATTAATTTCAACTCATAATGTTTGTATTATGATTAATTTTAATTCACAATTATAAACTCATACCCCCTTTTATCCATTTCCATCACATCTATGATACCTAACATTAGAGATTATAGTATAGGTCTTTTCAAGATATGTTTATATATAAAATCATTATAAAAACTAATAATTTGTATCAATTTCATAACATTTTAATATTAGTGAAAACAAATGTTTTATCCTAAGAGCTATCAATAAGTATCAGAGAATGACTATTATAATAATTAGATTGCATAGTTAATCTTATATTTACCAAAACGTTTTATTATAAGATGATATAGTCAGTAGAAATAAATTTCTTAATTTATTTGATACATAATATTTGATATCTATGGCAGGAGCATTTATGGTATATTGTTATTTAATTTTTATAATAATTATGTTAACGTTTTAAGACAATCATTAACATGAGAAAGGGAATAATTGTTTTCAGTGATAGATAAGATGGAGAAAAATAGTCTTTTAAATCCTTCAATATCAACACATTTAAATTTTATTATTTATACACATTGGATGATCTAGAAGGATTCTTATATAAATATTATATATATTATATTTTCGGATAATGTGATTAAATTTTTTGTTTTACACAAGTTTTTTCTATTATATTAGAAAGGATAAGATGTTGTTAAATACGTCATCAATTATAAGGTCCTCAATAATTATTATTTTTATTTTCATCGAAATATTTATGAAAATAATTATAAGTACATCAATCCTAATATTATTTGAGAGTTTCTTGAGGAATGTTTTTTTGAAGGAGTATATTTTGTGAAATTTATTCCCTCAAATTTTAAAAACATTCAACATATGAAAAAGGTGTTTCTAACCAAGAAGATGAAAAAAAAATTTATAAAATATATTTCATTTAATGTCTATTATATTTGAATTTAAATTCTTATAATATTAATTTATATATCTATAGGACAATAGGACATAATAAAATCAACCGTCCAAAGCACACAAATATGATAATGTTCATAATGAATAAAATTAAATATATCACTTTCGGCAGTGATTGTGGAATCTCTTGTAAAAAGGTAAGGATATTCATGCTGTATTTTTATAAATTCATATATTAAAATTCATATTGATTAAAATTTTGAAAATTTCACTAAAAATTTATTTGGATTATTTCAATAATATTAATATTTATTATGAACTAATTTGTAGATAAAAATTCAGAATTATTTCTTGGTGATACTAATTTTCTCTCTTTTTCAAAAAATAAACAAGATTCAATCATCTAGAATATAGAAATGAACTATTTTAAAATTTTAATTTTGAATATGAATGTAAGTATTGCATTAATTTTGGTAATATGTCAAGGAATTTATTAATTTTTTTTAAATATTTTTACTAATATCTTAATTATTTATATTATTATAAATTATTGTCTTATAACATTATTTTTAATATTATATTTAAAATTTAGTTCCGCTTTCATTCATTTTAAATTATTTTAGAGATTCATGGAAATCAATGTGGTGGTAATTATCATTGCGATTCTGGTGGATAAAAATACAAAATCATGATGTGAATAGATAAGATACATGAATTTTATTTTACTCATTATTTTTTCATAGTTTGAAACTATGTTATGTAGATTCATTGTTTTTCTACATTATGATGTATACTTATTAATTCTCACGATTCACTATATTAACATTTATAAGGGACTATGAAATTCATTATTCATTTTAGGATAACATTATATATAGTCACTTACAAATTTAAACTATTTTTTTTAAAACTCTCATGGATATATTTTAAAACATAGTTCATCTTTCATGGGGGTTACAATACCTTAAAAAAATGTAATTTTTAATTTTTGATTGTCCCCATAGATGATTGGGTTTAGTCTTTCCCCATAAAAAGATGATGTCTACATAACCCAAAAATAATCAGTGGAAATGATTTATCTTTTGAGGATATAGGGATTAGTCTATCCCCATAGAATATTAGCTTACACTTGACCCCAAACATAAAATAGTTGAGGAAATATCCTATGAAACACTAGCTTACATCTACACTTATAAATGAAATGCTAAAAATTTATCGCACAAAAGTCTGGGATCCATCAAAACCTAAAAATAAAATAGGTTCTTAATGATCCTCTATAATTATAGCACTGTTCTTCTCCTACAAATGGATATGATTTTTCATTAGAACATAAAATTCAAGGGAATTGAGTTGAGCATCCAATTTTGATAATGGGGGTTGTAATGAGTTATCACTATATAAAAAAAGTGATATACCATAGTGGGGTTCATATACCTTATGTCATGGGATGTGTGAAGAGTGGATTGGGATCACCTAGACATAAATCACAATATTTTTTTTTCATTATCTGATTTCATTAATTTTATTTTATTTAATTTTTTTTAATATTGTCATGGTTAAATTCTATTATATTTAAACTAATCAATTTCCACTCATATGGTTTATACATTAATTAATGTTCAATGAATGGAAATTCACACCAAACTTTATTTACCATTTCAATAACTTTTCTGGAACATAACATTGGGTATCATATTGTGAATAATTTTTGGATATTTTATGTTAGATGATCATTTTGATAAAAACATTAATATCAATTCCTTAAATTTTTAAGATACAGTCACTATCATTTTTTATCCGGAAAGATAATGAAATAATATTTGACATTGGATCATGTAATGGTATGTTTAGTTAGTTTATATTATTTACACCGAACATTTTTATTAGAGAAGTATACATTAAAGATAAAATATTTTGTTTCATTATTTAATACATCTTCTTGATATCATATGTTAGATCATTTAGGATATATTTTTTGTCATTTTAAATATTAAATCTGTGAATTTTTAATGAGTTCGTTAATAGGACTAATGGAATGATATTTCACATAGTTTCTTGAAATGTGGAATATAGGTTCATTAAAAATTAAATTACCACAAAATATAAATTTAATGAAGTATAATGAATGAAATATCTATATCCAAACTAAAATAAAAGTGAATTGATATTGTCTTTTGAAATATTTTGATTGTGCAACATTCTTTCATGGCTTCCATGAAACTAGTGTTACAGCCCTAATCACCACAAGGCTTTTAGTAGGCCTATCTATACACCAGAGGCTGGTAAATGGTAGGTAGGGTCTAGGTAGTGTCTTTGGAGAGATTATTCCCTAATATTAGAGTATACATAGTGACAATAACAAGATATAAAAATTATTTATTTAATAGAGTTTGTACGGAACAAATAAAACGAATTAGAAAGTTACCAAATAATAAATTCACGACTATGAAACACCAATTATTATTGTAATTCTTATAAAACTTCTCACCCATTGGGCCGATCCTTCAAGGAAGAGTATATGAAAGGATATTAAATAAGAGTAAGAGGATCTAATAAATTCACCATGATAGACCACATACTTGATCTCCACAAACATGTTCAATCTATCCTAGTTTATAAGTCCTTGACCACATACCAACCTATTTATGAAATCATATTAATGACTACTTGGGTACCCCAGTTCAATGGTGTCCCAATATGGGCCTGAAAACAAAACATTATAGGGGAACAAAAGCATGGTCTCGTTCATAGCTATTAATATATATTTTATGAAAATATATCTAATCAATAGGATAACTATAATAAAATACATTTATCAATAAATAAAAATAATGTTAAACTAAAATAAACTACAATAGATCATTGGGACATGATGTTGTACCAACTTATCGTCCTTATCCTATGTGATAATGTTTCTAAATAAGGTTACATTATATATATATACATATATTTATACACATATGAGTTTGAATATATATTTACCCATAAATATATAAACAAAAATATATATATTCATATATACTAATCTATATGGGTATTACAATATGTAATATAAATGTAACATACCCATAGTCAATTCATGGTTCATTAATCTCATCCAATCCTTACCTACTTCAGACTCGATGTAAAAAATATATATGAAATCTACCTACACAAGGGGGAGACACATCATAACCAATAGATCAACCGTAATTGCTTCCAATCACAATAATGTTGGATTACATGTACCAACATATAGTCTATTATATATGATATTTCATCTAATGTGGATAATTTATAATGTATCATGTTTTAGAAGGATAATATACAGAACCCAAGGCCAATGAAAAAGGCATAACATTCATTGAAACGAAGTGGACCTGTAGAATTATCATTAATCACTTGTGTGGACCCAATGACCCAAATGGCCCGAAGGCCTTTATTTTTATTGATTTTTGATAATCACCCTTTCAAGAGATGAGGGGGAACCCTTAAAAGGCCCGTAGGCTCAAAGATTACATGGACCTTAGGCTTAGGAGATTACATGACCCAATGGTCTTAGGGAATTCAACTAGACTATCTACAGGGAAATGTCCCTCCCCAGCATCTGCATAATGATAGTAGCTATCCACCATTGCATGGACATATTTATTGGAATCCCATGTCCGCACAGGCTAGTCCCGATGGCATATCTATAACCTCTCATTCTGAAAAATCCATTTGGCTCTGCTCTGGTGAGTGCACCTGCTCTAAATCCTCTTCTGGGGCTGCTCCTTTTTTTAGTGTGTTTAGGGTAACTGCATGTGTCTCGAATGCCTTGATGTGGCCCGAAGGCCTTAAATGTGGCCCGAAAGCCATACTGACCCAAAGTCATGGGTGGGCCAAATGCCTTAAGGCCTCCACGCCAAAACTAGTGGCCTAAGGTGAATAGTTCCAGCTGCAACATTACCGAACAGTACCTCCTACAGTACATTATATAGTTTCCGCTACAGTATGCACACAGTATACAGTTCTGCTACGGTGCCCGCATAGTGTACTGCTCTCCTACTCTACTACTACAATGCCTGCTACAATACTACTAAAGTACCATAGAAATATGCCTCTACCTGGTTTTGAACCAGGGTCTTGTGGATGCACATAAAGATACCTCACCAACTAGGCAGAGGCTCATGAATTTGTGGTCCCAATGAGAATGTCCAAGGAATTCTATAAAATATGAATCCAAGGTGTACAAATGATTATGACATCCAATTGGTTAATAAATTTTATATATTGTGAACACCTCTTATTGGTCAAATTCTACGACTCAGTAAATCATCACAATACCACATACCCATCAATGATTACACATCACAATATCATATTAATCATTATCATGTCTCAAAAACCAGATTTCATGACATACTTATAGGAATACATATCATTAAATATATCAGGTCATTCTTACCACCCCACAACTTGTAATCACATCTATTATTCATAATTGCACCAATAATAACATTTTCAAGGTATAAATAAAAGAATAATTGTGTATATATTCATAACTCACCATAACATTGATAGAACATTGGGATAACGAGTTCGGTTTAGGTTCTACGGTGACACCCTCTTCCATGTTTATCCAAGCTTATAACACAAGATATACATCTATAAATCATGGGGGTACGCACAAGGTTTATTATATGATAACATGAGAAAGGCATCCCATTCTGGATCCTTGTGGGAAAACATTAGTAGAGGCATCCCCCTGTGGATCCTTATAAGAATAGAGTGAGTGGATGGGATTCTCCAAGTTAAATAACAAAGGGGGGCATCCCTATGTGGGATCTATAGTCACCCAATAGTAACTATATATGGTTAATCATGGACATGTATTTAGTAGAAGCACTAAACCACAAAAAAAGAAACAAAATCATAAAATCTTAGTTGTCTAGAGTGGGAATTAATTATTTCTAGGAGTTAATGAGGTTTCTAACCTCAATACAGATTATGAATATTCCATAAATATAATATTCATATGTTTTATATCATAATGAATCTATTATTTAACTTGGGGAAATATTGATTCAAGGAGGAAATTTCATGAATGTGGATTATGGTCATTGAGAACACATGAATAAAACTATTCTATACATGATCTCAAGTTTACATCATTGTTTTATTCAATAAAATGGTTGGGAAATTATCTCATTGGTGGATGGTATTCAATTTATAATGACCATAAGAAACATAATTATGTAGTTTCCCAGCATTCATTAAATCTTAGAAGTCGGTGATTTTCTTAGTGGGTACACTATTTTTAATTTCTACTATAATATATCCAGGGGAAATGAAATATTACTATGTATACTATGTGTTAGATGGAACATACCCAGGTAGTTCAAGAGAGAACATAGTAAAGGAAGATGATAGACTAATTCATTGAGATGCATTTAAGTGTTTATGAGGAGTCGGGACTGATGATTCTTTTTTTCTTTATCTATTATACCATCTATTATTAAATATTTCTTAGAGAGGAAGTATGTTAATGTAGACATCTTGGTTTCTATGGAAATATTTGATGTTGGGGTGATACCTTTAAACTATATAATCGATGGGGATGTGGTTATCCATATTGATGGATATGTATACAATCCTAATGGGATTTGGGAAAATATGATGCAAGATCATGATGTATTAAAAATGGTGGTTCACCTAGGTCTGACGAAAATATACAATGATAGTCCCATGAATTATTGGTTGTAATAAATGATAAAGGAAATCATAGGTTTCATAAGGTGATAATGAAATTATCAATTGGTAAAAGTAGATAATTAGTCAAATGATTGTCTATTACATATTCTCCAATTCCATAAATTATACGGGATAATCATTCCCTGAATTTCATGGTAGGGTTTTCTTGGAATCATGAAAATATAGATGCAATATTTATGATTATGGATTGGTTGGAAGTGGAATCCCATTTCTTGTAAATTTTATTTATAATCATAAATGATGAGATGGGAGGCCTATTTGGTCAATAGATTGTACTCTGTTAGAGGGGGAATTGAGTATTTTCCTTTACTGGGATCCCCTTTTTTACATTAATTTTTTATAAATAATTTTCAAGGTTTCTTTATTATCATGAATTTTTAGTAAATCATACCATCCATAGGTGATGATCAATATATTTGATATATATCGATTTTATATGAAATTACATTATAATGTGTCAATAATTTTATTTGAAACATGGACAACCACCTTATTGATATTGAGTTCCCTAAGAGAAATATTTTTCTAGAGATTTTTCAGAGGTAACCCAATGAATAAATGTATAATTTTCAATCAAGATCACCTTTATATTTCTTAGATGCTAGAGAATCATTGTTCTAAAGAGAGAATATTGGTGTAGGATATATTTTAAAAGAAGAAATTGTTTTAGAAACATGTGTACACCACCCATATTAGACATAATTCAAACACTAATCATCACCATAAACCACTTCAGTTTACATTGGCTGATCCTTTTTTCCTTTGAGTATCACAGATACAAGGTCATTGTTTTATTCAACAGTATGATATGCCTGTTCCTATTTATGTGGGATAGTTTAATAATTTTTTCTGTATCATTCTAGTAATGTATCAATTATCTTATCCATTTTTATGTTGTTTTATGAATGATGTGCTTCATGTGTCACATCCTAAGAAGTGTCACACAAGAACTTATTAAGAATTTAATATTGATTATCTTTAGAAAAAAGGATTATGAATCCTTTATATAGAATCCAATCCATATTGTATCCAATGGTGATAAAAATAATTTGGGTAATAAATTTATTATAGTTCGTTTGTTCTGGAGGCGTGGATGTATTATAAAGAAAAAATGGGGGAGGGAAGTTGGTATGTAGGCCCAGTGGCCTGAGCTTTTTAACATTTAGGATTATTGATACATTGAATAAAAACTCTAGAACCATCTATTTATGGTTGGGGAGATTTTAATACAACAACCAAAATTTATGTACATTTTTTTCCTCTTTTAAAAATAACCATGTAATTTTTTAATAGAGTATGGAAGGTAATAAAATAGTTCTATGGGTTAAAAACATGGAAATTTTGATGAAGTGGATTATAAAACATGTGACATGATTATTGTATAGTCAGTTATATCCATCATCAATTGAAGTTCCCCTGGTTTTTGTATAGATTACTAAAACATGCTGGTGGTTTTGGATTATTTTCTATTTATTGTGCCATTTTATTCAATTATATGCATCAATTACTTTTTATTTTATAATTATTTTTGGTTTCTTTAGCTCAAATCAGAGGAATGGGTAAAACAAGTGGGTGTATACAATCATTTATTTGGAATCGTAAGATCAATTTTCCCATAGTCTTGATGTATTTTCAATGAATATGTTTTAGTTTTAAAAAACTATCATATTTTTCATGGGATATTTAATGAAATAAATACTTTGTTTCTTAAATTAATGTTTTACTATTTACACTAACCCTAACACATCTATTGATGACTATGAAACAAACCTATTTCCACCAATGGGGAGTGTTGAATCCTTGTTAATGATAAAGTGATAGTTTAAAATGGTGAAGTAGTTTACTAACATTTTTAAACTAGTAATTATTTATAGTTGTCTTTATATAATATAAATGGTTTTATTTTTTCATAATTGGAGAATTAAAAGATTTATAACATGTTAAGAGGAAAATATGGAAGTTGGTTTCAGTGGTACATTAATGTTTGAAAATATTTGAAAATATTTGAAAAGTACATTTAATTTTTTTGTTAAATAAAAAATTATTGAAATGTATATATTTTTATTATTTATTGAAAATTATTAATTATGATTGACATTTATAAACTATTTATTTAGGAATATTTCATTCATTGTATCAAAATCATTAAGAAGAATATTTTTTTTTTATATTGGAATCCAGTAATTTATGGAATGCTCAGTAATGTTGGAATAATGATATGTATTCTTTGGTTAATTGGTAGACTATTTCTTTGGACATTACTACTGTTTTATATGGTATGAATATGGAATAATTGTTAAAATACCATTGTTATTTATATAGGTTTGAGATTCCATAATGGGATCCATAAACTAATAGTATGTGAACATGGTTAGGGAACCATAGACTTATACTTCCTTGTAGAATGAATTAAATGAACAACGAATAAAACATTCCAAATTAAATTATGTATAAAACAATGATTATGTATCTAAAGACCATATTTTTCAGATATTACTTTAGATAATTTAGGGGTGACATTATGTAGTGACCCTCACTTTTCATAAATAAAAATAAAATAACATTTTATAAATACATAAAACATTATACAAATTAATTCCAAATGAAAACACCAGTCTAGTGCCTTTGGGAACATGGAAATATAAAAATTGTTACATAAAATGGGTAAATCATCTCCCAGAAGGTTCTTTATTACTAAAACCGTTCATAGACACATAAAACATAATACATATCTTCATAACCTTGGTTAAAGGAAACAAAAAAGGGGTGTGCTCAGATACTCAGTATGGTAAACAAGGGAGATGTGTAAGTGTAATCATGAGCATAAGGGTTTGAGAACTTGATTATTAAAATATAAGATCTTACCTAACATAACAAAGATCATAGACATGAAATATTTCATAAATATTGAATGTTCAGAAGATATGAAATATATGGAAATAAATAACATAATCCATGAATGCATAACATAGGAACAAAGCTTCTAAATGTGGAAGAAAAATAAAAAAATATAATGATTTCCATATCATTGAAGGCATCACTACCAAGGACACCATAGTGGAAAACGATCTTTACTGAATTCGGTTCACACCCCATTCTGGTTCTATATTACTAAACTGAAATCATTCCCCGATCCAGCCTTGTAATACTAAAATATGATCATTTTTCATTCAATCCCTATAATACTGAACCAAGTTCATTTCCTTATATTCATGTCTATAAAATGATATATAAATCAATACCCAATGCATTATTGGTAAATATAAGTCCCCCCAATCTAATAATTAAATCATACATACATATGACACAACATCATAACGAAATATGTATTATAAACATATAATCATATAATAACATCTGTAAAACATAGGTTTCATAATGGTTTCATCAAAAACACATCCCACGAAAAGAATCCGTTTTCAAAAGTATACAAACTATGAAATAAAAAAATCGAAAGCATCATTCCATAATAAAACATTTCATAGAAATAACATGAATGGTTTTTTTAATAATTCCCCATAATGGGATGAGTGACACCATATATGATAACATAGATGGGAAATTATTTTTATGATCTTAAAAAATTAGTTCTTGAAAAAATGATTTCTTCTCTCCTTTGATAAATGATTCTTCAAATGTAAAACATTTTGAAATCCATTTTCATGAAAATAATCATGAAAAAGTTTGAAGAAATCATTGAAATAATTTCGAAAGCCTTTTTCCTTTTAAAAAATATATACGGGATAAAAATCCTTTTGAAATATAATTTTCCTTAGGATATTATGTGATAAGATTCTTAACCATTTCAAAACCAATTTCCTTGAAATGTATCATAAAATCATTACATAAATATTGAAAATGTTTAAAATCCCATTTCATTGAATGTCTCCATTAAAAAAACATTCTCATTAAGATAAACAAATTCAAAATACAATGTAAGCTTCAAGGAACTGAGCGGGGGAAATGTTTACATGTTGTTTGAGGTAACAGAAGATTACTCTTGCATTGTAAAAAGTTTAAAAAAGTTATATTATATTGAAATGAATAAAATAATCCTTTGAAAACATTATTAAAAGAACAAAAGGGTAAAAATGTCTATTAATTATCATAGGTTATTATTAGAATATTATTGGAAACCATTTTTAGATAGCATTATTTTAAAGGGACATTTATTTCTGACTAAAGTTATAGGTAAAGCCATATTTTCATAAAAAATAGGGAGAATTAGTAAATCTGAATTGAATTAATGTAAAATCATATGGTCAATACCACATTAAAAAATCAATTGAATATTTTCCTTTATTATTTTCAATTTATGATACACTAAAATATTCATAATTTTTTCAAAATATTAATCCTTATAATGTTAGTTGAGTAGTTGATAAATTTTTGGAAAATGTTACTTGTTATTTATCATAATTTAATTGATATAACAATAACCAATGAAAAATCTCATAGATCAATAATTATTTTTAATAAAAGCAATAGGGTCTCCCCACAAAGATATACCATGGAAGATAAATCCAATATACAATAAATCCTATTATTGTTTTTTTCAGTCTTATAACACTATTGGGAATTTCATATGATGTATTTGATATAAGAATTGCATTAGGGATTAAATAAATAAAAACTAATCTTCATGAAAAACCTTATATCATTTTATTTATTCAGTAAATACATCTATGTAATCTTAAAAATATATAGATCCTAAGTTTAAATATTTGATTTTCTGAATATAGATATTTTATGTTCTTCTCCGCAATGGATATGTTTTAGAATAGATATTTGGGGATTGTATTAACATGAATAAGATTATAATGTGTCCCTTGAAATAATTAATTCTTCCACGTATTCATAATGAATCAAAATTTCCATAATAACCTTTTTCAATGAAAACTGTAAATAACCAATGAATATTCCATGAAGGTATCGAACAAGGTGGATAAATAAAAAATGTCATGCCCTAGATATTGATCCAGTCAAATTACAAGGATACATAAATTGAGTAATTAAGACAAAGTATATCTATTCTAGAACCACAATAACTTTTAGTATCCTAACATGTAATTATTTTAAGATAAATCACATAATTTCTACTTTACTATGAATACACAATTTTACCCTATAGTTATACTTATCAAAAAAGTTTGTCAAAGGACTATATTGCATAATATATGTTTCCCTAAATCACAATCCAATGGTTTCTTCTAAACAAGATATAATCCCAATTATAATGATCATGACTATATTAGCCAGATTTAGTGGTTACATTATTACACTAGAACTAGATAGAATGTATCACATCTTCGAAGACTGAATATTATAGTAGTCTTGAAAAACTAGAAACATAATTTTATCCCACATTAAAATATAATACCTTATATATGTTATATTATTTATTTTAGAAATAAATAATATCTTTTTTTATATCCTTATATTTTTTTCTTTATAATGTAATTGGAAACATATAGTAAGGAAATATAAGTAATTGGTGGTCTTAAAAGATCATCTTTTTAGTGTATCTAGTACCAGATATCATGATTAAATTACAAATACACAATATAGAAATATAAATATCTAAAAACACATTCCATTTAATCAATAACTTGATCATGTATAATAATATGGAAAGAATAGATGATGATAAAATAATTCCATATCGATAGTCACATAATCATGAAAAATAACAATGAATATCATAAATAATTAAATAATCACCCTGACTAAAATAACATATCTGATAATGTGGGAGTGCATATTGCTAACCATCATAAACATATAATTGATCCCTTGATCCAAAAAATATTATATAAATATTTCTGTTGTCAACTAAATACCCATGAAAATATGTCTCATGATATCTACCGATGCATCATGGGGCTATAGTAAGACCCTCCCAAAATTTACTAAGTCCAATTATTTTTTCAAATGAAATGTGTGAGAAATAATCAATATATAAAATAGTATTTAAAAACCACTAGATGAAATGTTAATAAAATAACCAATCAATAAAAATATTTCTAATCTATAAAAATTTATATAGACAATGGTATCAAATAGTACATCCCTATTCAAACTAACCATAAACTATCACTATAAATAATAATTATTTCATCAGTACAAAACAAACCCAGTAGAGAATAATTAATATAGTGTTTGATTTTTTTATCGAAATAATTAACATAAGAATTAATTTAATACATTATTGAGGAAAATAACATTTTCTCTTTAAAAATAATATTTTAAAAACTAATATATTACATAATATTATTAAAACTAATCCATTTTAATTGAAATATTTTAACATTAAATTTAATTTTCAATTTAATGTTTGGGAATGACTATGGTGATAGTTTATACATTCCATGTATGAAAAAAAATTCATCTAATTTATTTGATGAAGATGGAAAAAATAAGTATTTGTAAAATGAAAAAGATTCGGTAAGGTTTATTTTTTATTTAAAAAATGGTTTAAATTAAATTCAATAAATAATTTTAGAATATTAAATATATTTATTTAATATTTTTTAGGTAAATATGGATATTTCGGGAAAATAATTTCTGGCCAAAAAGATAAAAAAAGTTACGTTTTTATAATTTCATTTTCATAATAATTTTATGTACTAAAGATTTGAAAATGATAATATTTGTTTAAAAATTCATGAATAAATGGAAATGAATAAAATATATTCAGTTTATTGTAGATAGATTCAATTATTTCCAACATTAGAAAGTTTAATGAAAATATTCTTAAATAATTATGAGATTGTGAAATAAACCATTGCCACATTAGTGTCCATTGATTATTAATCACCAGGAAAGAATAAAAAATAGATGGGTAATTATATCCCATGAATTTTATGATAATATTAATAAAATAAATTCTTGTTATTTATATAGAACAATAAATATAATTTTGTTGTTAATATGAAACGTATCCTGTTGAAAAAAAATGATATGAAAATACCTTACCTCATTTCTGAATTCGATTGTATGTTTTTGAACCACCAATATATTATATTCAAATGTATTATAAATATATTAATTAACCATATTAATTTATATAATACAATATATTTTTTCACTTATAATCTATTATCAACCATTTATTAATAATTATTTGATAAAAAAATTATACTAGGTAATAACTGCATCCTCTTTCATTTATGTTTTTGGTTTCTATTTTCAGATCATGTACATCGGTCATGATTCCATAATATAAATAATTTTAATAATAATATAAATATCATATATTTTCATTATAAACATATATAAAATTTTCCATAAATGATAGATATTGAAAAATAAATTACACTAATCATGGAGATGGTAGGACCTATGTACTCATAATGGTTGTTCTCATTGGATGAGGGATTGATGGATAGATAGTTCAATAATAATTCAAAATTAAAAAATAATTATTATATAATATATCTATATTTATAATTAAAATTTATAATTATTACCATCCTTTTCAAAATTAAAAGAAAAAAATAGATTACTTCGTGGAGCTGATAGTCTAGACATAGGCTTGAGCGACAATATAGATTTCCAGTATATTAGAAGGTAGATTATATATTATAATTATATAATTATAATTATTTCATAAATAATATATATATATATATAATATTTAATTATTTCAAATAGTGAAAGGTGTTGATGAAAATTGGAATACATTATTTCACGTGGCGGTAGTCTATCAAACACATGATAAAAAACACTATTCTTTTCAGATCGAATAAGATATTTATATGGGTTATTCAATTAAAATAATGAAATTACATTATATTTTAGACACTATTGATATTATTTTATCATAGGTGATGTTGATTTTAACAGGTTAGAGAAAAAAATAAAAAAGAAATGCATGTTTAATAACTATAAATCATCTTAGGGAAACTAATTAAGGTTTATACCTAAATCCTTCCCCGAATGATTTTTTGATCAATAAATGGAATCTATGAAAGTGGGATAGATTTTATAAAAGATTTCTGAAATTATTTTCAGAAAAGTTCCTTTGAGGTTTCATGAGGGGATGATAGGGGTCACCCATTTATAATTGGGAGAGGGGTCCTTGTTGAAATTTTTATAAAAGTATAAATAGAAAAAAGTGATTCTAATGATAATATATTCCCAAATTCCATATAATAAATGTATAAATAGTATAATGTGTAAAAATGTATACAAGATATGATTTAGAGAAGTTAAATTTGAAAATATACCTTTATAATTTGGTTTAATACCATGGTAAGCTCATTTTAACCATACTAGTAGTAATTAATTATTACAATTATCAATATTTTTATTATTTAAAAATAAATTTCACCATATTAATTAAAATTAACTATTACTATTCAATGAATCCATTTTTTTTAATTAAACTCTTAGAAGTGGAAAATTGTAATTTAACATTCCACCAATAAGAATAATGAAAATGTGGTTTTCCTATAAAAAAATTTCTTATGTAAAAAATGTATTTTAATGAAATTTAAAACTCATATTGATTACAATGATCTAAATTTAATAATTCATCATATAAATAACATAATTTAAATTTTTTTAAAAATTAAACTAAAAATTATTTTCCAAAATGATTTAAACAAAATAGAAGATACCAATAACAATCAGTATTTTTCACTATTTTCTAAAAAAATAAATCTTAATATAATATTATATAATATTAATCCAAATATATTTCTTAAAATATCAATAACTTTTTTAATTTTTACATCTATATATTTTAAAAATTATTTTTAAAATAACTTCACAAAAAGAGATAAAACCACTCTTTTGGAAAATATATTTTTATTAAAAAAATGAATTGTTTATAATTTCATGGAAATTGAAAAAATATTAAGTTGAAGATAAAATATTATATTAAATAAATTATATAAATAATTTAACAAAAATTACAAAAAGTAACAAATGTAATTAATTATGATAAAACATCACATCATAAAAAAATGTTTTTCATTAAAAAATGTGTCTTTTACATTAAAATGATTTCTTATGATTTATTATTTTTAGTTTATTGATCAGTAATGATTTTTTATATCCATTTTTAAACAATATAATTTTCCTAATTTATCTTTTCCGATTCGTTTCCCCAATTTAATGAAAAATTATCAATATTATACTTTGTTGTTGTTCATTTAAACTTAATGTTCTCTATATAATAAGTAATCCATGGGGTTTATTTTTTTTCAAATAATTATATCTTAATGTTTTGGGGTGTTACATGAATATATATATATATAGTTAAGAATCATCTGAGTTTTAAGAAGAATCACCCTTGACGATGGCTATTTATAGGGAAAGAAGAATGGATTCAATTTTTTTTTATTTTATAAGGTGAATATCTTGTTTCCATAGGGATGAAATCATGTCATCATATTGAATTTTGAATACATAAGATTCATAGTACATATTGGTTATCATTTATGAAAACATTATCCAAGAATTATATTCATTCAACTATTGAGGATCACATAGTGGATAGGATTCCAAAATTTTTCTTCAAAAAATGATATAAATCTTGTCCCCATTGTATATATCTCCTGAACATGTTTCTTATAATCTATGATATATGTTGAAAAAATAATTTAAAAAAAATTATGTATCCTTTAAGGAAATTAATAAATGGAATAATAAGATATTTAAATTATAGGATCCTGTAAATTTAATGTTCCTAAGGAGTTTGTAAATGTGTCTAGACATGAGCTTCTAAAAAAATGAAGACTTGGATGTATATGTAGAATAAGGATTAATGTTATTTGAATTAAGTCCTCATTTATCAATGTGAGGAATATAGATTTAAGTAATTTTGGAAAAGAGTCAATTAAATATTAAACTAAATAATGAATAATTATTATAATCATATTTACTATTAATTGAGATAAGCTTATATAGCTAATATACAAAAAATACCTTTAATGTAACACCAATAAAATGTATAAAATTCTAGTTTATTACACAAATGAGATATAGGAATTGAATTTTCCCTATGCTGAATGACTAGTTCTCATGGATTTTGTCACTAATATAATCAATGAAAACCTACAGTTTATCCCAAACTGCAATATATATATATATATATTATAGATATATAAAAAATATCAATAACATATTTTTCAAATAGATCATTACATTTCCATCATAACATATAATGTATTTTATGTGAAGAAGTATGTCGCATATACTATTCATTGATGATAGGTAGTATTATTCTTCAAGAAAAAATTGATATTTCTATGATTTTGTGCATGTGATGGGGCTATGGAGTTTTAATCTGAGATAATGATGAAGGTTTATATATAGATTGTTAAATCTTCCATAGGACCCATTCTAAAAATTTAATATACATTAGTCTATATTTTGTTTTGATTTCATATTTTATGTTGGTTAACTCAATTTGGCTAATTATGTCATTGAATTTTTATTTTATTATATATATCAAACTCCACTATAATTTTGTCTTATTCAAAATTCAAAAAAAGTTAGATCTTATCAATCAATTTTTTTGAGCTTCAATAATATTATTTAAATATTTCATTTGGAGGGTTTGATTTTTTTCAATGATGATAAAAATGTCATAATTTACGAAACAATTTATTAGAAACACATATGATAACTAAATAGCCAAAAGGAACTTATACATAGGAATCATTATCAACAGATTCCAATAATATCTCTTATAATCATTATTTTCTATTATAACAACGTGTTGAAATATATCATAACCTAAGAAGAGAACATCAAAATTTAATAACATATTCATCAATATCATTCCATGTAAATTATTATCCACGAAAAATTAAAGTTACATATTGAGAGGATTTATATGTTACCCATGCATTTTTTATTAAACAAAAATTTCAAAAATGAATTTCATAAATATATCATGCTATTTTTTAAATACAATAATTTTTAGTTTCAAAATTACAACATGATAATTTATATCTACAAACCAAATTACTATAAATGAAAAACACTATAAAAAAATTACTAATTTATTAATACATCATCATATCATAAATGATTGTAACTCTATCATATGTTAGATTATGAAATCAACAATTATTCATTTAATTGGTAAAATATACCTTGTATCATTGTATGTAGACTATATATCATTGTCCAATCATATATTATGGTTGTAAAATATTAAATTTCAAATAAATTGTATTATATTCAACAATAAAACCTATATTAACAACAATATGAATCAATATATACATTATTATTCTCTATCATAAATGATCTAAATAGGGTCTGACTTAGGGTTTTAATGAGATAGATAATTTCACTTGATAAAATATTATAGATAATCAATAAATGAACACAATAGATTACACTATCACTTATATAGATTAAATTATCCATTGATAATAAAATTTTACTAACCCATTCTCAAAATACAAATATATTATTTGGTATAGAAAACAATGAGTATTAATGATCAAATTATATAATAAGTTTAGGGTTTTAAAAAAAACATAAATCTGAAAGAAAAAATATAAATCATTATTCTCAAAATACATTAGAATAAATATATTATGTAATACATTAAATATGCATTCCAATAATACTTAATATACTTGAAATATAATAATAATAATTTTTTTTAGAACAATTATATAAATATATTATAATATATTTATTATTACATTGTATAAAAAAATATTCTCAATAGGGTATATTTTTAAACCATTATGAATCTATGTGAATATATCAGGATAATAAATATGTAGATGAAGGAAATATAATAGTATAAGAAATATATAATCCATTGGAAAGTCTGAAACACTATATCCACCCCATATATAATTACAATAACAATATTAAATGAAACTATATAATTGTTTTGAAGTAATTTAATTATTTATTATTCATGTTTTATTCAATAATTCACTTTGTATGATATGATTATTGATGAAAATATTTTTCCCAAACTCTGATGGAAAATATGTGAGAACAGGAAAAAAGTTACCATTACATATTGTTAAATATCTATCATGAAATTTTTGAATCAATCACATCATCCCACATGTCATGACATGAGTCATGATGAAATTAAAATTCATGTAATTATTACATGACCCGAATATTCAAAACACATCATTTATGATTAAATTTCTACTCCCATTTAATGATCAGGTTGTGAGAACAAGCATGCCACGTGGACAATGTATACATCATGGGAATGGTAAAATCTTCGAAACCCAAAATTTTGAGATGATAATCATGCCATATCCCAAATTAATAGAAAAACCCATGGATCAAAATTACACGACATGTGAAGATTACAAGTAATGTAATATCCTGACTATTTACATTCCATCTCACATAAAATAATGCATAATTATTTTCAATTTCAATGTTCTCCAATTCTCTATCACTTTTCTCCCATGATACCTATCCCAAAAAGTATGTAGGAAATTATTGATAACATTTTTATCAAATTATTGTGAGTTTGATTCCATGACATTTGTTTCTTATTATATTCATCATCATTAATTGTTTGAAATCAGATTACTATTGTCTTTTTAATCCAATAGTCGATTAGTAATATGTTCTTGATTGTTTAGTTTTTCATGTAAGTGGTTGATTGATTGAATTATTATTTTGGTTAATAAAGACATGATCCATTAACCCTTTCCTGAGAACATTATTATTTTAACTAAATCATTACTTTTTATCCCTAACTCTTGTCATGAGGTCACAAAAAACTATTTATTCGATCATTTTAGACACTCTTTACCATGGGGAGTATAAATGAATGAAACCAACCTAATTAGAGTCATGTATGCTTTTACGATTAGGATATGACACATTATTACATATAAGCAAGGCATAATGAATGTAGGTATATTACTATATATGGGATAATGAATAGTTACATATTAGATAGTTCTGGTTGGATTTACCATGATGCAATAGTTATATAGGAAATTCTTCTCACCCTAAGATGTTGGACTATTCCGTTTGAGTACTGAGTTTATCATGTTTTTCTCCACCCCAAAAATGACCCATATAAATAACATATTCATAAATCTCAAACCAAAATCAATATAATCAATATAATTTTAAACAAAAATAAAATATTGAGGAATCATAAACAAAAGGATAAAATTACATATTCTTTATCTTTCAAAATATTCATCATGGGATCAACCATGCACTATTACAATACTAAATAATTGTAGAAATATTAGTTTCATATAATGTGTTTTTGTAATATTACTATAGCCCAAATGAATTAAGTGAAACATATGAGTGAATAAAATTTTAGATCCATTTTATGTGATCCTTTTACTATTATTAGTCATAGTAACAATCAGAAGAATCCTCATATTACCTCACTTTACCCATTGTCTTTTCATTCCTTCCTTGTTGTTTCAAACACTAATAGATCCAACTTGGATTCACCCACTGCATGTTTCACATTGTGATAACTCTTTCATGAATCCTTCAGACACAATAACTGGTTACCTTAAGGCCTAATATATTATTCCTCATTACTGAAAAATGATTTTACAATATAAAAAACCATGACAATATTATAGTTACAAACCCACAAAACATACAATATGATCCACCAGAACATCAAGAGGAGAAACCACACATGAAACTAGATAAAAACATTATGGTTTGTGGATTTCCCTGAAGAAATAATTCCAACACATATAATTGTGAACCACAAAATATAAGTACATATGTTTTAAATCATACTTGGACTCATAAATATGACCTAGAATAAAAATTAGTTCAGCAGACACTAGAGAGAGGATACTAATGAACACATATCCAACATCATATAGGTTTTTCATACCATTAACTAACAAGGAGAATCCTTTAATGTAGTTTGATTTTTGGTATTCCCATTCTCATTGCATGATACATCCATATACTAGATTAAATGTAATTCTCCCAATTTGATATCTACATCGTATGAACTATATATATAATTTCTAGATAAATGTTTTCCATTTATATAAACAACGAAACATTGAAAACATATCCAATGTTTTCTCATACAAATGTGGAATCATATTGATATGCATGGAATTTCATTAAGTATCATACTAGGAAAACCCCACATTATGTAACCAATATGTCGATCTAGCTATAATCCTTCTACTATGATCTCTAACCATGATTTCATATAGTAGTATATGATGCCACTTATGGATTAAAAATGATTAAAACACTTTATGTATGTCGAGAACTATAAGACGAGGATTCAAATGATGCATATATAATGAATAGGTAAAATGGATTCTATTAGTATGTAATTAACCATGTTAATGAAAACACTTTTCTAGCTACACAAGTTGACACTTTGACTAAAAAAACAGAAACTAATTGGTGACCCAGTGCACTACCTCCCCTATTTTTCCAATAAGGAATGTTCAATACTATGAAATTTGTAGTGGTATGTACTTATGTTAATATTATAGTAAAGGATTCAATAAACCAAAAATAAATGATTATTGATATGTTAATTGTAATCATAAAAACCTACAATTCCAACAACGAAACCAATAGTATTAATAGATGTCAGCTCAATAGATGGGAAAACATAAAGGTTACTACCAGTAGAGTAGTATTCGAGATGAAATAAAAGTATATGGACCACCTAGAAATCCACCATTGTATCATGTTCATTGGCCACATCATAATATTACCGAATATAAAATCCTTCCTATAGGCCTGCAATAATATCAACCTACTCCGTAATAACCAAAAAAATAGCCATACCTAATCAAACTGTTTTTAAAATAGTCTCACTAACATTTTTAAAAATTTATATCATTGGATGACGACCCATGAAAAAATTGAAAAATAAAATGGGTTCCCTAAAAAATATCTAAAATAAAATTATTCAAATATCAAATTTATTTTCTAATTGATTTCCATCTATTCTACCTTTTAATACATAGACTTATATAAAATAAGAGTCGATGGTATAGTATCGAGGAGTAGACATGTTATTGATTGTCATCAACCATGTGGAGGATTATGGTAAAATTTTCAAAAAAAATAAGATACATGAAACAATATTTTAAGAGGTTAAAAAAATGGACAAACCAATTCATCAATAGAGTATTCTAGAATAACCACCTATTAAAAATCTCAGAAATAAGAGAAACCCATTGACGATATCTACATTGCACCAAAAACTTAGAAAACACATATTACCCTCCAATAAAAATGTATAAAAGTATGCACTGATTAGAAATATAAGAAAGTATTTGATACGTTCATGAAATTTTACATCAACAACCCATTTGCGGAAGCTATTGCCCATGTTCAATCCTATGAAAAATTTCTCATGGAAATCGATTCCATCAAGTAAAAAATGGAATATCTAGGAATAATATCCCCGTATAAAGAATTTTTTGACAACGATCAGAATAAAATTACTCCAATTACAAGAGATCCTAGTAGTTTCACAATTCCATGTACCAAAGGGGAACACAACATTGGATAAGCCCTTTATAAATTTGTATCCTTCATTAATATTATTCCAATTAATACATTTTTCATGATGGAAGTCAAAGAAATATTCCATAATAGAGTATAACTCTCTTTACCTAAATTTTCAATTATTTATCCTCGAGGAATTCTCAAGGAGTTATAGTTAAAATCCTTAAAGTCATCTTTCAACTAGGAATCATCATTTCAGTTATAAAAGAAGAAGGATATGTTCCCATGATCGTAGGAAGAAAATATCTACACGTCATCATGGAACTAATTAAGGTAAATCTTGGGATAAAAATATTCAGAGTGGGTTATTAATAAGTTGGGTTTAACAAATTGAAATCTATTAAACATCTAATTTAATCTTCTAATTTCGTAGTAATTTTACTCACTGATGTTATGAAGGACTACAAGACCATAATAAATGATAGTGATAAAAATTATTCAATTTTAAATGTGAAATGTGTCCTTGAGGAAAAAAGCTATATTGAACCTCTTATATGGGACATGGTCCATCCATTCATACCATCAGTTATTCAGACACAAATTCTGGAGAAAAATACTCTCACCATAAAATATATGTTTTATTATTTTTACTGACTTAAGCATCACCTTCTATCATCATTGATTCGGAGTTTACTAAACTAGATAGAAAAATTTGATCGAATTATAAAAAAAAGAACCCAATTTCCATGGGAGTCAGTCCCACATTATGATCACATATAATTTAGTAGTAGAATGTGTGAGACCAAGACACAAGCCCAAGGGGCAAATCACCCTTCCAATGAAGTAGATATTAATGAAATTAGACTCAAAATTCTATATGCTAGAATAATTTTTTATTATTTCATATATAGTGGGAGAGTCTGTTTTGAGTAGTTATAATGAAATGTGGTCTCTAGATTATTAGGAATGAACAAAATTAATTTATTATTATTCACACTATCTATAGATAGAGTTAATTCAGGGTCTATAGAAATATAAATTGGGAAACTATGAAAGGTAATTTCCCCTTCTATTATTAGATCAAACGATGGAGTGACTTATAGGACCTGAATTCAATTATTTCCATGATGTTTATTCTAGATTCAATTATAGAATAGTTAAAACAAATGAATAATCCAAAACAACATTATGATGTCCACTTGGTACCTATTTATATAGACACATTCATTCAGTATGTGTAATGTACCAATGATCATTCAATGGTGTTTCCCATATATGTTCCATGAAATAGAAAATGAACTCTTAGAAGTATTTATGGATAAATTATCGATATATATATTATTGTTTGAGGTATTACTAATATATATTGAGTAATTCCTACAATGATATGATGATTTGTGTTTAGTTTTATACTAGAAAAAAGTTGTACATTATGGTTACGGAGGAATAGTCCTTATCCAAAAAATCCCCAATTATTTCATAGAAGTTGATATCAAAAAATAAAAGGTGATAAAATAATTTCCTAAACCCTAAATATTTAAATGAATATGAATATCTCTATGAAAAGTAGGTTTATATTATGTCTCTATGAAGGACTTTGAAAATGATTCCCTCCCTCTCAAAAACCTATTAGTAAAGGAGAATCCTTTTTAATTTAATAAAGTTTTGACCAGAATTAATCTTTTTAATGTAATAACTTTTTTTCATCTTTCTATAATTTCACAATATTAGGACAGAGTCATTGATTTAATGTGTGATGCAAGTGGCTTAATTATATGCAGTTTCATTGGATCGCTAGTTTGTAACAATTTCTATCCACTATATTATTCTTATCTCACCTTGAATGATGATTTATTGAACTACACAACCCCTAAAAAATAACATAGGATAGTAATTTTATCATTCAAAAACATTTTCTCCATCTTAGTATTTTCAAAGGATAATGTGTAAACTGATAATCCTACCCTGATATAAATGATGACTAAAAAGGAATTAAAACCAATATTGACATGGTGAATCACATTTCTTCATTAATTTGACTTCATTATCAATGAAACTTATAGAATGGATAATTGTGTCATTGATCATCTATCCAGACATCCACTGCACCTCATGAAGGGAATAAATAAAATGAACATCGTGGATGAATTACCCATTAAACCTATCTTCAGTTTTGTCCCAATCGCGTGACCATTATTTTTCAAAATGGAAAACTATCTCTCCATGGTATCCATTTAACCATCCCTCTCCTATCAATATAGGTGTATATTTTTACTGGAGACTTAAAACTAATGTAGGTACGAGTTTCTACATTTTATTGATAGTTTAATGCGACATAACATCCATGATTATGAGATCCATAGTGTGTTGGACATGTGTCACACAACAAAAACTAAAGGTCGTGATTCACAAGAATTCACAAGAGAAAACTATCAAAAAGTTGATTTTTTTACCCATAAATCACCAAGAAGAAAGAAATTATTATCAATGTCTCGATTAGTACCAAAAAATATACCCTATTATGGAAAAAAATTAAATTCCCCAAAATCCAAAAGTGGATTTCAAACACTTTTATGTAGAAACCTATTTCGCGGGGCCATTCCCTAATTCCCATGTAATATTTAATACCCTTATAGGAATTCACTTTTTTTCAAAATGGGTAGAAGATTATTTTACCAATCATAATGTGGAAAAAGTGGTCTTCAATTAATTAAATAAAAATATGTTGCAAGGAATCAGATTTCCTATACTTCTCAATAGGTATTGGAAAGAAATAACACTAATCATTCTATTATTGGACTACTTGGGATGTATAAAATCTGATATAAACAAATAACCCCTTAACAAATATAAAAAAATAGGCAAGATGAATTATTAAATATATAAATAAATAAAACCCTTGAAAATAATATAAACACAAATCCAATGGACATGAGGCTATTGTTAGATGATGAACTCTGGGTGTTTTGTACTATAAAAAACACCCAATGAGGCCACTCCCTTCTAATTAGTGTATGAAAATCAATTCTATTTACCTATTGAATTATATCATTACTCATTCTAGGTAATTAATAAGTTAGATCTAGATTCTCAAAATACATGGAATGCTAGGATTCTCAAGATGGATGAACTGGATGAGATATGAATGGAATCATATGAAAATTCATTGATTTATAAAAAAATGCATAAATAGTTATGACCAACGCATTGCGTGATGTGTATTTTGTACCGTGGAACTCAGTATTATTATTGAATTATATATTAAAACCATTTCCTAGTAAGATAAAATATAGATGGTCTTTAATATTATTGGTCATACATGTATTCAACTACATAACAATAAAAATTAAAAATGGAGAAGAAACGCTAGTCAAAGTCAATGGTCAGAGATTGACGATTTATTTGGAACCATTACACAATGGTTATTCCATTACAATGAAATTTATCTAGGGATTACATAGTCATGATATCAACATTAAACAAAGAACTAATTAAGAGGAACCCATGATAGGTCTCCATAGGCAAGAATAAGACATAATAAGTTTTTGGGTATATTGGGTCTTGCTAATTTTAGATAACCCACATGTGTTTCAATGGAGTGAAAATGAAAAAATTACATATTGTTTACTATATTACACAACATGATGAATTTGTAACTGATAAAATATTAAAATTCAATATTTACATGCCATGTATTAATTCTACAGATTATTTATATAGTAAACCTAGGTTTAATGATTCTTCCCCCTTCTCTCTATCTATCCATTCTTTCTAACCATCGTTTGGCGTGAGAATGACCTCTGTAATTGCCTCACCTCACCCTCACTGATCTTTTTCATCTATCGTTCTTACTCCTCATCTAAACCTCTTTGTTGAGTTTGCTTCTTCTAAAATGGAATGTAAAAAGGTGGTATGGACTCCTTATGTTAATCTCATTCCAAGGTGTGATGATACATCTCTAGTCATGATCATAAGGAGTGACACTATCCCACCACTTCAGTATTATCTTACTCTACCTATACTTTGGCCTTTTTATCTCCTTCTCACAATGAGGCCTCCCACTCAACATCCAGTTATTCAATAGACACCACTCTTCCACACCTCCATCCCAGTCATCTTTTTTTTGAAACACACAACCCAATTGTTCAATTAACCATAAACAGGCATAAAACATGATGACAGAAAAACCTTTTATTTATATGTCCTCATATTCTGACATCGACTCCAGGAGGTTCTCTTACTCCATGACTTTTTTAACATCATTTCCTTTGATGATTATCACGAGGATACTCACTAGGATACATTACTTTATTTCCAAGAATACTTAAATGTGGTAATTGACATCATCATATTATATACACAATGGAGACCACACAAGACCTCTTTTTTATAAATTGGCATCATTCTTAATCATTATTCTACTAACATTCCCAATTCAATGGTATTTCTTACTTCATATCTCGATCAATGCACATCGGATGCAAAATGACTATGGGAGATGATTATATGGGATTTATAGAGTGAGAATACTCCTAGAATAATCATATCCACACAACTATGAGGTGCATCACTGTAAAATATAATTTGAGAAATTATAAATTTCTTGTTTACTAATGCTGAGTCTAATTGTAGTGTAATATAGATTGATTTCCTCATCATTACAGCTTCAATGTGTGGCCCTACTATTAACAACGAGTTACAGTTAATATTGTAATTCATATCCCAAGCGTATTGTACATGAGGAAGAATTATGTGTGGATCTTCCATAACCCATTTGGATCGATATATTAGATTATAAAATTCAGCCCTTCACCTGACCTCTCTCAGATCGATGGATTTGATCGACTTCTTCATCCCGAATTAAATGAAACTGCTCACAGATGATGGATACATATATCATTGGATTTTAGGATATATTTAGGCAATGTAAGAGGCACTGAGATAAGATGAATCCAATCTTAAACATGCTTCTTCAACATTGGATTGAACCAGCACTAATACCACATCAACACCTGACCCATACCCTACTTCTACCACTAATATTCACACCCTTGTCCCTAACCATAATCCTTCCCCATCCACCACAAGTTGTAACATCCCATTACATTTTTGAAAGGTAAACATTAACCACATGCCACATTTTTTCATTTCAATTTTCTTAGTATGGCCAAGAAGAAATTGGGAGGATAACTATGATTGTGATGTCATTGATTTATTTGATTCTCTATAAAAAAATTCTAATTACATAGTATTATAATGATTTAAATGTTGTGAAATATGGTTTCATGAACTCAAAATTCCTAATTAAAAATAAATAATCTATTATCAAAATGAAATGGGTTTTTAGTAATTTCTTTATTTTTCAATTACATGACATGTAATTAGGTAATATATAAAGTCACAATTTAGGTTTTTTAATAAGAATTTTGGATTATGTTTCCTTTCATCCTATTTAATTTACATTACTCTAGACCAATGTGAAATTTTCAATAGATTTGGATCCCTCAAACACTACCATATTGTTTTTATCAGTTATTGATTATTGTTGTTATTGTGGTGTGATTCACTGTGTAACCATTCTCCCTGTCTCTTCATATCCCTCTTGTTTCATCTTTAGAATTTTATTGATCATATATGGATTATAAATCTAGAGTCAATTTTTTCGAATCCTATAATATTTTTATTCTAAGATCTTTTTCACCTTAATTCGTGTTTCTATGTTCAGGTATGGTGTTTGTTTTTCTGTGAGGAAGTAGGTGGTTCCATTATTATAGAAAAAATTTATTGTCCATGAATTTAATGATTTAAACTCTGTAGTTTTATTTAAATTCAATTACTTGAACTTATTTCCATTAGATTATTGAGAAACCAATTCAATTTAATTGGAGAATTTAAATTATAAATATAATTTTTAGCATTTAACATGTAAAATCCACTAATTCCATTGAATTGTTTTGTGTTTGGAAAATTTGTGGAATATTATGGAGTTTAAATTGTTATATTTAAATAATGAAATTTATTTTTAGAAATTTATTTTGATTTTTTTTTGAGATAATGTATTCAAATGGTTTTTTATATAAAAATAATGGTTTTATCTTTGAAAAAGGAATGTTTTCATAAAAAATATTATTTGGTTTTTAAATATAAATTTAGCTCTTTTGAAAAGGGGGAATGGGATAAATTTTATTTTGAATAGTTTCTAAATGAAATACTCATTGTTGTTGTAAACGATAAAATGAAATCCAATGTAGTTAATGAGTTATTTGGATAACATCCTTTTAATGATTTACAATAGAATCAATAATACTGTAGAAGGCCACATAATCTAAGTGATATGGATGAGACACATATTTCCATTATTAGTGGGATGTGTATATAAACATATTTCCATTATCACCATCAAGTGTATGAGGATCTCAAAGCATAGTAATATCATACCTTTTCATAGATTACCATTTTCTCACTTGTTTATACATGATATATGAATGTTTATGATAGTTTGTAAACTATAATTCATGCATAATGATTTTATATAAGCTATTTTATAAAAAAAAATTGAGTCAATTTTTAAATTATTTCCATCATTTGAATTGTGATGAATAAATTACATAACCTTTTATTTTAACAATAATTATTGTTTATTTGAAAATTATAGAATAAATTGGTTAAATAAATGATGGAATCATATTATAGAATCCTTGGTGGGAAACATCTGGTATTTTAGCTCACACCATACTTGTTCCTTCATGTATTTTTATATTATCCACTTCCATGTTCGAATAGGAGTAAGTCACCACATGGAGGATGTAGATATTGATCCTTGGGGCATATAGAGTTGTTTCTGATGGGAATGCATATATTTTTCAAATTTATATAGAACCTTTCTATATTATTTTTGGATTTCATACATGTTAATTATCTGGTATAGTATACATAGTGGATTTTTTCCTTTTCTGAATATTGAATTCTTTATCTACTTCCACATTCTTTGAGTAAAAAATCGTTCCCATTATCATTTTTTGTGATTTCATATACTAATCTCCATCCTCTAGGGATTAGTAATGATCTTAGGGAAATGTAATTACTAAATAAATTTTTGGGTTCCTTGGGTACCTGGTCTGGATTATGATAATGTAGTATCAGAGGTCTAGGTCGAGCTTCTTTGTGTTATTATTGTACGAATTTGTGTATTCTTATCGGGACCTAAGAGGTAGTTGAATGTAATTTACAAGATATATAAATAAAAATAAACCTTATCTCCCCATGGTTGATTTTGTAAAGGTATAATGATGATTACTTCTAGGGTTTTTCGCATTATTTGATTTGGATTGAAAGATATTCAAAAAATAGGATGATATCTATTGGGATTCATTTACAAAGATACTACTTTTGAGTGTTAATATGACGTCTTAAACATTATATATTGATGTTGTTTTGCATCATGCATTCATGAAGTTGTGAGAATTTGAAATAAGAGTAATATTATTATAAACCACACTGCTAAAATCCTTTTATGGATCTAAGTCGGTTTGAGGTGGTCGCGTGTACTATCCATGGTATGAAACATGCACATGCCCCTATTCCTTTTTAGGATAGGGTTGTTTATATAAAGCCCCAGCCGTAAAACATTATATAATCTTGAGTTAAGTCAAAAATTTTCATTGAGTATATTTTCAGGTTTAAATTTTAGGATAATTATCCCATAATTATAACATAACAACTCTAATATTACAAATTATAATCTTATAATAACTATCCATTTTTCCAAAATAAAACACATTAAAGTAAAACATGATTTATTTTCTTGTTAAAAATCATCATTATTTCTTATTTTGTATTACCCATCATTATTCCTTATGGAAAACTTATTAAAATATATGATGAACACACATGAATTATTAATGGGCACATAAGGATGCAAAAGGTGTTAGTATTTCATAAACATGTAAACCATGAATACTTTATCATAATGTTATAATATTTACCTTTATTAAGTAGTAAATACACTTTAATGAATATAAGCTCATCGCTTACCATTTTTTAATAATAAAATTCACCTTAAACCACACATTAAGTAACATATAACTTATAAAAAGTTACATGGAACATAATCATTGATAAATGGAATAATTATATGGTGGACTTCCACACGTATAATTTTTACAAATAGAATTTGAATACAGACAACTTCCATACCCAATGCATTGGAGGATATAACATAAATACTATCATTGGATTATCATGGTACCATATGTCATTACTTTATCACCTAAAGACCTACCTTTGGTTTATTATGTAACAAGATGTCAAATTTCCATGTACCATTATATAATCATAACACATAATTATTGCAATTATAAAGAAATTCACTCTTAAAATTTCATTTTCAATCACATGAAATCATTTCAATATATTGAAATAGTAAATCCACTTTCAAAACAATTTTAAATACCATAACAACAAAAAATAGAATAATTTTTTCCTTTAAAAATAATTAAGTCTTATATAGGATTATAAATATCCAATAATGGTTATGGCGAAAGAGATGGTGTTTCTACTACATAAGTTAAAAACATTCCTTTTGTCGTTTTGTAATGATATTAAAAAATCCTCACATAAAGTTATTCCTTTGGAAAATATTGTATGTAATCCAAAATAGGAATAAAATATCACGTATTAACTCTCTCTCTCTCTATATATAATGAAATAATTAGATTAATATCATGAAGAAAAATATTTGATAATTAGATCATTAAACCTTCATGGTATCCCATACTACATTGAACAATTATATCTCAATATCCATAAATTAATAGATAAAAAAAATAATTAGAATTTGAAGAGATAAAATATGGATTTGGATTTTCATATATGTTCTATATGCACTTTATAAAAGTTTAAATGTTCATATTAATAAGAAATTCCACAATAGAAAGATGAATAAGACGATATCTCTTACTTTGAGTCTGACACATCATATAAAATATTTATATTTTGAATAATAAACATAAGTTAATTATTATTTTTTAGAACATTTTCCTTGTTTAAGGATCCTTTTATATCAATTTTTAATATGTAATAAAAATTATAAAAATATTTATGTTCAAATTAAATGTTTTGTCGATATTTGTCACATGAGTGAAAACTGAACTTATTTTGATGTAAATTGTCCACGTGGTCAATAGTCCATAATCTCCAAGATAGTATTGATGATTTAAATATCTTATATATTCATTATATATGTATTTATAATAATACATAATATTTTTAGATAATAAAGTAAGTGAACCGTTCATGGATATTGTAGGTTGTACATACATATTAATGCTACTTTAATTTCATTGGGATATGAAAAGAATAATAATTAAATTATATAAATTTATTTTATAATTCTACTATTAAATGAATTTCATATATATCTCATAGGCTTACTAAAACTCTCCATTATATGTTCTATGTATATTATGAACATGTCATATCACTTTGAGGGGTAGTAGTTCACACTTCCCTAAATGAAATTACCCCCTTCGAACAACCTTGAATGCATAAAGGTATATTCTAAATAACAATTACAGAATCATAGAGAAAATATAAATATAATACATATAATATTTAGAAATTTTTTCTAATATATTTTCTATAATGAATGGGGAATGGGAAAATTTAACAATCATCGTTTAGTGAGGCCGTAGTTTGTCGTACACTGAAAACGTTTGTATGTTTCCCATTAAATGGAGGTGTGTGTAAGTGTATATTGAAACCATAAATTATAAAATCATATTATATATAATATACTATTTATGTTATTTATCATTTATTAATATTATTTTAGTGACTGGATAATTGGAATCAAACTAAAAAGCATGAGAGAAGGTGTTACCTCTAAATAGGGTAGCTTCTAATGATTTATACCAAACTGATTCCATTGGAGGACATAATCTATATGGGAGGACTAATTTATGAATGGAGGGATTCAAGGAAAAGTGTGGGAAGGGGTTGTCCAAACCAAAGGTTTTTTGAAGTGTGATTATTCAATAAGAGAGGTTACATTTTTATAGAAAAGGGAAGGGGAACCCATGAAAACACATAAATTATTAAATTAATATAAATTATTTTTTTAATATAAATGATTCAAACATGAGATATATCAATTATATGATTAGGATAGTTCTAAATTCACTCAAACAATAAATTTTAGAAATTAATTTATTTTATTTCAAACCTAACTTTTTCAGTTTACCCTTAGGTGTTCTCTTTTAATTTTAGTCGTGGTTGCAACATTTTAATTATTACAAGAATACTAATTATTATTATATTGAAGAAATTTCACATAATTAGACAATTTATAAACTTTTAGACCCCACTATAGATACTTTGTTATTTTTAATGATCTTTAGGATTTTTAAATGATTTAATAAATTACTATTTTTATAAAACATCAATTATATAAATTTTTAAACTATTCATTTTATGGAATTTAAAAAAATATAAACACAAGGATAACATTGAAAAAAATAATTTAATTGACATAAAACATGTTATAGTAAACTATAAAAATTTCTGATGACATAAATTATATCAAATAATATTTTTTTAATATTTATAATATCATTTATTTGATTCCTTCATTAAGAATGAAATCACGACACCATCATTGGATCATCTATAAATTTAATTATTTAGTGTCTAAAATTAATTAATAACATCCTCAAATATTGGAATTCTTGATAGATTTCTATTTTATATTTATATTAGAATATTTCACCAATGTAAACACATTTTTGGGTTTTTAATTAAGACGATATATGTTTATAACATATTTTCCTTTATATTTAATTAAAATTTGTAAGTGTCATAATCACACCCATGTGGATTCAAAAGTCCATTTTTTCTTCCCAAGGTTTTTATTAGTCATCCATATCTCATAAAATAGTTTTAGAAAAAAAATTATAATAGTTTCATATTATTATAATATTATATTTACCCTTATTTACTTGGTTTACACTTCAACCGTTCTAAATATAAATAATAACTATAGTTAATATTCCTCAAGCCCGAAAATAAAAGGGACCTATTTATAGAATTTGGTCCTTATAACTCCAAATATGGAATCCATTTTAAAAAATTCAAAATGTATAAGCTTAAGTAATTAATTTAAACTTTATTCCCTTGGTGAAAACCAAAAAAAATATAATTTTTAATGTAAACACTATAAAAAGAATTACTTTTAATTGAATAAAATTTAAATGTTAAATTTCTAAAAAATAAGAATTTTGAGAAAATTATAAAAATAATATATATATATTCTATAAAAAAATTTAAATGATAATATATCAATTCAAATAAATTAGATGAAAATGTTGTTTTGAATTAAAATGTTGTATTTTTTATTAATTATTATATTATTGTTTTATCATAAAAATTCCCAAATTTCATACCAAGTAAATTTTGATATCTTTATTCTAAAAATAAATTTTATTTTTTCAAATATAACATATAAAATTTAAAAGAAATATATTTTAAAAATGTGTTTCCATAAAAAGTCGGTAAAACAATATTTGTAGAAAAATACATGTCTTTATCTATAAAATTGAATTTTTTATTACATAATGTCTATAAAACATATAAAATGAATTTTAAAAATTAAATTGAATATATAAAATATATATTAAATTATTAAATTCCAAATGTGTTATTTTCATTTTTCTATAAACTCACTTATTTGGCATTTGAATAGTTTTTCTGAAAAAAAAATCCATTATATGGAATTGGTTTTTATTTAATTTCCTATTTAAATTGGAATCGAAGGAAGCATTATATGAACATTTGTAAAATATATTGTAACTATTTAGTTATTCCATCCCATTCCTACCATTTTAATGGATACTCGATAACTATCATATAAAATAATAATAATAGGTTTTTCTTTTAAGATAAATGTGGTGTATCATCTATCAAATAGAAAATAATGTATCCTTTTAAAAAATAAGGACATTAAATTCTCATCCTTTTGTAAATTTAGTCCTCAAAATTTTAATTTTGGGTTGCTAACTAAGGTAAGACTTTTAAAAGTACCTTTATTGAAATCCCACATCAGAAAAAGGATTAACAAAACATCCACATTAAATGAAATAATGGAAGGTACCAAAGTAACATGAAAATGTAGATACTTAAATTTTATGTATGAAAACATAGATATGGGTGAAAAAATATATATATTTATGATGGAGTGTTATATAAAAAATGAGTAGGAGAAAGATAAAATTCACAAAACCAGAAATTTGTGATTGGTGAAGAGGTAATAACTTTCATAGTTGGAAAAGTAAATAGAAAACGAATATATCGGTAGATAATTTTCCTAATGTTAGGGGAATATTTAAAAACATAAAATAAAAACAAAAGGTAATATTCCTACATGAGAAGTAGAGTTTCATACATTAATTGAATTCCACCAAAACTCATCTTTTTGTCTAATAGATGGGTATTTAAGATTACATGATCTTAACTGAAGCACTAGAATCAAAATCTAGAGTCTCAAAGAAACCATAAAAGTTGTTCTGTATATTTCCCTTAACAATAATCATTATCCAAAACCAGAAATGTTTGTTACAACATCAAATAATTCCACAAAAAATAATCCTTTGTAAGGTTAAGGACTCTTGTTAAATCTACAAAATTCAATACTAATACCCAAGTTCTACATAGACCATTTGACAAAAATATTCATCAAATTACTCAAAATATTCCAAAATAATATTGAAACCTAAAATTTTAAAGGATTTTATCACATAGTATTCTTGGATAAGTATTAATAGTTATCTCTATAAACCACTCTTACTGTCTCTTACTAAAAAGTAATTTCGTATTCACATATTATCACTAAGAGGTTATTCATTTCCCTAAACAACAAAAATCACTATAAGCCTACAATAAAATCATATTTTCTTCCAAAATATATTTAAACCATTTATAATCCATTAAAATACCATAGTATTCTATTTAACATTATCATATAGGGTTCTCAAAATAGTGAACGTCTTCCAAAATAAAAATAATCATTTAATCACCAAATCAATTTCCAATACTACAAATATCCTTTTTATAAAACATATGTTACCAAAATCAACTTATTATTATTACATCAGTGCCTTTAAATAAAAATAATGTGATGTTAACTAGGTACTTTATGTAGGCCAGTGGTAGGAGATGCACCCTTTTCACCCATTAGTTGTGGGTTCGACCCCAAAGGCCTTTCCAGATGTGACAGGTTATAACCCATCCCACGGGTTTTACATTTCAAAAAACTATATAATTATTATAATATTATATAAATAATATTTATACATCATAAATAACTATAACATGATTTATCCTCAATGGATATTTCATAACTCAAATTTTGCATCCCAAAAATTAATAACCCACAATTACTACAAAACTTATTCTCCAAAAATAGAATTAATATCCAAACAATTTGTAATATAAATCCTCAAATGGGATTTATAAAACAATGAAACTATAATTAAACATAAAATTATATACTCATCTTGATATCCCCAACTCTTTATAAAACCTCCTAATTTTTAATGTTGTTTAAACCCCCCATTTGATACAAACTATAATGCCATATCATTAACCATTACATAATCGTGAGTTAAGTCAATTATTATTATTAACAAACATTTAGGTTAAGTGTTTAATAGAATTAGGAAATAAAAATTAGATTACATCTCAAATATTACAAACTATAAAATTCTACTAAGTATCCAGTTTTTACAAAATAATCCTCATTTTAAATAAAACTATATTTCTATTCATCAAAAATATATTCTTGACTTTTGTTTATCATACCAATACTTATGACATGTGGAAAAAATTTCCAAGACATGGGAATAGAATAAAAATCATAGTAAGGGATATACAATGAAGTAAAAATGTATAGTCTTGAAAAGATATGTAAACAATGAATTATGTATCATAAATTAATTTTTTTACCTTTATGAAGTTGTATATACACTTCCTTAAATAAAAGATCATTGAATATAATTTTTTTAATACATATATCACCTTAAAAAACATATAATGAAATATATAACATTATAAAATTAAAATTTTTCATAATAATACTTAAATAGAATAACCACACACTTGAGTTCAACACATATCATTCTTACAAACGGGATATCCATATGACCAACTTCCATACCCAAGGAATTGTAGGTTATAATGTAACCAGCAGTAAATGGATTATCATAGAACCACCCATCATTGTTTTATCATGTAACCACCCATATTTGGTTAATCCTTTTACCACCCTTCAAATTTTCTAGTACTATTATATAATCATAACACATAATGATTATAAATATCAAAATTTTAATCTTAACATTTAATTTTCAATCATAAGAATACATTTAAATATATTGAAATATTAACTCTATTTTCAATACCAATTTAAATAACTAACCACTCATAAAGGGAAAACAATTTCCAATAAAAAACATTAAGACTTATATAAGATGCCAAATAATAAATAACAGCTACATCGACGAAGAAGTCATTATCATCACATGTGTAAAAAATATTCTATTTGTCATTTAGTAATGAATAAAAAATAATTTTTATAAAATTATTCCAATTTAAAACCATTTATTAAATTCATAATAGACATAAAAAATCATATATAATCCTTTTATATCCATATAAATAAATATGTAAATTATTATCATGACTAAAAGTATATGATAATTAAATAGATAAACGTTCAAGGTATCCCACACCACATTGAACATTTAAATATTATTCACAATTAATTAATACATTAACCAAAATTATAAATAACATTAATATAGTAAAGATATGGATATTTAATTTTATAGTGTTTTTATATAATTATTATAAATGAATAATGGTGCATATTGACATGAAATTCATTAATGATGGGATATTGAGATGAAACCCCTTACCATGCGTCTGACTCACCACGTACAGTCATTATTTTACTGAATAATAAAATTATATTAATTTATATATTATTGAGTTAATTATTCGTGTTTCTTATTACTTTTATATCACTTATAACCATGTTATAAATGTTACAATATAATTCTAGTTCATATAGGATGTTTAGTCGATATTCTATTCTTTAGTCAAACGTGAAATTGTTTTGATGTAAATTGTCCATGTTGTCTAAAGTACATAATCTAAAGAATATAATTTATTATTTAAATTTCATATATATTTATTTACAATAATAAATTGTATTTGGAGATAATAAATGAAATGCACAGTTCATGGAGATGGTAGGTCGTACGTACCCATGCACGCTACTTTCATTACATTTTCATGTTAAAAGGATAATGATTGAATTATATAATTGTACATTATAATACCAGCATAATATTAATTTCATATATGTCTCATAGTTTCAATTACACCACCCTTTATACAATAAATTTATAGATGGAATGAGTTTATTGCTTTGATGGGGTGATAATACACACTTTTTCAAAAAAAATATCGTATTTACACAACATGGAAGGAATAAATGTATGTCAGAAATACCAATTAAATAATTATGGAGAAAATATATATAATATATATTTTATGTAAAAAATTTCCATTTTAGTGACCACCAGGAGAGGTGTTATGGGAAATTTGACAAATCATCATTTATTGAGGTAGTAGTTCCCTCATGCACAGAAACAATATATTCGTTACCCATTAAATGGATTTTTGCATAAATGTAGATCACAAAAATATAATAAGAAAATTATAGAATATTTATCATATCTTTTTTATTTAATAGTATATTTATTAGTGTATATTGAGTGGAGAATGGAAATGAAACTAAAAATCATGTGAGAAGGTGTTGCCTCTTATTGGGGTCTTTTTTGGATTTATAACAAAAGGATTCCTTTGGAAGATTTATTCCCAAAGGAAGGCTTTGGGGATTATAGGAATTATTCTATTAAATGGTTTGCAATGACATTTATGAAGAAAAGTTTTCATTAAGTGTTATTATGAGATAACAGAGGGTAAATTTTTAGAGGAGTAGAAGGAGAACCATCAGAAACTATTTACTTATTAAATTATTGTAAATTATTTTTTTAATACTAATGATTCCAATAAAATATATGATAAAGATTATATGAGGATTATTTAAAATTACATCATCAAATAATTGTTAGAAATGTATTTATTTTAGGTTAAACTTTATGTTTTCTGTATACACTAAATTATTCTATTTTAATTATATTTGTGGTAACAAAATCTAAATTATTGAAAGGCTAATAATTTTACTTTTATGGTGTAAAATTAATAGAATTGGATATAAAATTAACTTTTATACCTCACTATAGTAACATTTAAATTTTTATAGTTTTTTTATTATTTGTAAATAATATCATAAATTACTATTCTTATAAAACATCAATTAGGTCAATTTTAACTCTATTCATATTATTGAATTTAAAATAATCTAAATAGAGAGGTAACTTCAAAAAAATCTGATTAAAATTAATTTATCATGACATATTAACCTTGAAAACTATTTTAATACCTAAATTATATCTATTGGTATTTAAATTCATCTTTATAATGTCTTTTAATGGATTCCTTCAACAATAATGCAATCATTGCATCATCATTGTGTCATAATTAAATTCAATAATTTAGTCTCCAAAAATTATAAATAAAATAGCATGATATAAAAAATTATTTTATCTTTTTAATAATTATTTATAGTCGAATAGATATCTTATTAAACCCATATTAAATTTTCTATTAATAAGTTATATGTGTGTAACATATTTACATTTACATTAAATTAAATGTTCTAAGTGTCATAATAAAACCCATGAAGATTAAAAGTGAAAAAGTTTCTTACCAAGGTTTTTATTGGTTGACTATATCTTATCCAATATGAATATGACATGTTTTCTGGTTTTTTATATTATTATAATACAAATTTTACCTTATTTACTAGATTTATCATTTAATTATGTTAATTAAAAAAATTACTAAAGTTATTATTCATCATGTCCAAAATTAAACTGGGACTTATTAAATCATTTATTACCTTATGATTACTAATAGTGAATCCATTTTTCCCAAATTCAAAATAAACTTATATTAATAATTTAAAATTAATTTATATTTTCAAAATGGAAAAACATGTTATTTTAAGTAAAAAACCATCAAATGATTGACTTGTGTTTATTGAAAATTTCTATGTAATATTATCTCCAATGAACAAAATTGGATTTAATGATTAAAACAAAATGTAAAAATACTTTAATAAAATTAAATGATAATCTAAAAACACAAATAAATTAGATGAAAATAACATTTTGAATTAAAATATAGTATTTTCACTTGTCATTAAAATATTATTTTTATCAGAAAAATACCAAAATGTCAACAAAAGTAAAATGTTCTATATCAATTAGGAATAAAAATTTCAGTATTTCAATTTATACTCATAAATTTTTCAAAAACTATATTTAAAATGGGTTCTCAATCAAAAGGTTGTAAAAAGACATATTTATAAAGATAATATTTCTTATCTGTGAAACATAATCTTTTCTTATATAATGTCTATAAATCATATATGATGAATTTTAAACAATAAATTGGTTATATTAAATATATATTCCATGATTAAAATACAAAAGAGTAATTTTATTATTTTATAAACACACATATTTTTCATCTAAATTTTTTTTCATAAAAACATACCCTTAATATTCAATTGGTTTTTATTTAACTTCTTTTTTAATTTTGTAAACATTGAATAATTATATAAACAATCATAAAAAATATTTTAATAATTTAGTTAATCCATTTCATTCCCACCATTATAATGGATATATGATAAGTTTCACAATAAATAATAATGTTATCTTGTTCATATAAGGTAAATGTGACATATGTTGTATTCTATCAAACATAGCATTCCCTTTTAAAAACATTGGAGGTTTTATGGATTCATTATAATTTTTTTATTCTCTAGAATCCACCATCGTTCAGATGATCTAATGAACCTCAAGGGGATGAGAAATTTTTGAGAAGGGTGGAGTGTTTATTTGAATTTATAGAGACAACAGAATAGATTATGGTTAAGTGTTCCACATATGTGATGGGGGGATCGAGTAAGAGATAGTGGGTCACAATGGTGATGATGAATATACTTTAGGTATCATAGTGGAATGAAATCAAGGATCTTTTAATTTAATAATTCTATTAAGAGAGGACGTTGTTACCCAAGGATTAATAGTTTGTTAAACTTGAACACTTTAAAAAACAATGATCATATTTGGAAACCATTTTTAAACCTAGTTAATTATTTTACTGAGGTAGTATCAAATGGTAATATAAAGACTCTATGGTTTTATATGGTACATCATGTGTATATTTGTTCTTATATTTTATTATTGATGACAAAATCATATGTTAATATGTTGGTTAGTGCATTTATAGTTGAAATGGAAAAGGATGGAATGTTATTGTTGAGGGGAGTTTTATCTTCTCCAAAAGGAAATATGATCTCCACAAATGGAATGTGGAAGCGTGATGATTCCCATGGTGAATCTTAATAGCCTGGGATTTTTTAAATTTCCCATAATTCCTAGTAGAGGCCTGTTGATTTATTATGAGTGTGGAAAACATGGGCATTATGTGTTTGTTTTTATTGAGTCACCCAGGATATGTGGCTCTTACGAAAACTCAGGTCACTAGAAGGATGTATTTAATATGATTTCAACTCCATTTAGAGGAATGAGATCTTTTGTTCATAGTTCAACTATGATGCAATCAGATGCTCCCTGAGAAAAGGGGATTCACCCATAGTCATCGAGAATGAATATTCATCATGTAGTAAAAGAGGAATCATTTATAGGTTAATTGACTATGATATGTACCATCACTATTGTTTCATAATTAGTTACTAATTAATTTGATACAAGTACATATCATTATTTTATTTTAACTTGTATATTTAATATTCTAAATATTACTGTAGGGATTTTTTATTATGTGATCGATATTACTACACTCCGTAGAATAAAGAGAGATTATGGTATTTTTATTCTCTCTTGTGATTTATCATTATTATATGTAAAACCTATTTGGAGGATTCTTGTTCTCAAAATTAAAACTCTGGATGTCATATTTTGAACTGATTGGATAATTTCCATGAAATTAAATATTGAATTTTATCTTTAATGGGCCCCCTTTACTTATCCTGATAGGTATTGTTGAATCATTCAAGGAAAATAGGACACAATATCATCTACATTTATACATTCTTATCTGAATTTGGGTAGTGTAATATCAAGGATCTCTTTTGATCTAAATGGATAAACGTTGAGCAGTGATAACTATCTAGTTATCATTGAGTTTCTTAACAAATTTCGACCAAATAGGACTATATTAAATGAATTAGCTGTATGTTTAGTTGAATGACCTTATAGATAAAAACATTATATTCCCAAGTGTGTCACCTAGGGAGGCTCCAGTTCTATTGACCATGAAATCTAATGGATCACTTCTCAGTTGTGTGGGTTTCTAAAAAATCAACAGAGTCATTATACTGACCAAGTATATATTTCCATGAATTGATGATTTGTAAGATCAGTTGAAATGGGGGAAGTTGTTCTCAATGATTTACTATCAATCTCATTACTATCATTGGATAATAAATGAATTTGATGTCCGGGAACCTCCTTTAAAATATGGTATGACCATTATGATTACATTTTCATCCCATTTGATCTATCCGATTCTCATTCCATTTTAAAGGATTTAATGAATAATATTTTACATGAGTTACTTTTGTTATATCATTGTTGTACTTGTGTAAGACATCCTCATTTACTCTCAGTCTAAGTACGAGCATGTGTGTCATCTAAGAGAAGTTCTAAAATTTTAGATAAATCAGCAAATTTATTCTATGATTTCTAAATTCAATTTATGGATTCATGAAGTAAAATTATTTGGGTTCATGGTTTTAGAACATTGTATTTTAGTTTATCATGAAAATGTTATTGTTTTTATTACATGGGGAAAACACATAACATTTTTTTGATTTGTATTTTCTAGGGTTTGGATTGATATTACCCTTGGTTCCATAAGGAATTATCATATTTATCTTCTTCAATTACTACACTGTCTTCAAAGGGAGTAAATTGATCTTATGATGAATGTTTTTAGAATAGTTTTATTGAGAGTAAATATCTATTGACTTCTACTATGCTATAGACTGCTCTGGTGGATGGGTTGGAATATGTGGTCATACATGATGCATCGTGTTCATGATATGTTTTTGTTCTTATGAATGGTTTTTATTTTATTAATTATGGATCACACTATCATAGGCCAAACCAGTAGAATGGTCAGACAAATGTCCCCAAACAAGTAGTTTTGATCTACATGCTCTGTATTTGGAGGAACTAACATTTCAGAGAAAGGTTTTCTAGGGTTTCAGACCACAATATCTTGATTTATATCTTCTCCCAAAATGATTTCAATCTCCTCTAAACAAATTTTATGGCGCACCATAAATATTTTGACTTTTCAAATCACCAATATCTCAATTAAGGGGAATGTCCATGCAGATGTGTTATGAAGGAAAATTCTACACCAGGACATGAAATAATTTCTAATAGACTAGAACATGGTGTAACCCTTATAACAGTTCTATATTGGAGTCTAGGAATCTTTGGATGAGGTTGATATCACCAACATTCAGTTGAACTCATCTATTCTCGAATTAATCCTTCTAAACAGTATCTAGATGATGAGTTCTATAGTATTAGAGAATATTTTTATAGTGTAGAGAGCATTGATGAGTAGTCATTCTCTAGGGAGATATGTCTATGATATCATAATCACATTGATGTGTTGTTAGTGGTAGGGAAATCTATTATGGGTGATTTCAATAACTCCCTATTGGAAGTCACTACAGAACCATGATGATATTCTATTAAATTCATCGAAATTATAAAGACCATGAATGAGATGAGGAAATAAGAAATTTATATCATTATTATACATTCTAGAAGGTCATGGAAACTAGAAACATTTGAGTTTTCTTCAAATGATTCATGTCCCTATGTGGTAGTGGGATGAGATCTCGATCGATTTATTTGTTGGGTATCCATATAACTAGATGAATAATAATGTTGTATGGGTTATGATCAGTCGAATAACTAAATTTCCTCACATTATAACCTTTCATGAATCAACCAAATGTAATGAGTTTGGAAATATCATTGTGAATGATATTGTTAATTTTAATTAAGTTTAATCTATTTATGTCCCAATTAGGGATCCTCGGTTATATTATCTCTTTTGGAGAAGCATGTCGAAGGCAGTATGATCTTAGGTCTGTTTGAGTGCATCATATCATTTAATGTTGGTAGGATAGATATAGATAACTATACATGTTTTTAGGACATTCCTAGTAGTTTTATCATAGACTTTGGTGTGGCTTGGGAGGATCATTTGGGGCTGGATTAAATTTAATATAACTATACTTATTATTCTACGTTCATTATGTCTTCTTTTTAGGAATTCTACCATCAACATTGTTGATTTACATTGTTTTGGTTGAATATTAGTGTATGTTCTTTATTTATACCATTCATTGTTCAAGATACAACATCAAATATTAGCATGACTCATTCGATAAGTATGATGGCACAAAGTCAATATAAATCTTATGCAGGTCATTGTCAAAGACCAGTGGAACATTATGATTGTGAACATGTGATCTTTAATGTTTCCCCTCAATTGGGACATTGACCTCTTGGGGGGGGGGGGGGATAGAAGCTTTATCCCCATATTTTAGGACCATTTAAGGTTTTTGAGAATTTGGGGAATGTTTCTTACCATTTATCACCCCCACCACATCCAATGTTGATATATAACATGGTCCATGTATCTATGCTATGAAAGTATCTATCAGATCCATCAAATGTTCTAATTTGGGGTCATTATTTGATTAAATATTTTTTATCCATCACCAAATAACCTTTCATGATAGTTGATTCTAAAACCAAGGTACTTCATGAGAGGGTGATACCTTTGGTTCTATTTTTATGGAAGCACCATTCTGTTATTCATGATAAATGAAGTGTGAGGCACTGATGAGAGAAAAGTGTCCCCACCACATTGAAATATAAGTATCTTGACAGGAATCCTCAAAGAACAAATATTTTTTATTGGAATTATTTTTACTTCTCGATACCATCCTGAAAGGAAATATTTAAAAAATGTTATGGTTTTCCATTTCAATTGTATAGGAAGGGCTGAGAAGGAATAAGGGGGATAAATGTGATGGTGAAGTAATTGTTTTTTAGATTTAGAGAAAAAACATCATTTTTAGTATAATGAAATGAATTTAAAAAATATGTAATATGGTTAAATGAAATATAACCACAAAATTAATCTTAAATACAATTTATCAAAATGCAGCGGGTTTTTTTGGAGATGATAGTATTTTTCATGAACATAATGTGTTATTATGTTACATGTCATGTAATATATAGATTAACAAAATTTAACAGGAATCCTTGTGTATTTTACTTTTAATCAGCTATAATATTCATTACTATCTACTCAAAATCCATTTAAATGTTTATTTGGATCCTTCAAACACTTCATAGTTCTTTTAATAAACAATTTATCATCGTTGTGGTTGTGTTGTGACTCGCGGGCTAAGAATTATCCCTATCTCATCATCTTCTTCACTTTTTTTCCTTGGATAATCATAGATCATCTAAGTATAGATGGATCTATTCTATTTTTAATCTAATATTGTTTCTAGGTTGTGTTCCTAGATTCTATATTCCATCTTTCTTGTTGGTGAGATATGTTACAGGTATTTTGATTTATTGGGAAATGTTTGTGGTTCTATTATGAAGTCCAAGTAGGATTATCCATGAATTTATTGATTTAAGTTAAATTGATGTATTTAAATTAAATTACAAAAAGTAAATTCAATTTTATTATTGAAACCACAATTCCATTGAATTGGGGGATCTGAATGTTAAATTGAATTTCTTACTTGTAATTGGAACAAAATCACCAATTCCATTGAATTGGGGTTTGTTTGAAAAATTAATGAAATATTATGGAATATAAACTATTTCATTTAAATTATGAAATTTATTTTATGAAATTGAATTCAATGTCGTATTTGAGAAAGTTTCATGGAATGGATTTTGATAAAATCCAAGTGGTTTTATCATATAATGAAGAATGTTTTGATTCAAAAACTGTGTTTTGGTTTTTAAATGGAATATTGATTATTTTAAAAATGTAGTGTTGGATTAATTGTATTTTGAACATTTTATAAATAAATTTATATTCATTGTGGTAATAGAGCACATGAAATCTGAGGTAGTTAGTGAATTATTGTGATATTACTATTTTGATACTTTACAAAATAGAAAAACCTTGTGTAGTAGGTCACATACTAGATGGGATTTTCAGGATTTTCCTTTGGATAGAGTCAGAGGGATGTCTATAAACACATATTTCTTTGATCACCTTCGAGTGTGTGAGGATCACATAGCCAGGGACTATCATACCTTTTGGAAGATATCCATGTTTAATTATTGTTTATATATGATATAGAAATGTGGTTCAATGTTTTTAAGAAATTCGACATGCCAAATGAATTTATATAAATAGTTTTATAAGAAATTCATTTTGAAATGACTTATTTAATGTATTTCCATCATTTGAAATGTAACGAAATAATTGTTTTAATTATTCTATGAATTTCGATACATATTTATTTAAACATTAAATATTTAATTAAATAATCAAATGATGGAATTTTGTTATTGAGTCCATGGTGAGACCTTACTGGGCATTTATCTAAGACCATACATGTTACTTTTTCTATTTGGTGATTATATTCATCCATGATTGAGTAAGGGTAAGGAACAGTATAGTGGTAGTAGTTATTAATCATTAGTTCTTGGAGATTTTTGTCTTTTATGACATGGGATGTTTTCACAATTTTTATAGTACATTGCTATAGTGAATTTTCTTCACGGACATATTTGACTTCTGGTATAGTTCTCCTTATTGATTTTCACTTGTATGCATATTTACTTCTTTATATTCTTGCATAATGTTGTCGATAAGATCGTTCCAACTATCATTTCATATGGAACCCAATGCTAGTCACCAAATCATAGAGATCAAAAACACCCATCATGTCATGGAAGGATCGACATGCATATCCAGTTATCAGGGTACTTAGTATGGTTATAGACTACATCATTCCCACTACACCACCCACCCAATCTTAACATGTGATCTCCTGTTAATGGATCATTGAATCATGGAAATTTTTTACTTGATTCCCCATCAAATGGGAACCACCTTAACCATGTAATCTCTATTCCCCACCAATTCTTCCATATAATACAATGCATCTGATCAACCACCTCATCTAGCATGAATTACATCATGCATCATCCATACACCCACAACTAACCTTTTTGACCTACAAACAAATCTAATAGATCTTGTTTTTTAGTAAGAGTTTCAGGAAGTGTAATACGTGAGAGGTAAGATCACTACTCATCTATCATCACTCGAGGTGCCTTTTTTGATCTAGTTTCCCATATTCATGAACACACTATTGATCAATAAATCTCCATCTCCAATAACTAAGACATCTTCAAACACCATGGTACACCATCCAAAAGATGATCTACCCACCCCAAACATTATTGTAACTATTGATCAGGCATTCCATCTATTGACACCCTCTGTTTGGGTGATGAATTAATATTAGAAGCAAGAATTATATGTTTTATCGGAGAATATCGGAATCCCCAAAATAAATTTAAATATTATTTTGTGATATTATTTGTGTACCCTATCTCCCATATTATTGATTTATCATAACAGTTATTATGTACAGGGGAGAATTCTATTTTACTCACTATTTCATGTCTTATTTTAATTTTCATGACACTTTTATAGATACCATGTTAAGATCGTATTCCAATTCTATGTTCATTGATGCAGTTATTCTCAGACCATCTATACATGTACTATGGATGAATCCTCATATGGGTGATTTCTAGTGTCATATTGTAGGGATATCACAATAAATTCATGTTGAACATATATCACGAGTTCAATAAACATAGATTCCAATCATTCTACACTAGATTCATGCATTATAATCTTCTAAGGAGGTTAATCCCATCTTGGGTCCACCTATACTCCATGACATAGCTAGTAATTATTTCAGGAGACCAGAGACTTGTGAGTAGATAAAACACCCCAGATTGAATCATTTTTCAATATATCTTATTGATAAATCCTTTTTAGTGCTTTATGAGAGGACACCCATATTTCATTAGTTTTCATAATTTTTAACCATGAAAATGGGATATATTTTTCTCTTTATTGAAAATTTTTTTATCATATGTCACAATAAACATAATTATATCTATATATCTACATGTATTTTAGATTTATTTAATTTTTATTCCTTATTTTAAAATATATATATATATATCACTTATTCAAAAATATTTGACTCATATGGGAAAACGTACTCTATTGTGCATGATTTTTCATTCTAACCCATTATGTCAGTATCCTAATTTAGAAACAAGATTCACAATTTTTCCCATAGGACACAAATTATAGGGAGCTCTATATTCCATAACATTATTTTTAAAAATTTCAATTTTATTTTTACATTATTATATTTTTTATATCTCTCCCATGGTTCATTCTCAGAAAGTGTAGATACAATCTCATTTTAGGTGTGGTAGAGTATTTCTAGCGATTCACAGTCAATATACCTGGGTTTTTTGTTGTTCAAATATATATGTGATACATTTTTTATTTAAAATCATTCAATAATCCTAAAATGTATTTAATCCATTAAAATGAATGTCAGTTTTAAATAAAAACATTGTTTTTCTCATGTTTCACTTTTTAGAATTACTGCTGAGTTTATTAATTTAATTTCAATTTAAAATTTTGGAAATTTATCTTGATTAACGTATCACCTGATTTTGTTTCCCAATAAGTTGCAAGTTTTTTCTTATTTACTCCACTATTAAGAGAAATATAATATTATGATACATTGTTCTTTTCATAGAATATTTTCTCGGTGACACATGGGACAACTAAACCTATCAAAACATGCATTAAGATGTTTTAGAGGATCTAAATGGAAAAGTGAAATTTTTAGAGAATTGAGAGAATCTGTTTTGATCCACTCATTCATAATACCCACATTACATTTTTCCTTTTCATACCCTGTAGTTTTCATAAAATACTTTTTTTAGAGACAACAATTCCATGATGTATATCAATTCATACCCAAGAAATGGTTTTATGAATTATTTTACATTGAAAAAGTTTGGTGGAATTTTTCATCCAATGAAAACAATATTTTGTTATTGAGAAGTGGTATTTTGGTATATTAATAGCTTTAATTTAAAGGATCCATATTTTATTTGGTACTTCATAATTACTATATTCCTTTGATAATGAGAAAATGAATAAGAGAAGGATTTTTGGTTCTCTATTAGGAAGATTAAAATTATCTATTTAAGGATAGAAGAATCTGCTAAAGGATCATATATAGTTATTTAACGGATTTGAGATATTTCCTATGAATGATATTTAAAAAAATGGAACAAAAATGAATGAAAAAGAAAGTACCACGGAACATTTTTGATAAATACATTATACAATCATTTATCCAGTTTGAGATATTCGAATGAAAATCACTCTTTGATCATGAAAGAGCCTCACCACTACACTTTTCCATTTTATCATGAATTAAATAATAGATTATACCTTCTGTTAGAGCCTAATTTTCACTTTCATCCCATATTTCCAAATCATCAAAATCAATTAAACCATTTTTTCAATCTCCTTTTTGAATAATTTGTTATTTGTATTTACGAAGTGTAGATGATTTAACCAAGGAAACCATATGGTTTAGAACATTCATACTGGGTATAATTATAAGGACCCAGCCTTAAAACATCACATAATCTTGAATTAAATGAATAATTCACATTGATGATTTTTTCAGGTGTAGAGTTTTAGATAATTAGTACATAACTATTGCATCTCAAAAGATAACAAAGTAGACATTTCTACTCAGTTTCCATTTTTTTCATAAAATATAAAATCTTACAAAGAAACATGTCTAGTTCCATGTTGTATATAGCATGTCTTTCCATGTTCCCTTCCTTAACCCTATTCATCTTTTATTCCTATGGGAAATATTTCAAAAACATGGTATGAGCATAAAAATATCGGTAAGGGTTATAAAACCAGGATAAAAAACATTATATCATCAATATATACATAACATAAGCTTTTTAACATACCTCATGAAATCAAAAGATTTGTGAAAAACACATAGAAATCATAAATCATAAAGGTAACTTAAGGAATACATAACATACTTACATTGTAGCTATCACATATAGATATAGAGTCACATTTGGAAGTCCTATCACAGTATATTACCTAAATCTCTTAGGAGATACATTAAATTTTACCTCCGCCATGTTACCGAATGCATTAGAGATCTATCTTGGGCTCACCCACCCTAGTTTTATCACGGAACCACCCGTATACGTAACATTGGACAAGAACCATTACATAATCATAACACATAACATACGCATAAAGGGAAGATAACACCCCCCCATTGAAATAATAATATAACTTTTTAAAATATTGAAATAAAAATTCTATTCTAAAAACCATTTTCAATACCAAAATATGTAAAAAGCGTATATGGTATTTATTTTTCTTTTAAAAACATTACAGATTATTAAAGAAGCCAAATATCAAATAATACTTGTAGTGGCAGAAAAGGTCGTTGTCACCGCTTACATAAAAAAATGAAACATTCCTTTTTGTCATTTAGTAAAATGATTTGTAGAGAGAAGATTACCTTTTAATGAAATGAAATTTCAAAAGGCTTTTATACACCAAATAAATGAATGTCATGTATAAATCAAATGATGCCTCAATAAAATGAGATTGAGATGATGTCCCTTATAAAGACGGTATCCTTTGATTAAATATAAATCAATGACATTATTATGTGTGAAAAATATAAATACATCATATATAAGTGGTTATTAAGTGTATATCAAACATAGTTCCTTCACACATATTCATAACATGACATAATCATCAAGTATAAGTTTAACCCAATGAATTTAAATATGGTTAAGAAGTTCCCTTAAAGAAATTTGACATCCTAACCGTGTCACTTCAAAATTTAGAAAATAATTTGATGGGAGATAAAACGGTATCTCATCACTTGGACATAAAATTTACACCAATAAGGATATATATGAAAATATCCCAATATATTAAGATGTAAATTATAAGACCTAACAAAATTAAGTCTTTTAAATAGAGGAGAGTGAATGGTTCCCTTACCAAATTGGGTAACTTTCGAAACGTACACCCCAGAAAAGAAGGGTCATAAAATGAAGATTTAAATACCCATAAATTAAATTATATTACACAAATAATATAATAATGGTTTTTACATACACCACACAAATATAAATTATGTCAAATGTAGAATGAATCTCATAGGAATAAAAAGTGAGATAAAAGACCCTTACCTCGTTGTAATCAATAGAATCGTATGACCAAAAGGTAATAAACACAAAATGAATCATATAATACCATGAATATAAATTGAATCATGATAATATATATAAAATTTCAGCACACAATACACCACATGCAACAAATAAGTGGCGAACAATGTAAATCACACAGAATTAAAAGTGATATAAGAAATCCCCTTACCTCAAGTCCGACTTATCTTGTTTGTTTCTTTATATTCCTGAATAATAAACCTTGGTCAATTTATAATTTCTTAAGTACTTAATTTAAAGTTTAATATTCGTTTCATATCACATATTATCATGTTATAAAAATTAGTTAATTATGTGAGTTCATATCAAACGTTTTGTCGATGTTCGGTACATGAGTCAAAAATGAACTTGTTTGAAGAGAATTGTCCATGTAGTTTTAAGTACATAATATCCAGAATATTTTATATTATTTAAATATAATATATATCTAGTATATTGGTATTTAATTATATTCCATAATTATTTGAGATAAGATATGAAATGTACCATTCAGGGAGATGGTAGGCCGTACGTACGCATGAACGCTACATTCGTATTTTGTCATATTAATGGACTTTAAAACTAAATGAGACATGAATATATTATAATTGGAGTATAATATATATTTTTTATAGGTAACATATGTACATTAAATACATTCTTTATAAATTCCATGTTTGGCATGAACGAGTCAAATCAAATGAGGGGACAGTTGTCCACACTTCCTCATATGAAATTATCGCATTTGCACAACCTGAAAAGCATAAAGGTATGTTTTAAATATAAAACAAAGAAGAATAGAGAGGAAATAAATATAAAATATATCATATATAAATATAGTGTCATAATAATTTCCACCATGTGTTGTTAAAAGAATATTGAACAATCATCGTTTTGTGAGGCAATAATTCACCACCCACAGAAAGAGTATGTTCTTTAACCATTAGTTGAAGAAGTGTGTAAGTGTAGGTATAATACTTATCATAAAAACATCCTAGTTTATTGATGATACGATAGTTATTATGGGATAAAATAATAAGAATATAGTGGTGAGTGAAGAATGAAAATAAAATAATGAAACTCGAGAAAAGACATTACCTCTAAATTGGGTAAATCTTTTTGATTTGAGCCAAAGGATTCTCTGGATAGTCTTCTTCGCAAAGTGAGGCTTCTAGGAGTAATACAGGGATGTGGGGATATAATATTAGAAGTGGTTGGACGAGACAAGTGCTTGAGAAGTGTGGGTAAGGGGGTATAGGTGGGGGCATTTTATAAGAGGTAAGAGGGTCACTTTTGGAAAGTCTTAAAATGTTACTTTATTATAAAATGATTTTCGGATTTTAAAGGTCCCAAAATGATATATTTTGAGTATAAGGTGATATGGGTTCCCAATAAACCCATGAAATAGGTTTTAGACAAGTTCATGCCATAGATTTTACCTTATCTTTTCATTTTATTTAAATCATTCATTAATGTGGTAATCACTACATCATCATGGTGTCATAAATAAATTTATTTATTTAATGTATAAAATTTATAAAACAAATAACATGATGTAGGAAATCTATTTATATTTCCAATTACTATTTATAATCTAAGAGATCATTTGTTTGAACAAAATTAAAATTTATTTACTTAGGTGTTACATAGTTTGCTTATATTTTCCTTTCTTTAAAAATAATATTATAAACGGTCACTATAACACATAAGTGATTCCATAGGGTCCCTAAGTTGGCACAAGGAATCACATGGTCATCCATGACACAAAAAGAATATTTGGACACATTTTGGGGTCATGTTATAATATTATGATATTATTTTATTACCCTTAACTACCTAATTACTAATTAATCATGATAATTAAATATAATTGGCGTCATTAATATTCATAATGTCCAAAAACAGAAGTGTATTAATTACATAATTTGGACCATATGATTCCAAATATGGAATTAATTTTACCAAATTCTAAACATAGAAATTGTAGTAATTAATTTAAAAATAATTCTCGTTGTCAAAACCAAAGACGTGTTTTTTAAGAAGTAAAATTTATCAAAATATTGACTTGTTTTTACATCCAATTGAAAAGTGATATTAATTCCAATTAACAACATTAAATTAAGTGATAAAAATAATTATAAAATTACAGTTTAAAACCAATTAAAGGGATAGTCTAACTATATAATTAAATTAGATGAAAAAGTAGTTTTGATGTAAAATGAAGGATTTTTTACTATTCATTAAAAATAAACATTTGTTAGTAAAATACCTAAAATTTAGCCAAAGTAAATTTCATATTATAAATTATAAAATTATGTAAATTTTACCAAATTAAAAACATATAAATTTCCTTGATTAATTTTATAATTAATTCCCGTTTTCAAAACAAAGAGCCTGTTTTTATGAAACAAAATCTATCAAAAGAATAACACTTGTTTATGTCCAATTTCAAAGTTAAATTAATTAAAATGACAACCATTTAATTAAATGGTAAAAATATATTCTAATTAAAAATTACAACAAATTGAAAATATAATCTATCCATATAAATAAATTAGATTAAAAGTAGGTTTTGAATTAAAATACATCATTTTTCAGTATTCATTAAAAAATGAACATTTTCAGATAAATAAATAAAATTACACAAAGAATATTTTGATGTCCCAATTATAAAGAAGGATTTTAATTTGTCAAATATAACATATAAAATTATCAAAAAGTGGATTTAAAAAGGGTTATCCATCAAAAGGCGGTTAATCGACCTTTTAAATAATATTAGAATATTTATTCTTAAAATTGTATTCATTCGTATGTTAAGCCTCTAAAATTTACTAGATAAATGTAACAATATTTGACAAACATATATAATCATTTTTTAGTGTGTAATGTTCATTACCTCCATTAAAATGGCTAGGAGTTAACTACCATTTAAAATAATGTTATTATATTATTAGTGCGCAACGTAAGATTTCAAAGAAACTCGTTGTTGCATATTGTGTACGCCATCGAACATAAAATATCCATTAGAGTAATATTAATATTTAATTAACGAATATTAATAAATATGAAAATGTAATATTCATTATTTACATGAGATGTTACATCCTTCCCCTCTTTTGGGAATTGCATCCTTGCAATTTTAAAATTGTGCTCGAAAACATTATTGAAAGCCCCACATAAGAAAAGGAGTCAATTAAACTGTCACTTTAAAAGAATGAAACAAATGTATAAAGGACACCCGAGACAATAGATACTATGATTACATTAAAACATGGATATATAGGAGAATCATACCATCAATATTTCATGGAGGGTGATAGGAAAAATAATTAGGAGAAAGTTAACCCCCAGAAAATCACAAACATGTGATGGGTTAAACTGTATTTGATTCCCCATTACGAAATTTAAAAAAAAAATGTTTTTGTTTTAAGTTACTTTTCATTGAGTAATTTATTTATCAGCTTAACTAAATTAGAATGAATCATACTTACTTGTCATGTAGGCTTTCATCTCTTACAAAATTTCTTACACAAACCCGTATTTTCTCCAAAAGATGAGTATTTAGGATGACTTTTTCACATTATGAGAACTATAATAAACTTCAAGAGAATCACATAATCTACATAAGATGAACTCTATATTTCTCGTGCCTTTTAGACCTTAAAAAAACCAAAATTGTTATTAAAAGATTATACAATCCCCAAAAAGGATAATCTTTTACAAAAATAAAAAACAACTCTTAACCTCCAAAATTTGTCCAACAAAACCAAAAGTTCATTAAAGACCATTCAATAAACAGTGATCCATAAATTTCTTCAATGTAATCCAATCTAAGACTGAAACCCAAATCTCATAAAGATTTAATTACATAGTCTTACAAGATAAATCTTAACATTTATCTCCAAAAAACATTAGCTACTCAAAATGTCTCATATTGAAAAGTAATTAACCTAATCACATATTCTCCATGATATGTTAATCATTTTCAAAAATAATCCAAATCATCATATGTCCACAATAAAAACATAGATTCTTCCAAACTAAAATTCCAACCATTATTCCACAATTGAAATCCCATAGTACTCAATCTTCCTTAGAGATATAGTGTTTCCTCAAAAGAGAGACCATCTTTCAAAAAAACCTTTATCACTTAATCACCAAATAATTTTACTATACTATGCATATCCATTTGATAAACCATAGATTACAAAAATAATCTTATTCTTGTTAAATAAAATTAGTTTAATAAAATAATAAGTCATACTAACAAGGGACTTCATATAGGCCAGTGGTAGGCGATGTGCCCTTGTCTCCCTTCGGTTGTGGGTTCGATTCATGCGACCCTACTAGATGTGATGGGTTGTCACCCATAATAAAGTATTTCCTTTTTATAAAACTCAAAATAACCCTAACATTTTTTAACCTCAATTGTTTAATTATACCTCTAATTTTCTTCCAAATTCATTACAATCTAAAAATATTAATTCATGAAGTCTTATTTCACCACAATAAGATAAAATAAAATGATCCCCAAAATAAAGAACATCATACATTGATCATGGTGTCCATTTAGTTTCATCATCATCGTGTTCATGTAGGTAGAAGGTCCATGCATTGCATCAATGATTTATAGGTCCTTAAAAATCATTTGCTTCATCCATCCAAATACACCTTGTACAACATGGGTCATATGAGTGTTCACTGAAAACCAATTTTGGAAAATAATCATGTATGAAATATAATTTCAAAACATCTGAGAAGACATGATTTATATAAAATAGTAAGACATAATTTGAGTAGAAACTTTAAATTAATGGTCCTTTTAAAATACCATAGGTATGTGCTGAGAGAATATATTGTAAAAGAAAATATAAATAGGTTGTTCAAGGGTCTCCTTATTAAACACCATTTTTAAAATCATAATATACTTCAAAATCTTGTGATTAGGTAAAATATTTGTAAATTCCTTGATAATATTTACCGTTCTTGAAAATAAGATAATATTGTGAAAGTATGATTTTTTTTAATACAACCCATGATCCACGATGATAAAGAGGTATATTGGAGGTGTTTGATATCTCAAACAACTGCTTTCTAGTGAGTTGTGTGATAAAAAAGTTTCACAATCATCCGAACAAGTCATTGAAATAATTATTGCAAGCAGGACCTCAGGATGAGATAGGAATGTCATTTGAGATCATCCTCCTTCAATTTGTAACTGACATTACTTGATCTGAAAAAGGTATAAAAAAAAGATTTAACTGAAATAATAGACATAGGGACCAACCATGTGTCTAACGAAAACTTTTAATCCATAAAGTTGTTAAAAATGACCTTTGATACCAACTATATGGACTCATCCTTAAAACATCACATAATCTTGAATTAACGGAATAATTGACATTGGGGATCTTTTCAAGTTTAGAGTTTTAGAGAATTAGGACATAACTATTATATCTCAATAGATTACAAAGTAGACACTTATACTCAGTTTCCATTTTTTCATAAAATAAAAACTCTTAAAAAGAAACATGTCTAGATTGATGTTTTAGATATCATACCTTTCCATGATCGCATCCTTGACCCTATTCATCTTTAAGTCCTAGGGAAAACATTTAAAAAACTAGGGATGAGCATAAAAAGCTCAGTAAGGGTTATAAGACAAGGAACGAAAAAATTGTATCATCAATATATACATAAGATAATATTTTTAACATACCTCATGAAATTATAAGATTTCTTAAAAACAAATAGAAATCATAATTCATAATGGTAAATTAAGGCATACATAACATACTTACATTGTAGCTATCACAGCTACATAGGGAGTCACATTTAGAATACCCATCATAGTATATTCCCTAAATCACTTAGGATAAACATTAACGTTTACCTCAATCACATTACCCAATGCATTGGAGAGATACCTCGGGCTCACCTAACCAATGTTTATCACGGAGAAACCCATATACGTAAAAATGTCCAAGAACCATAACATAATCATGACACGTAACTTAAGTATAAAGGAAAGATAATATTCCCACATTTCAATAATAATATTACTTATTAAGATATAGAATTAATAAATCCATTATAAAACCATTTTTAATACCAAATTATGTAAAATGATTATATGTTATTTATTTTCTTTTTATAAACATTAATCCTTGATAAGGAAGATAAAGATCAAATAATACTTGTGGCGGGGAAAAGGTCGTAGTCAATGATTATGTAAAAAAAGAAATATTCCATTTTTTTGCATAGTAAAACGCTTCGTAGAGAAAATATTACCTTTTAATGAAATGAAAAGTCAAAAGTGTTTTATACACTATATAAAAGAATGTCGTGTATAATTTTAAGGATGCCTTAATAAATGGAAATTGAGACGAAGTCCCTTATTAGGACAATATCCTATGATAAAAGACAAATCAATGACATAATTATGTGTGAAAAATATAAATGCAGCAAATATAAATGGATATTTAGTGTAAAACAAACCTAGGACCATCACACATATTTATATAACTACATAATCAATAAATAAGAGTTTAACCCAAAGATTAGTAATTGGGTAAATAAGTTCCCTTACATAAATTTGACGGCCTAACGACATCACTTTAAAATTCAGAAAATGAGTTGATGAGAGATAAAAAGGGTGTCTAATCACATGGACATAAAATTTACATCAATAAGTATATATAAGAACATATACTAGCATAAGAATATTTAGATTATAAGACATAACAAAAAGAGGTCTTTTAAAAAGAGGAGGGTGAATGGTTCGCTTACTGATTTGGGTAACTTTCGAAACGTTCACCCCAGGAAAGAAGGTTCATACAATGAAAATTTAAATACCTATAAATTAAATTATATTACACAAATAATAAAATCATGGGAATTACTTACACCACACAAAAGGGAATAGTGGAAAATGTATCATGAATCTCACATGAATAAAAAGTGAGATAAAAACACCATACATTGTTGTAATCAATCGAGTTATATAAAAAAGAGATAATAAACACCAAATGAATCACATAATACCATGAATATTAATATATTAATGATAATATATATGAAATGACAGTACAAAATACACCACATGCAACAAATAAGTGGTGCACAATGGAAATATCATTGAATTAAAAGTGAGATAAGAAATCCCCTTATCTCAAGTCTGACGTTCCTTGTTCATTTCTTTATATTCCCGAATAATAAACCTTGGTCAATTTATAATTTCATGAGGTCTTACATTAAAGATTATTGTTAAATTCATAACACATATTATCATGTTATAATAATTAGGTAATTATGTGAGTTCATATCATACGTTTTGTTGATGTTCGATATAAGAGTCAAAAATGAACTTGTTTGAAGAGAATTGTCCATGTTGTTATAAGTAAATCATCTCTGAAATGGTGTTAATGATTTAAATATCATATATATAAAGTATATATGTATTTAACAATATTCCATAGTTTTTTGAAATAATAAATGAAATGTACCGTTCCTGGAGACGGTAGGCCGTACATACACATGAACACTACTTTAATTTTTTGGTCATAATAATGGATTTAAAACTAAATGAGACATAGATATATTATAGTTACAGTATAATATATATGTTATATAGGTAACATAAATTCATTTATTACATTATTTATAAATTCCATGTTTGGCATGAATGAGTCACATCACTTGAGGGGGCGGTTTTCCACACTTCCTTATATGAAATTATCACATTTTCACAACATGAAAAGCATAGAGGTATGTTTTAAATATTTAATACAGATGTATAGAGAGGAAATAAATATAATTTATATCATATATAAATTTAGGTCCATCATAATGGATACCATGAGAGGTGCTTTAAGAATATTGAACAATCATCGTTTCCTGAGGCAGTAATTTTCCACCAACAGAAACAGTATGTTATCTAACCATTAGACGGATGTGTGTGTAAGTGTAGGTTGAATAATTTTCAGAAACAATTCCTAGTATATTGAGGATAGTGGTGTTATTATGGTATCAAATTATAAGAAGATATAGGTGAGTGAATAATGAATAAAAAATAAAGAACCTCGAGAGAGGACATTACCTCTAAACCGAGTAACTATTTTTTATTTGAGCCAAAGGCTTCCTTGGAAAACTTCTTCCAAAAGTGAGGCTTATAGGAGTGATAGAGTGATGTTTATAGATAATATTATCAGAGTTTGGAAGAACCAAGGGCTTGAGAGTTGTGGTTAAGGGGGAAGAGATGAGGGCCTTTTATAAGATGGAGGAGGGACACTTTTGGAATGTCTTGAAATGTTACTCTATTATAAAATGATTTCCGGATTTTAAAGGTCCAAAAATGATATATTTTTAAGATAAGGTGACAAGTGTTCGAAATACACTCATTAAATATATTTACAACAAGTTTATGTCTTATAGTATACCTTATCATTTCATTTTATACAAATCATTCATTAATGAGGTAATCACTGCATCATCATGGTGTCATTAATAAATTTATTTATATAATGTCTAAAAATTATAAAACAAATACCATGATGTACGAAATATTTCCATATTTACAAGGACTATTTATCTTCTTAGAGATCATTTATGTTAAAAAAATTAAAATTGTTTTACGTAGGTGTTACATAGTTTGGTTGTATTTTATTTTCATTAAAAATAATATGCTAAAAGGTCACTATCACACAAAAGTGATTGCATGGGGACCCTAAGTTGGAACAATGAATCCCAAGTTCCTCCATGAGAAAACCAAGAGTATTTGGACACATGTTGGTGTCATTTTAAATTGTTATGATATTATTTTATTACCCGTAACTACCCGATTACTAATTAATAATGATAAATAAAGAAAAGTGTCGTCGTTACAATTAATAATGTCAAAAAACAAAAGAGTCATAATTACATAATTAGTATATTAGGATTAAAAATATGGAATCCATTTAACCAAATTCAAAACATATAAATTGCAGTAATTAATTTAAAAATAATTCCCATTTTTAAAACCGAAGACGGGTTTTTTAAGAAGTAAAATATATCAAAATATTGACTTGTTTTTAAATCCAATTGAAAAGCGAAATTACATAAAATTAAAAAATTTTAATTAAGTGATTAAATAATAATTCAACTACACATTAAAACCTATTAAATGGATAGTCTAACTAAATAATTAAATTAGATGAAAACACAGTTTTTGAAGTAAAATGAAGTATTTTTCACCGTTCATTAAAATTGAACATTTTTCAGAAAAATACCAAAAATTTATCCAAAGTAAATTTGATATTCCAAATTAAAAAATGATTTCAATTTTTCAAAATTCGAAACATATACGTTTCATTAATTAATTTTATAATTAATTCTCTCTATCAAAAGAAATAACATGTTTTTAAGAAACAATTTTTATCAAAAGATTGACACTTTGTTATGTCTAATTTCAAATTGAAATTAATTTCAATGACCACCATTGAATTAAATAGTAAAAATATAATATAATTACACTTTAAAACCAATTAAAAAGATAATATAACCATATGAATAAATTTGACTAAAAAAGGTTTTGAATTAAAATACTACATTATTCAGTTTTCATAAATAAATGAACCTTATAGGGGAAAAAACAAAAATTTACAAAAAGTAAATTTTGATGTCCCGATTATAATGAAGAATTTTATTTTTTCAAATATAACATATAAAATTTAAAAAAAAGGATTTAAAAAGGTTTATCCATTTAAAGGTGGTTAATCAACATGTTAAGGAATATTAGAATATTTATGCTTAAGAATAGATTCATTCACATTTTAAGCCTATAACATTTATTGGATAAATGAAAAAATATTTAAAAATATATATAATCATTTTTTATGTTGTTCTGTTCATTCCCTCCATTACAACAACTAGGATTTAGCTACTGTTTAAAATAATATTATTATATTATTAGTGTGCAATGTAAGATTCCCATGAAACTAGTTGTTGTGTATTGGGTACAACATCGAACATTGAATATTCTATAAAGTAATATTAATATTTAATTCAAGAATATTAATAAATATGAAAATGACATATTCTTTATTTACCTAGGATTTTACAATAATCATAACTCTTGTTAAATTTTTTCAATGTGTTACGAGAGAAAACTCATTATGGTGTAAATTTAATAATGGGTTTTGAATTTAAGAATCAAATTTTGGGTAATAACTAAATGATTTAGAATACGTGTAATGAACATTATTATGAGTCATGGATTATTTTCTATGAAAAATGTATTCTGTAATAATGACTTTCTCATCATAAATGTAGTTTTACTTAACATATTTAGTTAATGTATCTTAATTAAAAAAATTATTTTTGATTCCCAGTTTAGATTTTTTTTCAAGAGGACAAGTTTTTTTAATATATGATGTATTTTGATAATTTTAAATTGTATATATAATTTTGATTCGTTAATTTAATGATTTTTATTGTTTTATTTGAAAATGCACATGTGATGTATTGATTATTTTATCGAATAGGTTTCCAAGTAACCAATGTGAGAGCTTTGAAAAATATTAAAAAGTTGACATTACATATTTTGAAATATTATACATCATAGGTATAAATCATTCCAATAATATAATAATTGTTTTTGAAGTTTTGGAATAAATTATAATACATTATAATCTTACACAATTTGAATATCCAATACATGTTGTTTATGATTCTTTGTCAACATCAGACTTAAAGATCAAGTCATAGGAAGAAGCACTTTATTAAAAAAAATCAAGCATTCTGATAAGAGTCAAATAATGAAAAATAAAAGATTCAAGATTAGATTCATGTTAGATCTAAAATATTCAGAGAAATTGTGGTATCGCGATTATATTTCATGATATTTTTACACATAATATAATATCCCAACTATTTACTTTCTCGGACGTGTAAAAAAGAGCATTTCATTCCTTCAACTTTCTTTTCTCTTATTCTCTCTAATTTTCCCCTAACTTTTCTCCCAAATCAACTCTAGAATATTTATTTACTATTTTTATTAAATCCTAGTTTTTATATATCTCTAGAAAATGATTCATTATTTTCATTAGCAGTCATAATTCAACATATATTTACCCTTATCGTTTCAATTTTACATTAGCTTCACCATATATTATTTCATTTTTATTATTTAAAGTAAGTGATTGATTGATTTTTTTTCATTCTGGATTATGATCTTCTTGATTCTGGAACACACTAGTGGAAATATTCATATTTCAACTATTTTCTCTATCATTCAAGAATGTCTATAAATTTTTTATCCACTATGTTTTTTACCATAAAGAGAAGAAAAACCACTTAGGCTAACAATTGGGAGTTGTTGTGATATGATCAAAATGAATCTATAAATCGTAACATGGTATCCCCAATTCTTGTTAAAATTTCACATAATAATAATTTATCTATCTATTCTAGGAAACCCTAGCCATGATTATTTTACATGAATGAACCTTACGTGATTGAATTGTTTTAGTGTATCACCATTAGATTGTGGAAAATTTCACCACAAAAGCTATTCATAATGAATCTTGTTTATTATCTACATATAGAGAAATAAATAGTAACATATTAGATGGATTTATTTGGTTTTTGCATGATTATCGAGTTCTCTATTCACCAACTCATAGCCTACACCCTATGACTTTTCCAAGTTATTGATGAGTTTTACCTTTCTACATGAACCCCAGAACTATCAATGATTTATAACTTATTGATGAATATTAAACCATTTTCAATAGAGTAAATAAAATTCTATACCCAAACCAATTAATGAAGGACTCTTATACAAATGATTCAATGATATTATTCTTTTCCATACAAAATGTTCCTCATGGAATTAACCCTTTAGTTTCACTATACTAAATCAATTTTGAATGTCTATTTTGGAATAAAAATTATATATAAATTGACCATAGCACACAGAAATTAAATAACTTGTGATAGATCGACATCACACTCCACCAATCACATGATATAAATATATATATCTATCCTCATGTGTTAATAGAATACCAATTTATAATAAACTAATAAAATCATTACCAACAATCCCAAAAAAGGTTCTATATCTCTAAACCATAACCTAGACATATACTAACCAAACTTGTCATCACCTCTACATGGGATAAGTCTATGGAAAATTAATTGACTATATATTTGTTTCTTGATATATTTTTATTGTGTGATTTTCATCAAAAAATGAAGGAATAAAACATATACATACTATAAAAACATAAAATATAATGAAATCAGAAAAGAAATTATTAAATGCTTACAAAATAATTTAATTTATTTTAAAATCATCTCGTGTTAAAGGGAAACATCCACCAATATAATATATTCATGATGGATTCAATGCACCACATTCCATTTTAATATATTTATACAAATAAATATTTAATTTAATTTATGACAGAGATATTTTTATATATACCACACTACCATCTAACTAATAAATTTGTAATATAATACAATGATTGGAAAAAAAGATATATAATATCATCACATAAAAATCTATACCACATAGTAATATCCAAATACACTTCACTAATCATATCACACCATTATAGGAATCATATCTCAACAAAATTGTTTTGTTACAATACCCACTCGTGTAAACCAATATATCTATATATTATATGGTATCACAATTAAAAAATGGGTTTGATTAGTTTTATAAAACATTACATCTAGTGTCTCACCATAAATTCTTGTATACATATAATAGTATAATGTAAAATAAAATATGAAAAAAATAAAACACACAGGAATTACATCGATGCTATTTTGGAAAGACACTATTTATTTTTTTTATAATTCCACTGAAACTCCCATGATTTTATAATACATTCAATAATAAATTCCCTAAAATAAATTTCATAAATAATGGAAATTATGATATTATCAATATTAATACATGTGTAAGTAACATTATCTAACTTTTCTTCAATTATGATTTACAATACTCATTAAATTTGAAAAGACAGTATAAAAAATATTGAATCACTATATTAAAATATCTTAAATAGAAAATGCATTATATAATAATTTTAATACTTTTAAATACATGATATGTAATTGAATATGCCAAATTTCCATATTATATATTTTTGAAAATAATATAACAAATTAAATTTATCCATGATTCTTCGTAAATAAATTTTAACCTAATATCAAAATTTTAAAAATTCAATGTTTAATAAAAATACATTTATATTCAATAGAAACTCAATTTAATGTTTGATATTTATATTATTATAATTATTTTTAAATTATTATTTATTAATTTAATTATTAAAAAAATATTTTCATTAATTGAAACAGTTCATGATAAAAATCACATACAAAAAACCATTAAGTATCACTACCCTTATCTTTCAAATTTGAATCCAATATTTTTCAATTCTGATTCCTTGTTTGACATTCACCGTTCACTATATTACACATAAAATGGACTAAAGTAATTTTTTCTGAACATATAACATATTTTCATAGTTATATAGATAATGAGACGGAAAAAATCCCACTATATATTTGATTAGTCTTTTTCACTCTTCAATTCCACTAATAAAAAAATGTAATAGAAATTACAAATAACCACTTATATAATACAATTTAACAGATCTCTATATGTATTAACAATTCATCATGGTCAATGAAATTAACCACTATAAAATATATTACATTTGAATCACCGTAATAGATGAAAATATTTGATTAAAAAATATAATAAAGAAACATTATTTATAAAACCTGACAAATTAAAAAAATATATACAAAAAATTGTTTCTCCAAATTATTTTTAATAGGTCAAATACCTTTTTTTTCTTCAAGGATGAAATTATAATTTTATTATTCAAAACTATATTTGGTCAAAATTATTATTTTTCTATTATTATAAAAAAAGGAAAAAATATCCTCAAAAAGTTTCCTAATATCTTAATCGGGAATTATAAATATTTATATGTTATGACAAACTGATATATAAGGGAACATTAGTAAAATCTTTTATTTATATCCATAATTGTAAACTAATCAATATAGACAATACTAATATAAATTATAAGATAAAGGTATCTGATGAATTTAAAAAATATGATGAAAAAATATTAAATATTTTAAGGATAGTAAGAAAAAAAATTAATTTTTATTAATACAAATAATATTATTATTTGTAACACTAACCAAAAAGTTGTCACATAATTATTTTTTTATAGAAGTTATGAAATTAATTCATATTTATAAGATATATAAAATTGAAAAAAATTCTAAATAAATTATAATATTCCCAACTCAAATTTTTTATTATATTTTTTAAATAAAACTTATGAACACTTATCGTAATAACAAATAACCTCTTTAATTCAAGAAAATTACCACTTTCTCTGAAAATTATATAATTAAGTCTTGGGGTCACATAATAATTGTCTTCCATAATCTTATTATTAAGATATTTAAAGGTATATAAAATAAAATTTTATGTATATGTGACACACCAATATAACATTTATATGTATATACATATTATATTATATGATACACCTTACCTAATGTTTTTCAATATGAAAAGTGTTATAATCTTGAATTTTCTATTGGAAGAATGGTTTATAAATGGTTTTGTAAATATTAAATCAAATATTTTCAACCAAATACAATTCTATTACATTGGTGGTCTCAAAATTTACACATTGATTCACAGACACACTTGTGAACAACATCACCTACTTTATTATAGATATTGTTTTCCATTATTCATCCCCTTTATTAGGGTTTTCCTCTATTTTGTTCCCAAATTTGAAGATGATTTTTTAGATATCTCCACAATCAAATTTGCATCCCTCTTTTTATATTGCATCGTGATCATATTGTGATTTATTGACTATATTTGATGTTAAGAGTATAATTTTCTTATAATTATTCTTTATATTATTTTATTCTAGGTTTATTTTCTATCATCTAACCCTAGATCCCATGGTGGCCATATATTATGTCAAGGTTTGTCTAAAATTAAGGGGTTTCTTTCAAGGTATTCTATTTCACCACTACTAACACAATCATCTTATATTAATCTAAGGTGACATGATTACATTCACTATGGTTTCTTTCTCTAATTAATTATTTTAGTTTATATTATATTAGGTTCTTATGTTATTAAATATTTTTTTCATAGATTATATAGAATAATGAATCTTATCTATGATTGTTATATAAAAATTATCACTTGGTTTCTTTTAAATAATATTTCTATAAAAAGTTAGATTTTAAGTTAAATTCAATATAATTATAAAAAAAATTTATTTCATATTAAATTTGTTGTGGAATGGATAATGTGGTTATTTTCTATGAAAAACATTTATACAATTTTTTGATCCAAAAATTCCTTAAAAAGTTGAGTATTTCATGGGGTTCTATGTTTTACATATTCATATATCAAATGCCTGGTCTTTTAAAATGTTTTAGTGGATTAATTATTTTATTTGGATCGGTATTTTATATTTCCCTTATAGTTATTTAAAATTTTCATGATTTCAAAATAGATTCCAATGAGGGAATTTATAGTTCATAAATATTAGTTTAAATTACATGAGATTTATGAAGTTAATTAAAAATAAATTCCAAGGGTAATATTTTACAACCTCATTAATCCCCACTATTAATCTATTATACATGATTATGTGTATAATTTAATAATTATATTATTGATTAATTCTTATGTGTATTGGATGGGATCATTGTCAAATGGTTAATAAGGTAGGATGGAATGTTGATTTCTATTATGTTTTCTTATTCCATGATTATTCATTGTGATTAATTAATAATGAATGTGGAAACCTATATAACATTATATAATGATGATTATAGTGTATTTATTATAGAAATAAATATACGCTTGTTGTTGTTGTTTTTTGATATCGGGATTTCAATATTTTCCCATTGTATTGGTTTTCCCAATCTATTTGGATATTCCTTTGATGAGGCCAACTAAGAGTGATTCTGTTAATGGTTTTTGAACCATAATCCCTATATGTAGTTATATTAACCTAGGAAAATCTATATGCGGTATAATTAGTTCTATTGTGTTTTCCAAGGATTTGTATATTTGGTTAGTCTATCATTAATTATAATTCTACTTGTGAGTTTTAGGCTTCCTGATTTAATTGTGATATGAAATGTGTTAACCTCCTTAGCTTACAATCTGTATTTTAGTTTTAGTTATAAATTTTAATATTTGTAAAAATAAATTTAATATTAATGGTAATTTAAATGTGAAATATTAATAATAATAATTATAAGCATTCATTATTGGGTTATTTTATGAATTAATATTTCATATTAATTGATTCATGAGTATTTATTGTATAGAAACCACATACTTGGTTATCAATTGGATAATTTTTTTAGTTTTTTGGTTTGGAGAAATAAATAATTCCCTTATATTTTTATATTCCAAATTTTGGCCTTTTTTTAGAATTTGGCCATTACAAATACTATTCAGAGCTTTTGGTATAGCGGTTCCGGTGATGGGTATGGTCGACCCATGCTGGTTTTTGATGAAATGGTATAAAAAACCCATATATTTGTTGGATTGTGTTGAACAATAAATAGGACCATAGGTGTTATCCTCCAAACAAAAATCACTATATTTGGGGAAAAATAGTTTACATTATATATTCCTTTTCATAAGAATTATAAAAGGTGGGATATAACTAACCTAAATTATAAAATAAATAATGATTATTAAATATCCTTCATCCAAAAGGGTGTTTTAATATTTACACATTTTGGTAATTCTGAGAAACTATTAACTCATAAATCCTTTATACATTGTATCATGAAAATAAATTTCCATTTTATAAATAAAACTATTTATTCCATAACGAGCCTTCTTTATTTAGCATAAATTTGATTAAATGTTCAATTAAAATAAAAATTTCCTATATAATTACTATATTCAAATCTATGGGAAATTAGAATATATTAATGGATGAGGATAAATTCAACGTAATGAAAAACATTACATTGAGGAAATCATGGAATAAACATGGAATATTTATTTTCACGGGAATAGGTAAAAAACATAAATCCATAACTAACATGAAAATAAATGATTATATATATAAAAAATATAATAAATCTTGGATTTCAATAATAATTATTTCTTTTAGAATACAATTATAATATTGGACATTGATAAATTGTGGTCATGGTCTTTTTTAACGACATTTACTTGTTTTTTATAATACAATCAAAAAATATTGCTGAAATAGGAAGGCATACACCAAATAACCCAACCTATTTTTTCATGATTCATATTGACACATAAAGGAAATATATAATTAAAATATCCACCATTAACATTATTATGTCCAATGAATTTAGTATAAGAGTAAATTATACATTTCAAACTATTTTTTAAACAACCTCTTACTGAATATAATAATTTTTATAAATATACAGAAAGTTACTAAATATAAATAAATAATAAAATTATGATATAATTAAATAAAAATTTTCATGTTTAATTACATTCCATTAATTAATATGATATACCACATGATCAAAAACTATCCCAATAAAGATGGTGGGAAGTCTAAGGATAATTAGACAACATGAAAATAATAATCAATATTGGAATCATAATATATGGAAGGAAACATTTTTCCCATTTAAAAAGAATAGAATTCCTTATATGTGAACATAATAAATTAAAAATTATATAACATGTGATTTTAATTCCATGTAGATTAACATATTTGTGTAGAAAGATACACTAGATGAACATTGTCTTTATCCTTCTAGAGGAAGACAGTGGATGCCTTTAAGAGAACATAACCCAAGAAGTGAGGAATAAACATTATATGTTTTATTTTTATTTGAATATGTATACCCCTGAAAAAAACATAATAACACTAATTAAAATAAATGGGAAGAAGTTTCCACAATTATATAAACTAAATTCATGGAATGGTCATTACCAAAAAAAGAAAATTGTCTCACCAAAAAACCCCACTATCAGGGAAAAAACCTAATGAATAGACACAAGAATAAGGGATTAGGATAATATAGGTAATTAAATTATATAAATGAATTAATATGAACATATCTTCATGACTTTTAAATAAAACATAAAAGGATAAAATGGTTCACAAAATGTGTTATGTCTCAATGAGTTATAATCAAAACTTAGAATACACTTATTTGTTTAGAAACATTAAAATCATAACCCATAGAAAGTGAAGTATTATAATTGAACATAATATAATATTATTAAAAGGAAAATTATAATATAATATCTCATATATTTAGTCTGTACACATAATAAAGTATATTGGGATCATAATATTGAAAATGATTCATGAGAGGAATTTGAGATGAAACCTTCGCCTCTTGTCCGGAATTCCATGAATGTAATTAAACCAATTAAATAAAACACATAACTACATTAATCACATAATTCTTTACCTTACTAATATCAATTATCATATATACTAGTCATAGAGATATATTATCTACATTTATTATATTTATATCCCACAACATGTGTTCTTACATTTAATTTTATGTACAAGTTCCATAATATTTTTCCAATATTATTCCATATTACAAAGTTCATCATTAATATGAAATAAATGAAACTAGTATGGATGGTGTTTAAATAATTATGGGGTTTCAAATACATCTCATGAGTTATTTAATTTTTTTCCTTAGATAATAAATCATCAACAAACATGTTTCACTGATTCCAGTGGAAAGAAGGTTTTTTTCATAATTGGTGAATTAAATATTTATATGAAATATCTTGGATTAAAATAAATTTCTTTTTTACATGTTTATATGATATTATTCCAGAAAATTACTACCCATTTTTATTCATAATATAAATTCATATTAGTATCCATGTAGGTTGTTGAACCAACCTAAACCTGAATATACCCTTATTTGATGAATGATTATGAGGTGGTTTTTTGGTAATTTGATTATACCGGAAGAAAAATAATAATTTTTAGTGATTATTGTCGTTAAAAAGTTATTTTTTATACATTGTAGAAATAGTTTTCATGTATAAAAAACGATAATTTTACATTTCTTAGTGGATATTATGTAAGAATAAATAATGACAATACCCGTAATATATTAAAATTAATATATAAAAATGATACTGATATCATTAATTTTGTTTTCATGGAATAAATTTTAATGACTATAAATAAGATTAAATGAAAATTAATTAGTAATACTCATCTATGGGGCGTGATTTTTAATTAGTTATCTCTTTAGAAATGACTTTCATATTCCCATTAATGACAAATAGTGGATTTTACATTTTAGATATTATTCATGGATGATAAATGTTTTAGTTCTTCAAATTGAAATGAGATAGAAAAGTGGTCCTTTAAGGGTTTGAAATAAAACACTATATTAAGAGGGAGATGATAAGTTTTAGGAGTAAATAATTCAATTTTAATAATATAATGTCACAATTAAATTTATAATTGATAATAATTTGAAAATATAGGTTGGTATATTGATTTCAGGTGGAAATCTACCTCAAATTCGTATGTTTTAGAAACATTTTACTATTTCCTAGCTTCTTGACACAACATTTAACTATTACACTAATTTTTTTATCTTTATAATTTATTTCTAATCATAGATTTAATTTTAATGAAGAATAATGTAACTTACCCATTACATAATTTGATAATTAATCATTCAACATTGGAATTTATTTAATTAAATAAAATTTCTATTTGTGTGAATTGTTTTTATATAAATTGAAATAATTAATATGATAATTTATTTATTAAAATATATTTATTTTAAAACTAAAATTAAAATTATTGTAAAATAATCATATATACTTAATATAATGATTAAATTTTATTTTTCTTAAAAAATTAACTAGATGTGGACGTCCTTGGAATCTAAAATTGAATCACCTTTGAAAATACCTTATTTGATGAAAAAATACATTTTCTATTAATGTAACATTATATTTGATTTATAATTTTTGAATATATTATTTATAAGCTCATACAATTTTAAAAAAATTTAACGTTATTTCATATATTCATATTTCATTACCATATTGTTTTTTAAATCATATACATACTTCTTATATAATGATTATGTCTAAAAAACTAAAACAGAAACAAGATAGTACCAAGATTATAAGATGACTAAAATTTGAGATATAATATCAACACTTGACAATATATTCAAAGGTAATGTACATTCCATGTGTCAAAATAAATCCTCAAATATAAAGACACTAACAGCTAAAAAATAGTTCTTGGACCTTGTATAGTTCCCTCATCCATGATCCATCGCATATTCATTCATATAACACAAGTCCCTTTCCCTGATATGGTTATGCAAACATGAACTTTATTCAGGTACTCATCAAGAATCTTGAGTAGGCATTGAGTATAATGTTGTTGGATAGATCCAATGATGTATTTAATAATATCTAGTCAATTACAGTTCATATAGTTTAGTAATTAATTAATCAAAATGCATATGTAAAAAGTATTCATAGTATAATTTACCCTTTTTTAAACACATAAACCCCTAGGCACCAAAGAAAAGGTGAAGCTCAATACCTATTTTGTAACATGATAGATTCTGAACAATTTCATAGTATTAATTCACAATTTAATTAACAAAAAGAATAACAATATCCATTTTATCTAAATTTATAATATGGATAATCTGAACTATAGTCTAATGGCTCTATTTTTCACATAGATTGTCACATGAAGCACCCCCCAAGAATATAGAGCACCATTCCTTACTGGACTCAACATAGGTATTTGGAGCACGAGTCCCTATCCATCACATCATGGGTATTTGGATCAATTATCCATGTCGTATACAATTTCATGTGTTTATTAGGTCCGAGAATGACATGGCATCGAACCCATGTGTATTTGGATTTTCTTAATGTGTTATTCACTATCTTTTCTCAATCAATGAAATATTTTATATGTATCACATATATCACATCAATCACATATGTCATATATATCACATGTATCACATATATCACATGTATCAAATATATCAGACATATCACATTAATAAATTCAAAAATTAATTATTTATAGCAGCTCCATTAATTATTTAAACAGTTATTTAATCATTAAAAATATGTTAATTAATTAAAAATTTAATTAATCATGGATATCCCTTCATTTAATTGATAAATTAACTAGTCACATCAAATCCTTTTTTTAATTAAAGAATTAATTAACAACATCAAAAAATACTAATTAAACAATTTTTTTGTCACATCAACACCACTAATTTTTTAGCCAATTAATTAATCTCCACAATAACATTAATTATTCCCCCATGTATATATTCCAATTATTTCCATATATTAATTCAACTATTAATTTATAAATCAACATTCACAAATATTCTCATAATTATTTCAGCAATTATTTATTTGTATTAAAAGATTTCAATATTTCATTCATTAACTCACAATAGATTTTCCCCAATTAAAAAATTAAATAATAAATTACTTAATTCAAAAATTAATGTTCGTAATTCCAAACATTCTTTATTCAATCAAATTCTAGATTCCTCAATTAATTAATTAACCACATTAATTAAAACATTTGAGGAATTTTAATTTTGAAATGATCCCTAGAAAATTTGAAATCACATACATGAGATGGATATCAATAATATGGGATTTGAATAACTGACCTCCTACCATGATTCAATGACGATCACTCACTCAATGTAAATCTCTTATTTTAGTTGAATAATGCGGTGTAATGAGATCGTGATTTATAAGCTAAATCAGTATCACACAAATCAATATCCATATGTTTTAGATCTTGATCATAAATCCTATATATATATTCATAAAATCTAGATCTATATCCCTTTAAATAGACAATAACAACCTCTGAAAAATTGATGATGAATGGAAGATCAATTAGGAAAAAACTGCATACCTAAATAGATTTAGATCAACCAACCTAGATTTAAATAACCAATAACAGAGGTCATACAGTCTTAGATTCCAACTAGGAGGCTTTGGAATTAGAATAAATTGGTTAAGGGTTGAGCTAGGTATACTACAGGGGTTTAGTAATTTTTTTGAAAAAATAGGATTAAAATATCATTCGTGCAATTTGATTCTTGGGATTCATGGATTCCCTTAATCGTTCACCTAACCGTCTGACTCCCCTTGGGGGTTCACAATTTATCCTAATTGGGAACACCTATTGAAAAACCATGTGCTAGATATGTAAGTCCCCACTATCTAGGGTTTTAATATTTTCTAGTCAAAGGAGCACAGTTAAGGCTAAGCAAGTAAAAATCATGAAATTACCTCTTTCTTGAATTTTTCTTAATTTTCTCCCAAACATACCCAAAAATAAAACCTGAATATAAATTTGTAAATTTTTTCCATATTTTAACTATTAACATTAATGATTCATATATAGAAATATTTTTGATCATATAATCTCCCCACATTATAACAAATCATCCTCAAAATGTACTATCAAGCACCTCTATGATTTTAAATAAAATGATTTGGCCACTAAACCCATATAAATGCTTCTCTATCCCATGATTCTACATGAACACATCAATCTTTCCAAAGTACCTGAACTATCAGCATGGTCATTCCTCACCAAACATTCTCATTGTAATATAACATACATATGAGATGCTCTTAAACCGATATATCTAAATCTATCTCAATATCATCCACATCGATCAGATTTGAATGGCTGGGGTGATACCTCCAACATTATGTCACATGGAAAACAACATTAACAGAACATTATATCTATGTATGAGACAATGGTTATACAACAAACATGGTTCTATTAACAAACTCAAACGACACAACCCTGGGCTCCAACATTCCCAGCATCCATATACTATGGTGACCCAATTAGGGAGACAAAAATCAAAATACCTGATCACCATTTGTAAAATATAGGGGTCATTGAAATATATCATAATAAAAATTTAATTAATAAGAACCATAGGAATTCATTATCAAATCATGTAATCCTATTTTAATGTCTCCAGCAAGAGACTCGGTCTAAATAATTACGAATCTCCGGCCTATATCCAGCTTAGAGGTTAGTTGTTTGTTAAAACATAAAGAGCCTAATTTGGGTTCCTATGTATCATATTCTAATATATATTGTAGAATATAAACTCTAAAATTCCATATTATTCTCCCAAGATGATATAAAATCTATAAGACATGATCACAACATATCCTCAAGCACCGGTATATTATTCTCCGACTTTCCATTTGTCTATAGATGAAAATTCATACTTAACAAAACCTATGTACCAATTTCATTATATTAGCCATACTATAAGCATGATTTAAGAAGTGATCCACAGTATAAAACTGTATATTATGGCACCATGTACAGACTGAATATCATCCCAACATAAGAATCTGACAACTACCCCACTAGGAATGTCTCCCATATATGCATGAAATATGAGACACTTGTTAATCTTTCCAAAACAGCCAGGATAGAATTATTCTTTGGAGGTGTCCATGGGAGACACATGACAATGTCCATTTTCAAACTATCCCACTTCCACTCTATAAATGATTAATAGCTATTGAAAATATACATCTCGTACTTCACCTATTGAATGGTGAAGCATTGTTTCACAAACATTATTTTATCACTTTTCATGTCTAGGTGCACAAACATTCATTGTAGGTCATGATAAATATTGGCCACACCTACATGTAATTCCTACATAATTTAAATAAATTCACACATATCTCTATCTCTCATGATTACAGGAATAAATACTAAATTACTAAGAGAGATGATCTCATCATCATCTACAATACATATATAAGGTGAATTCCCACCTCCAATATATTCACTTAACTTCAAGCACTGTTGAGTGACATACTCTCTATCTAAAATATAGGTAAACAATGTATACTCCTCTAAAATGGATATGAGATTCATATTCTCCCATCTCTCTTGATTCCCCACATGTATATCCACTTATAGAGTGATCATTTTTCACTCATCATTAGACACATGAAATTCTCAAGGATTAGTTTTCCGGCTCAGATCATCATCCACAATATTTTATTTCTTCTGCATATAATCCATTTTTTAAAAACAATTACCACATATACTCAACCAATAAAAAATATCTAAGATTAAAGTCTTGTTATGAAATGATATACATCAAACACATTCTATATATATTCAATGTAAACCTTTCCTCTAGTATATAATTATTCCAAGACTACATTGAATAATGAACTATTACTCACTTGATGTCTTTTATAGGATAATTTCATTCATGTGGCCTAAACTTCCAAGACCTATATTACACAACTAGATCAACCTATATTAACACATTTTAGGGTAATATACCCAATGTACCACAATAAAATTTACAATCCTCAATAGGATCTTGTAGGATCAATATTATTGCACATTTTGAGAAGTTCTTCAACTCCTAGAAAGCATTATCCCATGCATATAACCATTAATATTTTATCCCCTTTTGTTCAAGCACATCAGAAGCACTATCAATCATGAAATGTTCCATCCTAAATAATTTTTCTAAATTATCATCATCTACTATCAATGATGGAGGAAATATTCTCACTTATATAAATCATCCAACACAGTACATCTAGAATATTCTCCCCTAAGTCAAGCACATGAACCCAGCTTCTCCCTCCAATCTAAGCATATCTAGGTAAAATTGCTACAATAATGACTTCTAAATGTACTTCCTCTCTATAGTCTACAGATATCCATCCCAAGAATAAATTTCCTACCTCCTTTTCACTATACCACATAACATATATATATCAAATGTTATTTTCATTATACCATGAATCTCTAAGTGGTCATGTATATTCTAGAGAGACTCAATCCATAACATAGCTCCCTTGGATCCAGCTCTCTAGTAAAATTCATAGGGTACTATAACTGTCTCTCCCTCATCAAATTATACATGCTTTTATCAACCCACCAAGGCTCTATTACTATAATTTTCAAAAGGAGAAATATTCTATTTTAATTTTTATCTGAATTCCTCACCCAACACAATCCGTTTCTCAAGTTCTACTAATGTATTATCATCCCCATCCATTTCCTAAAATCATTCTGTCAATATGTTTCATTGTGGAGTAATATTATCTATATCTCCTAGAAGAATTCTTAGGAATCATAAAAAATCCTTATCACAACCACTAAAGATGAAAATTAAAAAAAACACCCAACATGTATTTCCCCCAAACCATGCGACGCAGTCAAAACATCGGTGTTATCACTACCCTTAACCGTGCTACACCTATGTCATGGTTAACAAGTTTGAACCCATTCTCATTATCCATATTATATTAGAGATTCATTTATTCAATTTGTTCATCACTTTACCATTTCTTTTTTCCAAATGTGTACCATTTTCAATTCATGATCATAAGAAAGAAAAATAATTTAATCTCAATAGCTTACCCATACATGTTTTCCTATGAATACCTAAAATGATTCATGTCGTAAAATAATCCTGAGTGCTTAGAAAGTTGAATTAATACCCATCACTCCTATCATACTAGTCTATGAGTAAGATATCATAAACTATATGAAACATATATCACATAACACGACATGTTAATCACCAAAGGAGAAATAATATTCAATTATAATAGCAAATATATATAATTGAAATCCACCATGGGTACTTCAGGTTTTCAAAATGTATGGTTTTTAAAGTCCCATGCATGATCACTTGAACAATGTGAAACTAATTCAATTCACCTTTATACCATCTCAAAATTATAATAAAAAAGAAAAAACCACATATGACACCATTTTGAAACTTCTCAACCAAAATGCCCCACTTCGGTGACATGAGATGGTCTTCCAAATAACCTTAGGCATGAATCCCTATACACTAGATTATACCAACATTTATTGAGGTTATAATATTGATCATGGTGAAAATATACCCTCTTTTATCAGAGTAATAATTCATTGGAATGTATGAAATAATAATTGAATTAAATATAACTAGAACTATATTAGTACTAATAACAAAAGATGACCAATACTGAAGATACAATATAAAAAATAAACTATATATATACCATGCTGAAGTACATGCCCAATGTCAAAATGTTTCATCAAATGTAAAGATAATTACTACTACCAAATGGGTCCCAAACAATGTCTAGTTCCATCATCCATGATTTATCCCCAATTCAGTTATCTAATACAGGGCCTTTTTCCTTATATTCTCACGTAGACTTAAAATAAATTCAGTTACCAACCAGGAAGACTATGTATTGTCTTAGTAAACCTCAGTAGAACCCAACCAATGACATCTAAAATAATATCTATAAAATAACAATGTATGGAATTTTATAAATGAATAAGTAAAATGCTTGAGAAAACATTTATCACATTGTGATTTACATTTTATTTTACCATGAAAACCCCGGGGTTCCTAAGCACACTTGAACCTCAATAAATGCTTTAGCCCATATATGAGTATGAACCATTTATAATTATTTCTTCACAATTTAATTAACAAATCTGATTTCACTATAAATTTCATATCAATTTATAATAAAACTAATTAGAACCATTGTCCAATACCATTACATTAGACACAGATTGTTATGTCTACTGCATCATGATCATTTGTAGCCTCTATCCTTTTCTTACACATCATGTGTATTTAAATAATTATTAAATATCCCACACCTTATTGGTATTTGGATCATCAAATCACTATATCATAAAATTTTCAAGCACGCCTTGGGTCCTAAAACATCATTTCTTGGACCATGTCAGTATTTTGAGTGTGATTCAATGTCCCACACCCAATTTTATCAATCAATTAAATATATCAAATATATCACATATTTCACATGTATCAAATACATGAAATATATCACATATATCACAATTATCAAATATAGTTTATGTATCACATATATCAAATATATCAAATATGTCTCATAGATCACATATATCACATATATCACATATATCAAATTTATAAAATAAATCAATTCAATAATTAAAAAAACATAGAAAGTCCTTCAATTAATTAAAAATAATTAATATTGAAAAATAAATAAATTTATTCAAAAATTATTTAATCATGACATTGCCTTCAATTAATCAATAAAATAATTGGAGATATCAAATATATTTATTAATTCAGAAAATAATTAACTACATCAATAACATTAGTAATTGTACAATTAGCTTATCGCATCAATTCCACTTATTAATTGACCAATTAATAAATCTCAAAAAATTCACTAATTAATTCAAAATTTAATTAATCCCATTCTTTTAATTATAGAACTCATCAAAAAAATTTCAAATTCACAATCAAACATATATTCATAATTAATTAATCAATTAATTATTTCTATTAATCAGTGTAAATATTCAAATAATTAACACATAATTAGTTATCCCCAATTACAAAATTCAATACTCTGGTAATAAATTCATTAATTAATTATCCCAATTCCAAAATTTCATTATTCAATAAAATTCACAATTCCTCAATTAATTAATTTACGACCTTAATAAATATGATTCTAGAATTACAAATCACTAGAAGAAACCTTGATATTATATAATTAAATACATATAATTGATATCAACACTATGGAATTTGAATAATATACCATTTTAATTGACTCTTTGATGAGCTATCAACCAATAAAAATCCCTAATTTTAGTGGATTAATGGTATAGAATGAGATCCAAATATGGAAACTACATCAAGATTGATCAAATAAATATCCCTTAATTATAAATTATGACACAAAAAACTAGATATAGATTCATAAAATTTTTATTTAGATTCAAAAAATTGAGTATAATGACTCAATAAAGTAATTTAAGAATGGGAGATCAATCGAGGACAAACCATGTACCCAAAGAGATTCATGTTTTCCAACCATGATTGAAATCACTATGAATGGAGGTCAGATGACTTTGGAATCCCTTTAAAAGGCTATATAATTTAGATAATTAAATTTTGGGTCAATTTAATAAATTTTTGGTTATAATATTCGAGTTTCAGAATTTTATAATAATTTTAGGCGATTAAAATCCCATACGTATGTTTCACTGATCAGAGTGCATTGTTTCCCCTAACAATGTGACTAATTGTGTACCTCTTCCAGGGGGTGCAATGTTTCTTCTAAGAGGGAGCATGGTTTGACAACCCATGAACCAACCATTTAAATACCAACATTTTTCGGTTTCATAGAATGTTGGTCCATGTGACCCAGTTATAGAAAACTGTGTGCCAACTGTTCACCGCCCTCTTTCTTCAATTTTTCCTATCTTTTCACAAAATCATGAAAAAAATTAAACATGCAATTAAAATTACTAGAATTTGATAAAATATTACACATTTATGATACCTATACATCTCCATAAAATTACCTGATATTTCACTTGTTAAATCAATGTTTATTTTTTAATAACATAAACATATTGTTGATTCATTTTAGTTTGGTGTTGTATGTCGATAAATAAATAAAACACATGTACTTGTATAATGATAATCATTTATTGAGATATATGGGTGTTTAATCTCTCACCATTAAATAATGTGACCTTAAAAATATTAATATTTTACCCAATGAATATTTTAGGTGAGGGTATTATAAACATATTAATCATTTGGGATATATCCTCTAATAAGACATGTACCCTAAAGTATTGTGTTATATAATTTTTCTTATCCTTCTTAGATAGAAAATAATCATTCATACAATATTATACCCTTGTACATATATTACCAAATCATATATTCTCAATATTATAACTTTCAAAAGTATACCTAAGTCTAAAACTCATAAAACCATATAGAAATTACATATTATTCAAAAACACAATTCTATATTTATCCCTGAAGTGGTATTAACCACTTTTTCATAAGGTCACATAACTATCAATTTATATCATAATAAAAAAAATATAAATACTTCAAAATAAAACAAAAAAAATCATCGATCTAAATGATATAGATTCTGTATAACTTTTCATATCAAAATAAACCAACCCTTTATTATCTCAACATCCATCATATTGTAAAAAAAATGTAGCCATACATCATACATGTGTTCTTAAATATTTCTCAATAAAAATAATACATTACATAATAAATTTATAAATATTATTAATACACATTATTATTTTATTTAAAACAATTAATTACAAACTATTAAAGAATGATCCATTGATGTTTCACACAATCATAAATTAAATTTAGAATACATAAAAATATAATAAATAAATATTACTTATCAAATTTAAATATATAAAAGTATAATGATTAATTTTTACTATGAATTGAACATCAATATAATAGGAAAGACATATAAACTCAATATTTTCATTATAACAGTCATATACTAAAATTATTAATTGACAGACCCAAATAGAATCATTATTTCCAATTTTTTTAATAAAAATTCAATTTAATAAAACACATATTAATTCTACTTAAATAAATACAATGATTTTAGTGGAAATATTATTATAAAAACCTTGGGAAACTGTTGATTTATTTTAATAATGTGTTTTAAAAATATATTTGAGAATGAGGGTGAAGACCAGATGTTAGTTTTGAATGTGTTCTTAAGAAATAGAGAGAGAGAAGAATTTAAGAATTTTAGGATTTGTAAATAATGTTTGAAAGAAAATTGGGGTTTTATAGTATTGATTTTTTTTTGAATTTTATTTATATAAAATAAATTTATTATTCTATGTTTGGAATCATATTCTAGATAAGGTGGATCAAAATTGTAATGGTATCCCCTCCTAAAAATAGAAAACCTTTGTTTCTCTTGGTACAATAATTTATGGTTTTCTTGAATCATGTTTGACCTGATACTTTTTTTTAACATGGTTCAATAAATAAAACAATGGGTATTCTTAATTTATAGTAACATGTTTTGAAACAAAAAAATTTCCTTTCATGTTTTCTTCAATTTACATAAAAAGAAGAATAGAGGGATGGTAATTTTATTAATTAATTGTTGAAAAAATACATGAATAAATAAAATGAATTAATTATTATTGTATCTTTCCCCTTAAACTACATAATCATTGAACAAGGTAGGTTTACCCACCACCATCCTAAAGATAATGGATTATGGGAAATAGAATAAAAAATTAACACATAATGAAATCCAAATGAAAAGAAATGGAGGACCATGTAGTAGCACAAATACTCACCCTATAATTGTTTCTCTAGAATATCCTTTGATGGAAGTATTATTCCATATTTATAGGCATTTTTCAAAACCTATTTTTTTAAGGTCATAAATGATCATTTAAATTTGCCTGCCATATGTGTGGAAGACCACAATAAAAATATATAAATCCCATAAAATCATACATGATTGAATCTTTCATATATTGATGTTGAATTTGGGTTCACAACTTGTATATTTTACACATCATGTAACATAAATAAATAGTGGATTCTCTAGAACTAATTATATTTGAATTAAATAATAAAATATAATGGTTTTGATAATATGGTAATTATAAATTTGAAAACACCAATGTGAATATATATTTACTTATGACAACCTTATTTAACATATGGAACATTCAAATTTACCCATGACTCTCAAAAATCAATTCTTGGAGATCTAGGGAAATATTACCGATCAATTATCTAACACAAACAAAATAAAAACCACATAATTGATCATATGGATAATTGATTCACCAAACCATAAACCCATGTATTGTCAGAAAAAAATGTGTTGTAATTCCTCTTTTTTTGTGAACTATTTCTTGTTTAAGTTAATACCTAACCCAAACTCATCATAATTATTACCATGAAGAACATCAATGAAAAAACCACTTACACTTCCAAGAATCAATACCGAGATGTATTTTTTATGAGAATAATATAGCAATGACAATACAATAAAATGCCACATCATATTACTCTTATAATTATTAAAAATATTTACAGTAAAATTATAACATCCTAATGAAAACAAAACACATTATTACCCTATTGTTAAAAGATATATTATCCAAACATGTTTCTAAAAACATTGAAATTTAAATTAACCATTATATTTATTCGCATGAATTAATATAAACACACATCATGACCACTAATGTTTTCTAAAAAATTCCGTTTATACTAATTGTAGAACCCCAAAACCACAATCCTTGATCGTGTTCCTTAAAAACATACAATAAACACTAAATATGATAAATGCAATAAATGTTTTGATATATTAAACTAGAATTGAAATTTTATATTTATTTTTCTACCACTTATATTTTAATGATATTTTTTGGTATCGAGATTTTCTGAATAAAGATAAAATAATAACAAATTATAAGTTCGTTTTATTAGTTTTATTTTATTTTAAATTTTTTTATTTGAAAAAACATAAGATATAATGTTACCTTAACATCTTACATAAGTTATTTTTCACAAAACTCCTTCAGGATGACGTAAGGGATATGATGTTTTTGGAACCATCATTCTTCATGAAGAAAAATAGATAATAAAACCCCAAGTCATGCCTCAAGTAGGCCTCATGGTGGAGACTAGGACAAAGGGTATATTAATTCCACAAAAATGGAGGCATTTCCATTTTTATAGTATCATATATAAGGATATAAGATGTATCAACCACTAAAAACTACAAGAAATGTTTATGTGGAAGAAAACTAAAACCATAACACATTCATGTTTCAAAATACAACTGATACAAACGAATGTGTCTCCAAAGGAAGTACCAAAAGTAAATATATGTAATAACACAAAAAATACATAATAATTGAGCTATTATTGTCCAAAATGGTCTATATAATATCCCTTGAATCCAAAAAAACGTTTTATATTCGTAGGGTGATCATACATGTTTAATCATTAGAAAAATCCAATGTCACTCATTCACAAGTGGGAGAAGAATAATATTTCCCCTATCAGATAATAACATGAACTAAAAAGCACCAAATAATGTATATTATCCACAACAACATCACCAAGGAATTATCACTAAATTAATCAAGTCATGTAATTTAATTTAGTATGAACATCGATTATAGGGATCACAACATGACTTCCCACTAGTTAATTGCTCATCCATAATAGTAAACATCCACACACTACCATGATCTTCAAAAATCCCCAAATCATAAAACTATGTGCACACACTAGGGCCCCAACCACATCATCATCCCACTCGTAGACATATAGGAATCATTCTGATGACCCATAGGAAAGCATGACACAACTCATCCTAAAGACACCCGGTAAGCAGTCCTCACCTGTAGAGACCAGGGCCTTACAATAGCTCTGCAACATGATTGAAGTGTATTTGGCTACCAATTCCAAGTGAAGGGATTAGCGAAGATCCAATAATCGGAAATATATCCTCCAAACATGATATTTATAAAGGAAACCATCCCCTATAAAAATGAAAGTGTTTGGAATATAGTTCTCACCATTGGTTTGGAATATATAGAAATCCCAAGGAACTACATGAATATATATATATGTCTCAAAAACACTTCACAACCTATTAGTTTCCAAACAAAAATCCTATTTCCCACACGAAACCACATTTTCTACTAACTCTAATGTATAATAACATAGCTAGACACAAATTTTATTCATAACCACCAGATAATTCATTAATCAAATTATCATTCCTTATTTAAAAACCAATTTTTATTCCATCTTTGCCCAAGAGACTACCAAACACAACACATGTTATAAGGGTGAAGCAACCATTCCAATCACAACCAAAGCCAAACAGGGAATGGGGGACCAGGGTAAATGTATCCACTATATCACCAATTCCAATTATATTGATTTCTGGAAACTCCAGGGAAAATGTCCACACAAGGTAACACCATCATTCTTCAATTCATTATCCCTCTCAAAAACATACTCTAACTAGATCAACCCACCAAACAGATATCCAATCCCAACAACACTCCGCACCACAACTATCCTAGGCATCCCCACTACACAAACACACCATGTCCAACAAGCATAACATAACCAATATGCATTCCTATTGTACAATAAGTTCATGCATTCAAAAATAAATCAAAATATACATATGATATTTAAGTACAACATATGCACCAACACATACACATAACCACACTCCAATATACAATAATACACAACACACACAATACACCGGGCCAAAAAAACCACATACATCACAAATCAAAACGATTTAATTGATGTTTTGTTAGATTTAACCAGCAATCGTTCTTTAATTTCACTTTGTTAATTTAGGGGTGATCCTAGAATAGTTCAATACCTTGGAATGAATTGATTTAACCATATATATGTGATTATCTCAATTTTGATATTATTATCTATTCAACAGGGAATCAAAAAAAAGTATAAAGTAACACTCATGTGAAAGAAAAGACCACCAACTACCATAATTTTCGGAAGGCATACATCCTTCACATAATTGTTTAGAGAGAATAGATAAATCAATACTAGCATCATCATCATCATCCCTACCCCTAATTTATTACAAAATTAACAAAAAACAACATCATTTCAATTTCAATTATCATAATGATAGGCGTAATTAAAATTGGGATCAGAGCGTATTCACAAGGGGACACCATTACACCCACCCAAAAAGATACACAATTAAAATAGGTACAATTTAATTCCTACATGGAACAACAGTCAATCAAAAATTACTCTTAGAGATAAAACTAAAGGTCTTGAAAGAAGATAGTGACTCCAATAGAAACTAAATATAATATACAAAACACAACACATTAATATATAAGAAATAAAGCCTCTAGGATCCACTAGAGAAAATAGAAGCACTTGGGGAAGAGAAGATCTCAACATAGATGGGCCAGACCCTATATCAACATAAGGGAGACAGTTTCAAAGTACATAAAAGTTATATCATTATCATGGTTACATGATTTTACTACTCAAAATCTCCCATACATTATAGTAATTTTTGATAAGATTTAATCCCATTGAAACATATTTCAACCCACTTAAATATGACATGTAACTCTTTTAATTCCAAAAAAAAATTAGGATGGGGGAAACCGAAAAACTATGAATGACTCACTGATGAATGAGTCACTGATGTCAGTCACCTATGTTTGAGTCATGAACTCAATACACTGAAATGAATCACTAATGCCACTCACCTACGCCACTCAATAATGCCACCTACTAATATGAGTCACTGATTCTACTCACTGATATGACCTAGTAATGACACTCACAGAATCCACTCACGGACACAACTCCCTGCAACCACTCACTGACACCACTCACTTACTCCACTCACCAATTCCACACATCGACAAGATTCACAAACACCACTATCCAATGCTATTTACTGATGTGACCTACTATTGGGAAAACTTGAAAACCTGAAAACTTATGAAATGAGTTTTCATGTCCTCCTTGAACATTTCAAACTCCATATTTCATATGGAATGGAATAGAGAGGTCCATGTCATTACATGAAATACCTCTAGAACTATTCTCACCCTTGAGAATCTAAAACCAAAACTAGAAGAAAAAGATGTCTGAACAACCACCTCGTAAGATTCCTCTCAACGAAAACCCACGCTATTGGTCCCAAAGGATAAGTGAAACCCCAACATGGATGATAACCTTTTTTGACATATGATTACCAAAAAAACCCAAGATAACCCACACAATCTCCAACTATCCAGAACTATGAATTATGTAATTCCTTTATCTATGACAAGATATTATCAGCTCTAGGGGGAACTGACTCTCCTACATGGGTTTAATCTCATCATAATTAATGCACCTTGATTGAGAATCTTTTAATTCTCTTTTCACATGTTAGGAATTCACCACACACGTTAATGAACAATGAAAAAAATCATCTCATAACAAACAAGTTTTAAACATGACATTATAAGGGGAAACATAAAAAGAATGAACACATAAGAACTCTCAGAACTCGGCACACATATGTGCTTCTCGATCCTAGGAACTCTCCTCCAAGCCACCATCTATAAAAAAATCGAGGAAAAAAGTAATGTTTCACTCAAAAATAAAATTCTCCCAATGATCCTGGACCTCCACTAGATTATCCACAAACAATGGGTCATCCTAAATAACCAACTCTCCCTAGTCATTGATGTGGGAGACATCTTGTTGATACCAATGAAGCTTGGAGATGTGGACGACACTGTGGATCCTCTCCAACAATAGTGGAAATGATTGTTGGTATACCATGTAACCAACTCATCAAAACACCTTGAATGGTTTGACAAGCATCATATAAATATTTCAACCCTTACGGAACCTCCAATTCCCACATCTAGGGGAAACATTTAAGAACATCGGGTCTCTAACTTCGAACTCCATAGGCCTCCTCCTATGAATAACATATGAAATCTGATAGACCTAGTCTACGATCATCCTCACACACATGATGTTAACCTTATTAGTCATTATTTGCACCAAACCTGATATAATAAAATCCCTTTCCCTAACCTCTGTCCATCAAAAAGGTGACCAAAAACGTCTTCCATACCAGGATTAAATTTATGCAATGTAAATGGTGGAGTGGTAGATATTATTTTAATTGAAATGTACATGGGTAATGTGGAATACCTATGATATTCTGAAGTTCTAAACACACACATGAAATATATCATGTATTTTTTGGATCGTTTGCTCTATCTGCACATATGTATGAGGGTGACAAGTAGTGTTGAGGCATAAATGAGTTCCAAAATCATGTCTTAACCTCCTCTAGACTAATGAGGTAAACTATGTGTTCTGATTAGATATGACGGACCCCATATATCCATGAATCCACACTACCTGATCCACCTTTCTATTTTCCAAGGATTCCACTACGATTGATTGTATAATTACTAGGAAGTGTTCAAATTTTTCAGATGGTACATCCCTACGGAGTTAACATCACAAAATTTAAAATCCATAGGTAGTACTGTGAGTAATTACACCGAGATGTCATCCCATATCCACTTTTGGACATCTAATGGATACAAAAAAAACATCTAGGAACCTCATGCTCTGCCTTCACCTGGTGCCACACTTGGCACATTTCCAAAAACCCCACCAATGCCACCATTATCCAGGAGCATAAAAAACAACCTTAAGCCATGGACCATCTTGAAAAATAAAAAATGTACCTCCAATGGTGATCTATGATACTCACAGATAACTCCATCATACTTCTCCAATGGTTAAAATTGCTTCCTTAAGAACAAAATCATATTCTGACCACCTCTAACCTCCCCAAAAGACCATCACCCAATCAATGAGATCATGCATCACCTTTGTCTCCGAGTCTCCCCACGAAGACTCTTCAACATGATGCCGAATATATGACTAGACATTCATTTGAAACAGAAAATCTATACCATAGTAAATCCATGCATCTTGGTGTATGGCATCCAACTCCTCTATCACATTCCAATCATCCAAAGATTCTAGAAATACCAATTTCTATAGATTTCAGCTCGAAAATCGAAGATAAAATACCCCTTAATTATGTTTTGAGATATTTAAAGGTCATTGTAATTGAGAAAATACTTCCACATCCTCTATCACAAGTTTGTATCTCACTAGAAGAAGATATACCTCAATATTTTGTGATATGTGAAGACCAAAAATTGATCCCCTGTGAGGTAATGCCTTCACAAAATTAGTGAAAAAAATATTGTTTCTTGCTTCAGATCCTGGGTGTTAGTGGAAATTTATGGGGGTTAAACTGCCTAGAACCCTAGGAGATCCCTCACCTTTTTTGTATTATCCTGCATCCCTATACATGATGGGAATCTTTACAACACAACACAAAAATCACCCCTTCATATGGAAACCATAGCACTGGATCATTCATGAAATTCCCCTTACGTTTATTGAATGCTTCCTAATGGTGACAAATCTACAAAATGGACCAGTCATTCCTAGTCAAGTTCATTAGAGGAGATGCATCTTGAGAAAAAATGGGTATAAAACTCTTTTAATAGCCCCCCAGAACAAGAATGTTGTGAACTGTACCAAATTATTATGTACAATACAAGAATGAACTTCTTAGAAAACCAACGAGTCCACTGTTATCCCCTGATGATACACCACATGTCCGAGGAAGTGTGCCTCATATGTCCAAAACATACACATAAACAAATACCCATATATCTAGTGGTGTTGAAGATCCTATAACACTATTTAGAGATGCCCAGTATTCTCTACCTCTGGTATCAAGTATACCAAGATGTCAAAAATTAAAAGGATGATGATATGATCTTATAAATTACAAAATATAGAGTCATTATCCCCATGGATAAAATGGCGCATTAATAAATTTTAATGGCATGGCCACATACTTGATGCTCCCATACTGACACATAAAAATAGTTTTCAGGATGTTAGCCTTTTTCACCCTCAACTAGTGGTATGAAGCCAACATATTGATTATAGATAACAATATTTCCCCCCTCATCTTGTCAGAATGATCGTCTATCATTTGAAGTGGGAAATGATTCAGGACTGTCCGTTAATCCTCAGGAAGTCTATACCCAGCCATAGGCCACTAACTTCCTTCTTCTAAAAAATGAACAGATCACCCCATGAAAACACATTGGGTCTTATGAATACCTTATTCATTATGTGTCATTAGAAATCCACATCTTCCAAAAAAATAAAAATCTGATAAGTAGCCATCGAAGTAGAACGAGCACTGAGTTGTATGTTTATCCTAATCTCAAAAAAATATTGATGGGGTAAGGACAGAACCTCCTCAGGGAAAACATATAATAAAACATTAATAATGCTATTAAATTCCACAACCTCAGCAACACTGATTCTACTAATAGTTCTGACAACAAGGTTAAAAGAGGAACCACATCCCAACTGACCACCTTACAACTCTGCTCACTAATGAAAACCACACAATATAGATACATGTATAAAAATATGATTCTATTTTAGACGAAGTTTATGACCACATGAATAGAAAAAAACCAATAAATTCCATGGATGAAATTATATTGATGCGTCTTTATCAAGAAGAGATCCCCACTATATTTATGTTTTCCCAACATCAGTCTACATCTCCCGAAATCATTAAACAAGTCGGTTTGACCTAGAATTTGTTTAGTCAACACTAGGGGCACAAAAATTCTCTCTTTCTATTTTACCAAAACATGTAATAGAGTGGGTGAATGTAATGAGTATGAATATATCAAATAAAAAAATCCCAATTAAGATTATTATACAAACAATTCATTATTCGAATGATCTCCGACCCTTCTAGAATAGCGGCCTTTACGGCGAACAACTGGACACTCCCATATTGTCTATCTATCTATTGTCAACCTCCTCCTTGACCATGCCTGAGATGAGGTCTCTATGAAATTCCTTGATCTGGGCCTCCAGCAACAAAATCTCCCCTTAGTTGAGAAGGAGCATGGTCTCCCTACTGCTGATTAGCCTGGATGGAATCTACTACTAAGGTGGACACTGCCCCTACCCAAATCAAATATACTAAGATCGAATTGGGAACTGAATATGAATATTTCCACGACATCAACAAGAGAAACTAATTTGTCCTTAATCCAAGGTAAAGAAATAAGGACCAATCAGTTTGAATAGAAACAATAGAGGTCAACCCCCAGTCGGCTGAAACCTTAATGACCCTAGTTCTTGAGACTTTATGTTGGATCTCGTTCCCTTTGAATAACTCTATTAGCTTCAATCTCACAATATACATCCTCATAAGTATATCCTCTCAACATTCTCATCATTATTATGGACCAATATGTATGTAGATATGTCGAATGGAGTAACTTAATACTATATGGTGGGTTAAAGTTCCTCCTATAAGCGTCTCTCCCGATACTCTTCATCCATAATGAGATATACAGAAATACGAAGTGGATCCTGGAACTTAATCACTATCACCCATACCGACATACTCCATTACTATAGGGAGAGTAACTCTTGAGTTTTTTTATCATTCATGGTCTAAGAAAAAAATTCCTCTTGGAACATCTTCCCAAAATCGAACAATAGAACATTAGTCTCCTCCCCCCAGGTAGAGAATAAACAACTGATGCGAAGCTCCATGAATATGGAAAACTTCTATTGTAACATGGTACTCTATATGAGCCTATATAAATCTAAGGGTGATCACCAGTTCCCCATGAAAATTATATGTCATTTTTTGTAAAAGGATGCATTTGAAATTACCCTGAGTCTAATGATGGAATGAACAATGTGTATTCTACCACTGATCATCTCCCTCCTTGGGATTGACCCTATGTTGATCTACTAGGTGAGCCTTCTTGGCCTCCACATCCTACAATACATGGGTAAAATGACTAATTTCCATATCACCAAAGGTATATAAGGAAATCCTACAGTAATGTAATTTTAAATTTTATTTAGATATCATTTTAACCCATAATTTATTTTAAATTCCCCAAAACACCAAAGTCAAAGAACAGAAAAATTAACTATGATGCGTGTACAGTTTCCTTGGGCTACTAACCTACAAATAGTGTATCCTCACATGATAATTTAGTAAGTTAAGAGTCATTTCATTAGATCACGGGGGACCTAAATCCTATGTCTATGACAGTATTCCCTACCCGATGTCATGCACCAAGATCACCTGGTATTATTTCCCTACCATCCCATGAAATTCATCCTTATAACTTACTTTATACTCCATCCTATATATCAACCATAAGAACAGATACCATACTATCATGCCCATAATTCATGAAGATTAGGGAAGGGATATTATGGTTCTAGGACCTTCCTTTTTAAAGACGAAAAATAGAAAATTATCCCTGAGTCCCACCCCCGTTAGGATATAGGGTGGAGACTAGCACCAAAGGATTATAAATATCAAAAAAACGGGAGGGGGGAGTTACCCTTTTTATTGTAACCATGTTTTTGAGGTAAGATTTACTGACCTCACACAACTAAAAATTATGTATATATGAAAGAAAACCAAAATAGTCTCATGTGAATGTTTTAAAATGTAATTGATGCAGATGAAAAAGTTTATAAATAAAATACCAAATGAATAGATGTGTAGTTAAACTGAAACTATACCCAACACCAGGGCTAGTATAGTCTCACTCGGTCCACATAATCTCTCTAGAATCCTGATAATAGTTATATATACATAGGGTGAGCATACAAGTATACTAAATATGAAAATCCAAAGTCAATTGTGCACGAGTGGGAGAAGCATACTAATTCCCCAGTGATAAAAAACATGATATCAAAAGCATCTAACAAGGTATACTATCCACCCCAACATCAATATAGAACACTCAGAAAATAAAGCAATTCAAGTTATGTAATGTAATAGGCACATCGATGATAGGGTACCACTTACCACATAAAACTAGTTATCTGCTCAAGCCTAATGTTGAATGAGCTGAAGCTACCACACTCTTCCACAAGTAAAATATAAAAAATCCACATGTGCACACCTGAGCCACAGCCACAACCTTATCATGCCTTTAGACACCAAGGATTTCCCCCGATGACACCGAGGAAAGCACAACACAACTCATCTGGATGACACATTGGAGGAAAACCTCACCAGCAAACACCTGGGCCTCACAGCTTCCCCACAAAAATATCTAAGAGTCATGGGATTCCCGTTCCTTGAAGAGTGAGTAGGGAACATCCAATAACTAGCCATACATCCTATACCATGATTTTGGGAATGGATACCCTCCACTATAATAATAGAGGTTTTCATCACGTTTTGATCAACATAGGTGCAGTGTGTGTAGAAATCACAGGGAACTAATTGTATATATTTATATTTATATATATGTATCAAAAACTGTAACCAACATATGGGTTTCTATACAAACAACCAAATAATAAACATAAAACTTCCCTTTCTGTTACCTATATATCCTAACCACACATCCAACAATAATATTAATTTATTACACTATTCAATTCATTTAACCAATTATTATTCTTTATCTTACAAGAATTTTTAATTTCATAACAGGGCTACTTCTAAACACAACACATGTTATATGGCAGAAACAACCATACCAACCATTGCCAAAGTGAAATAGGGAATGGAGGACCAGTTTAAAAGAATCCACTATAACACCCATTCCTAACATATTGATCTCTAAAAACTCTATCCAAAAAACAACCACACATTGTAACAACATCATTCCGAAAAAAAGTATCCCTCCCACACCTTCATCCAACCAGAATGAACCCCCAAATATGCAGAAAAACTGAGTAACACTGCACAACACATCCATCCTGGGCAGCTCTACTACACAAAACAACATATGTTATAACCATAACACAACCCAGATTCTATCCCACTATAGAACAAGTTCATCCATTCAACAATCAATCAAACTCTCCATTTGAGATTCCATTACACCACATGAACCACCCCATACTCACATCCTAACTCCCAACCATAAAACCATAAACCTCTCACAACAATCTAGGAAAAATAGTATAACACACTACCACACCAGATAAATGAGGTTTATTATTATTTATCAAAAATAATTATTCAGTTTCACATAATAAATTTATTGTTGATAACAGAAAAATTCAATCCTGGGGAATCCATTGATTTAAACATGTATAGGTGTTTAACATGATTTTAATATTAATAATCATTCAAAAGAGGATAACCATCAATTATGTGCAAGAAAAGACCACCAATGACCTTTAGTTTCGTAAGTATGACAACCCTAAAAATAGGTCTCAAATATAATAGATAAAACTACACATGAATAATCATAAATCTCCCAATCCTTTATTTATTTCGTAGTTAACAAAACTTGTTATTATAAAAAGTATGATTATCTTCGAAACAATGTTAATTAAAATTGGGATTTGACCGTATTAACTAGGTTACACCATTACACCCCCACATGAAACACAATTAAAAGTGAAAAGTTGGAATTATTACTTCGAACAATAGTAGATCAACAATTCATCCCTATGTAAATATAGAGGGTCACTCAAGCAGCCGGAGACTCCAAGGGAAACTAAATCCAAAGGCCAAATCACAACAAATGAATCCATGGGGAAGAATGTCTATGGGTGTACCAAGTGAAAACATAAACAAGAGTCGAATAGAAGATCACGGTATAGAGGAGCTAGATCCAATATCTATGGAAGTGAGATAGTTTCAATGTATTTAATAGTGGGACCACAATCATTATTATTCATCTTGACAATTTCAAAGCCCACGGATCATTCAAAAAATAAAATATTATTTATACCCTTTAAGATGGCATTAAAGGAACTTAAAAATGATAGGTAACTCATTTAACATCAAATAAATTGCAAGTGATGTTAAAATGGATAAACTAGAAATGACTCACTAATGGATGAGATACTGAACTAAGTCACATATCATCGAGTAACCGAGGAGGGTCACTTACACGAGCCACCGATTCCACGAACAGATGCAACTCACCAACACCACTCACCAATGCCACCTTCCAACATGAGTCATCGTCACCAGTCACTAACACGACTCACTAACACCACTCACGGATGCCACTCACTGATGACAATTACCGACATTACTCACTAATTCCTCCTATTGACACAAGTCACTAACACCACTCACTGATGAAACTCAATGATATGAGTCACTATTTCAAGTCATTGATGCGACCTACCATTGGGAAACTGGATAAATTTTAAAATACTGAAATTATTTTTCATGACCTATTAGAACACTTCAAACACTAGATTTTCAAAATGGAATAGACAATAGTAGTATGGAACATTACATTATTTCACACATACTACCCTACTAAATATGTCATATGTGATACTTTTCATCATAACTTGTGTAAATGGAAACATTAAATGGTGTGTGTTGAAATTCTCAGTATGGTAAAACATATAACTATGGAAATAATGGAATGATCATGGAAAAATTATTATGGATGTTATATAATAAAAACATGAATACATAATAAATTTGAATGTTAGAGCATTATTTATTCATAAAAAATAAAAAAAAACATAGATATCAATGATAATGATCTCAAATTGATTGAATTCATAATATCGAGTTTTAAAAACATGTTGTTAATGATTTTATCCAAGAAATTAATTTTTTTTAAATCCAAAGTCATGAAATCTCACTAAATTAGGAAGACATGAACTAAATAGCTGAATAAATTTGTCTTAGAATTCCATTTATATAAATAAGGTGCTCTTTAATTATGGGACCCACCTATCTCTTTATAATATCTAATATATTCAACATAATATTTAGTAAGTATATTCATAGTATTCCATATAGATCCCCTTAATGAATAAAAAAATTATGATCTATATAATAAATGATATGACGTGTCAAATCATATCCAACATGTGTTAGATATAATAATCATTAAAAAATTAATACTTTACCTCAGTTTAATAAAATTGGTAACAATATGATAACTCATCTTGAGAGTGAATTTTCATTTCTAAAAAATAAATAGTCGTTTTCATATAATAAACCATATTATAATGATTTTATATGAAATTAAAACTTGGTTAAACATACCAATAGAATAAAATTCATTCTATGTGAGAATAATACTATATATGATCGGTTCACACTATAAAGATCAATGTGTATACAAGTAATGGATTATCCATCTTCACCATCACTACATACAATTTCTAATGAAGACTCCATTATGGATGAAGCACATTCAATGTCAAATTTATTGTGTCATTCAAGCCAATGATGTATCCGGTTAGATATTTCTGAAACTGACTACATATGGATTTGTAACGCACAACAATATGTAGGGAAAATCCATCTTTTTATAATATTTTTGATATCAATATGTTTGGAAATCATATACAACAACAAGAATTTTCATCACACATGGAATGAGGGCAATAAAGTTCATATCTTTGTTTCTTATGATAATTCTACCTCCACTCATGTTTGTGTGGATATTTTTTCAATCATGAGTTCATTTCATTCAAAATTTAAAAATTTTGTATGATGGGATTCTCACAGGCAACACTATATTCATCACCAAAAACTCTCAATCCAATTGATTCTCTTATCATTCCTCTCAGAACCTGGTTTTTATTTTTCATATTGTGAATCAAATTATATAATATTTTTTTGGTATAAAACTATGTAAATAATGGAATAACATTATCATTTACATGTCATAAGAATTAGGTGGAAGGATTTAAAAGAACATAACCATCGAAATTAGGAATATTCATCATTGGATTTCCTTGGTAGGAATATATATCCACAATAAATTGATACAATATCACATTTTACAACAAAATTTCAAAATATACGTAGATTATATGAAATTAGTTTAATGAACAATCATATCCCAATGAATGAAAATTGAGTTAATAAAAACAATCACTAAAGGGGAAATAACTTAATAAATAATCACTTGAATGACTAATCATTATTTTTCTTGTATATTAATTAAAATAAATGTATTATACCAAGTATACATCGATGAAAATTATATACACCATATAAGTAAATAATTATTCACAAATTTATTATGTCTTTGTAACAGCCCGAGATTTTATGAAAAATATATTTTTTTATTTCACTAATGTCTTGTGTTGTACGCTACACCAAAAAGAGCTTGCACAACACACATCCTTGACTTGCCTTGCATTACATGCAATCGCGACCTTCCTCGATAGCGTGTGTAGTACGCAATACCGAGTTTCACTAAACAACGATATGCTATAAAATATTATTATAACTAGCCGTTATGAATAGTAATAACCACCTTTTAAAATTTTAGAAATTTTAGCTCCCAAAATGGACTTCATTTTTGGATTCGGAGTATCGAATTTAGCCTAAGGTGAAATTTTGGTACTTTTCGGATAACTTTCATATTCTGATGAATAGTGAAAATTACTAAATTATAATTAAAAACAACTTTTTTAATCAAAATAATTAATAGTGATAAATTATTAATTTGAGTTGTTTTAAAGTATATTTAGAATATATTTTTACAATTTAATACAATGTTGGTCATTGGATGTAATTTCACATTTAAACCAGACATAATCAAGTGTCAATCTTTTGATGAATATTGTTTCTTAAAAACACGCTATTTGTTTTAACAGCGGGATTTAATTATAAAATTAATTAATGCAAATTCTATGATATGAATTTGGTAAAATAGACTTCATTTTTGAATTGAGAATATGAAATATAGCTTAGGATGAAATTTTGGCATTGTTCTGAAAAACATCAATTTTTGATGAATAGTGAAACTACTAAGTGGTAGTTAAAAAAATTTAATTTCTTCATAAATCTTAATTTTACCGCTTCTGTTAATGGAATTTCAAAAATCCGAGAGACACGGTTGATGTCAGTAAGTAAAATGTGGTTCAATGAGATGAAAATAATTTTTGGTGAATAGTAACTTTTTAGTTTTTTTTACCACGGTTAATAGTAAATAGGGTAACTAAGGGTAAATATGATATTACTATTACCCTAACACATGTCCTAATTCTATTGGATAAGTTTAATTCGACCAAAAACAACCTTATGAATATAATATGACCATTTAGGTCCACTTGGATTAGATTATGACATTTAAGATTATATTATTTAATGAATAGTTAAAATAGTTAAAATCAAAGGTTAATAACTAAAACATTTTTAATATGGGGTTATACATAAGATAAATTCGACTATAAATATTCATTAGAAAGCTAAAAAGAGTTCCTACATAATGATATTTTATTTATAATTTTTAGACTTTAAATAAATTAATTTATTTATGACACAACGATGATGCAGTAATTACCCTTTTAAGGAAATATTAACATAATTGATGTTATAAATGCTCAAATGAATGTAATTTGAGACTTTTTATGAATTCCACTAATTTTATAGGTTACTATGATATATGAATGTTGATTTAATCAACTTGGTTAGAACATATAATTCTGTTATGACTTTCACAAAAATCATATATCAAATAGTGTCAAAATTGACACAAAATAGTTTTTAAATCAAATATTATATTATTAATTGTTATTGTATTCCTAAAAATCTAAGGATCGGCCAAATGACTTAGATAAGGATATATATATTAATAATAAACAATTTGGGGTTCGTTTGGCATGTTATAGTAAGTGTATTAACCATATAGTGAAAGAAAAAAAAAGACATGGTAAAAGTTAAATTATTTAACTTAGAGTTAAATCAAATTGATAAGGTTAAAATAATATCCTAAACTTGTCTAAATTCTATTGGTTGATAGGATTTAGACCCATCCCCACTTTAGCTTCAAAATAAGACCCTTTGGAACCATTATAAACCGATTTTGACATTAATATAAAATAATATTTTGAGGTATTCCTAAGGTGCCCCTCTCCTCCCCTATAAAAGGACACCTCCTCCCCCTCCTCCTCACACCAATTTGAGCACTCAAGCTCGGCCAACCCCTTACAAAATTCCTTCTCCACTTCCTTAGAAACATCCTAGAGGTTCTGGTCTTCCTCAAAGACCAATTCTAGTGCCCTAAGAGGAGGTCTCAAAGAGGCACTTCAAAGAAGAGGTAATTACCGTTACCAATTCTTTCATCTTTATTTCTTCTTCCACTTCTTCTTCTTAGGTTGTTTCATTATGAAGTAATAACATCAATATCACTCATATACGGATATGTTATTATAAGTATGAAACAACCCTATTTCACCATCTATCCATCCTACGGAAAAAGAAATCACCGCGCGTGCGTACGTACGGAATATCGTCTCCACGCCGTGGTGTAATCTATTTTCCACCATCACCTTACAAGGATGGGTATAATGGTGTAATGAGTAACTATATATGATTATTATTAAGTAATATTGATACTGAAATAATATATATATATACTCCAATACAATTCCATGATCATAGGAACGATATCATCACTCGTGCGTACGTACGGAATACCGTCTCCACGATGTGATGTGACTCGTTCTACATGATCTTCATTTCATAATGATTATATAAATGAATTGAATGAATGAATATGGTATATACTACACTAATACCATTCTGGAAATGAATTATCTATAACCTAAAGATAATAATAAGAATTTATTCGACAAAACACGCATAAGAACAAAAAGTTATAAAGACCCGAGTAACAAGTAACAGTGAAATATTACTAACAAGAAGCTAATAATATGAACATATATGATATCATATAAATATGTATGATTCTGGAATAAGTCAATAACATTATTTAAACCATTATACAGGAGCTTCGGACACGAACAAAGCAAATCGGACCTAAGGTAAGGGAAATATCACAATCTCACTTTTATCCGAGATTGTTTTTACTTTGGTAATTACTGGGGTGTATTTTATCATCCACATCCATGTTCCCTCAATATGTAATATTATTTCCATCCTTCTACAATAGTTTATATCCAATTTTACCCTTCGGTGAGTTGTTTTTAAAAGATATGAAAGGAATCTTTTGTCGTTTTCATACGAGGTACTTTTTGACTTTTCCGACAAAAGTACGAGAAGAATGTTTTTTTTAACTTATACGGCACGAACGGATTTTTACGGTTTTATAAAGCCTTATTTTCATGAAGCTTCCTCCAAAATATTTCATGACTATTTTCAATAAAATCTCTTTCTTTTAAAATTGCATGACATTTTGTGAAAAGAAATTGATTTTGAAGAAGAAAGGATATTTTCCTCAAGAATTCATTTCAAGTATTTTATCAAAATTATTTTCCATCAAAGATAACATAGGGTTCTGTTTCTATCCCTATTATTACATTGATTTGGTTATGTTGTGATGGAATTATTTTTATGAATTCCTTTATCTTATATAAATTGTTTTATGATGTCACGATGTTTACGAATCCCATTTTTACTACATGGGTTATGAAATGATGTATGATTTATGATTTTGTGGCACACATAAGAATGGTATCATTATGAGATGGGTGGGACCTATATCTCCCTCCAATGCATTGGGTAAAGATTTTATATCTCATGAGATAGACAGGGCTGGAACGGTAGGTTATACCGGTTCAGTGAGACATGACTGAAACGAGGGTTACTCGATTCAGAAAGGGACTTTGTCCACTAAGATAGTCTTGGCAATGAGTCTTGACTAACAAGAAATGATTCTCTATGATTATGTGTGAATGCCACAAAGTTTCATGTTTTATGTTATGATTATTGTGATTACATTTCACTGCCATGATTTACCCCATGTTATGAAATTATGATCTCTTTTGCAGGTTAAGATTTCCAAAAGTTATGTGCTTATGTATATGATGTGATTGATATTTCTTTTGTTTACCCTTACTGAGCATTTGAGCTCACCCTTTTATGTTTTCTTTTCCCCAGGGTATAAAGATAGGTTTTAGGTATAAAAAAAAGATCTTTATGGGAGATGTTGAAGATCTTTCACCACGATTAGAAGATTATATTTCGAGTTTCCAAAGACACTAAACTATTACGGTCCTTGTGTGTGTGTTTTTGTTATGTACTAAGTATTCCGTAAATGTAATGTAATGTCCATGTACGTCAAGCTTAGGGCCTCTACAGTTGGTATCAGAGGAAAGGTTTAGTCAACCTTTGGAAACTAGGATGCGAAAACGTTAGTGTGATCCCTAGAGATATTTCTAAGGTATGTCTAGGGATGTCTCTAAGGTTAAGTATACGTATAGTTTATAGTCCTAGAATTGCGCTAACGATCTTAGAATTTAACCTAAGATGTTAAATATTGAGGTTACTACCCCTTTATTATGTTGTTTTCCCTAGCATGATTTTTGCCTCTCATACTATTCTTTTGGGGTTTTAGACGATGGCTGGAACCCGAAGGAACCGTGTTAATGTGGAATGTGATGGGCAATGCAATGATTGTCCCCCTGAGCAACCAAACGATATGGGAGCCGGAATTCAAAATCTTGTAGCCATGCTCACACAACTTTCTCAAGCTATGAATCATGCAGGACTTCCAAACGAGCAAAGGAAGGAGCAACATTCTGTTGAATCCTTCATGAGGCAGCGTCCACCTTCTTTCAGTGGGTTGTCTGATCCATTAGTTGCTGAACAATGGATTAGTACTACTGAAAAGATATCTTCAGTTCTTCAATGTTCTGAACATGATAAAGTCATCCTAGCAGTGTATCGTTTGGAAGGAGATGCTGATCAATGGTGGAATCTTATTAAGAATACGAGGCAAAGGGATGAAATTGGGTCTATGGAATGGGACGAGTTCAAGAACTTATTTTTCAATAAGTACTTCCCTCGTATTCTCCGAACAAAGATTGAGAAAGAGTTTCTTGAACTGAAGCAAAGGGATGATGAATCTTTTGGTACCTATGAAGCGAATTTTACAAGACTTGCAAGGTACGCTTCTGGTGTTATCATCCAACCTGAAAGTAAAGTTGATCGATTTTTCAGTGGCTTAAAACCAAGTCTTCGAAGGGCATTAGCTATAAGAGACTTCAGTAGATATGAAGAAATTGTGCGTTGTGCTATCAAGGTAGAAATGGAATTTGGTGTTACATATCCATCTCATGGGTTTGACAAGAAACGAAAGATGGAGTTCATGGAGAAAACTCAGAATAATGGTGAAAAGAAGATGAATGTTTCCTTATGCACAAAGTGTGGAAAGAAGCATGGTGGAGATTGTCTTAAAGGGACTAGAAAATGTTTTAAGTGTGGAAAAAAAGGTCATCGAGCAGCTGAGTGTCGAAGTAATGGAAAATGGGATTCTAATGAAGTAAATAAAGCAAACACTGCAGAGAACGTACAACCAACAATTCAATGCTTCAAGTGCAAGGAAATGGGGCATTATGCTAATAAATGCCCTAATCCAAGGGTTAGTGATGATCGACATGAGCAACCGCTTAAGGCAAAGGACAAAGGGAAGTCACATGCGATCACTATTGGCAATGTTGAATATGAAAACGATGTGGTGTAATGATTAAGTGTTTATGTAATGGGATTCCAAAATAATGTTGTATCTTGGAATATTGGAATATTTATGTATTGGTCTAATGTGGTATTCAAATTGATTGAGATATTATGCGCATAATGAAGGGAAAACGAGAAAATGAAATGTTTAACAGTATTCATGAGCTCATGATTGATATAAGGACTAAGTGATATCATGGTTTGAGTATATAGAATTTTGAGGATTTTAGTATGTGGAAGGTGTTAACTTTTAACTGCATTCATGTTTTCACTAAGGTATTCAAGAGAATACACGATTAAGGACTTTGAATGTTTGGAATGTGACCAACAAAACATATCTTATGATATATGGGGATCGATGATGGTGTTAAATCTCTGGTAATAATTTTCACTATATTATGAGAGTCGACTGCAGTATTATGGATAAGCCTAAAAGATTGGAATGGATTATGTTGGACATAAGTTAGTATTGTTTGTTTTTTCGGTATTATTGATGGGATGTTATATAGTTTTGGAAAAAGGACAACCTGCAGGACGGGCGACAGCCCATCGCTTCGGACAAGGCTGTGGGAATCGAACCCACAACCGAAGTGCGACTGGCCTTTATCGCCTACCACTGGCCTACAGGAAGTCCCTGTTTAGTAGAAACTAGTTTTATTATATTAAGCAGTATGATATATGAAGTATAATTCCATTTTAGGAACCATATATGATTAATCTCACTATAGATCGACTTATGCATATAATTTTTGCTAACCTTTTGTTTGAGACAGATGGAATGACCCGTCATTCTATCACATGATCTGCTAACACTTCATGAATAACAAATTCAACTTCATTTATTTAAGAGATGAAGTAGAAATTGTTCAAGGCACGAACAAAAGTGAGATTGTAGCAAAATAAAGTAAGTATTTATTCTAAGAAAATTTTCAACTTTAGGGAAATGATCTTGAAAACCAAAAATGTTGTCCTAGTGATCTTATACCTGATGAATCAGATGGTACCTTATATCATCACAAATCTATGGATTTGTGATTACTGGCTTTTCCATAGCCATGTTCTCTACCACTCTCCATCAGAACATGATGGTTAGATTTCTCTTCCATATCTATATTTTCACCTATGTGGAAACCCAGTGATTAGTTTATTTGGGTAATCGTTACATTTCATACTTTAGTTTTTAAAGCCAAGTTTTGGTATTCCCTTTTACGATGTGGGTTTCTATTAAAGAAACTTTCGAATAGTAAACCATTTATAACCCCGACGAATTTCGAGGGCGAAATTCATTTTAAGGGGGGTAGAATGTAACAGCCCGAGATTTTATGAAAAATATATTTTTTTTATTTCACTAATGTCTTGTGTTGTACGCTACACCAAAAGGAGCTTGCACAACACACATCCTTGACTTGCCTTGCATTACACGCAATCGCGACCTTCCTCGATAGCGTTTGTAGTACGCAATACCGAGTTTCACTAAACAACGATATGCTATAAAATATTATTATAACTAGCCGTTATGAATAGTAATAACAACCTTTTAAAATTTTAGAAATTTTAGCTCCCAAAATGGACTTCATTTTTGGATTCGGAGTATCGAATTTAGCCTAAGGTGAAATTTTGGTACTTTTCGGATAACTTTCATATTCTGATGAATAGTGAAAATTACTAAATTATAATTAAAAACAACTTTTTTAATCAAAATAATTAATAGTGATAAATTATTAATTTGAGTTGTTTTAAAGTATATTTAGAATATATTTTTACAATTTAATACAATGTTGGTCCTTGGATGTAATTTCACATTTAAACCAGACATAATCAAGTGTCAATCTTTTGATGAATATTGTTTCTTAAAAACACGCTATTTGTTTTAACAGTGGGATTTAATTATAAAATTAATTAATGAAAATTATATGATATGAATTTGGTAAAATAGACTTCATTTTTGAATTCGGAATATGAAATATAGCTTAGGATGAAATTTTGGCATTGTTCTGAAAAACATCAATTTTTGATGAATAGTGAAACTACTAAGTGGTAGTTAAAAAAATTTAATTTCTTCATAAATCTTAATTTTACCGCTTCTGTGAATGGAATTTCAAAAATCCGAGAGACACAGTTGATGTCAGTAAGTAAAATGTGGTTCAATGAGATGAAAATAATTTTTGGTGAATAGTAACTTTTTACTTTTTTTACCACGGTTAATAGTAAATAGGGTAACTAAGGGTAAATATGATATTACTATTACCCTAACACATGTCCTAATTCTATTGGATAAGTTTAATTCGACCAAAAACAACCTTGTGAATATAATATGACCATTTAGGTCCACTTGGATTAGATTATGACATTTAAGATTATATTATTTAATGAATAGTTAAAATAGTTAAAATCAAAGTTTAATAACTAAAACATTTTTAATATGGGGTTATACATAAGATAAATTAGACTATAAATATTCATTAGAAAGCTAAAAAGATTTCCTACATAATGATATTTTATTTATAATTTTTAGACTTTAAATAAATTAATTTATTTATGACACAACGATGATGCAGTAATTACCCTTTTAAGGAAATATTAACATAATTGATGTTATAAATGCTCAAATGAATGTAATTTGAGACTTTTTATGAATTCCAATAATTTTATAGGTTACTATGATATATTAATGTTGATTTAATCAACTTGGTTCGAACATATAATTCTGTTATGACTTTCACAAAAATCATATATCAAATAGTGTCAAAATTGACACAAAATAGTTTTTAAATCAAATATTATATTATTAATTGTTATTGTATTCCTAAAAATCTAAGGTTCGGCCAAATGACTTAGATAAGGATATATATATTAATAATAAACAATTTGGGGTTCGTTTGGCATGTTATAGTAAGTGTATTAACCATATAGTGAAAGAAAAAAAAAGACATGGTAAAAGTTAAATTATTTAACTTAGAGTTAAATCTAATTGATAAGGTTAAAATAATATCCTAAACTTGTCTAAATTCTATTGGTTGATAGAATTTCGACCCATCCCCACTTTAGCTTCGAAATAAGACCCTTTGGAACCATTATAAACCGATTTTGACATTAATATAAAATAATATTTTGAGGTATTCCTAAGGTGCCCCTCTCCTCCCCTATAAAAGGACACCTCCTCCCCCTCCTCCTCACACCAATTTGAGCACTCAAGCTCGGCCAAACCCTGCCAAAATTCCTTCTCCACTTCCCTAGAAACATCCTAGAGGTTCTGGTCTTCCTCAAAGACCAATTCTAGTTCCCTAAGAGGAGGTCTCAAAGAGGCACTTCAAAGAAGAGGTAATTACCGTTACCAATTCTTTCATCTTTATTTCTTCTTCCACTTCTTCTTCTTAGGTTGTTTCATTATGAAGTAATAACATCAGTATCACTCATATACTGATATGTTATTATAAGTATGAAACAACCCTATTTCACCATCTATCCATCCTACGGAAAAAGAAATCACCGCGCGTGCGTACGTACGGAATACCGTCTCCACGCCGTGGTGTAATCTATTTTCCACCATCACCTTACAAGGATGGGTATAATGGTGTAATGAGTAACTATATATGATTATTATTAAGTAATATTGATACTGAAATAATATATATATATACTCCAATACAATTCCACGATCATAGGAACGATATCATCACTCGTGCGTACGTACGGAATACCGTCTCCACGATGTGATGCGACTCGTTCTACATGATCTTCATTTCATAACGATTATATAAATGAATTTAATGAATGAATATGGTATATACTACACTAATACCATTCTGGAAATGAATTATCTATAACCTAAATATAATAATAAGAATTTATTCGACAAAACACGCATAAGAACAAAAAGTTATAAAGACCCGGGTAACAAGTAACAGTGAAATATTACTAACAAGAAGCTAATAATATGAAAATATATGATATCATATCAATATGTATGATTCTGGAATAAGTCAATAACATTATTTAAACCATTATACAGGAGCTTCGGACACGAACAAATCAAATCGGACCTAAGGTAAGGGAAATATCACAATCTCACTTTTATCCGAGATTGTTTTTACTTTGGTAATTACTGGGGTGTATTTTATCATCCACATCCATGTTCCCTCAATATGTAATATTATTTCCATCCTTCTACAATAGTTTATATCCAATTTTACCCTTCGGTGAGTTGTTTGTAAAAGATATGAAAGGAATCTTTTGTCGTTTTCATACGAGGTACTTTTTGACTTTTCCGACAAAAGTACGAGAAGAATGTTTTTTTTAACTTATACGGCACGAACGGATTTTTACGGTTTTATAAAGCCTTATTTTCATGAAGCTTCCTCCAAAATATTTCATGACTATTTTCAATAAAATCTCTTTCTTTTAAAATTGCATGACGTTTTTTGAAAAGAAATTGATTTTGAAGAAGAAAGGATATTTTCCTCAAGAATTCATTTCAAGTATTTTATCAAAATTATTTTCCATCTAAGATAACATAGGGTTCTGTTTCTATCCCTATTATTACATTGATTTGGTTATGTTGTGATGGAATTATTTTTATGAATTCCTTTATCTTATATAAATTGTTTTATGATGTCACGATGTTTACGAATCCCATTTTTACTACATGGGTTATGAAATGATGTATGATTTATGATTTTGTGGCACACATAAGAATGGTATCATTATGAGATGGGTGGGACCTATATCTCCCTCCAATGCATTGGGTAAAGATTTTATATCTCATGATATAGATAGGGCTGGAACGGTAGGTTATACCGGTTCAGTGAGACATGACTGAAACGAGGGTTACTCGATTCAGAAAGGGACTTTATCCACTAAGATAGTCTTGGCAATGAGTCTTGACTAACAAGAAATGATTCTCTATGATTATGTGTGAATGCCACAAAGTTTCATGTTTTATGTTATGATTATTGTGATTACATTTCACTGCCATGATTTACCCCATGTTATGAAATTATGATCTCTTTTGCAGGTTAAGATTTCCAAAAGTTATGTGCTTATGTATATGATGTGATTGATATTTCTTTTGTTTACCCTTACTGAGCATTTAAGCTCACCCTTTTATGTTTTCTTTTCCCCAGGGTATAAAGAAAGGTTTTAGGTATAAAAAAAAGATCTTTATGGGAGATGTTGAAGATCTTTCACCACGATTAGAAGATTATATTCCGAGTTTCCAAAGACACTAAACTATTACGGTCCTTGTGTGTGTGTTTTTGTTATGTACTAAGTATTCCGTAAATGTAATGTAATGTCCATGTACGTCAAGATTAGGGCCTCTACAGTCTTAGTGAATCACAAATGATACCATGAAAACAATTACATATTTTAAACCTTATGAATCATAACCCCTTGAAATGGTGGGTTTTAAATTTAATATTACATGCCATGACTAAAAGAAACATCTTGAATTGATATCGTAATTTGTACTATATTAACCATATAAAATAATTTAGGTGACTAACACCCAACATGTCTTAAGTGGTAAATTTGAATTGTAATTTTATAAATATTATATGAAAACCCATAATGGAAAACTAAACTCTTATAGAAAATACCTATATTTACCAAAAATATATTTCAAAAACCTCAATCAAGTATATTTTCAATTATAATATTCTTAAATATTCTTTCTCTATTTCAATTCTTTTGATTTTCCACCTCAATTTTTTATTATTATTTTTGGTTATAATTGTTTCATTAGAAAAATATCTTTATTCATTATTCATCCTAATTTCATCTTTTACAGGTCATTAAATTTACTATTATCGATTATTTATGTTTAGTTATGATTTTTTATTTCCTTTGCTGAGTTTCTTATTAATAAAATTCATCCTTTGGTGATTCATTTAAATATAAGTTTATATAAATAATTGATGAATTATAAATTTATAAACAATATTAAAAATAAAATATATATATATATATTAAAATCAGTATTTTATTATTACATTATTTATTTTCCAATTGTAATTCAGGATGTAAATTAATGGTATTGTTTATGTAGGTGGTTAAGCGAACCAAAACATAATTGTATACTAATTTTATGAATAATTATAAGGAATTATTATTATTATTTCAATGTATTAGGAGAATAATAGTCTTATAAAGTGATTAATTGTTTGATATATCATAAGATGAATTTTTCTTATCAAAAATTATTCGATAAAAAAAATAGATAATTTGAATAAAATATTATCCCCTTAATATAATTATTCTAAAATATAAAATTAATTAAAATAATTTCATTCTAATATAATTAATATATTTAAAATTATTACAAAACAAAACCACAATTGATTAAAAAATAAATTATTCCACATTAAATCCATTTTAGAAACTATCAGTGATTCATGGAGAAGAAAAATAATTTTTTTACCTCTGGTAGTGGTAGTCCACATGCATACATGACTGAAAATATCATTTTTCTTAATGGATAGGAATAATGAATATATAATAGAAATACCATTAACATAGTATTGTTAAATATATGAAATTACAAAATAATAAATTAAATATTATTAGTATTATCAATTTGAATGATGTCAAAAAAGATGAAATTGTACATAGATGCTAATATTCATGTCCTAGACTGGAATTTACATTGTAAATATCCTCTAGAATGAAGGCCTTATGCAAATTAAAAGTGACCAAAGATTATTAATATTGGAGAGGGTACTGGGAGGAAAAGTTTGGAAGATTTTATGATGGAATTTTTTGAATAGCGAAGTCATTTACTATTGGGGAGATTTAAACTGAAATACATATAGGTAAGGGTATATTTTTTAGTAACCTTTAGATTTTCATAAATAAAAGGCTACTATTTTTTTGTTAATGGATCAAAATGGAATGAAGAGTTTGGTATTTTTAATGTCAGCCAAACTCATGCAAAACAATTGTTTAAGATGAATTAATATTTTTGGATATATTGTTTTAACTTTTAACTTTTATTTTCAAATTTACTTTGAAATTGTTAAATATTTTCAATCTATAGTAATTAATAATAATTTAAAATATTAACATTTACCCTTTTACTTGATTTTATTCTTGTAATTTGTAATTTGAAAACAATTTTATGAAAAAAAATCTAATGGTGTAAAAAGTAAATTTTAAAATAAATATACGTAATCACAAAAAAATAACTTCTAGATAGATAAAATTATAAATATATAAATATAGATATAAGATAAAATTATCCTACAGAATCATTTTTATAAAATATTTTATTTTATTATGAAATTAATAATTTTTATGCGGATATCAATTTGAACCAAAACTGAAACTCTATAGAAAAAAATTGATTCAATGAAATGTAAAAATTATTTTGTGATAATGTAATATATTAATTTGTTTTAAATACACAGAAAATTAGATTTATAAATTCAATAATATTAAAAATATATAATTTTATTTTGTAGATTAATTTTTTAGCACTTAATTTTTTTCATGTAGTTTATACATGTTTAGTAATAATGTTATAAAAATTAGTTTTTTTAAAAAAAAATTATTTTATGACTATAAATAAAAAATTTTATTAAAATATCAAAAAATCATACAATAAATTTTTCTTTATGAAAATTAAAAAATTGGAGTTTATATTTTTTTATATTACAATTTTTTTTCTGAATAAAATAATATATCCTAACGAAAAATAGGTTTATTGGAAAATGAATATTTAAAATTTAAATTGTTATTATTATTATTTCATATCATTTATCATTTTATTTAGTGTTTATAAATTATTTATATGAATTCTAATTTCTCATAAATAATATATTTTTTGAAATATAAATTTTTACCATATAAAAAAAATTATTTAATAAATTGTAAATGATAAGTAATATTATAATTTATTTTCAGTAGTATAACTAAATTTCATTAATAATAAAATTTTATGTTATTATATAAAAACATATAATTCATAATGAGGTTACCTATATACATTCAAACTAATAAAACGACAATTTTTTAACAGCATATACATATCGTGGTTCCATTTTAATTTGGAATATCCTATCCAAATACCCATCAAAAATATTGGCTAATTAAAAAATTATCATATATTATGATTGCTGGGTGCTCTAGACCGAACATGGAAGGAAGGTGCGAGCAAGTTAATATATAGATCATAATCCTATTGAATGATATTATTACATGGGTTTTTAATATGGTTGATTAAATAGATTTTTGTTAAGTATTATACTTGAGTTGTTATAATGGTCATTTATCTTACATTTAATTTTAAGGGTATCTCATGAGTATTTTTTTTAAATTAGGGTTTTTCAATATAAAATCGATGGTGATTCCAAATCTAAATCCATTTAGTGAAGGGTTTTTTAATATATATTCAAACTATGTGAATCTATTCAATGTGAATTGTACTGGAATTGGAAGGGTTCACAAATAGTCGATGAAATCATAAGACCAAACACTTCACAATGATTAAAATTTATAAATCATGATATATTCACTTCATGGATATTATAAATTTATTTTATGATTTTTCATTCTAGGCTATGAGTAATTGGATGAGTGGTTGATGATACTAGTTTATTTGAGCAAATAGATTTATGAAATCCACCCATTGAATTTTTAAAAGTTTTTTTTTGAGTTTTGAATGTGGGTCATAATTTTGATGTTCTTGTGAGGTTATTAGTGAACTTTGGGGTGAGAAACTACCAATGAATTCTTTTGTCACTAATTTTCCATGCTACCCCTCTAGAGTGTGAAATGTAATGATAAATACCCATGTGTATGATTGTGTTATCATTTTGGGGATTGGGGATCTAATCAATGTGTGTGTGTGGAAGGAAAACAATAAGTTTATTGGTCTATATGAGGTGGTATTTGGGGTGGTATGTTGAAATTTCAAGATTCCTTACACTACCCCTTGGTTGCGTTTATAATAGTGGTTCAGTGGAGTTCGAATTTTATTTTTGGGTGCAATAAATTCATAGATAACACAAGAGGAATCCAAATACTCTTGTTTGAGTTATCCATAAATCATATATTGGTTATACATGTTGTTGCGCTACCTAAAGAAGTGTAATTAATTTAACGATTATATATATTATACCATTCTAACTGATTAATTTTTCTCATACTATTTTATCCATCACATTCAAACCAAAATATTCTAGTGTTAAATAATAAGTATATTAAAATTAAATTATTGATTGTAAACTTATATAATTATTTCTTTTATAGAATATTTAAATTAAAAATTCTCTTTTCCCTATTTTTAGAAAAATCTCTTCAATGGTTCATTAACCACAAATGAAGACTTTTCCAAATCTATACATATCAAAAATATTAGATATGTTTATAATAAATTCCTTTTGATATAATATGGTTAATCCCAAGTATTTATAACAATAGTATTTAATCATATTAAATTATTATTTTTAGTTAAGAAAAATCATTAAATTGAATAAATGTGATAAATTCCATGTAAAACATCATATTAAAATGTTTCACTATCAATGAGGGATAATAAGAAATATACTCAAATTAATATATTTTGATAAATAGTGATTAAAAGGAATATATTTCAGTTTTTATTCCATGTATTATTAGACCAACATATGTTAGTCATTAGTTGGAAAAGATATGAAATAATTTAGGATTTATAGTAATGAAATTTCCCACTTACTCTTTTCTATTCAAAGTTCTTATTTTATGTAATAGTTTCAACATATTGGATTATATTCTTTATATACCCTTTATTTATCTTATTACTATAATATTAGTGTTCTATTAAAGGGAAACCTTTATACCTTCCAATATTAACATTTCCTTAAATGATATTTTATACTTTAATGCTTCTAAATTCATCACATGAATTTAACTATTTCACATTATAAATTTAGATGTTCTAAATTACCCCAACATTTTCATTATCTATTGGAATTAAATTAGATGAAGATATAATTAATTGATTCCCTAATTTAATTGATCAAAACTAGAATTCTATTTCTATTTTTAAAAGTTTTATAATGATCATGTGTTTAAAAATTCATACTCAATAATTTTATATGAAACCCCTACAAAATTTACAATGGGTTATTCTGAAAATATTTAATTATGATATTTTTTCATGCATGATTTAATACATCTAATGGGTTTTAAATAACTACACTCTAATACATTTTGGGAGTAATTAATATCTATAAATGAAATATTTCATCATACTGGGGTTATAAACCATAGTAATTGTGATTTATGACAGATTGGTGGAAATCCATGGTGATATGATTCAGAATATACCATGTTTATGTCATGGGCACATTTTCTTGTTATGAATCATTTTTTATTATTATCTCATGTTATGAATCATTTATTATACATGATGATCATTATTTTTCCATTTCAATTATTTATTCACATACTGGTATTTATAATTATCCCTCTCTTTTTTATTTATGTCACAAGGATATGATATGCAATAAAAGATACACCATACAAACCAATGAATAATCCTTCCAATTAGATTAGATTTTTTATGTTATTCATGTATTGTATTTCATAATTCCTTGAAACTATATCATAAAATATATTATTTGTTTTTTTAATTTTCATACCATGTAATGAATTTTTTTTAGATTGATGTTTTGGGATGTCAATGTTGGTATTAGATTATGGTCTAGTAATTTGTAGAGATTATGATTACAAAACATTAGTGTGATCCGTAGGGTATTTTTAAATTTTATATTTTGTCAATATTTTTCTTCAATTAATAATTAAGTGTATTCAAAGAAAATAAATTCCTAGATGTTTACTACATGTGTATGTTGACCTTCCAAAGTTATATATACCATTAATAACTCCAAAAGGGATAATTGGTCTATGACTTGTTCTCACCTAGTGCAGGATAACAGGCCTTTCTGCAATCATAGGTTGATTGTCTTGTGGTTTATTTTTGTTTTTTAACATGATATTTATGAAAAATTATGAAGGATATATATAAAATATAATTATTATTATAAGATATTGAAATAAATATGTCTTTATGATTGTTATTTTATGATTTAAACTCAATATAAAATTAAAATATTCAAAAAAATAATATGTTTCTCATTAGAAGTTTCTTGTTTTAGAAAAATTATGGAAATTAGGAGGGAATTTCTATATGATTGTTGTAGGGGATAATGCGTATATCACATTTCAAATTTCATAGATTCTATTATAAATCCCATCATGATAATGATGAATCAACTATACCTATTTATGAATATCAACTAGTATCTTTTCTAGCATCCATATTAACCTTGATGTGATGAACTTGAAGTTGAGTCCTTCATATGTAAACATACACCTTACATTAGTTGACTTGTTTATAAATTAATTTTAAAACAATTTATTACCTCTATAGAATAAAATTTACTTTATTTTCCATTACATTTGAAATTGACCATGGTATTATACCTCTAAAAAGGATATACTAATCCGTCACAGACACTAATTAATAACATGAATCCAAGAGTGGGTCTTTATTATTTGGAGGGACAATAGTTCTATAGAATTTTTTTGATATATATTTTCCCAATAATTAGAATAAATATTAGATAATTAATTCATATATGTAATGTATAAGGAAAATCAATCAATGGGAAGCTTCTAATTAAACATTATAAGACATTCTTGATACATCTCTAGTTTTTTTAGTTAACTTGATCATTTTTTCATTAGTTATTTGGTGTAATTAGACCTTATATAAATACGAATTAATAAATTCACAACTATAATATGTATGATGAGATAGTTTAGAGTTCAATTAATGCTTTATTGGATTTTAGAGAAACATAGAGGCCGTATATGCTGAATAAAAACTTGAGTTAACTGGGGCCAAACTCATGGAATTATTTTGATCACAGAAGAGGGTGGAATAAATAATATTTTCCCTTGTGAAATATGAATAGGGATAAATATTTGGGTATATTTTATATTGAGAGTTGAATGTTTTTAATTTTTGGAATATATTGACATATATCTTGTAACTATCATAGTAAAGATAAACCTGAACATATATGTGACACCTAAAAAGGTAGTATGGAGAAAGCATAACCAGAAGTTCAATGCTTCATATGTTATAAAACTGGGACAGATTGATGTTATTTGTCTAACTCTAATGATAAGGGAAGGAAACCACCATCAACATCATCATAGGTCAAGGGATGACGGTTTGTTTTTTTCAATCACAATGGGTGGTGTTGAGATGTAAAAAGATATGGTGGTAGATATACTTTTTTACTCGCAAAAATATAGTTTAATTTATTTGGTCTTAGATATAAAAATTCCATTTTTAGTTCATATTTTTAAATAACAATGATTTTAACCATGGACATATAGATGTGAAGTTATCAGTTAAAAATCATGGATGAACTATCTATTCATCATTTTTTTATAGAAAATCTAATATCATCTTTAGTTTATACAATATCCTTGAAAATTTATAGTTATTTCCATTATGGGAATCATGAAAATACTAGGGATGGGGTGGATCTCAATTTATAGAATATGATAAATTGAATAAATAAATAAATTTCATAGGATTCAATGGATAACATATATTTGCTTTTAAAGGAGTGATATCTCAACCTAAAATCTATCTAGAAGAACAATATATAGAATTTTTATTAAATAAACTCTAGAATAAAAATAAGAAATAATATTTATAATGATAGTAAAGCTCTATATTATTCAAAAACACCATGATTTATTTCCGGAAAAAATACCAAGATATACCAATGAAATATAGGTAGAGTTCCTAATTGAACTCATATATGGATCTCATATAATATCTAATACGCTATATGGAATGAAATATTTAGAGTTCAATGTGTTGATTAAGAATCTTTATGATCTCTCTGAGAATGGTTTTATTTGACCTAGTGTATTTCCATACAGAGAACATGTTTTACTTGTGGAAAAAAGGATATACATATTCAACAATGCATTCATTATAAAAAACATAATGTCCTCCTAGTAAAAAAATACAATCTAAAAAGTACTGATGATTTCTTTATCCATATTTAAGGGTATTAATAGAGTGTCTAAGGATTACATTGATAAATTTTTAGTTTCCATTATTAATGATATTATGATATATTCAAAAAATCATAGGATGTTGAAAATTATTTGATGGTCATATTACAAATTCTATGTGATGATAAGTTATTTTAAAATGTTTTTAATGGATAAATCTTATTACTAAAAAATTTCATTCATTAGGAACATCCTTGCTAGTGATGGAATGCCAGTATAGTTTACAATGACAAAGGTCATGGAGGGGTGGCCATATCCTACTTCTGTAACAAATATTCAACAATTCCTTTGTCTAGTTGGATATTGTTGATAGTTAGTGAAAAAAATCAGGGAATTCTAATTTACTATCCATGTTAACTCCAATGTGAGTTTATCATATCTTGATAAGTGACTATCCAAAAGGTTTCCTTGAACTAAAGAGGGTATTGGTTTTTGAACTTATATATATTTAGTCACTAGTGGGTAAGGATTAATCATTTATAGGGATGTATTCTGAAATGGAAATGGGAGTATTTTAGTGAACATTTAATAAGTTATTTACTATGCAACAGAAAAATTGAATCCTCATGAATAGAACTATCTTATGCATGACCTGGAGTTAATTTAAATATAAATTTTCTATGATTATATAGATATACTGTATTTATGGAGAAATGTAATATATACACTAACCAACAAATTTTTAATTATATGTTCACCCTAATTGAGATCAACATTAATAAGTGAAGATGGTTATAATTAGTTGAAAATTATGATTTACCTACTCACAACCATCTTGGAAGGGAAAATATGTTAGTTTATTATCATAGTAGAAAAAAATACAATTTTATCTATGGGATTCATCGATAAAGACCCTATATTCATGTATATGTAATGAATATGCCTATAAATCATAACATTTAAACATACATCAAACCTTTCCCAAAATGATTTACAAACCATCAATCTGATATGTTATCAAGGAGCACAAAGAGATGATTTGGATCATCAAAATTTGGTGAAATAAATTAAAAAAGGTAAGATTCATGATTTAGACAATAAAGGATATAGTTTTATTTTATTTGGAATACAAATTTATGTTCTTTCATCAAATGAGATAAATAATGAGATATTTTTTAATAGATATGACTCATTGTTCTCCATCCATCCAAGAAGTTATATGATATATTTAGATATTAGTAATCAATTATAGTGGAATTAAATGAAGAAGTATATCAATAAGTATTCCTAAATGATATTTTTAGGTCATCCTCATAATGAAATGTGATTAAATTCTAATAGGATGATGAAACCATTTCTCATACCCACGTAGAAATATGATAAAATCATTATAGACATCTTAACTAGTTTTCCAATGTAATCCAAAAATAATAATGTTATATCTATTCTTTGGGATTGAGTAACCAAGGCATCCCACTTAATCTCTATTCAGGATGATTTTTAATTGACCATCATTAAAAAACATATGTAAATGATGTTGTGAGGTTTCACGGGGAATGACTTTTAATAAATACATATCATGATCTAAAGTTCACTTTTAAATAAAAGAGTAGTGATAAATGTAATTTTTATACTGCGAAGTATTAAACAAGATATTATTATTCTTACGACAGTTTCAAGGAGGATACGATCAAAATATATGATCTTTTGTGTTCTCATATAACAATCGCATCTACATGAAAATTAAAATTGCTAAAAACAATATACTATATAGGAAGTGAAGTAGAACTCCAACATTTTTTTGGGGAATTAGTTGAATGAAATCTAAATGGAACCGATCTTTGTAAAGGAAAAAATGTTATATCCATCTAAAAGTATATCAAAGCATCTTAAAGATAGTAAAAGAGCTATCCTTTCTGCTGCCAATGTTTCGTGGATTTTGTGGTTGGTGAAATAATTTTCCACTGAATATATATATAAAGGAGGCTCAACAAATTAGGAATGAAAGGAATGATTTTCCCGATGTACATTATTCCCCTTTGGACACTTGGACGCATAGGACTAGAAGATTGTCATCTATCACATGAACTAAGAAGGTGTCATCTTATGGATGTCTTCCTCGGATATCTCCTTTGGAGGTACAGACCTAGCCTATCACATGTACTGAATCTGATGGTTGTACAATAATATAATGACATTTCTTTTTAGCTGTAGTTAGTGAAGATCATTGATAACAAAGGAAATGTTATATATAATATGAACACTGACCTTTCAATGTGTAGTAGTGGAACATTAAATAAAAATAGGTTATTTGAAACCAGTGGAAACAATAAATGAGATATACCCTAACATGTAATAAGTTGAGAATATGATTTAAAATTTCATGGATGAAATTTATAAGTAGCTAGGAGTGTAACAAAATAGGTTTTTTAAATTTCATTTTTCTCATGAATAAATTTGTGTTATATTATTTTTTATAATAATATACAAAAAATACACATAATGAAATCAACAAAACATTATTTCATTAATAAAATACATTAAATTAGTATATAAATAAACTCATGAAAATTATAAACTGAAGTGCACTGTGTTGCATTTGTTGTCAATGAGGCATAAAGTTGTCTTGGAATGAATGGAAGTCAAGGAATGTCAAGATGTGAATGACAAAGGTTGTGATGGTGTTGGTGGTAAAGGAGAATGGCCATGGTACTAAGATGCATGTCACTTAGGAGATTCACTAAGTGGTATTGGAAATTGTGGTTGAAACATTCTCCATGCACATCTGACGATTGTTGAGCTGCTCTTTAAGTACATAGAACTTGTATCCTGATGATACAAAGTCACAACATTGATTGAAGACCATGCATTGTAGTGACAATGCATGAGGTGTTGAAGAAGATCCATCCACAAGACCTAAGTGGATGAAGTGAGCTAAAGAAGTCCATGCACTATCACTTAGTGCATGTGAATTTGAAGAAGATCCAATTTGATCTCTGATTACATCAATGAAGAACATTGAAGACTCTATGTGATTCAAGAGCTCGGTTGATGGTGAACCTTTTGAATTCCATATCCTAAGTGAAGATCATGTGAGGAGAAGAAATGGAGGAATTCTTAAGAAGAATAAGAAGAAATGGAAAGAATGGCTTAGAAGAAGGAATGGCATTTGAACTTGGTTACTTTTTTTTTAACAAAGTACTTGTTCTATTTACTTGCAAAAAATTAGCCATCTCAAGCCAGCCTTAAGGGTTCAACCCCCAAGGCACATGTGGGCCTAAGGCGCCACTCCCAAGGGGGGATCCCATGTGCCCAGCTCGAGCGGCAGGGGCCGTGTGTAAGCCCCCGAGGACATGCGGTGGTGAAACCCGCGCGCCCGAGGTGCATAGTGGGCGCTAGGAGCGCGCCCGCAGGGAGAACACGGTGCGGGGCGGCACCGTGGAGGAGTAAGTTCAATTGAAGTGGGGATGGGAGCGGCATATTGATAAACCACAGAAAAACCGCGCGAGGATTCGATGTGGGACGCGCATTTTTCACCGGGAACGAATCCCAGCCGCTCATCTGATCTCGCGGACGATCGGCGCCGCTCATCTAATCCGCCGCGCGCCGCGATCTGATCCAGCCGTCCGATGTCTTTCGATCACCTGATCTGACGGCTGCCGCACCATCCTCTACCTCGAGCTCGACCGAGGCATCTCCCGCGACGCCGCTGAACCAGAGGCCTCCCGAAGATGGATTTTGAGTATCCGGCCACCTCTGACGAAGCCGAAGTGTCCTTGAGGTTCATCTGGCCACACCGAACACGATCATGCCTAAAAATGACCATGCATGTAATGTTTGGAAGAATCCGAAGAAGGCCAAGGAAAACGACGTTGCCGAGGCATCGGGTGTTCGTGTTTTTCATGGGATGTCCAAAACAGAGGTCGTGCATGCGTTCTAAATCGCATGCACGAGGAGGAATGAAAGAGCGAAAAATATGGAAAGAACCCGCGTGAAATAAAAAGAAAAACAAGATTCACAGAATCTTGAAAACCCGAAAAACTCGGGGATTTGAGTTGTATCTCTACGCAGATGAACCGCCTCTGCCTCGCCTATAAAAGAAGAGCCCAAGGCTCCAAAGATGCTTGCTGAAACCTTGTTGAAGATTTGTGTCCCGTGAGTGCTCTGCCTCGCGAAGAAAGAAGCCACTGCGCAAAACTTTGCGCGGCTATTGTTCTCGGTGCCATCCTTGGCCCGAAGGAGTCCCTTGTGCGCAACTCCTTTGCGCGACAAGAAGAAGGAGGTGAGGAGTCCCCTGCGCGTCTTTCTTTTGCGCGATAGGAAGTACCCGAGGCCGCAAGTACCTTGCGCTCCCTCGAGGTTTGTTGTGGCTTGCGCGGCAGTGTTGCACCCTTGCACACTTGAGCCTGCGCGGCATTTGAAGACAAGAAGAGGGCCACACCCCCTTGCACGCCTTGTTTGAGTTTGGGTGGAATAGAAAAAGAAGGCCGAGACCACACCATTGTGTGTGTGTGCTAAAGTGAAGGCCGTGGCATTTTGTGCCTTTTGTGCAAAAATAAGAAGAGGAGGCAGTATCCCTTGTGTGTACAAAATGGAGAACCAAGTGTGTGCATAAGTAAAGTGCACACTTTGAAGAAGATTAAAAGAACAAGGAAGAACCCGAGACCTTGGCTTGGGTATGTGCAAGTGGATGAAGTGAAGAGCACACCATTGTGTGTGTGTGTGCAACAAGGAAGACACCCTTTGGCACTTGTATATGCAAATTGAAGAAGAGGCCGTAGCCCTTGGGGGTTTGCAAGAAGGAGAGGCCAATCTTGTGTTTGCAAATTGAACAAAGAAAATGTGTGTGCAAACAAAACAAGAAGTTGGCCGAACCTAGGTGTGTGCACTAAGAAGTGTGTATACACTTAGAAGAAGAAAAGGGAGGACATACACACAAAGAAGAACACACATTTATGTGTGTAGAAAAATTGCATAAAGTGTGTGAAGTTTGAGAAGTAGGTGTGTGCTGAAAAGAATTACACCCTCTGAGGGTTTACTGCACCAAGAAGAGAAGAAGGGGAGTGCATGCATGCATGCATGCACGTGCACACGTGAACAAAGATAAATCAGTGGTGTGCATTTGAGTTGACCAAGACCAGGAGGTTCTTGAAGAATTGAGAAGGCCATGCTATCAGTGCGTGAGGATGAAGAGCTGCCATGCACTCAGTGCATGAAGTTGAAGTGAGTGAGACTGAAGCCAGACTGAAGTTAAAGACATCAGCTGCCTGAGTTTTTAGTAATTGAGAAGACCCTGATCAACAGAAGTGATCAGGAGATTTGAGCAAGACCAATAGACCTTTTCAGAGGCTATTGAAGATTCTTGAAGAGTGAGGCCAGGTCATCCTGAGAAGAAGGAGATAAAGCCTGAGCTAGACGAGAAGCCCTGATCAACCACAAGTGATCAGAAGAGAAGAGCAAGGCCAGCAGCCTTTATCCCAGGCTGCTGAAGTTACTTGAAGAAGCTTAAAGTGAAGAAGAGCTACTCGTGTGACTCGAGGAGCCAGGAGAAGACCCTGTGGGACTCAGGGAGAAGAAGTCTTCAGTGGGATTCTGGAGCAGGCTAGTGGGACTCTGGTAACACTGTGTGAAGCAGTATAAAGACCCTCCTGTGGGACTCAGGAGAGATACAGTGGGACTCTGTATCGACCATTGTAATTCTAACAAGTTATAATGGGAGAATCCATGCTGAGAGAGCATGGAAAGGATGTAGGCCTTTGGTGCCGAACCTTGTAAATCCTTGTGTCCTGTGCCTTTTCACTACTGCATCATTCGGGAAAGGTTGAGAGATACAAGAAGAGTGGATCGAGGCTTTAACCAGCCATAGAGGTTTAATTGATAAGAATCAATTAGTAAAAAGTTTTAAGGGATCACTGATTCACCCCCTCCCCCTCTCAGTGATTCACACTGATCTGGGCACTTCAATTGGTATCAGAGGGGAGGTTACCTCTAAAAGATCCAAGGGAGTCTTTATGAAGTGCAGATTTGAGGAAACGAGCGACCAGCCTCAAATGGAGATATCTTCCAAGACTCAGAAAAATAGAAAGAAGAAACAGGCCAAGAAGATGAAGAAATCATGTCCTAGCTGTGATGAAGTTGAAACAATGAATGATCTTCAGAGTGCACTCAAATATCTTCAGAAGACAGTTCCCATGGAAGTGGCAAAGTATATAGCTACAGGCATCCATGATCTTCATGAAGAAAAATCACAGTTTGAAGAAGAAGCCAATGCAATGGAAGATCAATTGGCAAAAAGGGTTGGCATATCCAACACTCTCAGAAAGCTAGTGAAAGCCAAAGATGAAACAATTTCCCTTTGCAATGAAATGTATGAAGACACTGCTGAAGAATTGCAAAGAAGCCTTTCTGAGAAAGAAATCTTTATGATAATGATCAAAGATGTTTTCCATGCACTGGAAAAGAGGAACAAAGTTTCAATGAATGTCAGAGATTCTCAACTTGAAGACAAAGTAAACAGGGTAATGGAGCTTGACAATTCATTGCTTGAATTGAAGATAGTGCATGATGACCAGATGAATCAGCTGAAAGAAAGTTGGGAAGGAAAGCTAAGAGCTGTTGAGGATGAGAAGAACTCCCTTAACATGAAGTGCTTAGAACTAGAGGTGATATTGACAAATCTGCAATCACCCAAAGCTGAATCCTCCCAGTCAGCTGTAAGAAGAAATGTTTCTACACAAGTATGCATTGAGAAGGATGATTCTAAAAGAAAGACATCCTCTAGTGAAAGTGCAACAACTTCTAAAAAGAAGGTACCATCCATCCCATCTTGTACTGATGCTTCTAATAGTGTTTCTACTAAAAGTGCAGGATGGAAGAATGAATCCAAACAAGTATGGATGAAGACAGTAAAGAAGCAGAGCTCTCCTGATACAGCACAAAAAATCAAGAAAACTACCCAGCAATCAGAAGGACTGAAAAGGTCAAGATTCGTGGGACAATGCTGGTGTTGTAACAAGTATGGGCACTGTGCAAAGGATTGTTGGTACAATCCACTGAATGTCAAAGCACAAAGCAAGCCCATGCCAAGGGGGAGCAAGCCAGAAGAAAAGAAGCAACATTCACAGGTCCAGAGACATCTGTTTACTGCTAAAAGATTTGGATTACTTGACAACATCTGGGATGGTTGCAAAAGTGGTCAAAAGAATGATACATGTCAATCTCCAACTGTATCCAAAGCTGGAAAGAAGAAAAGATCACAGGACCTGGCTCAGAAACAACCTTGGGAAGCAAGCAGAAGAAAGTGGAAAAATCTCCCAAGAAGATGTTGAAAAAGGAATAGAAGTCCTTGGAGTCTAAATCCAAGAAGGGTGAGTCATCTAGAAGGACCACCAAGAAGACATGCTTCTACTGTGGAAAGGAAGGTCATACCATGGATCTTTGCAAACAAGCCATGGAAATCAATAGAAGCCAACTAAACTCAAACAGACAATCAATCCAAAAGAAGAAAAAGGGATTGATTGAAAACAAGTTGCCTAAGAGAGGTAGCTTGACAGAATCAAAGGAACCATGTGGAATATCCAGAACTGAGGCCACACTTCCAAGTGACTTACTAGTCATATGGCCAAATCAGTTGCAACTTGCCAAAGATCTGCAGAGAGCTGAAGATGAAGTTCTGGCAATTGCTAAGTCAAAAGGGAAGAATAAGATTTCACATGAAGATGTATTGAGATCCACACCAGCACCAACATCATTGAAGATCAAATGTGCAAGTGTGAAGACTGGTGAAAATGGGACATCTCGGTTGAGAGAATCTTCTCAACCTTGTTGTTCACATTGATGAACCAAGGAGGTTCCATCTTATTCCCTTATACTATTGGTATTTACATGTGCTGACATTGCAGGGAATTGAAGATGATGATCATTCTCAACTGGAGGATGGTTTGGAAAGAATGGAGTGCACCCCTTGAGGGGGAGCCAATCTGAAGAAGATGGGATTCTGAGATTAATACCATCTTGAGAAAAGTGAAGGTATACCAATCATACTTTCATCCCTTGTTTCTTAATTGAGTTTATATTGTCAATTAAGGGGGAGTATGGATTGAAGACAAATGGATGAAAGGGGGAGCTTTATCTTTGCACCTGAACTTTCTAATGAGTTTTGAGAAGTTGTGCAGGATTCAGCAATTCATTGTTATATCTGAAAAATTTCAAACCCCTTAGCATGATCTCACATGTTTACAGTGAATGTGGATAGCATTGAGTTCCTTGGTTACATCACTCTTGTTTTCTACACCGGGTTAGCCCAAGTAGACTTAGAGTTGATTTACTAAAGGTTCTTTGCTAAAGAAGAACATGTGGCATCATCCCTCTCTTAGTGATTTTCAAGAAGATGCTATTCAAAGGGAGGAAGATATTTTTGAAAGTGAACCACACCACACCTTTGCATTTGATTGCCAATAAGGGGGAGAAATATTGGCACACATATTGACCCATTCATATGTGCTGAAGGAGTGTATTGACAACAAATACAAAGGGGGAGATTGAAGTGCACTGTGTTGCATTTGTTTTCAATGAGGCATAAAGTTGTCTTGGAATGAATGGAAGTCAATGAATGTCAAGATGTGAATGACAAAAGTTGTGATGGTGTTTTTGGTAAAGGAGAATGGCCATGGTACTAAGATGCATGTCACTTAGGAGATTCACTAAGTGGTATTGGAAATTGTGGTTGAAACATTCTCCATGCACATCTGACGATTGTTGAGCTGCTCTTTAAGTACATAGAACTTGTATCCTGATGATACAAAGTCACAACAATGATTGAAGACCATGCATTGTAGTGACAATGCATGAGGTGTTGAAGAAGATCCATCCACAAGACCTAAGTGGATGAAGTGAGCTAAAGAAGTCCATGCACTATCACTTAGTGCATGTGAATTTGAAGAAGATCCAATTTGATCTCTGATTAGATCAATGAAGAACATTGAAGACTCTATGTGATTCAAGAGCTCGGTTGATGGTGAACCTTTTGAATTCCATATCCTAAGTGAAGATCATGTGAGGAGAATAAATGGAGGAATTCTTAAGAAGAATAAGAAGAAATGGAAAGAATGGCTTAGAAGAAGGAATGGCATTTGAACTTGGTTACTTTGTTTTTAACAAAGTACTTGTTCTATTTACTTGCAAAAAATTAGCCATCTCAAGCCAGTCTTAAGGGTTCAACCCCCAAGGCACATGTGGGCCTAAGGCGCCACGCCCAAGGGGGGATCCCATGTGGCCAGCTCGAGCGGCAGGGGCCGTGTGTAAGCCCCCGAGGACATGCGGTGGTGAAACCCGCGCGCCCGAGGTGCATAGTGGGCGCTAGGAGTGCGCCCGCAGGGAGAACACGGTGCGGGGCGGCACTGTGGAGGAGGAAGTTCAATTGAAGTGGGGATGGGAGCGGCATATTGATAAACCGCAGAAAAACCGCGCGAGGATTCGATGTGGGACGCGCATTTTTCACCGGGAACGAATCCCAGCCGCTCATCTGATCTCGCGGACGATCGGCGCCGCTCATCTAATCCGTCGCGCGTCGCGATCTGATCCAGTCGTCTGATGTCTTTCGATCACCTGATCCGACGGCTGCCGCACCATCCTCCACCTCGAGCTCGGCCGAGGCATCTCCCGCGACGCCGCTGAACCAGAGGCCTCCCGAAGATGGATTTTGAGTATCCGGCCACCTCTGACGAAGCCGAAGTGTCCTTGAGGTTCGTCTGGCCACACCGAACACGATCATGCCTAAAAATGACCATGCATGTAATGTTTGGAAGAATCCTAAGAAGGCCGAGGCAAACGACGTTGCCGAGGCATCGGGTGTTCGTGTTTTGCATGGGATGTCCAAAACAGAGGCCGTGCATGCGTTCTAAATCGCATGCACGAGGAGGAATGAAAGAGCGAAAAATATGGAAAGAACCCGCGTGAAATAAAAAGAAAAACAAGATTCACAGAATCTTGAAAACTCGAAAAACTCGAGGATTTGAGTTGTATCTCTACGCGGATGAACCGCCTCTGCCTCGCCTATAAAAGAAGAGCCCAAGGCTCCAAAGATACTTGCTGAAACCTTGTAGAAGATTTGTGTCTCGTGAGTGCTCTACCTCACGAAGAAAGAAGCCACTGCGCAAAACTTTGCATGGCTATTGTTCTCGGTGCCATCCTTGGCCCGAAGGAGTCCCTTGCGCGCAACTCCTTTGCGCGACAAGAAGAAGGAGGTGAGGAGTCCCCTGCGCGTCTTTCTTTTGCGCGACAGGAAGTACCCGAGGCTGCAAGTACCTTGCGCGCCCTCGAGGTTTGTTGTGGCTTGCGCGGCAGTGTTGCACCCTTGCACACTTGAGCCTGCGCGGCATTTGAAGACAAGAAGAGGGCCACACCCCCTTGCACGCCTTGTTTGAGTTTGGGTGGAATAGAAAAAGAAGGCCGAGACCACACCATTGTGTGTGTGTGCTAAAGTGAAGGCCGTGGCATTTTGTGCCTTTTGTGCAAAAAGAAGAAGAGGAGGCAGTAGCCCTTGTGTGTACAAAATGGAGAACCAAGTGTGTGCATAAGTAAAGTGCACACTTTGAAGAAGATTAAAAGAACAAGGAAGAACCCGAGACCTTGGCTTGGGTATGTGCAAGTGGATGAAGTGAAGAGCACACCATTGTGTGTGTGTGTGCAACAAGGAAGACACCCTTTGGCACTTGTATGTGCACATTGAAGAAGAGGCCGTAGCCCTTGGGGGTTTGCAAGAAGGAGAGTCCAATCTTGTGTTTGCAAATTGAACAAAGAAAATGTGTGTGCAAACAAAACAAGAAGTTGGCCGAACCTAGGTGTGTGCACTAAGAAGTGTGTATACACTTAGAAGAAGAAAAGGGAGGACATCCACACAAAGAAGAACACACATTTATGTGTGTAGACAAATTGCATAAAGTGTGTGAAGTTTGAGAAGTAGGTGTGTGCTGAAAAGAATTACACCCTCTGAGGGTTTACTGCACCAAGAAGAGAAGAAGGGGAGTGCATGCATGCATGCATGCACGTGCACACGTGAACAAAGATAAATCAGTGGTGTGAATTTGAGTTGACCAAGACCAGGAGGTTATTGAAGAATTAAGAAGGCCATGCTATCAGTGCGTGAGGATGAAGAGCTGCCATGCACTCAGTGCATGAAGTTGAAGTGAGTGAGACTGAAGCCAGACTGAAGTTAAAGACATCAGCTGCCTGAGTTTTCAGTAATTGAGAAGACCCTGATCAACAGAAGTGATCAGGAGATTTGAGCAAGACCAATAGACCTTTTCAGAGGCTATTGAAGATTCTTGAAGAGTGAGGCCAGGTCATCCTGAGAAGAAGGAGATAAAGCCTGAGCTAGACGAGAATCCCTGATCAACCACAAGTGATCAGAAGAGAAGAGCAAGGCCAGCAGCCTTTATCCTAGGCTGCTGAAGTTACTTGAAGAAGCTTAAAGTGAAGAAGAGCTACTCGTGTGACTCGAGGAGCCAGGAGAAGACCCTGTGGGACTCAGGGAGAAGAAGTCTTCAGTGGGATTCTGGAGCAGGCCAGTGGGACTCTGGTAACACTGTGTGAAGCAGTATAAAGACCCTCCTGTGGGACTCAGGAGAGATACAGTGGGACTCTGTATCGACCATTGTAATTCTAACAAGTTATAATGGGAGAATCCATGCTGAGAGAGCATGGCAAGGATGTAGGCCTTTGGTGCCGAACCTTGTAAATCCTTGTGTCCTGTGCCTTTTCATTACTGCATCATTCGGGAAAGGTTGAGAGATACAAGAAGAGTGGATCGAGGCTTTAACCAGCCATAGAGGTTTAATTGATAAGAATCAATTAGTAAAAAGTTTTAAGGGATCACTGATTCACCCCCTCCCCCTCTTAGTGATTCACACTGATCTGGGCACTTCATAAACATTAAATGTGGATAATATAAAATATAGAAAAAAATTGGAAAATATGGATCTATCCAATACTCTAGATACATCACCGCAATAAAAAATATTGTTAAAAATAAATAAAATATTATTAAACTGGTCAGCATTCTAGAAAATGGATATAAAGAAGAAAGACGATTATTTTGGTGGATAATTAATGGTGGAATGTAGTTTTATTTGTAGTGTTTAATGTGAACATTGGAATCATACAGTGACTATTATAATAGTAGTGTAATGGTCAGAATTGTATCCTGACAATCAAGAATAGAAACATGACCGTTCAGAATAACAACATGACCACTGTAATAGTAATTTGAACTCAAAATTACAAAAATGTGATATGAATAAAAAATTCATGATTATGTTAGGAATATATAATTATTATAATTTCATAAAAAATAACATGAAATAAAATCTCAATAGAATTATAGAATCTTTTCAAATAAACATTATCATTATGTATTTCAACAAAAATAATAGTTACATATTAAAAGTTAATTTTACTTATGACATAAATTTATTTTAATAAAATTATTATAATTTTATTATCTGTCATTAATAAATTTTTCAAGGGTGATATATTAGAAATTTACTCAAAATAATTCAATATTTCAATTAATAGTAGAAATATTACCTTGTAAATTTTTTATTTATGGTATAATAATTCTATGGTAATGGATTAATGAATATTTAACTAGTTATTTAATACTAAAATAAATTTAATAAGATAAAAGTTCCATTTAAAACCATTAAAAATAATTTTTTAACAAAAAAACTCTTTCCATAGCCTAAAGTCAAGTTTATTTCATTAAAATAACAATTTTTTCTAACTTTTCCACATTCCTATTGATTAATGTAATAACATCATATTATATTTATTTTGAATAAATTATAATAATGTTATTTAATTTAAATTTATTTCATAATTTTTTTTTGTCATTTAGTGTTTTATCAGGATCTAGTACATCATTCAATATTTTATCCAATACTATACCTCTCCCCTAGTCTATATAACCATTCTTCATCCACATGAAAAAACACACATCATTATCTAAATAAATTCAAATATCTACCCAAATTCAATTTCATAATTTCTTTATAATACTTATATATGTTCTATAATAAACCAGATACAAGTGTGATAGGAAAATTGTTTTATTTAGGAGAAGAAACATTGAGACGAATGTCACTTTTCCTCTATTCATTTTCTCATTTTCCGCTTCTATTACAATTTTATCTATCATTATCAAACCCAAATAGTCAATGTTTAATTAAGAAGTAATTTAAATATAAATTATTATTTTTTCTTACTGTAATTATTTAATTTCGTTCATATTTAAATTTCACACTTCTCTTTTACCCATTATTTACAATATTTGGGAAATTAACAATTAAAAACCCATGGAGACATCACCAACTCTCATCATATTATACCGATTATGAATTATTATAATAAATTATTGATAATATTCAATAAATAATAAAACTAATTATTCTATTTTTATTTTTTATAAATAATTTATAAAATTTAATTAATCAATCTCATTATATAGTACAAAGATTGGAAATTTTTAGGAAAGTATCAAATCAAATAATTTCAGTATTTTAATATAAAATTGAGAAATATAATCCTATAAATATTATTTATAAATTGTTATAAATATAAAAATAATTTAATTATGGTTTAATGATTTAACAAAACTATGTCTATTAATCATGAATTTGAAAAGAAAACAAATAAATACAGATTTAATGCGAGGGAATTATCGATCTCTGCATCTCCTCTCAAAGGACGTCTTTTTGTGAATATTTTGATAATATTAGATTATAATCATTTTACACAATTAATTTATACATTAGTAACAAATAAAGTTTTACAAATGCGAAACCTTCACCCTCTCCCATTATTCCATTTAATTAATCCATATTTTATAACATCATGCTTTAAAATTCATTTCTCAAATTTCTCAAATAAATATGATACATTATTATATTATGAATATCCAATCCATATTCTAATCTTTTATTATTCAACTTGATTCATATACAATTTTTCTATTTATGTATTTAGTTGTTTTAAACCCACATTCCAAATTATTTTCCAAAAAATGATGGTGTATTAAGGTGTTTAAGAACCTATATATTCCATGTTTTTTATGAAACTAATTATATACATGTCATGGGTTGATGATAAAATGAATTTCAATGATATTACATAAACATGATAGTTTATATATATACTGTGTTCCCATTTATAGCACTCCAATTTATTGCATAAATAATTTATCTCTAGAGATTCCAATTTCAAGAAACCCTGGTAAAAAAACCATAGTTATTATAATTTATATCACCATGGTGATAACCCTTTGTGATATGGTTATTAATTATTCAATTTTATGATATTGGAAAATTTATAGTCTATTTATCCTATAAACATGACATTTAACTCTTGTTATGCATCATTTATTATCCATGATGGCGATTAATGTTTTACTGCATTTCTTTTCTTCCCTTGTTGGGATTTCTGCTCACCCCATTTTGTTATGTATTTCCACAAGATATGAGGTTTAGTAATATAAACATATGATTAAACCATTAAAAATCCATTCTCACAAACATTATTTTTAACATATTCATTTATTACGTTTGTAATTTCCATGAAACATAACCTCAAAAGATCTCGTGAGTTGTTAAGTGTTGTACCATGAGATGGATATATAATTTATTAGTATGATGGGATTCCATAATAAACGTTTTTTAAAATTTATGGAAATTATTGGATGTATTTTTCATTATTATTCTATGAAATATATTATTTTTAATTTAAATATTTTTTATTATTATTTTTTATTTTTTAGTTGGATAATTGTTAAAGATGTGAAATATATATTCCATAGAGAATATTATTTTTTGTTCTACTTATTTCTAAGAGTTTTTTCCTTAAATAAAAAATTATTACAAAAAATAATTAAATGGGTTGTATAAAAACATTATATTTTAAATATATTTACATTTTACTATGTGTTCTGTAATTGTAGAATTATTACTATTTATTATTACTCAAAGAGATATGGAAAGGTTGGTTGATGGAAAATAATGTGTGGTTTGTTAATTATTCACAATAGTTTGTTATCAAATGGAATTAATTAATCTAAACATTGGGAACTGGTTAGAAAAATGAAAATTTTGGTCTGTTAATTTAATCTTTAAATTGGCATGAATTAAATATATTGAAGGTGGATAAAATTAGAAAATAAATTCTTAAATGAATTAATACTATAAAAAATTAATGTGTATGATGGTTGGGAGTGGGTTATAATTAAATAATTGGTAAAATTTTATAATTAACTAAATACTATTCTAAAATTTATAATATAATTTTTTCAAAATAAACCCTTAAATTAGAGGTTGTGTTCATTTGAAATGATGTTTCAATATTGATTTTGACATGCTATGTTATAGAATTAGTGTGTTCGTTGGTGGGTTGCGTTAAGGTGATAATGGGATAGATGAGTTATTATAGGTCTATTTTATACACACATCAGATGGGGTCAAGGAAACACTATCTATTAAAACATTTTATTTTGATTTATAAACCATGTCCAACTGAGTTGAGTATTTTATATGGATGTTGACTTTTTTGATACAGTAATTTTCCATAATATATATCATGGTGAGGGATGAAATCTTACTACCCCCATATACCCTCTATACCATTGTAATTAGACATGTTTTGATTGAATAAGGTTATTACTATCATCAATTATATGGGAGTGGCTTGTGGTTTCCCTAATGAAGGAAGATAGAGGGTAGATTATTATATAATGGGGTTATTAATGCTTATAATAAATAAGGAAAATTTTCTCCATGTTCATGATATGCTACTACTATAGTGTAATGATGTGGTGATTGTGGTATGTCATTGATGATGATTTTTATGTATTAGTAATGAGGAAATCATTGATTCCAATATATGATTTTTGACCTTGTGAGAGTCATGGTAGGTTGGGTTGGGACATAAACTAAATCATGTTAGATTATGTGGGGAAATACTACATTTGAAATTTTGGTTGAGAGAGGAAAACAAGTGGAATGGTTATTGTATATACCCCATTATATTCATATGATAATATTTTATAATATATTGAATCAATATATGGTTAGTGAGCCTTGGTGTTACCGAGAATGGGTAGTTTATCTATTTGGTTCATATTGGTTTTACCCATAAATAAACGGAGTATTTATATTATTTTGAAATATTATCGTAAGAGGTCCTATGGTGGATAAAAATTCATATAGATGTTATAATCATAGTAAATATATATACATTAATGTCTAGGTGATAATTGGGGATCTGTTGACTAAACTGTACCATGAATACTTGGTGATGGGGTTGTTTTTTTATAATCAAATTATGATTTATTGTGAATTTTAATTTATTTAAATATTATAAATGAAACATCAAAACCTATTTTAAATGGTTACGTGGAATCAAATACGTTCTTAAAATGTGTAGTTGATATGTTTTTCTCCTCTCATCGCATACTTATAAATTTATATAACAGATAAATTTATCCCATTGTATGTTTCATACACATTTTTTAGTCACCAACTAGGGCATATCAGGGTTGTATTTTTTGGTCACATCATCTATACAATGTTGAAAAATGAGTGGTACCAATAAAGGGGGATGGGGATGTGATAGAGTTGTATCCGATATAATTATTTTGTGATATACAAGTGATTGTATTTTGAAATATGGAGGATTTCATGGGTTGTAATGGAAACAGAATTATTTGAGCATGGTTTATAAAATTGGATTGGGATAGATGTTGAGACTTGTGTTTATTTGGGGAACCATGGTCTTCGGAACACAATATAAGTATAGTAAATAATAATTTGAATTGGTACATCTTATAGTATAGATATTTAATAAAGGTATATTCATCATAACTATATTTTATTGTTTTTGAATGATGTGTTATTAAAAAGAAAATGAACCCAATCAAATAAATTTGAACTAATTCCAATATATTGGGAATAGGAATTCTATTTTTCTAGTTACGTATATCATGTATTCAAGTATATTATTATTGGGGGAACATCCCCCAAAGATGAAGAATTATTTTCATTACGTGATTTAAAATCTTGAAGGTGGTTAGCTCAAATCAAAGAGAAAAATTACATGATAAGGTTGATACATTACCTTGATTTTTTATAAATCCAATATAAATTTTTATATTGATAAATATTATTAAATTGTTTGAGGAATATAACGTGTATTGAAAAAATAATTTAATTAATGTTATTTACATATTTTAAATAATGGATGTAATCTTTAATATTTTATTAAAGCCTAATTTGAAATGTTTTAAAAAATTACTAGGTCGTTAATATGGATAGATGATTCATAAAAATAATATTATGAATTTTTTTCTAACTAATGTTTTTCGGAAAACATGTTTACATGTTTATTTGAATTCTAGAGTTCTAAAATTTTGTGCATTGATAAAAACATGAAAAATTAAGGATTTGAAATCTTGATTGGGTGATAGCTGAATTATTAGTACACAACTATTATTGAATTTTCATGTTATATAAAATATCTTACCATTACCATCTAAAATTGATGAAACCCATTATGTTATTATTTTAATTGGTGATACTTTGGTATATATAAATTGTTATTTTGTTTTCAAAGAGATTATATAATTGGATTAACATATTTTTTTTAAAAACGATTAGTTAAAATCATGTTCTAAAATAAATATATCATGTCTCTGTTGTAAACATTTATGAAGAATTATTTAATAGTTTGTAATTAATATTTATTTCGTTGAATTTAGTTTTTTAATTCCTATGTCATAAATAATAATATGGATGATTTAAAATACAATCTATTTGCATGTCATTTTATGTATCTTATGGGATTAAAATTCAATAAATTTATTTTTATTCTAATTAATGTTTAGGGAATCAATGTCAATGATGGATTTATAAATTGCTTTGAAAACATGATAGGATGATTACATGTTCCAGGGTATAATATTATAATGAGATTATTTGTTTTAAATAATTGTTTAATGATATTTTTAATATTATAAAATTAAATCCTTCCAATTAACAAGTATTTAAGATAACTATTGTTATTGGAAATTGTTTTAAGTATTATTGATGTTTAATGTTGATGCTTCTATTGAAATGGAAATGTTTTCTGAATTTGATATAAATTTCTTGAATTTTTTTCAATAATATATTTCTGAACATTGAAATGCTTTTATAATATGTTATTAATATTAATAATGTAATTTTTTTGAAAACTAACTTTAAATTTTTACCTCACATAATATGAATTGTTAATCAAAATATTTTTTATTAATTAGAACTTCTAAAAAGGGAAATTTTTTATTAATTAAATAAATGAAAAAATAGAAGAGAAAAAAAATTATATTTTAATTTTCACTTGGAATGATATAGATAATCTCATCAAGAACCTAGTGGAGCCAAGTCCACTTCTTAGTATTGACCCCTTTGTTTTCAAGTATAATAGCCAAATTATTTTTATCATAATATTAATGAATCATGATCTGTTTTATGGATAAAACATAATCCATTCAATTTATACATCTAACAATAATATTCCATGAGGGGGAAATAGTGTAATTTTTGATAGCCTATACCAGTGTTGTGGGGTCACATTCCATCCCCATGTTATGCCATCCAATATTAATTTCCATTTCAAAATCACTGATTATCTTTTTTATTTACACATCAATAGAAGTGGTGAAACTTCATGGGATTTATTGGAACCCAATTTCATCAACTTATTGTTTTATAATGAATGAACCATAGCTATAATGACCTAGATAACACATTGAATCTCAATGTATATTTCATTATTTTTTCCAAAGATGGAGGAGTCCAAAAATAATCCTTGGTTCTACAAGGATAGTAAATTTAATCTACAATTCCATTTTTTATGCATAGAATGGTCATCAATATATTTTTCACAATTATCATAATGAATAGGATTTATTATTTTGACTGCATGTATAATGCATGTATGGGACTGCTCAATAGATAACAAATAATTCCCATGAATCAATTTGTTTTCACTGTTCAAGATCCCATAAAAAACATTATAGAAAAATTATGATGCCTCTCTATGGGTTATTTTATTAAAAATCTAATTATTGATAACTAATTTTAATTTATAAATGATTTGTTTTTTATTATTAATAAATATTAAAAATAGATTTCATGTGTTAATTCTATGTTAAGGACTGCCTTTCATGCCATTTTCAACATTTTGAGATCCAAATTTTTTGAATAAAATTACTAAATGATTCACGATGTTATGATTTGACAAGGTATAATACAATAATTGGGAAACAAGTTGAATTTCATTTATAAATTATTAGAATATAGTCCATTATGTTCCTTTAAATCATTTTTTCATTGATTGTACAATTATTAAATAATAATAGTTGTGAATGACCATTATAAATATTTATGTTAAGGACTATGTAGTTTTATATTGAAATAATAATGCATACAACCTTTGCATAATATTTATTAAAGAATTGTTAACTTAATAATAAAAATCATTACTCATGATGGTAGTGAATTTATAAAATATTATTTTGAGTTTTTTCAACAATAATTTATTTTTTTCGAATTTCTAGACATGATAATTATTTTAAATTACATTAATGAAATTAAAAATGGGTCATGATATACTATTTGGTTAACGTTTGACATCAAGCATGGATATATTTTTTTCGATTTCATTTTAGATAAATAACTTTTCATGAAATAGAATGTCTTAAATAAACATATTTCTTGAATAATTTTTTTTCCAATATTGTTCTAGGTATTTTTTTATTTTTGTGACATGATTTATCATTGGATGAGTCATGTGGTGCTAATTATGTGTATATTGTTTTTTATAATACATTTAGATCAACATATATTAACGAATAATCATTTATACCCAATAACAAAATTTGTTCCTTCTTATTCTAAATTATTTTGACGTTAATCATGTTTTCCACACGTACATAATCTGAAAAAATCTTAAAAAACCTTCCGCATTATTTTATTGATGTGTTTATTTTAATTAAAGTGTATCATTTATTATAATTTGTATGACCTTTGTGGGATGATTATAGATGTCTAAAATCCAGGAACTGATGAGGAAGTTCATAACCCTAGAGCTGAACATGTTCAGTTACGTGGATTAGTGGACTCGGGGCATGCGACAATATGCTGTTGGGAATGAAAGAATGTTTTAGCAGGTGATATATCTAATGAGGAATCTAATTCTAGTGTGATTTAGCCGACTTGAAATTGAATACAGGATGGGTCTTTGTGAAATGAGGTAGTTCAGACCAGAACATGATCACGGGGTTTAATGAGGTGAATGTTTTGGGTTCCTTGGACCTAATCCTATTTCGAGACTACATATGCTTTTATGAAGGCTCCCCTAAGGAATTACTCAAAGGTAATATCACCATTAATTAGTTTTCTATTTTGGCAGAGGTTGATTGTCATGCACCTGAAGGAAGGATTGATGTTAAGGAAGATAATGATATGAATCCCCTTTTGAATATAGTGCACCATGAAGAGGACAATGACATTATCTCAGACTCCCAGTCAAAAGAGTCCAAAGAAATTCTTATTAAAGATTATTATTTGAGACACACTTCAATGAATGGAAATAACACCATCATAAACATAGATTGATTTTCTAAACAATCCCATAGGTATCGAGTATGAAAAGTCTATTCTTATTTACATGTTCTTCCTATTACATTCTCTTAATTAAAATTTAAATTTCCTCTATCACATGGGTATGAAAACCTCAAGAGCATGCGTAAAGGCCCTAAAAAGTATGAGGTTCTAGGGATCCACATGGAGTAAGAAGCTTAAGAATATGATTCAACTATCATCGATTTGGTTAAAGAATAAAAGTTGATTTCCAGGTTCAATATCCCCCTTGTAGCAATGAACTAGTGGACTGTGATGAGTGTGGACATATTATCATTTTCAATGAATATTCCTTAGTGTAGGAATTTGTGGCAAATGCAACACAATAACAGTTGGAAACCTACAAAAAGAAGATATATGTGGCCGTGTTTGTCCAAACCTGGGACAATGTGGCTAGAAATATTAAATATCTCCTACAAGATGATTTGGATAAAAATTAGAACACTGAACAATGGTGTCATTAGAGTGCTAATATTTCTAAACTAATTAAACTACAGTTTAAAGATATTTCCATTTCATATAATGATGGTTGACTTTCTGCTTTCGTACCCTAACGGTTTCCCAGTTTTTCCTTAAAAGTAAATTACTTAATAAAAAACCTATTATGGTTGTAGGTATTTTTTACATTTTTATACACATAATACTTCATTGTATATAGTCATGAATTGTTTATGTTGTATTTTATAAAAGGTATCTTCTGTGGTGTTCATTAGAATCCATGTTTTCTTTCTGTAATGTGATAAATTTTAGTTATCAAAGATGATAATTGTTCATGGGGAATTTTATGTAAGGACATGGATTTCAAAACACTCTTGATTGGGTATTTCAATTTTTTTCATGAAATTTAAAATTGGGGATCATTTTAGAGATCTTGAGTGGTGTTGGTTGAAATGTGGGGAGTGATATCGTTAAGAAGATTTTTTGAATGGATTTTTTCCTATAAATACCTTATTATAAAATATATAAGGGGAACTAATAAAGGTTTATGGTGTGTAGGAATTTGACGGTTTTATTAGTCCAAGTCCATGAGTAAGGGGGAAAATTGTGAGTTGGGGTGTCAATAATGTTGTATTCTATGTGGTGGGATAAAAACAATTGATTTCTTGAACTATTTCATGGTGGAGACCATAATGGTGGTTATATGATGTTTTTGTGTCATGTAAGGGTTGAGTGATGTTAGATAATGATACATTAAGGATCTACATTTTTAGGGATGGTTCATTCAAAATGAATATAAACAGTAGGTGATTGATTAATCCTACTTTTTACGGGTATGATATTTTACCATTACATAGAGTATACATTTCATGTCTAGGCCATCACTTTGAGGTTTCATACCATTGTTATCACATAAAAATAAAAATCATATATAGGTCATGTTAGGGGTAGTATTTTCTACCAAGGTATCCATTTTTTTCTAATTCCATTTTATAATGAATTTTTGGGAAATAAATGTTAATAAAATCATGAATGATTGAATATATGTATGTTGTAGTGGGACATAGATCTAATATTTTACATTTTTATTTTTATAATATTTAAAATATATGATATGAAAATATTATATGATAAAAAATAAATATGAATAGAAAATAATTAGAAGATTATTCTGAAAATGTTTACCAACTCAGACGTCTCTCTTCTAAATTAGAGAGTCTCCCTCATTTAAAAACCATGGGTTATTCTTTGAGTCTCACTAATCAAAACATTTCCATTTCTGATCATTGAGCCTACCTTAGTCATTTCATGTTTCATCTCCATATTTCAATGATGATTAACAATTATCTCTCTTCAATCATTCTATATTGTTCATGTATCTCTAATGATGTTGGTTATTATTTACCATCTCTCTCCCTCAGTTTTATTAGTGAAAACTATAAGTTAATCATTATGTTGGTTCAATTTTTTATTTTTTTTGAATCATCTAAATAACGAAAATAATTGGAAAAAAGGGAAATAAAAAATATATGTTTTGAATAAGTGAAAAGTTAAAAAAAATAGTACATTTACATAAATTTTTTCATACCATACTATGAACAGTCTCATAAGCTGATGATCTAAAGTTTTAATGTCATAGAGTTTATCTATATAAAAATATTTTCATAAAACTATTGATATAAGTTATCCATAATAAACCTCATCTAGAAACATATCTAAATTTCATTCATTAATTAATCACATTCCTTGAATGGGGATTGTAAATTGAATAGATCAACTGATTTTAGCCAAAATGTAAACCAAATTGGCTCCAAATAAGGACCATATCACATTACCAATCACCACTTGATAGTGACAGAAAATATGGTATCATGTATAGAACCATGGGAAAACATTAAATATTTACCATAAAATTATAAGACATAAACATATAAAGTATTGTGAACGATATATATGATTCATCAAAGGTTAAAAATAACAAAAACATACAATTCTAAACAAAAATAAGTAGAAAAAAATGTAAATTCTAAGGAACAAAAAAATGAAACCCAAAGAAACTTATGGGTCCATCACAACCTGATAATATGTTACCAATATTTTAATCCTATAGATATATGCACACTCTTAGTTTGTCTTCCTCAATATGAGACTCCACCAATTACATGTATCCTAAACGACTAGGTCTATTATAGTTGAAATAAAAAATTTGGGTGTGATAATTAAATATCCAGAGGATACTAATGGAGAATATATATCTGGTATATCCTGTAATAAAAATTTTTTCTTTTATACAACATATTTCAAAAGATTTTTAAAACAAATTACTCTATAAAAATTCATCCTTTGGTTCGACAAAAAACCCATATTCAAATACAAAAATAATTATGAAACAAAATTCATAATGATTAAATCGATTAAATGAATAGATTTTGAGAATCAATATTCATTTATACCATAAAAAATAATGTATAATGAACATGTATTTAATATATCCTCATGTCACCAATGGGACTCTTGCGACATAAGTGTATACACAACACAGATGAAAAGGACCACTAGTCATCATAAGTGAATCCTAATGTATTATAACCTGGTATCCTCATAAATTATACTGTCTATATATCCATGACATCAGGGGAAGATCCCCATTTAATTGGTAACATTTCCATGTATCTCATATGTCCATTTTTTGAATATAACCACAGGATTTCCTATTATGATAAAAGAATTTCATTACATTTATTAAACCTATTCATGTTCCACAAAAAAGAAAAGGGATATAAATTTCATTTCAAATAAAATATTATATATAAAAAATTCTTTGATGATATCATACTGTTCCCATGCTTGATAAATCATTCGGGAATTAAAAATCATTATTAAGGAATTTTAACAAACATAATAACTATTTAAAAATGATTCCATAATCCCCACATTTTAAGAAAACATTTTCATAGCAATCAATGATTAATTACCACTATGTTATTTTGAATCAGTAAATTCAAAACATGTAAACAATGGAATACAATACACATAAGGACTGCAAAGGGATATACCATACGATTGAGACACCATCCTCAAGAATAGTGAAAACCATGTTTCTATTATAACAAATGAAAAGAAACTAATATATATAGTCCCCATAACCCCTTATATATATATATAATAATTAATCCCCCACAACCCCTATATGTCTAATTATTGTAGCCTATTATGTTTCAATCAAGGGAAGTGATTGATAGTTCAACTGGAGGTCAATATTAAAGATGAAAAATGATGAAAATTTAAACATATCATTGATGAGATCTATCCAAAATGATCATTGATCCTACAAAATTGATGGTATAATCCTATATAGATACATTGAGTTGTAATTTTTATTTATTATGGATCTAGGTATATATTTTCAAAAAAAAACAAAAATGTGCTTTGGGGTATTTTCATATCTGAAAAATTTCTGATCTGGACACATGGTTAAAAAATACAATTCTGAAAAACATAAACCAATATTTTGGTGGCCACTATCATGTGAAGAAAAAATTTATATTCTCATTGGGATTTTTTGTGTATTGAAAAAATATACTCAATTAATGCAAAATAATAATAATAAAACCCATTAATCCAAATTATTTTTAATGAGACATTCGCAATTTAAAAAATCAAAACCTAGGATTTTAAAATTCCTCTTGTATATAAATAAAAAAATCAACAAATTATCAAATAACTATTAGTGAATGTGCTCTTATATCATACATTTGGCATATTTTCCTTGGAAATACAATTTTTCATCCATCGACAAATGAATTCCATTAAAATTACAAAATATATAAAATAATAATGAAATTAAACATTCATATGAACCTAATGGCATAATAGTAAATATAATAAATGGGTGGTATCAAATGATTGTGTAGGTTGACAATATAAAATGATAATAATTATAACCATTAAAGATAAGATACCAAATATAGGGATATTAGTTTCTTTATATTCGAATAAAGAAACGATTAATCATCTAGCTATGTGAAAAATTAGTTATATTTAAAAAGAACACATATTATAGACGGATGACTAGACTAGATAATAGAATAACCTCCCTTGGTGAGGATTCAAAGAATAATAATATTCTTAGTGAAAAAACCACTAGAATATGATCAATTATTATATAGACGATTTATTGTGACAAATCAACAATGATGGAAGAACATAGATAAACGAATCAGTGCCTCAAAAGGGGAATATAAGAAACATTAATAAGAATTAAAATGTATTATCAATTATGATAATAGATATATATAAATTTAATTTACCCTATATATGATAGGTTAACATATTTTTATATTACCTTACTGTAGATTTTTTTTATTTTTACATTATATAATTAATTATTTAATTTGTATCAAATTATATTTGATGATTATTTTGAGGAGGAATTTCTATTCTGTGTTATATTATAATTTTACCAACAAATATAATTTATATATTCAACCATGTTTTTTATGAATTCCAAATTGTTTATAAAATATTTAATTTAGTCCACCTATATCTAAAAAATATATTAATTGTTTTATAAATGTGTTCCAAATCCTTCTATTTCGAACATAGAGGCTCAGGGGTGTAATATGGTAGACCCAATACAGGTTCTCAGACATCAGTTAGCTGATAGAGGATGATATGATTTATGAATTTAGGTTTTTTAAAAAAATACGATATTGTATTTATCCTATAATCCAAAGAAAAAATTTTAGAGGAGTCCTTTAATAACATTGTTATAAATAAGTAGTCTAATAGAATGTTTGAGACGAGTGTCCTATATTATCTCAATTATGAGAAAAAAAATTGGATCATAAAATGGGATAGTTTCCTAGATCATTGAATTAATGTTGGGAATATTAACAAGGGGAATTATATTTAGAAATTAGAAAATATAGTCTATCACTTCAAGGATATAATCTAAGATGATATGGACCTGGAGGTAACCTCTATCAATAAGAGAATTTATAAATTGAATGATTACTCATATTTTAATTTTTCGTGGAATTTCGTGGTGATTTCGTATATGCTTCAATATTGGGGAATTTGATTTTTTTTAAATTTATCACTTCCACCTTAATAGATTTTTTGTAAAAAAATTATAATTTTAGTCAAATAATGAATGTGTAATAAAATTAGATGAAAATAAGGAAAGAAAGATTCGAAAGAAATCTATTATTTAATTTTTTGACTATTCTAAATTAGAGAATTATCCAAATTGGGTAAACCCCTATATTTAGTAGAGTAATAAAACATCAACAGTTTATGAAATATTTACATCAAACAATGGAGTTATAAGGACCATAATGAAAAAACAAGTATCATTATGTAGTTTCTATTGAGAGAGGAAAAATGTCATTGATAATATTATTTATTAATTGTTAATTTGAATTTACATGGATTAATAATTAATAATATAAGAATAAATATTTATTCGTAATTTATTTTTTTCATATATACAGTGGTAAAATAAATGAAATGTTTATTAAGGTCTGTTAATGTGCAATATTGACCATTATGGGTTTTTAATATAGGATTTCCTCATATATCTTATAGCTATATGTTATAGTTTTTATAATGATATATGGTTCATATATTATATGTATTATGTTGTTAGATATGATTCATGATTGAGGATATTCATATGGATTTGACATAGAGGAAAAAGAACTATCAATATGAATATTCCTCAATGTGTAGTCAATGTCAAAATGAAGGGGCCTATCAAAACATATCATACTTGTTTCAATGAAATGTGCACATGATGTAAGAAATTTGTTTCTGATGAATTTATTGCTAAGTGGACTGGTTATGTATAAGTTCCATATATTGGGAAATAATAAAAAATTGATGTGTTCATTGGTTCCATTTTATGGGGAATTATAATAAGAAAAATGAGTGAGATGTTATCTCATTGTGTAGATAACAACCATGTCAAAATATATACAACATAATTATAAGATATTAATAGTCATGTAGAAGTTTAGGATGTATCACGATTCATATAACCCTGTGGGTTTATTTTTATAATGGTAAATGGGTTGACAATTGATTTGGGAACCCCCTCAAAATGGATATTTATAATGTCCAAAAAAACCAACTCATGTTCCATTGTACTATATATATTACATTATGACTTGTTTAATTCATCATATATGAATGAATACCGAAAATCAACTTATTTCATAAAAAAATTAATCATATATATTATACATATATGGATAATTTAGGGTCACATTAGTTGTGGAATACATGTTTTAATACTCATAGGTTATGTATAATCTATAGTTGATGTTAAGACTTCATTTTTGTTTTGTAGTTTTTAGAGTTGTTTTGATGATAGTATATTGATTTAGAGGGTCATTTAAAAATAATAGATTTTAATAAGATTATGGGTATGCAAATTTTCATGTTATATAATTTCACATATGTTTTTTTATTATTCTATTACATTTACATTATTATAGTGTTTAAAGAAATAATTTTTAATGTATTATTTTTATAACATATCATTAGTTTAAAATATATTTGTCTGGTGTATGTTAACTGTTATGGTAGGATTTTCACTATTATTACACAATGTAATTTTTAATTGATTATATAGTTATATTTTTTCAATATATATTTTTTACGAATATCCCATATTGTAGATATATTCTCTATAATGATGATAATATATCATCATCAGAAGTTAATAGCATCATTTTAATAGGGACGAATAATTAACATATTTAGAATACATGTTTTGTTTAGGAAAACTGGGAATGGTTGATTCACTGTACTATATTGTTTTAATAGTCACTTAAAATATCATTTATCTTAAAATATATATATATTATAAAAAAACAACCTGTATAATAAATTATAAAATTTTATATCCATGATTTAAATGTTATGATGATAAATAAAACATCTATGAAGTATATAATGAAAATGATTCACATTGATTCCAACATAATACTTGTAATTAGATATATATAATAATGATAATAGAAGTAATTTTTCTAAAACTTACCAGGTTTTATTTATGAAACATAGAAAAATCATACAAGAAGTAGACACAAAACTAGAATGACTCCCCATTAAGGTGGATATATGAAATTGAGGACCTTATAATAAACCTTATTTATCCTCTAACATAACTAAGTAATAATTACATGATTATAATGGACCTCAACAATAATAACATAATTCCCGAATAAAACAAGTTATTTTATGGTAATATTTCACTAACTATACATGTGAGATAATATGGAATCATTTTTCATCTTCTGAGAATTTTCCCAAATTATAGAGGTGATAGAGCCATTAAAATATATATACATCTTTATGAAAATATTGATGGAATAAGTATATATTATAATTTATTCTAAATTTGTACCTATAATATAGTATAAGTTGACAAAATAGAGAAAATACTTATCTTTTTCTTGAATTAATGATCAAATAACAATGATTGAAATGATTCATAGTACCAATGATTCATACACTCCATTGGAATCACATCACATAAAAATAATACCATGGAATTTATATCCATGTCAATTCATCTAAAGTTAAAAACTAGGGTAGATTGATCTATCCCACAATCCTACATGCATAGTTGTAATGTGGTATCTTAATCAATGAAATATTGTACACAATGAGTGACGAAGTTCTTATGGACATACAGTTTAATTATCTAAAAAAATCGCATTCAATAATTATGTAGTGACTATTGACATAGTAAAATAATAGTGAATTTCCCATAAAACTGATTTCATTATGATTACAATATAGATTCTATAAAATGGTAACAAAAATTAAAATTCTGAGGATCCTAGTATATTTGGTCTGGGGATATAGAAACAAGGATCATAGTAGTAAATTAAATGAGCCTTTCATAATGGAAACAACTACGATGTCTTAAAAATAATATTATAGGCATAATACTCATGAAAATTACAAATATATGTTATATATGGACTTATCAGTGTTGGAGAATATCCTATATTTTAATATCAAATAATACCTCTTATTTGTATCAAAAAAATTATATTATGGGAAGAAATCACAATCTTCCATACAAGAAATCAATATTGCATACGAACATTTTGATTCTATATAAGAGTTCTCTATCAAACTAGTGACCTCAATTGTCTACTGAAATAATAGAAATTAATTGATGTGAAGATGACGTCTGTGACAGTGAAGGGTTGTAACAAACCCTATCAAATGAGGTAACAATATCATTATTAAATAATATTCCCATAACTAAAACAACATTATGATATGTTAGTAATGATGCATCCTCATTGTCTATAAGGATTAGTAACGAACACCCTTGGATATGTAGCTGATAACATGTCCACAAATCTATCTCATAAGAATAATAATAGAACACGTTATCATGCATGTATAATCAATAAAAGAATATAGGATTGAAACAATCCATATACATATTTAAAATCTAATCCACCATTACCCTTAAATGTATTTAACATCATCACACTCAGGTTATGTCATATTTTTATATTAATCTTTTTTACACATGTTACTATTGTTATGGAATATGATGTTTACAAATTCAATGTGAGTGGATCAAGACTATTCCACTAATGATTCATCAAAACCCTCATCAATCTAATAGATAAACACTATTAATTATGATGAATGTACTGATGTATATAATATATAGAGCCCACCCACTATCTAGTGGGGTACCTTGGAACCCATTCAATGTATTTGATTGCATCAATCATATGGTGGTTCCCAGTAATCATGTCCACTAAGGGTGGCCTCATATTTTAATTTTAAATCCTATATTTAATGTCTTTTCCATATATAATTATCAATTCATGTCTGTTAAAAGGAAAATTTAATCAGTACATATCATCATATCACTACTTATCCTTTATTAAATGCCCATTGTGTGTGTTAATCTAGTGATTTCAAACTGGATAGTTACAACTATTCTAGTACAATTGTATTCTTTCTCCTAGTATGACCCTTAGATCATTGATATAATGAATACCTTAATGAATTTATGAATATTATCACAAGTTAATTTTATCATAGAAAGAAATAACTACTAGATATTGAGATTTATTATATTCTTCTAATTGAGAGAATGATCATTGATGAAAAGGTTTTTATCATGAATTTAAAATAATTTCCAACAATATTTTTGTGGTTTTCATTATAGATCATGTTCCTATATTAATTGCATGAGGCAGTCCGGAGGTTTCTATAACTCATTGACATATAGATTTTTATAGGATATGATTCTTGAAATCAAAACATCGTTTTTATTGAGGTAGAGATTCCTTACCATATATTCCCTATATATATGGGTGTTTATTATGGATTTATGGATTGTATATATATTCCATGAGAACTATGATTGATATGATTCATACGTGGAATGTTTTTGCTTCACATGTGATATATATTTTTTGATTTATTAGTGTAATGATATTTTAACCTCATGATATATATATATATATATTGGATATTATTATCATGTATATGTATGTTATATTTATAATTATTTCTCAACATGACATGATAATAAAAATAATAATTTTAGATTTAGTGTTACATGTTTATTGAGGTATCACATTTTATTGACAATGTTAGGATATATGCAACAATAACTCCATTATTTAGGGAGCGTGTACTATGTGATGTCTTTCCCCATATCCATGAGCATGGGTCATCCTTTTTTTCATTGATTTCCAAAATAATTTGAGTTTGGGTCAATGTGTGGTTTATGGAATTATCCATAGATATGTATTGCATAGATAAGTTTATTTAACAAAAAATATAGAATTCCTCTCCCTCTAAGGAGGATGGTGAATGTTTATTGGTTTGATGACTATGTTAATCGAATGTATGAAAATAACTCTATTATTATTTGGAAGGTATTAGATTCAGTCTCTATGGGTCTCACATTTGTATGTACATGTATGATTAGTTTTTTATTACTTATAAATTCATTGTATTATGAAATGAACTTTTTTTATTAGTCACTTATGATATAAAGCATTGTTGGTGTCCAAAGAGGGTTTTATACTCACCCCATTAATTAGAATAATGGTTCATGTGTGTGGGTATTTCATGACCAAATATCCCAATAAGGGAAAGGGCCTTGTTGTGAATAGTTTAGAAAGAGTATTAGGGGACTGTGAGGAGATGTTGGGATGAAAAATGGGTCTTAGTTGTTTTTTCATTTTTCATTTAGCCATTTTTTATTCTTTTAGTACATATATTAACTAAATTTAGGAATTCCATAATTATCTTTTAATTCTATGGCCTAAATATCATATTGATGTATCATGTGTTCGATACACTTATTCTTAAGTTGATGTTCATGTATTGTTTGTTTTCCTTATTTTTAATGTGGTTTTTATTTATTCTATTATATTTCACTATTTTTTTCCCTTTTACAGAGTTTATTGTATACCCATGTAGCCTTATAGAAACTCACAATAAGTCAGTAGCCTCTTGTTTATGGGGAGGTGTGTATAAGGACGTGATACACTCCGACGCATGCCCGATGTTTTAGGTTATGTATTTATAAAATGGTATTAGAGTAACCTAATTATCTTCTATTATTCCTTTATTTTTTAGTTCATGGAATGGAGGACGGATATTTGGTACTCGAGTGTGGTATCTATTTAATTTCATATCCAACACAATATACTGGAACACTGTATTAAGATAAATATGATAATAATGTTCTCTTGGTCATAGTTTTTATTTATTTATTTTACAATGGTTGATGCACATGATATTGTTTTCTGAATCATGCGAATTCGGGATAGTTCTTGCATCATGATTGGAATGTTGGTTCACATGTCACATAATAGGTGCTTATGTAAAATAGTGTTCAACTGAACACATATATATTTTTAATTATGATTAATTCTTAATCAGTAAATTGCATAAAAAATTAAATTACATAATGTGGAAAATATAATGATTCTTGTTAGTGTTTGAATATGAATGAATTGTAGGCACCTATTTCTTGGATTTGACATAGTGTTAATATTTAGTACATTATGTTTTTGGTAAGACACCATACATAAGTAACATGTTGATTTTTTTTATTTTACTATTCCTTCAAACTATAAATATTTCTTCTCAGACTATCTATTTGAAATTTTCTGAACATTTTCTTTTGAATTTAAGAACATTTTACCTCAAAAAATCCATATAGAAAAAACTAAGAGAAGATACTCAAAATTCAACTTCATTGGGTGATGAATTTTTTTGTCACTACTAGCTATAATGGTGGGTGAAATTTATCATTCTTTTTAAAGCCATAGAACTAATCACACATACACTCAAATAGCTATTATGCGTTTGGGGTGGGGATCCCATTTGTGAAAGATGAAGATAGTCAACTATGATTTGGACTTTCAAACCCAATATCATCTAGATATCTACAACAACATAGCTGAAATTGATTCTAAAGAATATATAGACATCATTTGGTGGATATTCGACTTATTGAATACTCTAGAGTATCATAAGGTTAAACTCACTACATTATTCTACAAGAACTGACTAAGAGATGATGGGTATTACGAGATACATAGAAAGAAACTATGGACTAACATAGTAAACCCTTAAAGAAATTTTATTAAAAGATTTAATACATAATAGGTTAAAGTTTGATCGATCCTATGTATTCATATATCCTCCATAGGGGATGATGTTAATATATGATTTTTTATATTGGTCACTGAGATAATAACATTGATCTTGAATTAGCATTGAGATAAGGGAAGAATTCCATGATGTTTTAGATTTTTATATGGCCTAAGTTGAAAAATCATATAAGATTTTACAATTTTTATTGGGATTATTTATAAAAACTCTTAATTGATAAAGTACTCAAGGTATTAAGGTTTGTAGTTTATTCATCATATTTATGTGGACCGACTTCTAGATTGTGGATTTTTCAGTGCATCCCATTCTTCAATTTCTAGAAATAATAAGATGAAATGAAGGGAAATGTGCTAATGTGGGGAATGATAATAAAAGTAGATAATGAAATTTTTATCTCCCACTATGAGTGACAATTCCTCAAGGCACTAAAATTTTGAATGTATGTGACAATATCCCCAATTATTCTCTAAACCTCCCTTGAGTTTTCACTGGTCTAGATATACATGAGGTCCTAATAATTTTTTTCCTAAGGATTCCAAGATGGATTTAGTGAGTTTTTTTACAATATTCTAGAATAAAATTTCATCATTTGGTCTATCATATGTGTGGGATATGGAATCAGTTGACACATGAGCCTTTGGGGAGTGGTCATAGAAAAAATACAAGTATATTTTATGTGTTTTAATAGGTTTTAGTCAATGGTGGAGTGGTCCCCTCAATCGTTCGAGGTGAAATCCTATTTACATTAATACTCTCTATCCCATTATTTTATTTAGTTGATTCCCATTACTTGAAACATAATAATGTTTTTAATGGGTGAAAATATTCTATTATAGTCTCTTATGAGTGGTTTTTTATTGATAATCCTTTGGGAACTAAAGGGGATCACCACTATATTTTCCAAGATCATCCCATAGTGAATACAGGCTATAATCATGTTTGGGATTTCAAAAATTTGGACATGTATAGATTCAATGTGGTACTTAGTGTGGACTATTTCACTATTTAAAATGCACACATTCACTATTATCGGTGTTGAGTATACTATACTATGCTTAATGGAGGGTAGTTTTCATTGACCAGTGAATTGGATATTGATGATGGTATAGATTTATAGTTCCCAAATCATATTGGATCCATTACAGTAGAGGATTCTATAATGTTCTTAATTATAGATCATATAGTGATACCAAAAGATTTTTCATCATGTGATGGATTGAAAAAATATACCATTCTATAATATTTATTAGGGTTTCTTCTATTTAGGATAACTAAGTTTCAAATTTAGTATATTCATGGGATGAAACTTATACATATTCCACCATAATATAGAGATCCTACTGAGTTGAAATATATTAATATCAAACGTGACAGTCTAGATGTTAATGAAATTTTCATATTGAGAATATATATTTAGGGTTCTGTATTGTTTTTCCCTAAGAATATGACATGATTTATTCTATTTTGTTTGGAATATAAAATTTTATAAAAAATATTTTAAAGGATAGGCACACATTTCAACATATTTACAACATGTTTAATTCGATAAAGGGAACTAGGTGGCTCCAAAATGTTTAATTATGATCTACAAATCAGAATCTTTTTATGAGCATGGGGATATACCAAACATAATGTTTATGAGAAGATATCGGTCATATGAATATATTTTAAATCCTTTTGGGTAAGTTAATGATCTATAAGTTCTCATTGATCACATGAACAAGGTATTTAACCTTTTCCATGTCTTATTTTAGAATGACCCATAATTTTCATAAATAGATATTAGAATTTATTAAATGATTATTCATTACACACAATTAAAATCTTTACTAGAATCATACAGGAAACTAATATTTGGAAATATTAGAACATTATCTTTGAGGTTATAAATGGTTCTTAATATGTTCATTAGAACTAAAATCCTTTTCATATATATCATACATAATACCATTCAACAAACCATGCATATGTAAAACATAATAAATAGTCATATCAAATGCTTTGTTAGTCTATATAATGTATATATTAGTGATCATTTGAAAATAACATGATCATAAGGGTATAAAAACATGAGAATAACATTTGGAAAATATTTTATTAATATTGAGATCATGATATTTATTATTAGAATAAATATAGGAATACCATAACATAGGAATAAAAATGGATTCAAAGAGAATCACCCAATATAGAAAAATATTTTCCTTTGTTGAGGAATTCTATGAAAAGAAAATAAATCACTTTCGTAGTATTAATGATTCATTTTCAAAACTATCATAGTGGTTTGTTTTCATATAAATTTTAAAAATAGAATTCAAGGATCCCTCTGATTACTATTATAGTAGCAAAAATCCCATAATTAACTGTGTTCACTCCCCATTATTACCATGATCAACTAAAGAGATATAAATAATTACCTAGAGCAAAATAGGGAATTAAAAATTCATGCACACCCATCCTTAGTTATAAAATAACCACATTCCTCATTTATAACATAACCATCATCCTTAATTATAGTGATTACACAATCCTTGGTTATAAAATGATAACTATCACAAAATTAAACTCATGTATATATGTATACCACATTATCATAAAACATCCCATATATCATTACATCAATGCCTGCGCAAGAAAAATGAGTTTCAAATATATTCGATCTAGTCATAAAAGCATATCTCTTGGAAAATAAATAGGATTCATAAACATATCATCAACATGAACATTGAATATAAATAGAAATATTAAGAATTGTATCATTGGATGATATCACCATTAAATCATAACTATCGTCAATGATGCTATCATATGTGAAAATTAATTAAAAATATCACTGAAATTTTTCATGGGGGAAAACATAACAATATTGAAAATAAATTTTAAAATTAAACATTATATGAAATATTTTTGAGAAAAAATTATTTATAAATAAATATTGAAACATATAATGTAATCCCCAAAACATTGGTCATTTAAAAAGGTGGGAAATTTCATTCATGTTTTATATATTAATGTAAAGAATTCCATTCTCAATTTGCGATAAAAAAGTTAAAAAAGTGTCTCATTCATAAAATAAAATGATGATTCAATTTAATCCACTTTTTTAAAATAATAATATGTGTAAATAGGCCATTAAAGCATCATTGATGATTAAAAAAAATCCTTTTGAAGGTAATTTTTTTAATTAATGTTGTGGTCAAAAACAAGTTTTCGACAGAAGGGTGAGATAAAGTCATTATTACATAAAAATAATTTCAGAATAATATTTATATAAGAAGAATAAAATCAATAGAAATGATAAATTTTGTAATAAATTATTATATTATAAGAATATGATTCAGTTTTTCTATTAATATATTATAGGATATAATCATCGTAAACATAAATTATCCCGAAAAAATGATATTGTAATATAAAACCCATATCGCATTGGTAACTTGGGAATAGTAAGAGCAATTAAATAAATAAAATTGGGTAAATATTTAAATTAATATAATAATAAAAATTTAATTCATAAAATACCTTCATTTCTAGTATATACCCAACAAAAATGAAAAAGTGTTCAATATTGATTTTGTTAAATGGAAATAATTAATAGATGAATATTCCTTACCATAGTTTGGGACTTTCTTTGTAAATGTTGGAACATCATATATAACAAATATATATTTTTTATAAAAATACTCCATATCAATACTCATATATATATAATAATATATGATGTACTTATAACATTTTATTAACTCATTATAATTTTTTTTATTAAATTCATTATTATTGTTGGTAACTGCTTAATTTTACTTGAATGTTTTGGTCTATGAGTTTTGATCATTGAAATTTTACGATAGGTCCAACATATTAAAAATATTTATCATGATATAAATGTCATATATATTCATATATATATATATAGAGTCATCCAATTAATTTAGCGACTTAATAATTAATGACATTTTTTATAAAGACATTAATATGTATATATGCATGAATTTTTTTATCACTTTTCAATTTTGGAATAGAAAAATTTAAATTTTAAATTTACCTTATTTAATAAATAATATATCATATCCAAAATATATATTAATCAAATCAATACTCACAACCATCCATTTAAAATAGAAATTAAAAATGAATCACATCAGTTCATGTGGGTGACATTCCAAACATACGCTTGACCGACATTATTGCTTCCTAATGTTTTTGAAGAAAATATTAGAAATATTATTATTTATTATATAGGAAAAAATATGTAATAAATTTCATATATAAAAATTAGTCCCCACATAATTACCATCTGTGAAAGATTGTGATGGAGAATGAATTTTATCTCTATGCAGAGATGGTCAGTTGTACGTACACACACGAAGTACATTACACACCCATTTTTATATAATGATGGTAAATTAAGCTTGTTTCATAATAATAATAATGTTTTAGTATATTTGTAATACTTAAGATATTATTTTATGAAAATATAACGGACTTATAGGATGTAATAGTATAATTAATAAGAAATTTCATGGATTAGGAGATTACTTCTTCCCCAAAACAACCCCTTTAGATATACTATTAATGGATATAGGGCTTGACTTCCTAGAAGGCCATAAACTATAGTATGTGGATAGATTGTCTAATGATTTAACAAATAAAAATTGTTCATGACATAATGAAATGCGGAGGGGAACTCATGGAATTTCATAAATTATTACAAGATATTATGGTTATTATCATGAAAAATGGTTCTAAATTTCATATAAATATTATATTTTTGAAATTTCATACCATATACTATCCTATAGGAGTGATTTAATATTTACACTATTATTAAGTAATTTGTTTATATATTAATTTCATAAAATAACTTTATTGTCAACATAAAATATATTCATTCAATTCAACATAATGTACATTAGTAGAAAGACATAATTTAAACACAATATTTTAAAATTAAACTATTGTGACATATTAATCAACCACTTTATTTTAAAATTTTAAATCATTCAAATTATATGTCCCGACCCATCCCCCGGTGCCCATGCCATGACAACCCCAAGCCCAACTTACATTGTCTAGTGACTAGCAACTAGCACCGAATGTTGTGATCCCTAAAACCAGAATGGCATTGCCTTTATATTTTATAAACACATGAAACCGAGCACACAACAAGATACGAACCAAAGTAAACTATATCGAAAAAAGAGTGATAAAAGAAAGAGGGGTCATAATACAAGCCCAAAAGTAAAGGTACAAGTAAAAATGAAAAAAAATACAACTGATGAAAGAGAAAGATAGTTATTGGGCCATCCTCCGTGGTTCCTACGTAAATGGTTTGTACAGATCTTCTCCACAGTACTCCACATCCGCCCGTCTCCTCTGCGTACCGACCTGCCGTATGGTCCACCTCCAGGTACCGTCCAGTCCTGGTACCCTCAACCTTGATTAGCATTGTCTGTCATCTACACTATACACAACAAGGTGTGGGAATTGCTCATGTAGGTGTGAGTATAATTATACTCAGTAGGGAACCCAAGACCCTCAAGGTCTCACAAAATCTACAAAGGATAAACCACAAGGCTTGAAATCAACTGACAACCCTACTTAGGTGTATGCCCGTACATATACCTATGATTAGTATATCCATCTCAACCAAGAGAAAACGCAGGGTCCAAACCAAAATCCCTAGGCTCAACTATTCCATAAAGTAAAGAATACGACAAAGGTAAGTACCACACAGGTTCCTCGCTGCTTCGACAGAGGGTGGGAAGACTTCTGCAGCCCGATGGTTGATTAGAGATTTTTGGAATATGCTTAATAACTAATATCAGGTGTACTGTTTTTGTTTGAAACACCAAATTATTCCATATCCAATGATACATGGACCATGTTTCTAAAGGCAGGATTTCGCTGGGTGATTCGGCCAGTGATGCTTAAGAACTAATATTGGTCGAGAGGCTAGGAATTTGGGCTCATCACACCTTGGGGGGATTATTGACTGTTTCAGGACTCTCTTATAGATCTAATATGTATCCATATGTTTTTGAATGCTTAGTTTATACCCTAGAATAGTATCCACGGATTACTCTTGGTTGGAAATGGTCAGCTGAACGTATGGATTCAGAATCATTTAGGCCGGAGATTTACCATCCCTCAATTGATTAATGACTCCTAGGAGTTTGGACTCATTGATACGGCACTGGTTTGAAGCCTCAAAACTGGGCACTCTGGATTTTATTGTCATCTATGGGGGACAGATAAAAACTTGAACGTTCAGATCAAACCTGTGATTTGGGCTTCCTATATTTCCTCATGAGACGAATCAAAATCTATGTAGTTCGGTGCCACTTGACGGGACACATCAACTTTTAAGGTTGTGAGACAAGGACCCAACTGTACTATTTAAAGTCTTGTGGCATGGACACCCAGGGGGGAGATACCTGGTCAAAGTTGGTGTGGGACTTATGCCGAAACAGCCCGGAAGACCCAAGGGAAACGATTTCTTGGACTTTAATACGGTCCTTTTGGGGTCATCAAGACATGGTCTGAATGTGATGGATGTGTATCGGTCTTAGATATCATGATTTCACCTTTGGGAGGTTTCATACGTACCCTGCTTAAGAAACTGGGGTCAAAACTCATGTAGTTCATTTTGAGGGACATGATTGGGACTTACACATTGTTAGCGGGCCGAATTAGGATTGATCCCTGAGGAGGCTTCCTATGTACCCTGCTTAGGAAACATGGATCAAAACCCACATAGTTCATTTTGAGGGGCATGACTGGGACTTACACATGGTTAGTGGCCCGAATTGGGATTGGACCTAGGGGAGGCTTCCTACATACCCTGCTTAGGGGACAAGGACCCAAACCAACGTTGCTCGTTTTGAGGGGCATGATTGGGACTTACACATGGTTAGTGGCCTTAATTGGGATTTGACCTCCGGGAGGCTTCCTACGTACCCTTCTTAAGAAACAGGGATAAAAACCCACATAGTCCATTTTGAGTCGCCACCATCGTGCGGATGACGTGACCATCACAAATCTCTAAGCCCACATGATTCATGTTCAGTGTGAGAAACAAGAGATGCAACCGACTTGGAAAGCCTCAAACATTGTACATACTAGGGGATGGGGAGGAAGACAACATGTTGAGGAAACGTCCAAGACCACTATACTCTCCTTCTCCCTGATGTTTGTGGAAGGTAGAATTCACGCGGTGTAGCAATGAACCTTCCATGTTGAGAGGGGAAGGGTCATCGTCTTCTGGAAAGGATGGTGTGGGGCTTACTCAAGGAGGGATGCCTGACCACTCTCAAGATAGAGGAGAAGTTCTCACCACTGGGGCTCATAAAAATGAAGCGCGAGCGGGGTCCCTCGATCTATCGAGTGGAGAGGTAGAGAGGGGACTCTCGGGCGTGGACTCTGCACTACCGTGTGTATGTGGACCCAGGAATGTTTCGGAAACCCACTCATGGGTTAGAGGAACCCCTTTTTCCCTCGCCTACTATGGGTATGTGAACTCAATGTGGCATGCTGATGAGACTGAAGTTTGCATCATACGGGTCTGGTGGCATCGATAGGGGCCTTGGCTCGGGGCCAATTAATAGACCAATGATGTGGTTGTGATGGATCAGGCCAGATTCGTAGGATTTTATCTGGCTCGTGGAATGGGAACACTGAAGGTGTTGGCGGGCCACATGGGAGTATGAGGAGTGGAACCCTTAATGTAGTGGGTGTTACACGGTTGGAAAAGTCGTCCGTATACTAGGGTGGTACACGAACTGATAGGCATCCTAAGTACCAGGGTGGTACGTGGCTTCTGGTTCGACCTGCGTACCAGGTTGGTTCATAGAAGAGTCCGTGTGAGAAGCGGCGGCCAGGGGCGATGTCATTCGGGGGTTCATTAGTCAGGGCTTCTCCCGTGTTGGAGGGGGTAACACAGTGCATTGGATCGAAAAACTGGCATATAATCCCTGGTCTGCGGGGAGTACATCCACGGAGGGGCCTTGGCTCACGGTCTACATTATTTCATTTTATTTTAAGTATGTGTTTCACCAAATTATTATGAATTTTTTTTTCCTTATTAATTCATTTCTAGTTTCATACCTATTCTGGTTCGTGAATTGGAAGTTCTCTGTTTGTGAAATCTTAATCTCCTTCCTCTGAAATCCAACCACCCATATCTGATTGATCCATGTATTCTCCCCCTAGATTTCCTTTTATAGAGGGGGGAAAGAGATGTATCTGTGGTCTTGTGGCACCTTTTGTGGAGGCCCATGATCGGAAACCCGGTTTATGGATGACTTGGTAAATCTGAAACTCATAGGGGGCATTGAATGCGCCTTACCCACGAACCGAATTGGTTCGGGGGTTCTTCGGAGCCGCGATGGGCTCTGCCTCCATTCTGCGAATTACAGCGCATGCAGTCTGGGCCAGTTGATGCATTTTGAGGCTAGGGTGGTTCGTGACGGTGGACCTGCCTGGCGCCTATCCTGCTTCGCACTCGCGGAGGGTTCCCATCACTGTTTCGTGAATGACACTAGTATGTGGCGGGGGTGTCTTGATGAACCAGCCGCATACCATCAACGTTGGACTGGTATGTGCACCGTTTGATCCCTTTCCATTTTTTGGGTTCTCTTCATATTCTTGCCCAGTTCTTTGAAGGAAATTGGGTAGAATCCATTCCCAAATTAATGGGATTCCAATTCTCCTTTGCGGATTTTTCAGGACCCCACAAATGCCCCCAATTGGAATGGGATCTAATCGGAATGAAGAGGAGACTATTCCAATGTAGAGTGGTACTAAAATTGGGATAGTTTGCGGTAGAGGAGTGGACCTTGTAGGGGACCATGCCTATAAATATGGGTTCCCTTCCCTTGTCATTTACTAGATTCTTCACGTTAACAGAGCTCTCTAATCGTCTCTGCGTGCTTGCCTCCTTCGCAAAACTTCTCATCCACGAACAAGATTCTGTTTCTGCGAACCGTTCCTTGTTCGTGCTTCCCTTCACACGTAGACCAATCTCCCAGCCGTGAACTAAAATTATGTCATGATGGATCACTACGCGGATTCAGATGGTCTGTGGACTAGAATTATCCAGACATTGAATACATATGAAGTCTTCTGAACATAAACATTTAAATTTGGGTTTGAGATTCCACAGAGTAGCCTAGTTCATAACATTCTAGCCAACACTCCGTGGGCCCGAGTATAACGGACTTCCTCCATGTAGGTTTGGTCCACAAGATGTTGTCATCACGAACTAGCCTATGAGGCGAGCGCGCAGAGTCCGTCATGAAGGATCCTTTATGGAGTCCTTTTTCAAATACATGGTTTTTTGTCCAAATTTTATTATTTTGGACTAACCATCTGTATGATTTCCATGATGTTGGGAGAAAACATGGTTCCTCTTCAACCTGCGACTAGTCCTGCCACCAAGCCTCTTCCGATTGGCCATCGGAGATGTCTAGCTATGATCCATAAAGATGAGAACATCAAAGTGGACCCTAGCTCACCCATCATTCCTGAATATGGTGTTTCAAAGTACTTGCTCTCTCTTGAACTTCTAGGATATCCGTCCTCAAATCATATTTTTCTTTATGGTTTTGGCCTTCAATAATACATCCATACCCTCTATCTTATCAGGTATTTTTTCCCCTTGTTTGGATGTTTTGTCGAAGTGCCCTCAGGCGAACCTCACCCAGTCAAGAGAGATGATCTCTGATTCTGACCCGAAGGACACTTTTATTTTGAGTGGCTCCGTCTGGACTCAAAGTGATCGGTACAATTAGGACATCTTCCAAGAGTTCTTACTTATGTGTTTCCCCTCCTTGATCTACCTTGTTCGAGTGGATCCTGACGCAGGATGGATCCCCAGGTGGGAACTTCGGTCTGGTGGGATCTTCTCAAATGACTGGGCCATGGCATTCTGGGTCCATTATCACTACCAGTAATTTATCGAGTCACTGGAATTGGTAAATCTGTACTCCGCACTGTTGGCTTCCAGTTTGCTGTTTACCCACTATATTTGATCCTGCCTGACTAGCTCAGTCGCTGGTGTTCTAGCACTAACACTTTCTACCTCAACCATGGTGAGGTGAGTATTAGTTTATGGGACATCTACGAACTTGGAGGGATTCCAATCATTAGGGTGATGTATGAATAGTTTTTTTTTTCAATCCTATTGCGTGGGACAATGTCAAACAAGTGCCTTTGTTGGTGAGGGATCTGCTGGTTATGTTGGAGCAGTCATTGGGTCGGCCCTTTAGCACCCGTTCTCTTATACCCTACATCACCTAGATCGGGTTATTTCTGGAGGCTGCTGGTCCTATACCGAAAGTCAATCACCCCATGAATCACCCTTCACAATAATCAAGGACTATCCCAGGTTTCGACTAGGCAATTCTGGAGGTAGGTGACTATCATTCATGGGGTAATAAGGTGTGCTCCAGTGTGCCACCTATGCTTAGGCTGGAAAGTCTCTTCGCCATGTTTTTGAGTGGGTGGCTATTTACTTCTCAGGATATCAACCCAAGTGTCAGGGCTTGCACCCAGATGATGGAAGCTGAGCTAGCGGGAGGCTGCCCGGTGAATCTGGTTATGCCTACATTGGCTCATATTTATTATTACTGAGCCATATGTTGGATGGCAGGTCACCCTATCATCTGATTGGTCCATTTCAATTTTTATATTGCTGGGTAATAGATCATTGTCACCGCTATGAGTATCTTCATAACACAATCATCCCGCTTCCTAACCTTTGGCCTACCCTGGTTGATATAGCTGGAGTTCGTCTGAATTCCCCCAGTTCTGAGGAAGTTATCAAGCCTCTGATTGACTTTTCCTAGTATTCATTCACACCCTACCCCACTCCTTTCAGCGTCATGGTTAATGACCGCAGGGGGAGCTTAGAAGAGTGATCTTACATGATTTCATTGCAGGACGGGTTTTTTTCCATCCATATTGATGGGGTTTCTCTGTGTGAGCTATACTCCCACTATTGTTTTTCTCGCCAGTTTGGATGCATGCAACTCCATGTTTCCCTTACCCATCCTCAGGCCTTAGGACTGCATCCGACCATTCTCCGTCAATGGTGGTTTATGTTGATACAGGAGGGATCTGTGATAAGGATTCCCTTTCCTAAAATAGGATCAGCTGCCATCCTATCGATGGAGTATACGGTAGTGTTGATAAAGAATTATCTAGATGGGATCTTGGGGAAGACTATCCAAGAATTTCCTAAATCAGGGGTTACTTCGGCAACATTTCCTACCGAACATTCCTCGTCATCTTTGAGGGAGGTCAAATTGATGGCTCATAGGTCGAAGAAGATAAAGGGATCTTCCGCTTCTCACACCTCTATGTAAGATGTTCAGATAGATCCAATCCTTTTGGATGTAAATTAGGATGACCTCATGACTTCAGACCCCCGTGATGAAATTCCCGAAGCTTAACCAGTCGATACTGTACTTACCTGATCTGCTCCCAAGCTCGAACTGGGGCTATAGGCTTCTGACCCTCCAGTCTCAGAACCATCTTCTAGTGCGCAAAAGTCTGTATTGTCCTCAATGCCAGACTTCATGCCTGTGCTATCTAGTGAGAATACCAAAGACCCTTGTGTCATGGCAGACCACTGAGCATTGCGAAGGTGGGTCTGGCCCCGGATTATTGAGATTTTTACCGAAACTCCTCTAGCTGAGATGGAGACTAAAATTGATGCCCTTCGGAAACTCTTCATAGGCTTGGGGTCAGGTGGGTTCGACTATCGACAAATTCATTTTCTCGGATTATAGGTTTGTCATTTCCCATGTGGAGGTTGCCACTAGTGAACACTAACTTTCCCACCTCGCTGCCTCTCATTACGAGACCTGAGGTTTTAAGGAAACAATGATGAAGCTCCATCAGCAGATAGTACTAGAGGTGAGCTCTCAAGATTTGGGGACCGTCCTATCTACCGAGCTGCATGAATGCAATGCTCGAGTAGCGATGATGAGTGATCAGTTGTCATCATTTACTGGAAACCTTGAAGTTACCAGGAAAGAGATCAGCGATCTCCAAATGATGTTGAGGCATACTCATTCGGTGGCCGAAGTTGATGACAGGGAGAAGGTCGTGCTAGAGAAAACTTGAAATAACCTTCTCCGTAGAGTTTCTGATCTAATGGAGAGAGGATCCATGCTCTTTTATGATTGTTTGATTTATTTCTGTACATTCTGTTTTACCTCTCTTATTACCGTGAAGGAGAGACTTCGGCTTGTGTACGTCATCCCTTTTTTTCCAAATGGAATACAATATGCTATCGATCTCCACTTATTATAATATTTGACTGTTTCTGGAACAACTGTTGTATAAATAACAACTCACTGAATCAGAATTAATCATCATTCTAGAAAAAAGATATAATAGAAATGAGCTATAATTTTTTCCTGGACGATGTTATCCATCTAGAATAGTTTGACTATTTCTAGGGTTTTATAGAAAAAACCCACATAATTTTTTGTCTATTATGTCAATACCCTAATTTTTCCAACGCCCATTTGGTGTAGACCCAAAGGGTATGGCTCGGATTTTTCTTAGGTCACCCTTTTCAAGTTTTTAATTTAACGGGCTTTTCACCTTTTCTTTTTGGTCGGTTTAAAGTTCCACCAACAAGACTATCATTACTGATGTTTTATGTCAAACATCGTTGACCAGATATGGTGGGGAGAGGTCCCCGATGAGGATTGGTTGATGAAAATCTGTTTCAATACCTTTCAGATGCATGTGGTGGGAACATGCTTGGATTTGGATGACGTGCAGGTCATGTATCAAGGCATGGGAGTCGTATCGGCATGTAGAGTTAGGAAAAGCATCACCTAAGGAAGACTTGACTTTGTTAGACGGGCTAGGGGAAATCAATATGTAGAGCCGCTGAAGACATTGTAGGCATAGACATGCAAAGGTGTCCTTAATTCAATGACTGTCCATTTTTTATGTCCTGAGGACTTCATGGAATTCCGGATTATAGAAATCTCCATGGGTGGCTTCAAGAATTATTAAAAACCACCAGGGGTGGCTCGGAAAGGGTATGTGACTTCTAAAAGGGTATGGGAACATCTATATGAATCAGGGGTGTGGACGAAGGGTCGATGTCCTACGCATTTAATTGGTGTAAAGGATAGTTGGAGCTCGGAGTGGTTTAAATTCATGCATCTAGGACATTCTTTAGAATGGAATTACTTTTCATGGTTCTCGGTTATCTCATGAGAGATGTTCCAGTGTATTCAAGTAGGGTTGTTAAAGAGGCGGGTAAACTACAGCTCAAAGGGTTTTTTGAATCCCAGGATGGATATCGGGTATCAGAGTCCAATAGGTGTACGGGGAGAAGCATTTCCTAAGGAAATCATTCCTTTGGTAGATGGGCTAAGGGCGATCAATATGCAGATCCACTGAGGGTATGGTATGAATATTCGTGCAATGGTGTCCTTAGTTCAATGATTTTATTATTACGATAGCCAAGAAACTTCATGGAAGTTGAGATTTGAGACCACCATGGTTGTCATACAAGGGTTCATATCCTTCTGGGTACAGAGTGTTATTTATAGGGATAATATGCTTGGATATGGGAGAAACATCTGGGATAAATTTCCCATGAATGGGTGAAGTCATACCTTCTCTCGCTAGTGTGATACGGTTATTGGTCCAAGTCTGGCCCATGCAATGGGGGGTGGGGGAAATCCTCCATTCCCTATTGTTCCCACAAAAAGTTTCAACCATGCAGTTTAATGTCATGCGGCGAGGACAAAGGGAATTATTATTATTTTATACTGTTCAGTTTATTGTCATGCAGTAAGGATGTATGGTTATTTTTAATTCCGTGCAGTTTAGCTTCATGCGGTGAGGACGGGGGGGGGGGGATTTTTAAACATATTGTGCAGTTTAACGTTGTGCAGCAAGGATAGTGGGTATTTTAAACCTATTAAAATAGTTTTAGTTGGAGGCATTTCCCTGGATTCTTAATGATTTTTCCTTAGATCTTTACGCCAAGTGGCAAAGATATGTTCTGTGCAGTTTCAATCATTATGCGGTAAGGATATAATTTCAAAGGCCACTCTCGATTCGAATGTAACTGGGATCTAATATCTCAGAATGACCATGATGTGAAGAGGGGTTGATAGTGTAAATCGTGGTTCCGAGGCTTCTTGGATCTGGAGAGATAATATGGGGTCTCTAAGACTGGTAAGCATATAGGGCTAGGAAGAGTATCGCTTGAGGAAATCTTGTCTTTGGTAGATGGGCCATGGGCTTTTAATAAGAAGAGCCACTAAGGTCATGGTATGCATAGTCATACAAAGGTGTCCAGGGGTCGATAACATTCCACTTCTGATGGCCATGAATGATTATGAGGATCCGTGATTGTCTGGGCCACAAAGTCTGTCAATTGGTAAGGAAGTATCTGGACATGTTGTGGATATTCATCCCTGGATGCTGTTAAAACTCAAAGAGTTCACCGTGATGATTTATCTTGTGCATGAGATGTACCTTTACTCCATAAATTTTAATGTCGTGTGGTAAGAGCAATGTAATCTATGTTTTAATATCGTAGAGTTCGGACCATTGGGTGACTATTGCAACTATCACCCGGAGGGAAATTGAGTAATGAGGCTTTGCTATACATTCAAAAAGTGTGAGAGAATGAGGGTGTAAATTGTAATTATGGGGTTTCATAGATTAGGAGGTATGGTTTGGGGACCCTGAGGCTAGTAACCGTATGGGGCTAGGAAGATTATCTCCTGAGGGAATTATGCCTTTTGTAGATGGCCTGGGGGCACTCAATATGCAGAGCCACAGAGGGTATGGTATGCATAGTTGTGCAAGGGTTTCCACGGGTCAATAACATTCCACTTCTGATGACCATGTATCATTATGAAATTCCAGGATTTCTCATAGTACAGAGTTTGACATATGGTGATAATGGTTTCCAAGTATACATGAAACATCTTCACAACAATTTCCTATTGAGTCAAAGTAGCTCAGCCATGTCCTGATGTTTTTAGATTCAGATCATCTTGTTAACCACGGGCGGATAAATAGGCTAACCATGTAGGGATACCCTGGAAACGTTTTGATGTGAGAGGGGAACGAACTTGTAAACCACTTCTCCATAAATTTTTCGATCACGATATATGATATTGGGGACCTATGGCCGGTAAGAATACATAGATAAGAAGAGTATCGCCTGGGGATATCTTGTCGTTGGTAGATGGGCCATGGGATATCAATATGCAGATCTGCTGAGGGCATGGTATGCATAGTCATACAAAGAAATCCACGAGTTTATGACTTTCCACTTTTGATGGAAAAGGTGGGTTATGGAGATCCACAATTATCTAGGTCGCAGAGTCTGATGTATGGATAGGATGCATCCAAATGTGCAAGGATTATTCCCATCTCATTTCTCCATATATCATGGGTGGGTCACAACGAACTCCATGCAGTTTTAACGTCGTGTGGTGAGGATGATGTCTGTGCAGTTTTAACGTCGTGCGGTGAGTATGATGTCCATGCAGTTTTAATGTCGTGTGGTCAGGACAAAGATGAACCGATGTGAAAACGGGATTCCATGATTTTTAATGTCATGCGTTAAGGACACTTGACTGTGTAGTTTATTGTCATGCAGTAAGGACGAAAGGTATATATAACTGTGTTTTCTTTTATCAGAGGCTAGGCGAGGAGATAAGATCTCGGCATTTCTAGGTATCCTATGAGGGAAGGAATCAAGCCACACGTAGTTCTTTTGGGGAATACACCCCGTGCAGGTCTGGTCCTTTCACGGGGGAAGGGGGTATTTTTTTAGCTTCATATGGGGTGACTGGGCTAGGGTGTGGAATTCTGGCATCACTACGTATGTTGTAATGGTAAGAATCAAGTTGTACATAGTTCTATAAAAGATAATACACCTCGTGTAGGTCTGGTCCATACATGAGGGAAAAGGTAATTTTCAATCTTTCTTATCTATCTAGTTTAACGTCGTACGGTAAAGATGAGAAATACACCCAGTGCAGGGCTGGTCCGTACACGGGGGAAGAGTAATTTTTTTTATTACATTAAGGGTGTGGGGGATAGGCCATGATGTGGAATTTGGAATCACTACGTATCTTGCAAGGAAGATAATCAAGACGTATGTAGTTCTCTAGAAGGTAATACACCCCGTGTAGGTCTGGTCCATACATCAGGCAAAAGGGAAAAATTAATCTTCATCTGGGGGTGGCTGGGCTTGGATGTGGGATCTATGCATCTATATATATCCTGAAAAGGTGTAAATGAATCCATATATAGTTCATTGAAAGGGATACACCCCGTTCAGGGTTAGTCCTCACAGAGGGAAAATAAGGAACTTTTAACTTTATTTAGGGATGGTTGTGCCAGGATATAGAATCCTGGCATCGCTACGTATCCTGTATGGGTAGGAATAAAGTCGTACTTAGTTCTATGAAATCCATGCAGGTTAATGTCATGCGGTGAGGATGAAATACTCTTTGTTTAGTTTCATAGAATTTGTACCATTGGGGCCTGGCAATTTAATGCCCTGCAGCTTGAAAGAAAATTGCTTTTGGTTATGCGAAATACTTCTTCAGAAATCTCACATTCATAGGAGCGTTGGTGAACTACCCATCCATGGTGACCAGGGCACATGTTCCATTTGAGTAGACCTTGTGTATATCATATGGTCCCTCTTACATGGGCTCCATCTTTGGAGGTTTATTTCTGGGTATCATTGGGGTCCGGAGGACCAACACAAATTCTCCTTCTAAAAAGGACTGAAGTCGAGCATTTTTATTGAAGGTTCATGTGATCCGGTTTTGATAGACTTACAGATGGAGAAATGGGTGCAAACGCTTCTCATCCAGCTGTTCCAATTCACCTATCCATTTTTATTATTGTTTTTCAATGGATAACTGATCAAAAATTGAAACCCAGAGAGAGGGAAATTGGAGGTCAATGGGCCAGACCGCTTCAGTTCCATATACTAATGAGTACAGAGTGGCCCGAGTAGCGGTGCAAATTGTGGTTCGATAAGCCCACAATGCATGAAGGAGTTTATCCGGCCATGATTTCTTGTCTTTGACCACCATTTTATGGATAATTTTGGATAGAGTATTGTTAAAATCCTCTATCTATCCATTGGCCGCTGCATGATAGCTGGATGAGTGGTTAGTCTTGATACCATATTCTCGGTATAGTTTCTCCAAATTAGCATAGCATAAGTTGGTGTCGTTATCTGTCAGTATGGTATGAGGGACACCAAATATGTAATTGATATTTGTTTTCAAAAAGTTGAACATGTTTCATTCCCTGAATTCGTTGAGGGGTACAATATCTTCCCATTTGGAAAAGAAGTCGGTTTCTATGAGGATATACATCAGTTATTTTTACGTGGTTGGAGGATATGGTACAACGATGTCCATTCCCCAGATTGAAAATATACGAAAGTACTTGGACTGATGAAGTAAATTCGGGGGTTGGTAAATGAGGTTGGAATGAATTTTACATGAGTGGAATTTTTCTGTAAAGTACTCGCATTCTCGTACCACAGTGGGCCAATAGTACCCAAGCCTACGAACCTGATGGAAAATATTATACCCCAACTGATGTGCGCCACATACTCAGGCATGCACATCAGTCATGACAGCAACCATTTCTTCTCCATCAATGCATAGAAGGAGGACTCTATCGACGACTCGTTTGTAGAGGGTCGCTTGCTGACCCATGCTTCCATATAAGACAATGTTGATTTCCCTTATCTGTACTTTCTCTCGTTATTCCATGTCTTATGGAAGTTCTCCCATTTGAAGGTAGTCGGAAATGAGGTTCATCTAGCCAGTGGCAGGAGCTTATGGCTCAGGAATAGGACCGAATTCATTGATTTCTTCCGTCTTATTCTGAACAAACGTCAAGTCCATTCGACGATGAGCAATAATGATAATTTTTTCATCCCGATGTGGGTTAGCTAGAGCTGTGACCGCATTATCAAATGCCTCTTCTTGGGCGTTTTGAGACCGGGGAATATATGTCAATGTTGGTTATGTGGATAATTCCTCCAATTAGCCTCAAACAAGGTCAAAAATGGGATCTAACTCCTTTTTTTAATAGAATAGTCACCATTGACTAGTTTGATGACCTGTTAAGAGTCACCTTTTAACATAAGGTGATTTACTTGTGACTGGAGTGTGAGATCCAGGCCCGCAATGAGGGCTTGACACTACGCCTCATTGTTTGTTCATCCTTCTGATAGGAGGAAGAAATATGGATATACTACCTTTTATGGGGACATGAGTATTATCCCCAAACTCACCTTGTTAAATTTTGGATCCTCTATCCTCTTCCCAGTCGGGCATCATGATGCACCGTCGAAGTACATTCCCCATGTTAGGAACTCCTCTTGAACTGAGAATATGTCTTCATCTAGTAGCTCGATGTCTAGTGTGGTGGTCCATGTCGAGGGTTTCTCTGCCAGAAAATATGCTAATCCCTATCCTTTTATGGATTTATGAGGCACAAACCCGATGTAAAACTATTTCAGGATGACTTCCCATCGGGATAGATTCCCGGTTAGCCTCAGGAAGATGAGGATGTACTTAAGAGGGTTACTACGTGAGACCAAATGGACTTCATGATGCTGTAGATAATGTAGAAATTTTTGAACTATGATGAACAAGGCCAAACAACTCTTCTCTATGATTAAGTACCAATTTTCAGCATCGATCATGGTTCAACTAAGGTAATAGAGATTGTTTTCACTGCCAGTGTCATTTTTCTATGCAAGGAAGGCCCCCAGCAACCGATCTAAAGCCGTTATATATAGGATGAGAGGGTTTCCTTTAACCAGGGGCATACGAATCAGTGAGATTAGGATGTAATTATTTAGGCTATCGAATTCCCTTTAGAAATCATATGTTCATTGGTATGTAACCCCCTTTTCATTAAACTGGTGAAGGGTAAACTTTTACCCGCAAGGTTGGCTATGAATCACCTAATGTAGGCTAGGATCCCTTGGAATCCTATAAAATTAGTGATATTGCGTGTAGGTGGTAAACTAAAGATAAACATTGTCTTTTTAGGGTCGAAATCGATGCCACGATGGCATACGAAGAAGCAAAGGAATTTCCCTGAGGTAACCCCAAAGGGGAATTTCCAGGGGTTCATCATCAGGCTATGTTGTCGGAGTTTGTTGAAGACGGTTTTAAGGTCTGATAGGTGATAAGAGCACTATCTATATTATAAAACCAAGTCATCCACGTAGCATTCGATGAATCTCCCAAGGAGTGGTTTAAGGATATGATACATGGCGCACTGATATGTGGGGCCAGCGTTCTTAAGACCAATGGCAATAACCCAAAACAGAATACTTCTTGAGATTCCCTGAAGGCAGTGGCTTCTTTGTCTTCTAGGGCCATCGTGATTTGATAATACCCAGAATAACCATATATGAAGGAGACAACACCATAAGCGGCCGTTGCATCGATTAGTAACTCAGTAATTGGGACCATTAAATCATCATTCGAGAAAGGATGATTTAGATCTCTGAAATCCATGTAGACGTAGATTTTTATTTCCTTTTTTATAGGGACAATTTCGGCAAGACAGAGGGGGTATTGGACCTCCAAAATCAAGCTCGTTTTAATAAGAATATTGACTTCAGCCTCTGTTTTGGAACCATGTGTGGGGTGCATCCTTCTGGCAGCTTGTTTATAGCCCTGATGGTCTTCTAGAAGACCAATGTGGTGGCTCAACACATTGGGATCATGTCCTAGAATTTCTGTGTAATTATAGGCAAGAAAATCTTGATGTTGCCTCATGAAAGAGGTATACACCTCATGCTCCATGGGAGACATGGATGTACCAATAAGAGTGGGCCTCGGGCCTTCCTCTGTACCCAGGTTTATTTCTCTGAGATCGTCCATACCGGTGGAGATACCTCCCTCAAATGCGTGAGGTGCATTCCTGAGATCTTCCTCCTCTTCTTCCCCCACATCCTCATCTTCTTGATTTGATGAGGGGAGAGTTCTCAGCATAGGATTTTTAGATTCTAGAGGTGAGGTATCGTGGGCATCCCTGCTCATGTATTTGCCCCCAATTTGATGGTTAGTGGTCACTTCTGCACTTCTATGCTCGGCCGTTATGGCTAAAGTCATGAGGACAGTTGAGTGTGTGTCCGAGCACGAACCCATGCTCTCAACAAGGTTGAAGAGCATTACATAGTCTCCACCGAGCTGCATGAGGGGGTTATCAAGAACCATTTCTAGACAATATGTAGCAGGATCCTAGTCAATACCATCGATCGAGTGTTTCTTTTTCTTTTTCTCATAATACCTGGTGCCAATGTAGTGTGCCTCAGAGAACTCAAATGGGATCAATTCAGTATGCAATGCCCCACTTTTTCCATTAACGCAATACATGATACATCAGTGGTAGGATGATGGAATGTCCATGTTCTTATAGAGACATGACCTTCCTAGTTGGGAATTGAATGTTGTGTTTTGTCGGACCACGAGGAATTATGAGTAGGCCACAAGGTCTCAGAAATCGGTTTTTAGCTTGATTTGTCCCATTGGATTATGTTCACTCTGGTAGTAACCCAATAGAGTTGTGGCTGAGGGTATTAGGTCATCCTCACTATAGCCCAACATAAAAAGTGTTCGTAGGGGAATGAGGATAACTCTAAAGCCGTTGTCAATAAAGAAATTCCATATATCAAGATCATTTAATGTTCTAGAAACATATAGCATTTTTATGTGTCCTTGCATGATGAAAAATTCATCACGATTAGTGAAGGAAATAACTGCATTTCATTCAACCAGGCCAGTCTCCTTCTGGTAAATCTCAGTGGCGGATACCTCATCTTGAAACTCCTAGGGGCTGAGAAAAGCTTCTATTAGCTCCTGCCTATGATCTGCTGACATACCCCGGGCATCCATGACTAACAGTTTGGCTGGTACTGATGTTAGCTGCTTAAGGATATCATACTTCGGTGTTATTGGCCAGAGCTTCTCCGTTGGTGGGAGAGTTTCAAGAGGCACTTTGGGAGATGGGGTATGTGACATGGATGGACCAACACCAGGGTCGGGGGTCGATGTTTCCTGCGTTCGGGTGACTCGGCCCGACCGGTCTGTTTTTGCGCACTAGGCCGCTAGACAATTGTTCCTCCTCTGATGGATACCGTAGAATGATGGAGCTAGAGTGCTTCTTGTCATAGTGGAGGGATATTCATTCTCTTGATTCCATTGAAGGTCTCTCCATTGGGATTCCACAATATTAATATTTTGGTCTGGGGTAAAACTGTAGGGTTGGTTTCTGCCGCGACGGTGCCACCCATGGTACCCCCTACTTCTACGATTCCTCATCCCGGCCCCCTATGTTGGGAACTCAGGTTTGCAACCATACCCTTCATCAGGGAATGAATCCATTAGATGAATGATGTTCATGGAACCAAAGACTAGCTCCTCATCCTGTGACAGGTCAACCTGGTTGGTTGTCCCTGATGGTGTTGTTTGGTGGGTCGGTGCCCGTGGTTGCAAGTTTTGGGGAATAAAATCTGATAGCATCAGAGCTAAATTCAACCTCGCTGCAGACGACTCCTCTTGATCTTGTCTCCTCCCTTTTTATTACGTATTGATGACTGGCTTATGGAGAGTTGTGAGGCCAATATTGTCGGTTGTGCAGCATTAGGGACTGTTGGCGGCAACAACGGCTACTATAGTTGAGCTCTGAGTATCCCCTGAGCTCGATTGACAGTCTTCTGAATCATCCATTCATCAAATTTCTTCCTGTTATTGCTGGTGAATTCCTTCCTCCACTCCCATTTGTCAGATTTGGTGGTAGAAATCTATGTCACATGTACTGGGGGTGGTCCCATCTCGACCTACCCGGAGTCTACCATTCTTTTTAGGAGATCTTTGCAGGTGAATAATTCCTAGATATTGTGCCCCAACATTCGATGGTAGGGACAGTAATCTGGCATTTCATTGAGGCTAACATCTTCAGGCTTCCTTGGCTCCAGGAGGTGGAGTACGTTTCAATTCATGGCGGTGATGACATTTCTGGGGACATGGTACTCTCAGAATGAGTATAGTTTTTTTATTCGTTCCTCGAACTGGTTCCTCTTCGATCCACACCGATCATTCTTCTTGGGCATAGGTGGCCACTGATATACAAAGGGCACATGACTATTTGGTGGAGGCCTAATCGATGGAGCAAGCATAGGGGCTTTCATGAGCGTGACAGAGGACGCTTCATCACTAACTGTTCTCTTTACAGGAGCATGTGAGACTATTTGGGACAACAGATTAGTCCACTACAGGGATTCTTCAATTCTCTGGGTAGTGGCATAGATATTTCTTAAGCTAGTGGTGCACTCCATTGGTATGAGTGGTGTTTGTAGCTCATCTCGAAGGTTATCAATGCATATGGTAAGCATCTCATCTTGGGGAATTGGAATGTTCAGAGAGTAATTCAGACCCTTGAATCTGGTGATGAAATATGAGACCCTCTCATTCTCCCTCTGTTTGCAATTCATATGGTTACTGACCATTTTTTTAGGCAGCGTTGAGCTGAAGTGGAATAGTAACTGTTGTAGAATACCATCCATGATTTTTATTGACTGAGCTAGTAGATTTGTATACCAGACGAAGGTAGATCCTTTTAAGGTCTTCACGAAGCATCTGAGTCTCACTGATTCTTGTTGTTCCGGACTTCCCATAATAGGGTCACAGTGAGATGCATAGTGCATAAAATGCTCTTCCGGATCACCTGATCCATTGAAAATAGGGAATACATGGCTCCCAAAATGGGGCTAAGGAGGCGTGTGGCTCACCCAATTTGGGTAGGGCTTTCTCTCTAGCTGTACCAGAGTGCGTCGACCTACTATTTCTTCTAATTGAGCTGTCAGTTCATCGATGGTGTTGGAAAGACCCTGGTTTACATCCTGTTGGTCTTGGTCTTGGGAAGGTGTAGCCTGAGGCATTTCTTGAGGATTCGGCTTAGCCAGCACCAAGGGTGCATATGCAGTTCGTGACACCTTCAGAGGGTTCATATGTACTCACTTCGGTTGCTTCCCGAGTAGAGGGAATTCTTTGTATTCATCTGAACCCATGTTTAGGTAGTTGGACAGATCAGGCACCTCATTGGGAGAGGGCCCTGATCGTGCCTCGTTTTCCAGGGAAAACCTTGGTCTTTGAGGTGCGCCTACAGGGAGTGCATGGTGTAGCTTTTCTTGGGAATCCCTTTCAATAAGACGGTTCCTCTACAGTATCTCGACATTAAGCCACCCCAATTCTATAATTTCCTCTTCCTATCGAGTGAATCTCTCTTCAAGCATATGTGGCTCATTTTTATCAAGAGAATGGGGTGGGTTAAGGGTAACCGGTCCTTTGTTACTATCCTGGTTTGTGGCTCACAGGGTAAGAGGAGGAGGGTTAGCTGGAGGGGTGACCATATTTATGCCTACCCTCTGGTTCTGGGTGTGCACACCTGGTGGTTCGTTGTGAATCTCAGCTTGACCAGAACCATAATTTCCCAATCCATCCAGATTTGCATCATATTCGGTGCCAACTATGGGGTTAAACTCTTAGGTATTGATGGATGCATATCACGGGGTGGAGGAGATGTCATGTTCCAAATAGGAAGTGGAACTTTTTCACCATTTACTAGTCCTCCCCTTCCTATCCTGGGATTGATTTTGGGCTCCTTGTTGAAGGGTGACATAGAGAGTTCTTCGATGTGACCTTATGGTACACCACCCTCTTGAAGGGGATGGTGATTCAGATGATGGGATAGGGTTGGAACCACCAATTCTGATTTTACTGTCTAGAAGAGAAACTATAGATTCTAGTGGGGGAGGTTGTTGTTTAGGTGGTAAAAATTCCCCCATCCCTGAGGGCTGGGGTTGGCTCCATTCCCTGGACGTTGAGTCTCTTCCCATTTTTATTTGTCTTATGGGGGAATTTTTTCTTAAATATTCCCCTAGCCCTGCAGGTTGGGGTTGACCCTAGATTACAGCAGCGGCTGATGCTATCTCTACCTGCCTAATCATGCATGCCCCCATTCAGGGGTGAACTGGATCTGATGTTGAGTTCACCTGTGGATCAATCCCCTCTAGGTAGGCAAGCAATGATTTCTTATTGGCCTCTCTTAGGTAAGTGGCCTATTGTATGCTTTTGGTGGCCTGACTTAGGAGTTAGTTAATGGCTTGTTCCTGTAGGGCCTGATGCTTCTGGGGCATACTCAAGGACTTCCTTTGTTTGGTGTGTCTCCTTCCATGAATAGGGAGACCACTCGATTGTTGTCTTGATGTGATGACATTACAAGACATTATGCTGAATGAGTTCTTCTGGGCGGGGAGCGGACTGAAATGAAGAGCTCCATGTTCTCCCCATTCTCTGATATGGACTCCTATTAGAGCGTCGCCAATGAGGTGGCACAACTGGTGAAGTTCGTGGAGGTAGGATAACTCAAGGTTTCCTTTACGCTTCACAGGTCGCGGTTGCCAGGCCGAAGGAAGAGCTTCCGGGTCGATGTGACGCAGGAGGTATCCTATTGTCTTGACATGGTCTCCATACCCATCGTATGGTTGGATGCTTGATTTCAGCCAGTGGAGTATTGACCATATATTGGAGTGTATTTTTTGTGCACATTATTATAAAAACTATTTATGTATACCAAATTGAGAGGTGGTTGTAGGACAAAACCTAACTAGTACATCATCTCTGACCATTCGTTTCTTCAGGTGAAACATGTCGGCATACTCCTCCGATTGTGATTCCACTACCTGGTCAACCCAACTGAAATGCTCACTGATAGTGTGGTCGGATGCAGTGGGGCCGAGAGGTACTGAATTGTCGTGTGGGCGATTACAAGGTGGTTCAGAAGATTAACATTTCCCTGGTCCGTCTTCTGATTGAAGAAGGGTGTCGTCGGCGACTAGCTTGGAATTTGACATGGTTGATCTTTTTCTTCTGAGTGCCTCGACATATGAGGGATTTTCTGTACTTGATTCGGTTGGGGAGGACCTTCCTGTCGATATGATATTTCACTGTGGGAAGGACATTCGCAATAACTTCCATCATGGTGTGGATGACCATCATGGTTTGACATTCGATGTGCATCCTATGGAGGACCTTTAAGGCACACTATGACAAGGGGATGATATTCTTGTTTCTTGGGGCCATTGTGGGGAGGACCTTTTCAATGGAGGTCGTGGTGGCGAGGACTACCATAACAGCTGCATTTATGGCGATGACTACCATCATAGCTGCCATAGCGAGAATGTCTGCAGGGTACACCCTGGGGAGGTTCATCAGAATGTACCACAACGATGGGAGGGCCTTCTCGTTGCTTGTCCTCTCTACGGGGAGGACCTCCAATATCAGCGTAGCGAGGACTACCATCGTGATCTGATGCCTGGCTAAACGGAGTGTCATTGCAATGTAATACCTAGGGAGGACGTTCAGGGCAATCCGCGACAAGCGGAGGGCCTTATTGTCATTGAGAGATGTCACTGCGGGGAGGGACTCCATAGTTTCGACTACGATAGTGAGGACTACCATCATAATATTTGGTCCCACTACATGGAGAGTGCTTGTAGTCTATACCCCGGGGAAGACCTTCAGGGTGGACCGCAGCAAGTTGAGGTCCTTCTTGCTGCTCGATCTTCTATTCAGGTGGATGGCTTCCATGACTCACACCAAAATAGATACTCTTGTGATTGATCATTATATGCCCATGGGGGAGGACCCCACGGGTGCACTGGGGAGGACCTTGAGAGTTGTTGGTAGCAACATTACGGGGAGGAACTTTGCAACTGCTACTACCACTCCCATAATATGGTAATTGGTGGGAAGGGTTCTGATCCTTCGATATATGCTTAGTGGAATTGGAAACCCTAGCATCCAGCAGAATGCATTCATGAACCCGCTCTTTATTTTCAAGCTGCCTTCGGCGCATTCGGGGCACTTTCTTGCGGGAAGCTGAGATCATATGTTGTTGATAACGTCCTTCACCTTTATGTATCTTTCAAATTGGGTATTGTGAGGCTTCTAGGATATGCCAAAAAACATCTAGGCTTTTAGCAGGGATATATGCCTGCTCTGGAGCACCCACTGTGATGGACGGGAGTCCCCCAGTTGGAACGAGTGAAGCTGATCGATCTTGTTGCCCTTGTATCGCGAAATATGGCAGGTGACACTCCTGGGTGGAAGCTGGGATGCAGATCTGCTTTGAGGCGGCAATCTCATCTCTTAGACGAGTCACCTCTATTGGGGAGACAGGCCCATGGGACCGAGTCCTTGTTGTTTCCTCGGATGCAATTACATTCTTAAAAGTCTACAAGATATGATCTGGGATCAATAAATAATCCTCCATAATTTCCAGTATATTCAGAGAGACATATTTGTCTAGAACCGGTATGAAAAACCATTCCGATATCAAAGTATGAATATACTGCTCCGGTCCTCTGGTTTTATGTGGGTACTAACAATTCTCCTCTGTTGAGGAAGGTGAACAAGTTGGCCCATGTGTCAGTATATGCTGGTTTATCTCTATGTTTTCCGCTACATTGGGATGGCGGACTTTACTTGCATCCACATGGAGCTAACCCTACATATGTAGGTTCCCAACCGTATTGGGTCGGTGGCCTTCGCTGGCAGGGAGACATGCCTGCCTATTAATTGTCACCGCATCTGGATGGCAGGCTTTGTTGATCACCAGCACATCAGGATGGTTGGCGTCAGGAGCATCTTCTAGGAGCCGGACCTACAAGCACTGGGTTTCTACCACGTCTGGTTGGTGGGATTCATGGCCCTAGGCTGTGATAGTTCATGCCATGTAGGTGCCTCCCTGTGTGGGTGACGGGCTTGATTGGGCTCAGTGGGGATGCACGCCTTCTCGTATGATGCCGCCATGTCTATATGGAAGACTTTGGAGGAGTGGAGAGGTGTGTGTTCCTGCTCAAAATATGTCTCTATGATAGGGAAATAGAGCACCTCCTTAGGGACAAGGATGTTGAATGGTGCCTGGTTGCACGTTTTCCACCCTCGTCGGGTGGTCTGAGGGGCCGGAGCATGGGGAGCATAGACCTGGATCCTTGGGGCGACATCCTCCTTGGCGTGAGGATATTGAGTCACGGCGTAATCACGACGACATCTTCTGGCGAGGGACTTGGAGAAGAACCCCCATTCAGTGGGGATGATGTACTTAGTGTCGACCTAATCTGTATCCCTAAGATAAGAGAGGTATGTGTTGTCTTATTCCATGGATGGACTCCCAAAATAATTTGAGATGGAAATAGGGGTCGTCTGGATATGCTTTCGAGGCCACTATTGGGCAGGCGACTGGCATGTCTTGGCGGATTGGAGGGTGTGCATGGCCACCTCCACCGTCAGGAGAGTACCGTTCAAGTGGTACTCTTGGATCAATGCATTTGAGACCCAGCATTGAAGATGCTAGTTAGGTGACTGGTTCCTTCATGGGTGAGGATTTATGGTCATTGCGTTTCTTGAAGTACTTGTATGTGAGTTCCTTCATGATTCCATTGGATCAAAGGGTGTTCTGAGAGGTAGCTATATAATATTTTAACAAATAAAAATAGAAAACCCATCAAAGGATCTTCTTCATATCCCATGCATAATTAATGACCTTTTTGGCCATCCTTGTGAGTATAAGGGGGCACAGAGTGGGATTAAGTTAAATCTTTCATTCTCAGTTAATGATTCACATCGGGTTCACCATTTTTGTTTCGACCGACATTGGGAAGATGTGTATAGCCTGACGGTTGAATAGAGGAGTTTTGGGTTTTCATAAACACTCATATCAGGTGCACCGTTTTCATTTCGAAACTCCCAACAGTTCGGTATCCCATGATACATGGACCTGCTTTCCAAAGATAGGCATTCACCAGGTCATTCATCCAGCAATGCTTAAGAACTCACATTGGTCGAGAGGATGGGAAGTCGGTCTCATCACACCTTTTTGGGTGGAATTATTTCCTGTTTCGGGACTCTCTTATTGATTTAAGACATATTCATATGTTCACGAATCATTGGTTTATACCAAATTATAGTATCCACATATTACTCATGGTTGGTACACTACTATAAATAAGGCCATTAGCGACCGCCATTGGCGGTCGCTAAAGGGCTTTAGCGGCCGCGCAGCGACCGCCAATGGCGGTCGCTGTTTCCTCGTCGCTAGAGGCCTTTAGCGACCGCCAATGGCGGTCGCTATTCTAAAAAAAATTTAAACAAATTTTTATTGAATTGAATATAAATATATATATATATATAATATATTTTAAATGTATTAATATATATTTAATATATATTTAATATATATATAATATCAAATCATTGTGCTATAATATATATATACTATTAAATACAATATTTTAAATACAAATCATTGTGCTATAATATATATATACTATTAAATACAATATTTTAAATACAAATCATTGTGCTATAAATATATATATATATATACTATTAAATACAATATTTTAAATATATATATATATACTATTAAATACAATATTTTAAATATATATATATATATATAATATTTTAAATGTTTTAATATATATTTAATATATATATAATATATATATAATATCAAATCATTGTGCTATAATAATTTAAAAACTTCGATTCAAGAAATAATCTCATTTCAGGTCGTTCGGAGCACGTTTGCTCCGAATCGGACCGCCGCACGCCGTTTTGGTGTTTAACGGCGCCGGAAATGCGTTTCCGGCCGCCGCAGTCACACGGCACCTCCGAATGAGGTGCCGTCTGGCCGACCATTTCACAATTGACGCCCCGGATGTTGTCGTACGGTTTCGTGGCATTCGGAGGTCGTTCGGGTGGTTTTGACCCCCCAACGCGCCATTTCAGCGCGCGCCGCGCTGCTGAAAACGACACAATCGGACGTGCCGCGCGCACCGCACGTCCGATGGACGTTCGGCCTCCTCCTGCATTTCAGGAATAATATTCCTATCATTCCCGTGCGGTTTCAGGTCGTTCGGAGCACGTTTGCTCCGAATCGGACCGCCGCACGCCGTTTTGGTGTTTAACGGCGCCGGAAACGCGTTTCCGGCCGCCGCGGTCACACGGAACCTCCGAATGAGGTTCCGTCTGGCCGACCATTTCAAAATTGACGCCCCGGATGTTGTCGTACGGTTTCGTGGCATTCGGAGGTCGTTCGGGTGATTTTGACCCCCCAACGCGCCATTTCAGCGCGCGCCGCGCTGCTGAAAACGACACAATCGGACGTGCCGCGCGCACCGCATGTCCGATGGACGTGCGGCCTCCTCCTGCATCTCAGGAATAATATTCCTATCGTTCCCATGCGGTTTCAGGTCGTTCGGAGCACGTTTGCTCCGAATCGGACCGCCGCACGCCGTTTTGGTGTTTAACGGCGCCGGAAACGCGTTTCCGGCCGCCGCGGTCACACGGCACCTCCGAATGAGGTGACGTCTAGCCGAACATTTCACAATTGACGCCCCGGATGTTTTCGTACGGTTTTGTGGCATTCGGAGGTCGTTCGGGTGGTTTTGACCCCCCAACGCGCCATTTCAGCGCGCGCCGCGCTGCTGAAAACGACACAATCGGACGTGCTGCGCGCACCGCACGTCCGATGGACGTGCGGCCTCCTCCTGCATCTCAGGAATAATATTCCTATCGTTCCCGTGCGGTTTCAGGTCGTTCGGAGCACGTTTGCTCCGAATCGGACCGCCGCACGCCGTTTTGGTGTTTAACGGGGCCAGAAACGCGTTTTCGGCCGCCGCGGTCACACGGCACCTCCGAATGAGGTGCCGTCTGGCCGACCATTTCACAATTGACGCCCCGGATATTTTCGTACGGTTTCGTGGCATTCGGAGGTCGTTCGGGTGGTTTTGACCCCCCAACGCGCCATTTCAGCGCGCACCGCGCTGCTGAAAACGACACAATCAGACGTTCCGCGCGCACCGCACGTCTGATGGACGTGCGGCCTCCTCCTACATCTCAGGAATAATATTCCTATCGTTCCCGTGCGGTTTCAGGTCGTTCGGAGCACGTTTGCTCCGAATCGGACCGCCGCACGCCGTTTTGGTGTTTAACGGCGCTGGAAACGCGTTTCCGGCCGCCGCGGTCACACGGCACCTTCGAATGAGGTGCCGTCTGGCCGACCATTTCACAATTGACGCCCCGGATGTTGTCGGACGGTTTCGTGGCATTCGGAGGTCGTTCGGGTGGTTTTGACCCCCCAACGCGCCATTTCAGCGCGCGCCGCGCTGCTGAAAACGACACAATCGGACGTGCCGCGCACACCGCACGTCTGATGGACGTGAGGCCTCCTCCTGCATCTCAGTAATAATATTCCTATCTTTCCCGTGCGGTTTCAGGTCGTTCGGAGCACGTTTGCTCCGAATCGGACCGCCGCACGCCGTTTTGGTGTTTAACGGCGCCGGAAACGCGTTTCCGGCCGCCGCGGTCACACAGCACCTCCGAATGAGGTGCCGTCTGGCCGACCATTTCACAATTGACGCCCCGGATGTTGTCGTACGGTTTCGTGGCATTCGGAGGTAGTTCGGGTGGTTTTGACCCCCCAACGCGCCATTTCAGTGCGCGCCGCGCTGCTGAAAACGACACAATCGGACGTGCCGCGCGCACCGCATGTCCGATGGACGTGCGGTCTCCTCCTGCATCTCAGGAATAATATTCCTATCGTTCCCGTGCGGTTTCAGGTCGTTCGGAGCACGTTTTCTCCGAATCGGACCGTCGCACACCGTTTTGGTGTTTAACGGCACCGGAAACGCGTTTCCGGCCGCCGCGGTCACACGGCACCTCCGAATGAGGTTCCGTCTGGCCGACCATTTCACAATTGACTCCCCGGATGTTGTCGTACGGTTTCGTGGAATTCGGAGGTCGTTCGGGTGGTTTTGACCCCCCAACGCGCCATTTCAGCGCGCGCCGCGCTGCTGAAAACGACACAATCGGACGTGCCGCGCGCACCGCACGTCCGATGGACGTGCGGCCTCCTCCTGCATCTCAGGAATAATATTCCTATCGTTCCCGTGCGGTTTCAGGTCGTTCGGAGCACGTTTGCTCCGAATCGGACCGCCGCACGCCGTTTTGGTGTTTAACGGCGCCGGAAACGCGTTTCCGGCCGCCGCGGTCACACGGCACCTCCGAATGAGGTGCCGTCTGGCCGACCATTTCACAATTGACGCCCCGGATGTTGTCGTACGGTTTCGTGGAATTCGGAGGTCGTTCGGGTGGTTTTGACCCCCCAACGTGCCATTTCAGCGCGCGCCGGGGGTTCGGGGGGCTGTACGGGGTGGTGGGGGGGCTGTACGGGGGTGGCGGGGGGGCTGTACGGGGGTTCGGGGGGCTGTACGGGGGTGCGGGGGGGGGGGGGGGGGGGCTGTACGAGGGGGTGCGGGGGCTGTACGGGGGTTCGGGGGGCTGTACGGGGGGTGCGGGGGGGGCTGTACGGGGGTGCGGGGGGCTGTATGGGGGGTGGCGGGGGCCTGTACGGGGGGTGGCGGGGGGCAGTACGGGGGGTGCGGGGGGCTCTCCGGGGGTGCGGGGGGCTGTACGGGGGTGCGGGGGGGGGGGGGGGGGGCTGTACGGGGGTTCGGGGGGTTGTACGGGGGTGCGGGGGGGGGGGGGGGGGGGGGGGCTGTACGGGGGTGCGGGGGGCTGTATGGGGGTGGCGGGGGCCTGTACGGGGGTGGCGGGGGGCAGTACGGGGGTGCGGGGGGTTGTACGGGGGTGCGGGGGGCTCTCCGGGGGTGCGGGGGGCTGTACGGGGGTGCGGGGGGGGGGGGGGGCTGTACGGGGGTGCGGGGGGGGGGGGGGGGGGGGCTGTACGGGGGTGCGGGGGGCTGTACGGGGTGGCGGGGGGCTGTACGGGGGTGGCGGGGGGCTGTACGGGGGTTCGGGGGGCTGTACGGGGGTGCGGGGGGGGGGGGCTGTACGGGGGTGCGGGGGGCTGTACGGGGGTGCGGGGGGGGCTGTACGGGGGTGCGGGGGGCTGTACGGGGGTGGCGGGGGGCTGTACGGGGGTTCGAGGGGCTGTACGGGGGTGGGGGGGGGGGGCTGTACGGGGGTGCGGGGGGCTGTATGGGGGTGGCGGGGGGCCTGTACGGGGGTGGCGGGGGCAGTTACGGGGGTGCGGGGGGTTGTACGGGGGTGTGGGGGGGCTGTACGGGGGGTGCGGGGGGGGCTGTACGGGGGTGCGGGGGGGGGGGGGGGGGGGGCTGTACGGGGGTGCGGGGGGCTGTACGGGGTGGCGGGGGGCTGTACGGGGGTGGCGGGGGGCTGTACGGGGGTTCGGGGGGCTGTACGGGGGTGCGGGTGGGGGGGGGGGGGGCTGTACGGGGGGTGGCGGGGGGCAGTACGGGGGTTCGGGGGGGTTGTACGGGGGTGCGGGGGGCTGTACGGGGGTGCGGGGGGGCTGTACGGGGGGTGCGGGGGGGGGGGGGGGGCTGTACGGGGGTGCGGGGGGCTGTACGGGTGTGCGGGGGTGGCTGTACGGGGGTGCGGGGGGCTGTACGGCGGTGCGGGGGGCTCTCCGGGGGTGCAAAGGTCATCCCATTGATTACAAAAGTGAAAAATAAAATGATAACATCTAATTAATACATATTTCTTTTATCGATACCATACAAAAATTTATAAAAAATATATTGGATAATACATAATCTATAATATCAGATTTATTGATCTGTTGGAATTAGTTCGACTTTTTCAAATGTAGAATCATTCAAGATTATCTGATCAAAAACTCAATATGTGTATAAAATATTTAAAAGACCACCATGGATAGTAATAATGCATTACTTAAATGAATAAATACAGTACATCAATGTCAACCCTACCAGTAAAAACAAAAAACATATCTCGTGAATATATGGTGCGTCACGCGTTGCCATCACTGTTACCTCCTTCTGGTGGGCCAGGTGCCTACAACAAATAAACATTATAAATATTTTAATAACAAAAATAATTTAAATTAAATAAATAAATACAGTATATAACTGCGTCGTATGATCCCCCTGTACCATCAGCTCGACGCACATATTCCCGCGGTGCTCTAACCTCAACTGTCAATTGCGCATTTGTCTCCTCGGAAGCGCGCAGCTGTGCCTCAAAATCTGACATCTGCTGTGTCATATGAGCAACAGCAGGACTGAAAACCGCAGCGTGTGACACTACAGAACGAGGAATCCCTGCTCCATAGGTCAAACTATAGCCATGCCCGTCCCGACCAATAATGCGATGAAAGATCTCATCCCGTCGCATGGGAAGCTGTCGCTGGTCCTCTGGCAGATGTTCTAACTCAGCTTCAAATTGATCCTGTGAAATATTTAAATATATATAAATATATATATGTTAATATAAAGATTTATGTAATTATTGGTAAGTACAGACACTTACTATCAATGCTGCAACCTCTGGATCATTGCGATCACGAGTCCTTATCCACACCGACATTTTATCAGTTGCTGCACCTTGCCCTCGCAACTGTATATTAAAAGAATATAAACACAAAACCATATTAATTAATAAATTAAAAAGTGAATAATATATACCTCATGTCGGATCTGAGACACGTGACGAGTCCCGAGCCTGTGAGCTGGTCCCTACAACGCTCGATTCTCCGAATGGCGTGTTGACACCTCCTACATTCAATTCATTCAAATTTCAAACAAATCACATATTCTTGAAAATATATATACAACAAAATAATTAATATACAAACCGCAACACCCTCAGTAGACCAATATGCAACCAAGTCACGCCACTGAGCCGGGAGGACACCTCTCGGGACTTTTTCCAAAATGTCAGGGGCACCCACATTTGGTACCCAGTGGTCCCTCTTCACTTTGCCTTTATAATCTTTCCACAGCTTACGGCATTTGCTCATACACACGGGCCGAAACTCTTCAGGGCATACTTTCAAATTTTGCTATAATGAAAATAATCAAACATATTAGTATTATTTATAAATAGAAAATAAAGTAAAATTATTTTCTTACCTGAACCTCCCTCCATAGACGATCTAATGTGTCCTGAGGGATAGAAGCCCAATCACGCGTGGTCAATGGAAATCGATGTGGGTCACGTATGATATGACCCAGCTGACGAATAAATGCCGGGGCATTCGGTCCCACGGGATGAAATACCTCATCAAATGAAACATCTATCGTCGTGTCGGAATTCCATGCTAATATGCCACGACCAGGGCCTCTCCTGCGAGAGGAAGAAGCAGCCGAGTCTGATACTATTGAAAACAATTTTATATATAAATTGACAAATGTTATATATATATATATATATATATATATGTTAATTACATTAATAATATAGATAATGACTGTCAAACATACCTCGACCCTGAGACGTAGATGCCTCAGATGGATGATGTGGATTTTCTGCCTCTTCCCCTGACATGTCTGCAATCATACAAAATATCAGTAATGAGTCCAAAGTGTTTAAAAGATAAATTGGATTGTTCTTAATAAATCAAACTTGTACAACTGTTAATCAAACAAAAAATGGATTGAATAATTAGTTGTGAATGAATTTTAAAAAATCAGAAAGTTAATCAACCTAAATATTTATGACTGAATTAACTTACAAAAGTGAGGATTAAAACTTATAAGGATTTATAAAATGATTAGATAATTTATGATATCCTAGGACATTCTACTGAATAGCGGGAAAACAATTATACCTTTCATTAAGCATGCAAATCGACCGTTTCTCCTTCAACAGCCGCTCTGACCCAATAAATATCTTCTTCACGTTGAACTACGGTATGTTGATCAAGTTGTTGGTAAACAAACGGAACAGTCTCGGGTTCATCTTCTTCAAATAAAAACACTCCTCGCCGAGACATTTTGACAACAACTTGCCAACTTGGATCCGAAGGAAAAGTAATGAAGAATACTTGTTCCGCTTGTGATGTCAAGATGAAAGGTTCATTCTCAACTCGTTCATTATTTCTGTATAACATGTAGTTAAAATTCACCAATGAAAACTGATATTGATCGACTTTACATCCACGCACTGGATCAACCCAATTACACTTTAACAATATGTAATTCAAACCGTGTGTGTATACAACTTCAATGATGTCTATCAATTGACCATAGTAATAACCAGAATCGACAAAGGGACAACCGATTCCACTGTTTTGTGTTGCTCGTTTGTCGTCAACATCTTTAATGCGAAATCAAAAACCATTAGCATCAATAGCTTTATAACGATGAGCGGTTATAGATGGACCCTCAGCCAGTTGGATAAATACTTCAGGTAACGTGGGGTCCCCTAACTCCCTCAGCTTACGAACCTACATAATTTATAAAAATCAATACTGATATATGCAGAAAGAATTAGTTTAATACTTCACTCATAATGAAAATCAATTTATACATACATAATCCTTGAACCAATCATGAAATGCCGCATAATGAGATTGTTGAATTTGCAACTCAGTCGCACGATGCATCTCTTCTTTTATCTCATTAATGTGTTTCCTGCAAACGATTACGCGATGTTTAAAAGATCAACTTATGCAAAGAAAACATGTAAAAGTTATACAAGCACATTGATAAGATACTTACTGCATTAATGGTGCAACTGATGGAGTATTGAACAAGATATATCGATGTGCTTGTATCCACTCGATGTTGTCCATATCAAATGTGGTTCCTTCTCCAACTAGACCATCATGAATCCGAGAGGGCTTATCTAATTTTGTTTCAACATCCGTAAGATATTCTGCACAAAAGGTAGTACACTCGTCCATCAAATAACCATTGGCTATTGATGCCTCTGGACGAGCTCTGTTGCGTACAAATCTTTTCAATGTACTCAAATACCGTTCAATAGGATACATCCACCTGAATTGCACTGGACAAGCAGCCATTACTTCATCAGTTAGGTGCACTGTTAAGTGGACCATAACATCGAAAAATGAGGGGGGAAAAGTTTCTCAAAGTGACAAAGCATAAGTACAATTCGGTCCTGCAAACTTTTTAAATCACTCATTCGTTTATTTCTTAAACAAAGCTGTCTAAAAAAATTACTCATCTCAATCAAGGGCTGAACAACATTGGGGGATAAACAATCACAAATTGCGATTGGAATCAACTGCTGAAGTAATATGTGATTGTCATGACTTTTCAACCCTTTCAATGTCTTGCTCGTCAGATTCACACACTTTGAAATATTAGAAGAGTAACCATCAGGCACCTTGACCATCTTCAAAATGGAAAGAAATGTCTCTTTCTCCTCTGTAGTCATCGAATACTGTGCAGCAGGCATATATGCCTTGTTTCCCTCAGCTAACTGTAAATGCAACTGTTTCCTTAAACCCATTTCTTCCAAATCACGGCGTGCATTAACATGGTCCTTTGACTTTCCACTGACACCTAAAATGGTCCACAATATGTTATCACAAACATTTTTTTCAATGTGAATGACATCCAAATTATGCCTCAACATGTTAGTTTTCCAATACGGAAGACTATAAAAAATACTTTTCTTTTTCCAATTGTGACTGCGTTGCCTACCCGCAGCACGAATATTACGTACTGGAGGAGCCACCAAATCCTGAATTTCATATACCGTGCGGATGTTTTCTTCCTCAATCTGCGATAACATTTCGACTCCTGTCATGATCTTTGGTGCTGGGCTAAACTCTCTAGAACCATCAAATGCCACTCTGTCCTTTCTGAACCTGTGCTGGGGAGGGAGAAAACGCCTGTGACCCATGTATGCCCTTTTTTTGGAATGTTTAAGCCATACAGATTTTTTACTTTTATTGCAACAAGGGCAAGCAAATTCCCCTTTCGTACTCCAGCCTGATAAATTTGCATAAGCTGGGAAGTCATTGATTGTCCACAATAAAGCTGCATGCAGTTTGAACATTTCATTCGTTTCGCAGTCATAAGTCATCACACCATCGCCCCAAAATTCATTCAACTCATCAATCAATGGCTGAAGGTAAACATCAATCTTATCCCCCGGACTTTTAGGTCCATCAATAAGAGTGGAAAGTAATATAAATTGTTGCTTCATACAAAGCCACGGAGGAAGATTATATGGAACCAACACCACGGGCCATGTGCTATGAGTTGCACCAACCATAGACTTGAATGGATTGAAACCATCTGCTGCCAATCCCAATCGGACATTACGAACATCTTTAGCAAAGTCGGGATGTCTCTTATCAAAATCCTTCCATGCATGAGAGTCTGCTGGGTGGGTTAACATGTCACTTTCATGAACTCTTTCTGCATGCCATCTCATTAAATTAGAAACTTTAGATGACATAAAAAATCTTTTCAACCTCGGTTTAAGGGGAAAGTAACGCATTTGCTTTACGGCAATCGGTTTCCCCTGTATCGCAATCTGACTTTGATGAGTCTTATTTCCCCTGTTCTCTTTCCACCTGGAAGCGCCACAAACCGTACAGATATCCAAATGAGAAGTTTCATTTCTAAACAACATACAGTTGTTTGCACATGCATCTATAGTCTCATATGTAAAACCTAAGTTCTCTGTCAACTTACGAGCATAGTAATACGACTCAGGAATCTTAGCATCGACAGGAAGAACTTTTTTCAATAAAACCAAAAGCATGTCGAATGATGTGTCTGACCAATTGTTCAAAGTCTTCAAATGCAACAACTCCACGATGAACGACAGTTTATTGTAAGAAGTGCATCCAGGATATAATTCTTTTTTCGCATCATCAAGTACTTCATAAAACCTCCTCGAATCACGATCTGCACCAGAGCGAAGATTTATCTGACCGGTCTCAAGATTCTGGATGTCAATGCCTTCAGGATCAAACCCACGTACCATTTCAGTAAGCATTTCATGCATTGGATCAGTCATCCTTGCATCAACATCCATCTGAGCTGCATCTGTATTTTGACAACGAACATATTCTTCTCCATGACGAGTCCAACTCTTATAATTTTTCAGAAATCCATTAAAGAAAAGGTGCTCCCTCACAGTATCTCGTGTGAATTGATATCTGTTAGCACATTTTCTACATGGACAACTAATATAGTCACTTTCAAATCCTCTCGTGAAGTCAATAAACTGCATAATGCCATTGAAATATTCTCTAGACGTTCGATTTGGAAGATCAATCCAACTCTTATCCATAATAATATCTGTATAACAAACATTTACACAATACTTATTACATTTACATTTTTCAAATCAACTATATTCAAAATAAATATTAACCATTTGTTTATGAACCATTGATAAAATAATAATGTAACTGAAAGCTCATGTTACCTGATTGAGCTACAAACCTGAAAGGGAGGGGAGCCGAAGGCGGTGCTGCGAGGGAGAGGAGGTAGCGAAGGGGAGCCGGAGCCAAAGGCGGTGCGGCAAGGGAGGGGACGGGCGGCGGCGGCGGCGGGGAGCTGGAGGAGAGGAGGCGGTGAGGGGACGGGGGACGGGCAGCGAGGGGGGGGGGGGTGTCCGGGGTCGGGGGGGGGGGGGGGGGGGGGGGGCTGTCCGAGGTGCGGGGAGGGGTGTCCGGGGTGTCGAGGGCCTGTCAGGGGTGCAGGCAGGGGTGTTCGGGGTGCGGGGGTGTCCGGGGTGCGGGGGAGGGGGGCTGTCTGGGGTGCAGGGGGGCTGTCGGGGGTGTGGGGTGGGGTGTCCGGGGTGCGGGGGGCCTGTCCGGGGTGCGGGGGGGCTGTCCGGGTTCGGAGGGGGGGTGTCCGAGTGCGGGGGGGGGGGGGGGGGGGGGGCTGTCCGGGGTGCGGGGGGGCTGTCCGGGTTCGGAGGGGGGTGTCCGAGTGCAGGGGGGGTTGTCCGGGGTGCGGGGAGGCGTCCGGGGTGCGGGGGGCGGTCCGGAGTGCGCGGGGGGGGGGGGGGGCTTTCCGGGGTGCGGGGAGGCGTCCAGGGTGCGGGGGGCGGTCCGGAGTGCGTGGGGGGGTGTTGTCCGAGGTGCGGGGAGGCGTCCGGGGTGCGGGGGGCGGTCCGGAGTGCGCACCGGGGGCTGTCCGGGGTGCGGGTGCCGTCCGGGGTGGGGGGGGGGAGGGCCGAGAGGCCGGAGGGCGGAGGGCGGCGGCCGGAGGCCGGATGGCAGGCGGCGGGGGAGGCCGGGCGGCAGGGGAGGGCGGGCGGCGGGGGAGGCCGGGCGGCGGGGGAGGCCGGCGGTGGGGGAGGGGAGGGCGGCGCGAGGGAGGGCAGCGAGGGAGGGTTAGGGCGAGGGAGATCGAGGGAGAGGGCGCGGGGGGGGGGCACAGAAACCCCCCGAAATTTTTTAGGCAGCTTAGCGACCGCCATTGGCGGTCGCTAATGGTGAGCTATAGCGACCGCCAATGGCGGTCGCCCGAGTCTGGGGGGCTCCAATGCCCCCTTTTCTAGTAGTGGTAATGGTCAGCTGAACACAGGGATTCAAAATCTTTTAGGCTTGAGGTTTACCATCTCTCATTAGATTAATGACTCCGAGGATTTTGGACACAATGAGATGAAACTGGTTTAAAGCCTCATAACTGGGCGCTCTGGAGTTTATTTTCATCCAGGGGGATAGATAACAACATGAATGTTTGGATCGAACCCGTGATACGGGCTTCCTATGTATCCTCATGAGTGGAATCAGAATTCACGTAGTTCGGTGCCACTTGGCGGGACACATCACCTTTTATGGTTGTGCGATGAGGACCCAACAATATAGTTTAACGTCTTGTGGTAAGGACACCTAGGCAAGAGATGCCTGGTCAAAGTTGGTGTGGGACATACATCGAGGGGTCCTGGAAGACCCAAGGTAAGGGATTTCCTGTGCTTAAATATGGTCATGTTAGGGTCATGAGGACATGGTCTGAAAGTGATGAATTTGTATTAGACTTAGATATCAGGATTGCTCCTCTGGGAAGTTTCCTACAAACTCTCTTTAAGAAACATGGGTCAAAACCCACGTAGTTCATTTTGAGGGGCATGATTTGTAGATAAACATGGTCAGTGGCCCGAATTGGGATTGAACCTCAGGGAGGTTTCCTATATACCCTGCTTATGAAATAGGAATCAAAACCCACATAGTTCATTTTGAGGGGCATGATTGAGACGTACACATGGTTAGTGGCCCAAATTTTGGTTGAACCTCGGGGAGGCTTCCTACGTACCATACATAGGAAATAGGGATCAAAACCCACATAGTTCATTTTGAGGGGAATGATTGGGACTTACACATGGTTAGTTGCCCGAATTGGGATTGATCCTTAGGGAGGCATCCAATGTACCCTGCTTAGGAAACAAGGATCAAAACACACATATTTCGTTTTGAGTCGCTGCTATTTTGAAGACACCATGACCATCACAAATCTCTAAGCTGACGTGAGTCATGCTCTGCGTGAGAAACAAGAGAATGTAACAGACTTGGAACGCCAAACAAATTATTCCTACTGGGGGAAGGGGAAGAAGATGATGAGAAGAGGAAATGGTCGAGACCACTAGACTTTCCTTCTCCCAGGTGATGGAGGAAGGTATAAGGCGCACATTGGAGCAATGAACCTTCCATTATGATAGGGGAAGGGTCATCGTCTTCCGGCGAGGATGGTGTGGGGCTTACCCCATGAGGGATGCCCGTCCACTCTCAAGAGATGGGAGAAGGGCTCACCATTGGTTCTCATCAAAAGTAAGTGCAAGTGGGGACCCATGGTCCTGGCGAGTGGAGAGGCAGTAAGGGGACTCTCAGGCTTGGACCATTTACTACCATGGTTTTGTGAACCATGGAATGTTTCGGGAACCTGGTTAAGGGCCGGAACAACCCCTTTTCCCTCACCTACTGTGGGTAAGTGAACTCAAAGCGGTGCACTGATGTGCCTGAAGGGTGCATCATATGGGTCCAATGGTGTCAGTAGAATCCTTGGCTCGGGGCCAATGAATAGACCAATGAAGTGATTGTGAAGTATCAGACCTGATTGGAAGTATATTATCTCGCTCATGGATTGGGAACATCGAAGGGTATTGTGGGTCGCATGGGCGTATGAGGAGTGGTGCCCTTCATGCAGGGGGGTGCTATGCGGCTGGAAAGGCCATCTGTGTACCAGGGTGGCACGCGGACTGATATGCATCCCATGTAGCATGGTGGTATATGACTTCGAGTTTGGCCAGCGTACCAGGTTGGAACGCGGCAGAGTCTTCATGAGCAGTGGCAGCCAGGGGCGACGCCGGTCGGAGGTTCATCAGCTAGGGCTTCGCCCACGTAGGAGGGTTCTACATTGTGCATTGGATCAAAAAAGTGGCATAGACTCCCTGGCCCATGTGTAGTACATCTGCGGAGGGTCCATGGCTCTCGATATTCTTTCATTAATTTTATTTTATGTTCGTGGTTCACCAATTTGTTATGATTTTTTCGGTTCCTTCTTAATTCATTTCCAGTTTCATACCTATTATGGATTGTGAATTGGAACTTCACTGTTTGCAAAATCCTAAGCTCCTTCCTCTGAAATCCTTCCAACCGAATCTGATTGACCCCTTTTTTCTCCCCCTCATTGTCCTTTTATATAGTGGGGAAATAGATGTATCTGTGGTCATGCAACACATTCTGTGGATTCCCATGATCAGAAACCCGGTTTACAGATGACTTCGTCAATACACAACTCATGGGGGGAATTGAATGGACCTTACTCATGAACCAAATTGGTTCGGGGGGTGCTTAACAGCCACGTAGGGCTCCTCCTCTATTCCACAAACGACATCGCATGCGGTCTGGGCCGATTGACGTGTTTTGCAGCTAGGGCTATTTGTGACGATGGACTGGCCTGGCGCCCATCATACTTCACACCCACATAGGGTTCCTGCCTCTATTTCGTAGACAATGCTAGTCCATGGAGGGGGAGGATTGCTGAACCAGCTGCGTACCATAAATGTTGGACTAGTACATGGAATGGTCGATACCTTGCCAATTATTGGGTGTTCTCCATATTTTTCCCCAGTTCATTGAAGGAAATTGGGTGGAATCCTTTCTCAAATTAAGGGGATTCCTATTCTCCTTTGCGGGTATTTCCACAACCTATATCCACACAGAGGAATACCACCTAGGTATTACCATGATGAAAGTACCACATAGGTACGAACTCGGCTTATAGATGGTATATCTTAGGCACAATAGTAGAGATGATTTGATTTAACTACTGAATCATCTTAATATATTAATAGGAAGACCCAAAAATGACCCTAAATCATTATAAAACCCATATAGGATGATAGTACATCATCACACCCACACAGGTTCCTAATAGATCGCCAGTATGTCGTCAGACCCACACCTGATCCTAGTACATCGCTAGTACGTCGTCATACCCACATGTGATCCTAGTACATCCAATACATCAGAATACCCATAGAGGATCCTAGTACATCTCCAGTACCTCGTTATACCCAACTGATATCCTAGTACATTTCCAGAATGTCGTCAGACCCACATAAGATCCCAGTACATTGCCAGTACATCGTCAGACCCACATAGGATCTTACTACATTGCTAGTACATTATCAGACCCACACATGATCCTAGTACATCTCTAGTACATCGTCAGACCCACACATGATCCTATTAAATCTCCATTACGTCGTCAGAACCACACAGGATCCTAGTACATCCCCACAACCAGCTATAGGTTTCCCGCACTAAGCTTGATCGTCTCTAGGAGGGTCTACTTTTTAAGATACTGGTCGATACTCTAACTACCATGAATTCCCACAAAGATGTATCCCAGAGGACCTCTACATCAAAGGTTTCTCAACAAAATAGACGATGCGTCAATCGAACACCCAGTCTATAAGTTATTAGCATTTTAGTCCCGAGGGCCCGATTGGATTCAAGCATGATCAAACCTGATTGTGCCCCAACATTATCTGAAACTCTAGTGGGGTATAGAAAAAGGGTTGTCTTGCTCAGAGGTCTCTATCACCATAGACGGTTTGTCAAACGGACTCTTGGTTCCAATGTTATGGTTGATATAGAAAAAATAGTTTGAAGCTGGCCTGGGTCTGGTTTGACCCAGTTGGACGGACCCAGCCCGATAGGTTTGGCCCGGCCCGCTGGGTCCTCCCCGGCCCACTAGGTCCGACACGTCCCACGCTGGGTGCCCTAGCTAGGCGGTGGGGCAGCCGAAGGGTGGCGCGGGTGTCGCGGGGGCCGTCGGGCGGCTCGAGTGCTGGGGGGCAGCGTGAGGGCCGTGGGGCTGCGTGTGGGTCATGGGGTTTGCGGGTCTGCGAGGTGGTGTGGGGGTCGCGGTGTGACGTGGGGGCCACGGTTGCGCTGTCTCCTTCATCGCGGACAGTGGTGTGCCGACCGCCGTATCCGAGTCCCACCAATGCCATTTTCCGGCATCTGTCGCCGCCATCATTCATTGTGAGGCAAAAAACAAAAACTCAGGAAATAATGCAAAGAGGTCGGTCTATGTTTGTTTGGCCTGCACCCTCTACATTATGGTTGTAACAAAGGGCTTAATAAATCTTCCTTGAAGAATGAAAAAACCTAAAACCTCCGGAAATGATTATTCACAATCCCGCAAAAAGTAATCATTCAGGGATCCACTATTTAATGAGTTGATCCATGTTATTTTTTTTGAAGGGAAGATCGTGGGAATCAATAATCACACATATTTAAACCCCTTCCTCGGAGGCTTGTTGATGGTGATTGTGAGGTAGGAGATGAAGTCATTGGGAATAATGGCGTTAGCATTCATCGCTTCCACAAAATTCTTATGATGTTGACTCAAACATCATCATTGTTCTTCAATTTGGGAGTGCATTGTTCTTTAGAGGATGTGTTTCACCAAGACACTCCAAAGATCCTCCATTTTTCCAAGACTCTCCCAAAAAACCCAATAGATGAAATTCCAACACAAATTAAAAATAGGTTTAATTTACGTTGACACAATAATTAAATGACACTATTTATTAAATAGATTGTTCGCATATTTAATTTACTCATTTAAATGGCTGGAGCATTTAATGGAGAGTTGAGAGGTCTTCTCTATTAAAGGGGGGTTCGGGTGGTCCCCACCACTATGCATTCAAAATTGGGGGTTTTAGTTCAGGTGGTCCCCACCTCTTATCATTCACAGGGGAGATTTAGTTCTGGTGGTCCCCCATCTTAACATCCACATGAGAGTATCAAGTAAAATAATTTAAACAATTTTTCTTGTTCTTTTTTCACGAAAACGTAAAAAATATCTTTCACCCCTGACCTACTAAAGTCGAGGTAATGGTTTTTTAAAGATTATAATGGTGTGATGAGTTCAATGGTGCCCTCAGATTTCAATTTCAAGAACATGTTCAAAAGTTACATAAACTCGCTCACATGTTTACTGAACGTACCCAAAAAATAGTTCAGAAATTCATGCCGAGAACACCGTGCCTCGGAATCGCGCGCCATCAATTCTCACGGTCTTATAAAATTCCAATTTAATTGAATAAAATTCCTATGAATTTTTAGGTCATTAAATTATCCCCACATCAGGGCTTTGCATCCCAAAAATCCACAACACAAAACTAATAAAACATGTGGTGGTACTGAGCACCAATCTGAGTCTCATGTAACTATGATCACTCCTAAATGTTCTCATGCTGCCAGCGAATGCACAATAGAGGTATCGACCACCCACGAAGGATCTGATCCTATCGATCCTCAATCTCCACTGGAACCTCCAATAATTTCTTGCCATTTTTGATGTCCAGCTCGTCGTGGTCAATGACGTGAGATGGGTCTTGCACGTATCTCCTCAGCTGGGATATTTGGAAGAGGTTGTGCACCCAGGGCAGCTGATGAGGAAGAGATAAGGGGTAAGCCACCTCACCAACTTTGCTGATGAACTGGAAGGTTCCAATGAACCTCAGAGAGAACTTGCTGCCTCGACTAAATCTCCGTAAAACTCCTCGGGGGGAGACTCGTAAAAAGACATGGTCACTATCCTCAAACTCCAAAGTCTCTGTCTCATATTTGAATTATACTTCTACATGATTTGTGCAGTCTTCATCTACTCTTGGATGTTCTACAATTTCAAGGTTATAACCCGTACCATCTCTGGTGGCATGAGTGATGACTCCCCTGGTTCAGTCTAGTACAAAGGTCATCATCAAGGTCATTAGTACAACGCCACAAAAGGTGTCATCCCAATGGTGGAGTGATATCTGTTGTTGTACGTAAACTCCACCAAGTAAAATTGATTATCTCATATGTGACCAAAGTCGAGGACACAAGCACCCAACATGTCCTTGAGGGTTTTAATGGTCTTCTCAGTTTGGACATCCATCTGAGGATGGAAGGAGGTGCTCAAATGAAGCTGCATCACGAAAGCCTATTTCAATCCCTTCCATAGTTGGGATGTGAAACTCCTATCATGATCGGAGGAAATTTTCGAGGGTACTCCATGTAGCATCACTATCTCTTTCACATAGAGGCGTCCCATGATCTCTACTAAACCCTTCTCTCTAATTGGTAGGAAGTGTGCTGACATGGTGAATTGGTCAATGATCACCCAGATAGAATCATGACCTATGGATGTATGTGGTAGTCCTGTAATGAAGTCCATGGATATCCAATCCCACTTCCACTCCTGGACCTCTAATGGACGAACTATGACTACTGGTATCTGATTCTGTACATTCACTCACTGACAAGTGAGGTACTGAGAGAGAAACTATGCAAATAATTTCTTCATTACTAGCCACCACTGCTGTCATCGGAGAACGTAGAGCATTGCCGTCAGTGTCCCCACGTTGCACCTCCCTGACTCGATTAAAAAGTGGGGGAGTGACTGTATGAGAATAAAGAAAAGTTTCTCCATCTCAATCCACAAAGGATACCTACAATGTGGCCATATGCTCCATCGCCTCACCGAGCAGCTATATACCAGATCTCATTCTAAGTGTATCTGCTATAGCGTTCCCCTTCCCATGATTATAGACTATCTCAAAGTCATAGTCTTGTAGGAACTCAAACCAACGTCATTGTCTCAAGTTCATGTCCTACAGATATCTGAGCACGTAGAGCATTGCGGTCAGTGTCCCCACGTTGCACCTCCCTGACTCGATTAAAAATTGGGGGAGTGACTGTACGAGAATAAAGAAAAGTTTCTCCATCTCAATCCACAAAGGATACCTACAATGTGGCCATATGCTCCATCGCCTCACCGAGCAGCTATATACCAGATCTCATTCTAAGTGTATCTGCTATAGCGTTCCCCTTCCCATGATTATAGACTATCTCAAAGTCATAGTCTTGTAGGAACTCAAACCAACGTCATTGTCTCAAGTTCATGTCCTTCTGTGAGAAAATATGCATGTGACTCTTGTGATCCGAGAAGACTATAAATTGCTTTCACATCACGTAATTTTGTGACACCTTCAAGGTGAAGACCACTGGTGTTAACTCCAGGTCATGGGTAGCATAGTTCTATTCATGTTGTATCATCTATTGAGAACCATATGTGATCACTGCTCGCTACTGTATCAGGACACATATAATCCTAGTCCCTGATGTGTCACAGTAGACTACGTACACTACGCCATCCTATAGAACCATCATGATTGGGGAACTAGTCAGCCTCTGCCTCTGCTCCTGAAAACTCTACTGGCATCTCTCTGACCACACGAAGGTTTTCCACATCTTTTTAATTGCTGATAAAGGCGATGAAACTCTAGAGAAATCTGGCACAATCCTCCTGTAGTATCCTGCTAAAACCATGAAACTCCATTATCCCAACACACTCCATGGTGGATCCCGATAATGTAACACCTCAATCTTCGCCGGATCCACAAGAACTCTAGCCTCCAAGATGAATTGTCCTAGAATGTGAACCTCTCGGATCCAGAACATGAATTTCAAGATTTTACCATAAAGATGATGCTTTCAGAGTGTATCTATTACTACTAGCAAATGATAGGCATGATCCTCTTCAGTAGATGAGTGGATAATAATTTCATCAATAAAGGCCACCACAAAGCGGTCATGATATGGAAGAAAGATCCAGTTCATGAGTCCCATGAACACTACTGGATCATTGGTTATGTCAAATGGAATGTCCAAAAACTCATAATGGTTTACCGACACCTGAAAGCCTTCTTTTGAACATCCTCATCTCGTACAATGAGCTATTGATATCCTGACCTGAGTTTTATCTTTGAGAACCACCATACTCTCGTTAGTTGATCAAAGAGGTTATCAATCCTCAGGAGTGGGTACATGTTCTACATGGTCACCTGGTTAAGGAGCCGATAGTAAACATAATGCCTGAAGCTCCCATCTACCTTCTTGGAAAACAAAATTGGGGAAGCCTAAGGAGAAACACTAGGAAAGATAAATCCCTTCCCTTAAAAGTCCTCTAGATGTACCCACAACTCACAAAGCTCCGTGAGAGCCATCCGGTACACTTGTTTAGATATCAGTTCCTTCCCGGGGTATAAGTCAATGTAAAACTCCACCTCTCTGTGACGAGGTAGACCTAATACATCATTAGGGAAGAGATCCACATACTGGTCTACCACTACAGGATAACTTAGACTCTCCACATCAGATACTCCAAGGGTAAGGCAAGCCAACTGATGTGTAATCGGCTGGACCCTCCTCCGGGTAATTCCATCCTATGCTGTAGAGGATCCCTTCTAACTGGTCAAGGTAAAGATGATCCCATCTTTCTGGACACACCACACTTTTCACCTAATAAAGTCAACCTGAGCATGGACTGTAGATAATGAGTCCATACCCATGATGACATCGTAAGGCCTTGACACCACTACTAAGAGATCCCAGTCTAAGCTATTGCCTCCTACAATAAGCTCACATCACTAGAACCAGTGCGTAATCATCAAATCTGAACTCGTAGGACTCTCTTATGTAAGGATCGAGCCAAAGGCCCAGTCAAAATCTTCGAGCTCCAAATGAAAACAATGTCAATGAAAGAATGACTGACACCTGTGTCCATAAGTATTGCAGCTAAGGTGGATAAGACACAGATCATTCCTCGGATCATCTTTGTAGCACCATGGTCTTAGGCCTCAGTGGCCTGGAGCTGGGCACACCCCTTTCCACCTAATCCCTATGGTCGGGGTGGACCTCTTGGTGGTGGTGGCGGTAACATCTCGAATCGTCACCCACCACCAGCTGCACGAACTTCTCCTCTACAACATCCGCCTGCTCCCGGAAGACATCCTTGGTCGAACCACTATTTCTGCCTATGTAGTCCCTCGACCATTTACAGATCATCCGTACGGTGGGTTGCACAATCACGATCCATGTGACCCTGCCTGCCACATGTGAAACACAACAAGACCCTCGCATGACTAGCTCTGTCTCTGGTACCCCCACACAACTGATCATATGTCATGTATTTATCCACCTATAGTTCTAGAATTCTTGGACCTCTATGACATATATTTGCTTCCTGCAAGGGAAGATTTCAATACGCGACGTCTGGTTGTGGGTCTCACTGCTGGTGACTTCTCAACAAGAAAAATCTCCTCTAAGAGGGATTTCTCTAACACCCCCACCCGTGTCGGGATGTTCAGAGAAATCATTGATGCCCTGATCTCTTGCATGAGTCCCTGATCGATGGCCTGGGCCATGATGAATGGGTATCATACGATATCAATGGAGTAGAAAGACATGTTGGTGAACATCGCTGAGTACTAAGCCACAGTCATTCTTCCCTACTGTAGATAAAGTAGCTCTTATATGCGCACTTCATGAAGAGTCGCTAGGACAAACTATTCCTGAAATAGGCTCTCGAAGTCTGCCCAGAGAAGCGTCACCTTATTATAAACCTGAAGCATCAAGCTCCACCATCTGACTACTGCTGCCTGTAGAAGGATGGCGGCAATGATCACCATGATATCAGCTGGTGTCCCTACTAGTCAAGAGAATCTCACCACGGCCTCCAGCCAATCCTCAGTTGCCAGTGCATTTATCTCTCCCCAAAACCTGGGTGGCCTCTAGTGCCAAAACTCGTGCAACACGCTCAATCAGCGTTCACTCTCCAATGCTGGGGATGGTGGCATCGATGGGCCAAGGGGTATTGGTACCGTTGGTGCCTCTACTAGAAGGGCCCTGCTCCAAGGCCTCGTCACTCAGTGGGATATCAGTGCGTAGTATATCCAGAACCCTAGCTAGCTGGCTACATGGAGGTAACCTGAAAGGAAACTGGTGCACCACGGTAAATAAGATATACCTGGTGAGATGAATCAAATAGATCACAACAAAAACTCTTAAAAACATACATGTAATCAGTGTTTTCATGCACTGAGTTGAAAATCATAAGTCAGGGTCTTGGGGTATGAATATGTCAGCTTCCACACCAACACCGGATTCCATAAACTGATAATCACACTCACTACACTTAACACTATTTCCATTAAAAAATATCATTTTCATATGTTCTAATGTAGGAACCTCCCTATGATTCCATTTTTTCATGACCCCGACCTTGGGGCTCATTCCCTGACAAACCCAAGACCACCTTCTCTAGGCCAGGGGCTGGCGACTAGCACTGAAAGGTCTATTCCCTAAAATAGGGAAGTCATTGCCTTTATATCTAGTAAATACATGCAACTGGGCACACATAAAGATATGAACACAAGTAAACTTTATAGAAAAAATAGTTCTAAATGTAAGAGGGATTGGAATATAATCCCAACTGTAAAGGTACATGTAAAACTGAAATACAATACAACAGAAGAAAGAGAAAGACAACTAATGGGTTGTCCTCTAAGGTCCCTACCTGAAGGGCAGGTAGAGATCGCCTCCTTAGCACTCCACGTCTGCCCATCTCATTTTTGTACCGACACTCCATATGGTCCACCTCTGAGGACCATCCAGTCCTGGTACCCTCATCCTCAGTCAGCGTTGTCCATCGTCTTCACCAAACACAACATGGTGCGGGCAAAGCCCGTGCATGGGTGAGTATAACTATACTCTGTAGGGACCCCGAGACCCTCAAGGTCTCAAAAAATACATAAAGTATAAACAACAAGGCATGAAATCAACTAGAAACCCTAATTAGGTATATTCCCATACATATACCAAAGTTATTAAGAATACCCATATCAATCTTGGGAAAACACAGGGACCAACCCAAAATCCCAATGCTCAACTGTTCCACAAAGGAAGGGATACCACAAAGGTAAATAACACATCAGTACTCTACATAGAGGAATACCATGAAGGTATTACCACAAATTAATGTAACACACATGTACGAACTCAGATCCCAATAAGTATATCTAAGGCATAGTAGCATAGATGAATAGATGTAACTAATGAATCATCTTACTCTATTAAGAGGTAGACCCATGAAAGATCCTAAATCATCATCAGAACCACAGAGGATCGTATTGCATCATCAAACCCACACAAGATCCTTGTACATCACCAGTATGTCATCATACGCACATAGGATCCTAGTACATCGCCAGTACGTCGTCAGGCCCACAAATGATTTTAATACATCGCAAGTACATCGTCAGACCCAAAAAGGATCCTAGTACATCACCATTACATCTTTATACCCACATAGGATCCTAGTACATCACCAATACATCCTCAGATCAACACAGGATCCTAGTACATCCCTAGTACGTCGTCAGACCCACACATGATCATTGTATATCGCTACAAATAGCTACTCGGTTCACAAACTATACTTGCTCATCTCATAAAGGGTCCAATCCTCAATACATAGGTCAATACTCTAAATTCCAAGAATTCCAATGAATATTTATCCCAAAGGAACACCCATTCAAAGTGGTCACAACACAACAGACGGTGCATCAATCAGATGCCCCATTTGTAAGTTAGTAGTATTTTAGTCCCGAGGGCCCATTTGGATTCGTGCTCAATCCAACTCGACCATACGCCAACATTATACAAAACTAAAATGGGGTATTCCAAAAGGACTGTATCTCTCTCCAAGGTTTCTGACACCATAGATGGTTCGTCAAATGAATGCCTGATGCCAAATATATGTTCGATAGATAGAAAATGGGTCGAAGTTGGCCTGAGTCTGGTCCGAACCGGACTGACTGACCTAGCCCACTGGGTCATGCCCGACCTGCACTGGGTGGCCCAACCTGTGCTGGGTGGCCTAGCCTAGCTACACATCTCGGTGGCTCGGCCAGGAAGAGGGTTAGCGTTGTGGTCTTGGGGCAGCGTGGGGGTGCAGGGCGGTTCAGGGGCCGTGGGGCGATGCGAGGGCTGCAGTGCGACGTGAGGGCTACGGTTGTGTTGTCACCTTCGTTGTGGTCGGTGGTGTGATGACCACCATATCTGTGTCCCACCAGTTCCATTTTCTATCACTGGTCACCGCATTCTTACTTTGTGAGGAACACAACAAAAAATCATGAAAAGATGTGGAGAGGTCGGGCCATGTTCATTTGGCCTGCCCCCTCCACGTTAGGTCGGTAGAAAGTATCTTAACAAATATTGCATAAAGAACGCTGAACCCTACAAAATTCCTTAATTATTATTCAAAAAACTACAGAAAGAAATCATCTGCAGATCAACTAGTCAAAGAGTTCATCTGCATTATTTGTTTAGAAGGGAAGAACCTGGGAATCAATAATCACCAATAATTAAACCCCTACCTCGGAGGTTTTTTGACAGAGGTCTCAAGGAAGGAGATGAAGTATTTTGGAATAGTGGCACCAACATTCCTCTCTTCTGCAAGACTCTTTCGATGTCAGCTCAATCATCATCCTCGTTCATCAATTCATGAGTGCGTTATTTGATAGAGGACATGTTTTCCACAATTCTCCAAAGCTCCCCCCACTTTCCAACAGTCTCCAAAAAATCCATAGAGATGAAATGCCAACTTAAATTAAAAATAGGTTTAATTTATGTTGACACCATATTTAAATTACACTATTGATTAAATGGGGATTTGGCATATTTAATTTACTCAATTAAATGGGAGGAGTAAATAGTGGGGAGTTGAGAGGTTTTCTCAATTAAAGTGGGGTTCGGGTGGTCCCCACCACCATGGATTCAAAATTAAGGGTATTAGTTCAGGTGGTCCCCACATCTTAACATTCACATGGGGGGTTTAGTTCTAGAGGTCCTCAACTCTTAACATCCACATGGGAGTTTCAAATAAGTATAAAAAAATTTAAAAAAAATTTATTTTTATTTTTTCATGAAAATATGAAAAACTATCTTTCACCCTCGACCTATTGCGGTCGAGATAAAGGTCTCCTTAAGCGAATATCGGCACTACGAGTACAACGGTGACCTCGGATTTCAATTTCGTGCACAGATTCAATTTTTATAAAAACCCACTCACACATTTATTGAATGTTCCGTAAAAAAAGTTTGAAATTCATTCTAGGAACATCATGCCTCGAAATCACGCACCGTTAATTTGCGCGGTCTCATAAAATATCAGTTTAATTAAATAAAATTTACAAGTAATTTCTTGGACTTTATATTCGATTAGTTTTAATATTTTTAAAGTCATTTATTTTATTTTTTATTAATTGAAGGAATGCTCCAACAATTTTGAAGAAGAATTTAATATTATTATATACCTATTAAAATCTATAAATAAAATTCAATCATAAAATTAATCTTATTAAACACAAAATACAAAAATATATTCATTATTGACATGTTTTATCCGAATGTGGAAGCATAAGATAATTTCAAAAGAGAAAGAGTATTATTTTTTAACATTTGTTGATTTAAATATTATATAGGCCACTATCATATACAAATGTCCTCATAAGTAATAAATTTTGATACTAGGGTGATTAGTGTCATATATACATTATCAAATAACATATATGATGAACCATTATGGCCTTTTCACAAATTTGTATCTTAGATTAAACTGATTTACCCTTTTCTGAGTGGATAAATTTTACAATAATTACTATTCATAATGCCTACTAATTAATGGGACCAAATTTCCAAATATTAATTTCACTCTTACAAAAATAGAATATAATTTATTAAATTAAATTGTTATATGTGTTGAAAAGTTATTTTAAAATTACATGTGTAACCCGTGCTAGAAACCACTTTTTAGAAAAATGTATTTTAATTATAAAAGTATATTTTTTATTCTCCCGTGCTAAGAAAAATATTAAATGAATGTTAAAACATTTTATAAAAAATATAATTTATGTATATCAGTAAAATTTTTGACCAGTAATGCATAATTTATTTTATAAATATACACATAAATTTTGAGAATTAAAATATTTATTTATGAAATATTTCTTAGTGTTAAATTATTTTTTATTTTCATTTGAAATTAATGAAAAATAATGAATTAGTTTTAGTAATATTTAAACCACATGTTTTTTACATAATTTAATTTATAATATTCATACCTTTCATTCCAATTCCTATGAGGTAACTATCACAAAATAATATTTTAATAGTATATTTTTGTTTGTTTAATCTTTATGTTATTTATAATAGAAGGTAATAAAGGAATAACATTTATATCGGAAGATATTTCATAAAATATCAAGTGTTTCATTCTACCCCATTGATATTAGTTTTCCACTTGAAAATTGTTTTTCCGATTAAAAAAATTGGATTCTCATGAATTATCAGATCATCTAGTTCTCATGTGGATTCCATATTTTTTTGATTTCAACCAAAACAAAATAACTAGGTCATTATTTACATTTCATATCACTTTAGCTCTATGGTAAAAATTTATAATAATTTTTCTGTATAAGAATGTTTATTTCTACTATTAATACCTTTAATTTCATAATATTTCAATAATTGAGTATGTACTTCCTTACGAGGGATACATGGAACACCTCATGAATTTTAGTGAGATTTTGTTGAATTTCCAATGGAGAAGATTCAATCCAGATATTATCAATAATTTCACAAGGACCATTATGCCCAAGGATCTTGTTTTATTTTATTCCAAATCATAGAACCTGTTTCCTTGTATAAATCTATATAAACAACTTCTCTCAATCTATAAGAACTAGATAACACTAACTAGTATCATTATAACATTAATAACTACTCTATATTAGTTTATGTGTTATTGAATGGATTTTATTTTCTCCACCATTTTATGATCTTTCTGAAGTCCCAATTTCATTTGTTTCTCAATCCTCATCATAAAATGTTAGAGTTCTATACTCCCATCCATAGAGGGCTTCCTTGGTATCCATATGAATGCTCTAATGAATTTAATTATTTTAAATTTCTTTCAAAATTAAGTTTCCACTCCTAACCATATTATAAATCTTTCAAACTAGATCATAAAATAATCTATAGGGTTTGAATACTTCTATCAGATTGGCCATCTAAATGATGATGCAATTCCATTTTGGAAAGCATTATTGTATCCAGATCCTAATGGTGTCTTTAAAAAACATCTATATAATTTATGGATCTGGATCGAATAAAAAGGAAAGGGGTACTCCACACAACTGTAAAACTTCATTAAGGTGTATTATGGAATGAAAATATAGAGGAAAATATTCTCTTATAAAAATGAAGTGTGTATAATTTTTATGGTGATAAAAAACAATCAAAATAGCATTATTTTCATTAGATGTTTTGGATATTTCTATGAAAAAAACATAGTGATGTTTACCATTTTTATTCTTATATGGGTAATTTTGGTAACATCCCATTATAAATTTGTCTCTTAGACATAAAATTTTTACATAGAAATCATCAATAAAAATACATTTTAATATCGATATTTACGTCATCCCACAAAATATAATCATTCGGATCTCACATTTTATTGAATTTCCTCATCTTCCATATGAACCTCTCTAATATTCCAATGGATTAATTATTGAATACCCATTTAAGATATATATTTCCCTTCCCATTCAATAAAACATCTTTACCCACTATTTGAAATCCTAGAATATAATATTTTTCAAGATAACCATGAATGAAAATTTCGAATGATTCACTTGACTATGTTAATCATCTACATTATTTTCTTTCCCATGGTTATAATGTATGGACCCATGATAATATTTATTAATCTATATCCATATTATATGATTCATATTACACTATTTATATTTGAAAATATATATTAAAATAATATAATAAGTATATAGATATGTCTCATATTTCTCTATAATGATAATTCCCCCAAATTGTTAATGTAAAAAATATCAATGATAACTCTAAATTAATAGTTGGGTAACTTTTCAAATTAATCCAAAATTTTCTTGAGGCAAAATTTATCACTATATTGTTCAAAATGGTAATGCATACCATTACTATATTATACGCATCTCGGTATGTTACAATCCATTCACCAATATAAGGTAGTGTGAGGACAAGTACACCAAGAAAACATATATTTATCACCTAGAAATTGTCCTTAAATTTATCAAACCAACATAAATGGTTCATTTTTTAGTTTTCAAAGGGATTTGATTAGATATCCATGTGATATTCTCTATAAATCACTTATAATACATATCTAAACAAAAAAAACTATGGATCTTAGTCATAGTGGTTGGTCCGGGGGAAAATTAAATAACTTTTATATTTTTAAGACCTACTAATATAAAATCATTTGAGATTATATAAAATAATAATGAAACACCCGAATATAATGATTCACATACGGTAAATTTGGCGTAACCCATATAAAAACATAGTGTTTTTAGTGTAATGCTAAAATAATGTCCATAATATTCCTTAATCCTTGAATATAGAACAATATCATCAATCAATACTACTAAAACCCAAATATGGTAATATTTAATATCTCTATTTATTAAATACATAAATATGTCATGGGAATTATTATAACCAAATTGGTACTCTATAAATTAATTTTACCCATTACTAGAATGGATTTCCATATTGGGTTTATCTCTTATCTTGAACATCAATTGATGATATATTGAATGAATTAAATATTAGATACGGGTTATTCTCTTTTTATATGATCAAACAAGTAATCAATATTTGGTTAAGGATAATTTTTATTGACTGTGATCCTATTATGTTTACAATAATGAATGATGTGTCAAATTGATGCATCTTTATTCTTTTTAAAAATATCTGATGCACCCTAATAGCACTAAATTTTTGAATTGATTATCTTTTCCATATTCCCATGGAGTTTATTATTAAAATCAAGAAAATAATTTGGGATATTTTATATGGATTATTTGAAATAGTTATTGAACCTAAAATGAGTTATATTTTGAACACGACTTTATAATTCACATAAAGACAAAGAAATTCATCTAGAAGGACATCCAAAAAATCCCAAACAATATGAATATCATTGGAGACGAGTTTCTAAAAAATCATATGAGATTAACACCCTTATTGTATATTAATGAGTACCCCTAAAATAGATGATATTTCCATTGTATGTTCCTCTTTATGTTCACTCTTATAGATGATCATATTTCAGTTAATAATATCAAACATTACTTCCCTTTTTTAGAATTTCTTCTGGGATTTATGAAAAGAAATCCAATCCATGCACAAAATAACCATATATTCAACAATAGGGAAACTATATTGTTTTTAAGGAAGCATTTTTCTATAAAATTAAACATGATAAGAATGATATACTTCATATTTGATCAACATACCATTAAATGTTTTCATGTATAATTCAACTTCTAATCTTATGGAATAAAATTAAGATTACTAAAAAAAGTTTATTATATAATCAAATTTATATAACTAATCTAAAATAAGATACATCAAAATTGGAATATACATATCCCTACCCCCAACCTCATTATTCAATCATCAATCTCTTAGTAAGACCAAAATGGTATTCAGGACCATCAGGAACCATTGATCAATGTGTTCCATCATTTATAGGATATTGAAATCAAGTCACCTTATTTTCAAACTCTAACAACGTAGGTAAATCCTTTGTCATATATGATCACATTATTTTTTCTGGATATTATCCTATAAATATACTATTTGGTATATTTGTTACGAAATATTTCTCATTCTATTATCCAGTTATTAAATTAATATTTCATAGATACAAAAAATAATGACCTATACATTTATTATATAGACTCTACATCTTATTATATGAATATTGATTACATGATGTTATGATGTATTATAGAATCATATAGTTCTATTATCATTGTAATGTGATACATATAAAAAATTCATTTAGAAATATATCTAATTATCTTCTAAATCGATATCACCCTTTATTTAATTATAAAATTTAATACCTTTCTCCACATCCTAATCTAAAAATTATAATATAGTGTGAGGAAATATTTGTTGTAATGGAAATTATGGGAGAATATAATGATCACATAAACTTAATGTGAGAATAATAGTATGAAAAATAAGAAATATCATCTGAAAACCATACCACTAATATCAAGAAAATAATTCTGATTCATTGAATTAACAATGAATGATAATAATATTTTATTCATTAAGTAATAATATTACATTATCCATTAGATAATAACATTGATATAAGTCATGTAATAGTGTAATATTAAAAGAAAATCAATTCCTTAGTAGTTAATGATCACTATCAAGGAAACCATAATTGATTAGGATCTCAAAACATAAAATATTAGTACTCTAGGTTCCCTCTAATGAATTTCATAGTTTGGAAAATAGATTACTAAATTGAGTTCACACCTTATATGATTCCTATTTATCTCACCAAATATCAATAATTTCCTAGTATATTTGATGGATATATAATTACAGGCCCACACATCCTTATATATAATGTAACCATGGTCTATTATTTTAATATAATAATAATACTTTTTTATAGTTTCACCACCATCCATGGTAATATCATATTTATTATCGAATAAAAAATAAAAAAATATTTGTTCTTATAGATCATAAAACATTTATCAAGGCATCTCATCATAACCCCTTTACTGCAAACATGTTTCATAAAAAACATGATAGATTAATCATTTCATAAGCCAAGGACAACAAAATGGGTTAATAAACATCACATAAACATTCAAATAAACATCCATATAAATCGTAAAATAATATCATTGGATAATAACCCCCTAAATCATAATTTCTATAAAATGATATTATTATATAAGAAAATTCACTTAAAAGATCATAGAAATATTTATTGAGAAAAATAACCTTTCGCTTTTGGAAATATCATTTAAAATTAAACATTTTCATTATATTATTGAAAAAATTCATTGAAAACAACTTCATAATATCTTAAATTAGTAATTAATTTTTTTAATTAAGATAGTAGGTAATTCACTTCAAACTGTATATGTTAAATGAAAAAATCTCTTTCAATTATTTGTAAACTTTTAGAAAGTACCATGTTTAGAAATTATAAACAATATTTCTTTGAAACCATTATATAAAAAGTAAACCATTGGTATAAATAAATTTAAATAAAAACATGATAATTGTAAAATCAATTTTGAAAACATTTTTTTAAAACATGGATATGAATGAAAAATATTTTGAATTAATACAGAAATAAATTTGATGTTCCTTAAAATCAAATTTTTCATATCTTAAGTACACAATGTATGTAAATTAAATTTAAATTATTTATTTCCAAAATATATCATTATTATAAGAAAAGTTATGTGGATTTTTGATATATTTATCATTTTTCCATTATCACAATCATAAATAGTTTCAAGAAATAATGTGACAGTAACGAATAATAATTACAGATTTGGTAAATTTTGAATTGTAAGCCCCATGAAATAATGTAATTTAAATGGAAAATAATGTATCCATAAATTTCACAAGATGAATTATAAATAAAATTCATGGTCAGTTCCGACACCAGAAAAAATAATCTTTTTTGAATAAGTCATATGTCCAATAGAAATAAATGTCAATCAAAAATCTTTTATCTTATGTTCGACTTCCTTCATTGGTTTTGGAACCTCTAATATATTAAATATTTAGTAATTATAGAATTATTATATAAGAATAATTAGATAAATATAACCTTATATGATTTTCATAAATCATTTTATTACATCTTTATTTTTAATTAGGTTTTAAAATCACTATTTTGGGTGATCATTGGTTTAGTTTTCAACTGTGATTTGGATTAGTATTCTCAATCCTTATATATTTTTTCATGTTTAAATATTGACAATATTTTTTCCATAAAAAAAATTATATATATATTAATTGTACATTTTTTAATATTCTTCTATAATATTTTGGGATTAAAAGTTTATTTTCTGCATTATTAGAGATGGTAAGTCATTGGAACATATGAATGTTGTTTTAGTTTTTTGATATATTGAATGAAATAAACATAAATATTAATTTACCAATAAATAATAATAATTACATTATATAGATATTATATTCTAACCAAATCCATTCTTATTACCTTCTTTGTCAAATTTAAATGAAAAGCAACTCACATTTCTTGGTGAAGGTGGTAGTTTACAGGTACGCACATGAGACGTTATTATCTACCAATTGTTTCAAAAGTAAGATATTAAAGATTAAATAATAATTATGGAAGCATAATGTTTTCCTACATATCATATATATATATATATAATCTCATCATAATAACCATATGTGAAATATGCTGATAGAATGTGAATTCCATCATTGTGTGAATATGGTTAGTCGTACGTATGTACGAGTGATACATTCATATCACACTATATGGAAGTAAGTTGAATAATTTTTGTTTCATTATAATAATATAAATTAATTATCTATTGTATAAAAATATATTAATTTAATTAAAATATAATTTTTTTATTTATGGTAATATAAAAATTAAAATGAATGATATCGGTTAAGGTGATTAGTTCTTATTTGAAATAAATCCTTAGTTATCCTATAAATTGTTATGGGGTTGGAATTTTGGAAATACTATAACCTCTATCATTTGGATAGAGGAATGGATTAAATTACATGGTAGAGTATGGTTGATAAAGAATGATCAAATTGGATTGAACAATATAATGTAGTGGTGTATTTGTATAATTAAGGGTATGTGGTCTCTTGGAATATGTTAAAACATTATAGATATTAATTTCATACCCAATAAAATTTTTCATGAACCATGTTGGAGTTCCATCCAACTCAATACCCAACTAGGTTAATGGCACGAGCTGAAGGTCATTCCTAGTCCCCATAAGATTTCATCCAGTACATGTGTGTCAACATTATTCTTTTTGAATGATTTCATCCATTTAGATAAGAAAAAGTAACCCACAAAAATATATAAGACATTTCGAAAAGGCCATAACCAAAAAAATTAAATCAATTTCCTTATCTAATGTTTTATAATTTTAATAAAAAATAAATATACAAACATGGAAAACAGAAAAAAGGACCTAAGTATATATGACTAATTTGTGTGGAATCACCATCTATATTCACCACCCAATCCTAAAATAAGTGGATCACTGGCCCCCAGATCCCACCCCATAACACAACATAGCATTCACTAACTTAAACAAACAAGTCTACATACACCATGATGTGTATATAGAGTGTGATCCAATTCCTAGTAGGATTATTTATAGATGAAATGACTCCATTACGTTATATTAAATAAAAAACTAAAATTAATATTAATACTAAATACATTGAAACATTTTCAAAAAAAATTAGTTAAAAACAATCTCAATTAAACACATTCAAGGAAAAACATTTCTAAAGAAAAATTCATTAATATTAAAAAAATATAAACAATTTCCACCACATTTATATGTATGTAACTATATCTCATAATTATCATTTCTCTAGGGAGAACCATGGGTAATTCTCTAAGGGTAATCCATCTTGAGTAAGATACTAGAACCTCATACCTAGATGATAGAATTTATAGTAACCAAAACTATCATAATCCAAAATCACAATCCACTGGAGAGGAGAAACATCCAATATAATATTAGAAAAAAAATTTATCATATTTTATTCAGTGATGTAATTGTTAATCTTGTTATGTGAATCCCAAACACGATACTTTTGAATCACTATCCTATTATATATAATCAGCCCACTTAGATACACATGATTCCCATTTTCTAAAATTTTCATTTTACTAGTCAAAAAAACACAATTTTTACATAAAAATTTCAAAGATTATAAACAAAATATGTAATCACCATTCCCCATGAAATAAAATCATTTTCCCATTTTCACATATCAAACATGAGGGGAATCACCCTTAATCCACAACCACCACCACATAAAATAAGTGGAAGGAAAGCCATCAAATCCATTTTCACAACCCTCTTGTACATTACCTATATTAAATAATCATATCTACATACACCCAAATGTGTATGTGGTGTTTGAGTAAAATCTTAGTAAGATTCCTCCTAGAATATAATATTTCATTCCATAACATTTTATGACATATTAACATGGTCATTAGTATTATATCTTATAAAACATTTTCATGAAATTTTTTATGGAAAACCAATCTCAAGGAAACACATTCATAGAAAAAAATTTCTAGAAAACTTTATTTAATTGGAAAAATATATATTAATGGACCACCTTATGTCGACGGATGGCACTAAATATCATAAGGATCATTTCTCTAGAGAGAAACATGGGTAAATACCTATGGGTAATATAACTTGGTTGAGACACTCTAACCTCTCACCTCAGTGAAACGTGTTATGGTAACCACTATGAATAATGTCCCCATGAACAAACCATATGATAGGAGAAACATCCAAAATTATAATAGTTGTCATCAATTATCATAGTTTGTTTACTTTTGTAATCATAAATCATGCTAATTGTATCAAGTACACTCCACTTACATATCATTACCATTGTAGAAATTATCATCCCACCTAGTTATATGGGATTCTCAAGTGATCAAATTCCTATTTTGTGTGTCACACAAAAAAACCTTTTATATACATATATAAAACATTATAAACACACTATGTAGTATACATTTTCCAAAAACAAAACCACATTCGCCTTTTTCACATTCAAAAACAATTTTCAAATAAATTTCAATCCCCAAATAATGTAATAAATCCCCAACTATTAATGAAGAATAAATAAACTCAATTGATCAACCAACCCCATGGGATAAACCCCTTTTCATTTCCACACTTAAAAAACATTTTTTAATACATTGATCCCCTTATTTTAATTATTTAAAATTCATATCAAAAGTTCAAAAAAAAATTATTGTATGCTATAGTAATCCATTTAACATCATAAATCTACTTTTAATCTCATTCCCAAATTATGTTCCGTTGAATTAAAACTTCACACCCTTCAAACAAATCAATATATACATTAAATAAGCACCAATATAAGGCACACACAACAACATAACCATTTATATTTATGAAAATACATTTCTATATAATAAGAATTTTAAAGGCATCCACAAAATTTTTTCACCAGACATATTAATCATAGGTAATATGAAATTAATCATGAAATCATATTAAAATAATCTAATAAGGATTTGGCATGTAACAACCTACCCAATCATGGAAATATTTGGAGATAGGTTCCAAACCAAAACCTCACCACCAAAAGATCCTATCAAGGCATGATCCAATATTAAATTTCACTATTAAAGCCTAATAAATTCATGTCAACGATTAATTGTCCTCTGATCCCACGGGAGAAACAAATCCCCAATGAAGAATTTGAGAAACACTAGAAAGATGATAGAAATAAGAGATAAACCACATTTTCATAGATTACATAAAGAATACACATCAAATACACAAATTAGAGGGATCACAAGGGGTCCTAGATGAGGATAGTGAGTCACATAATAATAAAGAGGATGAATGTGAAAGCATAGTATGTTTTGGGGTTAAATCATGGAATAACGCAAAGGCTATTTTAAAATTTTTAATAATATGGAAATCATGCAATGTTATCTCATAATATTTATGAAATGGTGTAGTGAATATGTGCCCCTATCTGGAAACGTTGTACAAAATACATTTTTTGATGTCATGACTTATCTTATCATATATAATTCATATGGTAGGTTCTATTATAAAAATCTATCATCCCACATAGTTACTTGGGGAGTAGTGCATGTTTTTAAAAATAAATGTGCCAATCGGGAACACAAATCTTCCATCCAAAAAACATTCTTTTTCAAGAAAACTAAATTGGTAACTTAGGTATAAACACTAGACTCATAATATAAAATTAAATTCCATATAAATAAAACCTAACACAACTAGATCTCAATGGAGAAAATAGTATCCACAAAACAACTAGAAAAAAGTGTGAAAACAAAAAAACACGTGTTTCAATATACTCCTCACCATAGCACTTTCTTCCATAGAAATATACAAGACATTCTGATCTAAAAACCGCAAATCAGTTCTCATTTTGTTATTAATGATTTTACCAACTATCATCAAACATGTAGAATGAACGAACAACAATTATTGGAAAAGTTCATTACAATTTGAACTCAGGAGACATGAATGATCTCCCCACTATATGCATTCTTCCCCCAAAAGTTGTAACACCTCCATTTTATAAATCAAAATAAAATTAATTTTTACAGTGCACAATACAAACTCTTCATCCAAAAAAATATAGGAATTACCAAAAAGAAACTCATACTTCTTAGCTAAAATGAGCCATGTAATACAACTCACTTATTGAGTAACACCTCTTCAATCATGATTTAATAAAACTATAGGGAATATTCCCACCCCAATACATATTCCTGGGAATTACTCAAGATTATTTATCTATAAATGAGACTACACAAAACCAATCCAACACTAGAAACATAACACGATTACCAACATTAGGATGCCTAAAAATAATTCCACCATTTTATATGAAAATGTACCAATTTACTCAAAAATAAATTTCAATGAGACCTATGGTAGGTTTCACTACCATTATAACCATACATATTAACCAATTACCAACATAGTAAAACTTATTAACACTCATCATTGACCAATAAACCTAGGCTAACAAAACAATCCAATGATGATGGAAGAACAGACCCATGATACCAGCTAAAACTAAAATTAATTTACAAGGTATAACTACACATGGGATACCAAATAGAGACCCATAACCCATAAATAACAACAACTATGATTAAAAAAGGTAAATCCACCAATATTGCTTCATTAAAAAGGAACATAAAACAATACCAAAAACCAAAACAAGTACCCTTAAACCTGACTCACTAAAATAGTGGAGACCAAAGATACCTAATGGTTTCCCTCACCCTTGCTGGTTTCCTGGCTACATGACAGCTTCACTATTAGGACTATAGATATAACTATGACATTTTAATCATCTCATGCCTCATGATAAATAGCTATAGAACCATAATCATAACTCTTTCTTTTGGTTTGACAACATCTGCAAGAAAATCCAAGTTGGACCCAAAAAACACAACACACCATAAGATTGACTTCCCCACAATGTGGATATTAACTATGAAAAGACATAGAATTTAAAAAAAGAATCATCTATTTACACATATAATGATAAACAATGGAATAAGGAAAAAATGGTAGACACTTCAATATAAATAAGTGAAATTATGCAAATCCATGAATGAATACTTGCTTCTGTTAAAACATATGTTCTTGAAAGATTGAACAATATCAACTATTTAATTTGAAATTAAACATGAAATCACAAAATGAAACATAAATGACCATTACCAACAAATAATAATTATAATGAAAGGGACATTAAACTGAACCCTAAAGAGTGCATTGCTACTGAAAATTAGAAGGGTTATCTTGGAAGAGGTGGATTTTTCTCACCAACACTTACCACGTAAATCCTAAAAAAGACATTGAATGTGACCTAGATGTATGTAATCATGGAAATACATTAAAGTATTAATAAATGATGAATTTGTATGACTATACTTCCCACACGGATGCAACAACTTGATCCCATGTATAAAGGAAGCCGATAAAAGATCCAAAGGCTTTTTAGTAATATGTCCCGCACCAACATCCTTGGGATATATTCCATTACTGAAATTTCCCTTCACTATTTATAGGCTAGACCATCAGGGTTAAAGGTTGAAGTCTTAATCTTTTACAACTCAAGAAACTATGGTTTCCTTAAATTCATCTCACATCCACTCTTCTACTACAAGATGACCCACTTAATTGAAAAAATAGAGGTGTATCTAATTTTCAAAACACATGGATAAAGTAAAAATGATGATAAAATTGATGGCCTAACAATGTTTATATCCCATGGACACACATCATATATGAAACAATTATTTATGGGGGGGTACACTATCCAACATGGAAACTGATGACCTAATTAAACTAGTCATTTGGAAAAAATGTAACACAAATATACATCAGACACAAAAAGGGAAGTATCTCAAAGTATTTTCCATTATATCATTCAAAAGAATCTACAAACCAATATCTCAAAAAAAATTACCAAACAGGGTGAAAAACATAAACATCATTCAATCAAGGAGAGTTTTAAAATAGAAAACACCTGGTAAGAAATATTCCCAATTGACAAGGAGGCACACCCCACAACTACTAGTTATCAAAATTTCACATTTTCTCTAAAATGAACTCATTGAACTTAAAAATGGGCTAGTGGGTATAACATTCATCATAGGTAACCCATAAAGCCTCACATTCGCATATTCTCAGTCAAAACCATGCACTCATTCAAATTATACTTATACCCTATTTGTGTAGTCACTCTTGAGAAAACAAATGGTAAAAAAAATATTTCCACATTCCTAAATAGTCATGGAACACACACTTCCATCATTTATATTTAATTCTATTTCCAAAATTTCATGATACCTACCAAAACAACACTTATTACCAAATAAAAAAAACAATTTCCACAAATAAATCAAAAAAATCTCATCCACATTCAAAAAAAATTTCAATAGTTTAAAAAACTCTATCTAAAATAAAATTATACAAACAATCAGGAAGATAGTTCATGATTTCAAAATAATAAATATTCCATTAACAGAAAGTTTTTCATCTCAAAATCAAATTCATGATGAACCCATTCCTTTATTTATTAAAGTATTTTTTATAAAATTAAACTATTATAAATATTTCTTCAATATGATTATGATTATAATTTTATATATTTCCAATACAAAACCATTTTCACATTAAAAATCCAGTTTTTCACATTCCAAAATAAGGGTTTTCAAATTAATTTCTATAACACAAGAAAATAGATAATCTATTACCATAAGAAACTATTGTCGGTAGTGGATTTGTATATATAGTTTTTGATCATATCTCAACCATGATAAAATCACATATAGTATTCTAGGACCGTCTCTCAAGCTCTATATGTATTTCTAGGCCATTCGTGCTCACAGAGACCATTATCCCAATTCAGATTACATTTCCCAATCAAAAAACATCATGTAAGAACCAAAGAAACCAATAAAGAACTTGAAATCCAATAGAAAATTTAGTTATATCCCAGGATTTTTCTTTCTATGAACCATCCATGTAACAAGGGAATCAGGTCCCGATTATGTTAGATCCATTCAATATAGGATCTTCCCCAAGTAACATGACCCAAAATAGTGTAACTGCCACTCTGATACCATATTCCCTTGAACCAAGTAAGGGTCCAAACAAAATCAACACATGAAATTCTCTATGGCATAGCCCAAAGTGAATTTTCAATACCCACATGTTCAAAACTAGTTCCTTGTTATCAATATTATACTTTGGTAATGATTTTCGAAAATTTATTAAAGAATAAATAACCAATAAAAGAAAACAAGACCTACCTGAAATACTATAAATAAACAAGTCACAATAATTTCCAGATTTTGTTTTTTATAATTATAAACATAAACTGAACTACTATAATGAAAATGAGAATACAAAAAATACCATTAATCTATTGAGAAACATGAGGGGAATCACCCTCAAGACACCACCACCAATACCTTTAGAAAGGGGAACTGAAGCCTTCTGGTCCATCACGACAACCCGCCTTTTCGTTACCTACGTTAATTACATATTACTAAAAACACTCAATTGTTAATGTAGTTTGTGATCCAAATACTTGTAGGATTCCACCCCAAAAAAATATTCCATGCCATTAAATTGGATGAAAATTTAACATTCATATCATTACTAACGCCTTAAAACTTTTCATGAAATATTTATAAGGAAAACCAATTTCAACGAAGCAATTTCAAGGAAAACAATTTCAAAACAAATTACTTCAAAGGAAAATAAATATAAAATAGTTTCAACAAAGGTAAATAGTTTTCACAGCATCTAGTAAGTGTTGGACTCGTCATTTATAAATCATGACATACTGTTCACAATTACTGTTTAGTTTATAATCCATGTTAAATCGATGTAATATATCTCACATCAAATGCACAACTGTTTAGTAAAAGCTATCCAAATCTCTTAAGTACTATATACTCAGTTTATTTACTATACACTATCATTTGATTCACTTTGTACTGATTTCTCTGAAAAATGATTATGTTTAAATCATTCCATAAATATCACTGCTTATGTTTGAATTCTAATATTTCCCTATTCACGAGACACTGCGAACAAGCAGACACTGTGAAAATGTAGACACTATGAAAAAGACACTATGAACCAGACACTATGAACCAAACATTGTGACATCCAGACACTATGAACAAGAGACCATGTCATCCAGAAAATGTGAAAAATATAGAAACTATGTGAAGAAGGCACCTTTTCCATGACATACAGTGACAACATTTCTTAATATGTTTTTTCGTCTTTCAATTTAATCTCCAACGGTCATATTTTATTATTTTAATGCACTGAAATAATTAATATTTCTTTTGTAGACATTTAATCTGACAGTACGAGGAACGAGGTGCAGAATACATGCAACCTATCGACTCAAACACACACACTCCATGATAGAAGAGTAATGAGCCCTAAAACCAAGAGACAAATGAATGGAACGATACTAAAAATAAAAACATGCTGATGGGCAAGATCATTACAACATAATACACATAGAGAATTTTCCCATGCAACATGACATGCTAAAGAACACACGAGGAACACTGGAATCCCGAGGACATCTTCTTGCTGTCAAACATCACAAATAACACAAGACAGATCTGTCTGACTTGCGAAACTCTATTTTTCGTATGAGGACAAGAGTTCTGAATCTGCTTTATCTCAAGAAGACTATAGATTCAAATACTAACACTCAGAGTACTTATAAACCTATATCAATATTTATGGATTGTTGTGTATCAATTTTTTATATTTGAAGCAGTGTGTGTATCTGTATAACAACACACTCTGTCTCCTGCATTAAACTGAAGGATAAAAGATATCCTTACCCAAACATGTGTTTACACTTATTTATACCCACAGATAACTGTGGAAAAGGTCCATCAGAGGCCTGGTTGGTTTTACCCATGATGAACTATGGAAGAGGTCCATGTGTGACCTGGATAGTTTTATGTACTATTGTTAACCTTGATCCGGGGTGTGGATAAAGTTTATTTATATAAATTGCTTGGTGGAAGGTGATCACCAAGTGGATTTGACTAGGTCTCTACATGAGACTGAACCACTTGATTCATATCCATTGTGCTACTTAATTTAGTCTTATCTATTTTACTTCTTTACATTACAATTCAGATTTCACTAAATTCACTTTGATAGTTTCTCTTGGAAAGAATTTAGAAATGTCTTGTCTTAGTAAAATAACATAAAAGTAATATTAATAATTGACATAAATATTACTGAGATCTAATCAATCTTATAAGAAGATATTTAAATATTAAAACTCTTATAACAATATAATATTGATTAATTGGGATGTATTTAACCTTTTTGGGAAACATTTTAGAAATAAATTTTAATCTGAAATTTTTATAGATTATCAATTCATCCACCCCCGCACTTTTGAGTAATCTACTCCAAAAACTATTTGGTGTTAGAGGTTGTTTTTTAAGACTTTTTTTAACCGTATTCAATTGTTATTGTGGTTTTACTTTGAAGATCTGTAAATTTATGTTAATTCTAAATTTCTATCTCTTTCGAAGTATTTCTGTATTATAGATAATATATTGGATGGTGATGAAACCAAAAGTACACAATTCATTAATGGAACCAACTATGCTCAATGGAAAATTAAAATGAAAATAAATTTAGAGATTGTGGGTTTTTAAATTTGGTCTTCCATTATAGATGAATATATGATTCCTGATACTGATAGAATAATAAGGGATGAATCTATCAAGACTGCCTACAATAACAATTGCAAATCTATGAATGATTTATACTTCTCTTTAAGAGATGAATAATTCCATAGTATTTTTACTTGTAATACTGCCCATGAAATTTGGAATATCCTCTCTATCTTCCATGAAGAAACCTCTAGTGTAAATGAAATGAGACTTAATGCCTATACTATAAAATATGATAACTTTAAAATGAAACCAATTGAGCCTATCTCATATTTACATCATAGGTTCAATGATATTGTCAAAATAATGATTTCTCTTGGAATATAAGTCACTGGAAAAGAACAGAACATGAGAATTCATAGATGTCTTCCTGAAATATGGAGAGGAACCTCGTACTCTATTAGGGAATCATGAAATATCAGCATGAAACATTTAAAAGATGTCATTGGGAAACTGATAATGTATGAAGAGTAACTAAAAGTCAACAAGGAAGAGGAGGATGAACCAAATAAGAAATCTGTTGCATTCAATACCACCACCTCTAAACAAAAAGGCAAAGGGAAATTAGAATCCTCTGTATAAAGTTAGAGTAGTGAACAATCATCACCTGACAGTGATGAGGATATGGCTCAATTAGCCAGAAGATTCATGATATTTTACCAGATGAAGAAATTTTTTCAAAATCCTAACTTCAAGGGTAAATATGACCAAAAAGGAAGTTGGAAGAGGGATTGGAAAAGAAGTGCCAATATTGATGAGATTGTCTGTTATGAATATAAGTGAAAAAGACATATCAAGGCTGAATTTACAAAGATCATTTACAAAAATAGATACGAGGACAATGATATAATGTATAAAAAGGTAATCAAAGCAACAAGGAGTGCTTCTAAAGAATGTTCAAGGAACTCAGAAACATTAGTGGATGAACAAGATAACAAAGAAAATATGTGTTTTATAACAAAGATATATGAGGTAACACTAGACTCTCCTGTACATAATTCATACAATTCTGGAGATGAGAGTGACTTTGAAAACATCACGAATGATGAAACATTTTAATACTAAAACATGCTTCAAGAGACATGAAATTAACTAAAATAAAAATATAAATCATTTAATAAACAATATTCTCTTACTATGACTGTTAAATCGGAAGTCACAACTGAAAAAGACAAAAATGCTCAACTGCTCAAAGTGAAAAATGAATTAAAAAGGTCTAATGAGTTATTCAAGAATGACCTAAAAAAGTTTACCAATGGGAAAATACCATTATTGAAATATTAGGAAAACAAATTTCCCTTAAATACATCACTGGCATTGGTTATCAACCTGTAAAAATATATCTTAGTAGAACAAATTTTGTTTCTCAATCTAGGACATATAGTTTTACCCAGAGTTCTAGACAAAAATCAACTAATTCAATTCATGGTAAATTTCCTACTGATTCATGTTTTTTCTAGACCATATATATTTTATTTTTCAAATATTTTTCATAATGCTTATATAAAACCTACGAGACATGTATGGGATCCCAAAGAACATATTACTAATATAACTGGACAGAAAAAAGTATCGGTACCAAATCTTTTTTTGCTTAATCTTTTTATAGGAAAGCTGTTTAAAGAGTTCCTGTAAACGTTTATGGTACTTGGACAGTGGGTGTTCAAGACAAAAGACTTGAGACTACTCATGCTTCAAGAACCTAATAAAAGTATATGGAGGGAATGTCACATTTGGCGAAAAAGAAAAAGGAACAATCATTGGCCTTAGCCAAATCAGTAATGCTAACTTAGTATTAATTTATAAAGCACATTTTTTTATGGATTAAAATATAATATTCTTAGTATGTCACAGTTATATGATGATGGATTTCATGTTGGTTTTGAAAATGGTCCTTGAAATGACTTTAATTATAAATAAGAATTTGTATTCTCTAAATTAAGAAATGAAAATGTTAACACTGTTAACATAGATTCTTTAGCTTCTCAAAATGCCCCATGATTAAGTGTATTTCATAAAGAGCCTCGGCCCTAGAATAGAAGGCTAGGTCACAGTAATATTCACTCCCTTAGAAAGCTAACAAGAAAAGGCTTAGTTAAAGACTAACCCAAACATGAGTTTCAAAATGACAATGTTTTTAATCCCTGTCAAAAGTAAAAACAACACAAAATTACCTTCAAACCAACAAAATATGTTTCAACTTCTCACCCTCTCAAACTAGTCCACATGGATTTGATTGTACAATCTATAGTTTATAGTTTCAATGGGAATAGCTATATTTATGTTCTTATAGAAGACTTTTCTAGATATACATGGACCTTTTTATGGCTCACAAAAAGTGACGCGTAATCTTTTTTTACTTATTATGCCATGTCTGTGGAAACTTCTAGTGGACTTAGAATTAAATCCATAATAAGTGATCATGGCTATGAGTTTGAAAATCCATAGTTCAAATCCTTTTTCTCAAAAAAATGGTTATAGTCACAATTTCTCTTCACCTAGAACACCTAAAAAATGGAGTTGTAGAAGGATGAAATAGAACCCTACAAGAGACTACTAGAACAATGCTTAGTGAATATGATTTACCAATTTATTTATGTGCTGAAGCTCGCAATACAACATGCTACATAATAAATAGAGTGTTGATCATACCTATTATTAAATGGACTCCTTATGAGTTGTGAAAAAATCGAAAACCCAAGGTTATCTTCTCAATGTTTTTTGTTGCAAAGTCTATATTCTTTATTCTAAAGAAAATCATGAAAATTTTTCATCCAAGAGTGTTGAAGATGATTTTTAAAATATTCAATATCCAGTAAATCATATAGAGTGTTCAATAAAAGAACTAAATGTGTGGAAGAATCTGTCCATATCAAATTTGATGAAATTGATCCAGATGAGCCTAAAACCATTCTAGTGAACATGGAGGATGATGTATCAAATTTAAACATTAATCCAAAATCCACCAACTATTCTGTGAAATAATCTGTGAAAACATCATTTTCTGGAAATTACGGAGACTCAAGTCAGAATGAACCTGAACTTGTTGATGAACCTATAATCACTAGTCACACATTTTCTAGATCTGTTAGAACTCTTAAGAATCATCCTTTAGATGGTGTTGTAGGAGGCCTAGACAATGGAACTCAAACTAGAGCTTCTCTTAGAAATCAGGTTGAACATTAAGTCTTTTTTTCACAACTGGAACCTAAAAACCATAATGATTCTACCAATGATGACTTTTTGGTGATATATATGAATGAAGAAGTTCATAATTTTTAAAATAAAAATGTTTGGAAACTTATTGAAAGACCTTAGGACACATTCACCATAGGAACTAAATGGGCATTTAGAAATAAGGTAGATGAAACTGGTTACATAGTTATAAACAAGGCTACATTGGTTGAACAAGGATATACTAAAGAAGAAGGAATTGAATATGAGGAGACCTTTTCACCAATATCTAGACTTGAAGACATCATAATATTTCTTGCTTATGCAGCACATCTAAACTTCAAACTATATAAAAACGATGTTAGGAGTGAATTCTCAAATGGGTATATACTTGAGGCTGTCTTTTCTTAACAACCCCCTAGTTTTAAAAACCCCTATTTTCCAAACCATTTTTCTAAATGGTCAAAATATTTATGTGTTTTAAAACATTCTTCAATAGCATGGTATGATAGGTTGAGTATTTTTTTTATTCCAAAGGTTTTACAAACAGAATAGCTGATCCGACCCTTTTTATAAAACGAATTTCTAATGATGTTTTATTTGTACAAATATATGAAGATGCCATTTTCTTTGGATATTCAAGAAAATAATTATGTGTGAATTTTTCTAAAATGATGTAAAATGAATTTGGAAAGAGTTTAATGGGTGAACTAAAATTCATTCTTTGATTTCAATTCATTCAAAATAATGATTGTATTATCTTAACTCATTGTAAATATACTTGAGATCTTCTAAAAAGTTTTTTATTGGATATCACTAAATTTAGTGATTCACCCATGAGTACCACTTGTATGTTGAATCTTGATGAAGATGGAAAATATGTTGATCAAACAACTTATAGAATAATGATTGGAAGTTACTCTATATAACTATTAGTCGACCTGACATTATGTTTAATGTGTTTATGTGTGCTCATTTTTATGAAAATCATAAGGAATCTAATTTAAATGTTGTAAATATAATTTTCAAACACCTAAAGAATACACCCAATATAGGAATGTTATATCCGAGAGGAAAATCAGTTGAATTAGTGAGTTATTCTAATACTGAATTCGGTGGATGTATATTGGATAGAAAAATCACATTTAGAACATGTAACTTTTTAGGCGAGTCACTAGTATCATGGTGTATTATGAAACAAAATTTTGTTGCATTATCTACTAAAGAGGCTGAATACATAGATGCTGGCAGTTTTTGTGAAAACATTTTGTGGAAGAAACACACATTACTAGATTATGGATATCAATTCATGCATTTACCTATAAATTGTGACACCACAAGTTCTATTAACATCTCATAAAATCTTGTTTCAAATTCTAGGACAGAGAATATTGATGAAAGACGTCACTTTTTGAGATATCATTATCAAAGGGGTGATATCACTTTGGAAATAATTGGTAATAATTATCAACTAACTGATATATTTACCAAACCATTAAATTCTGAAAGAATTGAATACATGATACATTAATTTGGCATGATAAATCTTATGTAAGTGTCCCATTGTTTTATATCTTACTATTTTATGTCTTACTTTTGTATATCTTACTGTTTAAAATCTCACAATTAGTATTTCGTTATTACTATCTGATAGTCACTGTCTCACTGTAACACTAGTTCACTGTCTCACCATAATGCTCATTCAATGTCTCACCGTATTGCTCGTTCACTATCTCACCGAGAAATTCATTCATTGCCTCACTATAAAGTTTATTCATTGTCTCACTGTAAAGAACTGATATGACCTCACTATATCTATTATTTATGATTTTTAGTTAGAAATTAAAAATTGTATCATGGTAATGAATCATTTCACCTTTTCCTTTTCATGTTCTTAATCTTTTGCGATGTTTGGTATTCCTAAATGATAAATCAAAGGAAGAATCACTTGTCCTTAACTCGATCTTTCTTTTATTCACTAAATTTGTAACACATCATGAATCCTTCAACCCTTATCTCTCTTGAAACTTTGGTGAATGCCCAGGATGAAACACCCTTCCACGTAAACTCTTGAGAAACGTATCTCAAGGAAGAAGAAAATCGCACCCAAGCTAGCACCATAATGTCCCCTAAATCCAAATCTTGGGAATCGAGTTGTAGTTCTTGAGAAATATATTTTCCCCAAATGTATTCTGTAAAGTAATTATATAGTTTTGAATGTTTTAAATGATAATGTATGGAATGAATGGGTTTCAATGGAAGATATATCTATCTACGCTATGTTAGTGGCTAAATTTAATCAGTATGTTCTATTCTCCTTTGATTATGAAGATGGTTATGTTGTGAGAAGCTGGAAAATTGGCCAGAAATGATCATTCTCTTTGAGGATATGGGATCAATGCCTTTGGATACCCCACGAAGGAATCTGTGAGGATTATCATAGAGGACATCCACTCTAAATTTAATTACTTTTGTTCGATGATGCTTTGAAAAGCTGAACTGGAAATGGAACCAAGATGAGAGACACTACTATTGAACTAGATAGAGAATAAAGGCATTTGTTTAAGATTTTATAGAACCTGATTATCCAAAAAAAGGTTATTTTACTGTTCTAATGTATCAAGATGTGTTTCTGATTCATCTTATGAAAAATGGGAAAAAGATCCACCTTTTTAAGTATGTCATACACCATATGTGTGAGCTAATCAAATCCACAACCAAGTCAACCTCCCTTTTTTATTATTGTCATATATCATCCTTGCTTCATGCCAAAGATATGGTTGGTACTACTGAGGAAGTAATAAATGATTTTGAGTTCTGCCTTTCGAAAGTCATTATCAAGAGGATGAAAATCAATTAAAATCCATGGAAAAAGGCATGGGTGGAAGTCAATGATAGAATTTATGAAATCTTCAATATAATGGAACATACCTCAAGGACAAGAGATATTTTTTATCATGGTTTGGAAATATATGAGGTTGTGGTGTATTTTGAAGAAGAAGAAGAAGAGGTTGTTGTGCATCCCAGGGAAACTGTTTCTCATAAAAAGACATTACTTATGTCCCTCATATAGTAAGTGAAGAATAAGTCCCTGCATTTAAGGATGTTCTTAATCTATAAGATCAACATGAGGTTGAAAAAAATCTATTGTCAAAGAAACCAGAAATAATTATGTGGAAAATCCAATAGAAAAAGAATTACATGTTATGCAAGAAGCAGACCATGAAGAACTCCCAATGGAATAATCTGTTCTTGATGTCATTCCTTCAGCTGAGGAAAAGCTAGATCTAGCTTTTCAGGTGGCATGGAATGAAATGGGTGAGGAAATAAGATACGAATTTGTGGAATTAGATCAATACCCTAATCTTCTCAGTCCTGAGAAGGATTCTACTATTGAGGGGGAGAAACCACTAAATCTGGAATCTATTGAAGTAACAAACCTGATTGATTCAATCCCTGTAGACACTCAGTATAAGATCCCTAGTTTTTATGATGTGTATGACTCTCAAAAAGTCTTATTAAAAGGCATTGACCTTTCTATTGTGTTCCAAATGAAATCTGTCTCTAATCTTTCCCATGAAAAAGAACCTAAGCCTGTATCATTCCCTCTCTCTGAACCTTCACCAGAACAACCATCCATAGGGAATAAAGATGATTTGAATGAATTTGGAGCTACCCTCTTATCTGGAGTTGATAAACTTGTGAATTCCTATCCTTTTCTTGTAACACATCAAAGTGTAAAATTTGCCTCATTGTAGTTGTAAAAAGATTATTGGAAGATACAACCCAAAATGCTTCATGAGATTCAAGAATTTAGAGTAGAGAATAAACTGCTTAGTGATGATGTGAAGAACATAAGAGGTATGGTTGAAGATAATAAGAAATAGTTGAATTCAATATTAGATCTTGCTTCTCATCCTATAGAACATGTTGGTCATCAAACCCCACAGAATGTTGTCTCTCAAATTCAACCTCATTTATCTTCATTAGATGAAAAGGTCACTAAAAGAAACACACAGTTTGTGAATGAAATGCAAGAGATTGTAGTTAATTTTAACAAGCTCACTGATGAGTATACGAGGTGTCTTCATAATGTGATAAATCAATAGAAATCTATTAGCTCAAATGTTAATGCTTCTAAGGCATATGGAAAATCATCACAACCTAACTTATACAGTGACCTACATAGAATAGTTTCCAAATCAGATCATCAAACTATACTTAGTGATTTAAAAAAAGATTCTATATATGAAGTTATCTAGAATAATGACTGAGTTCTTGATCGGATCTAAATCAATTCAAAAATAGAAAATGTTTCTCAAAAAGAAATTTCCAAGAATGTGGATTTCTACTTCAACTGAATCTTCTCAATGACTAACATGACCAATAATTTGAAATATCTTGTAGAAAATATGAGGATTTCTCTGGTTACTCATGATTTTGAGACTCATGTCCAAAATCTCACAGAGGTAACTCATCTGTTTGATATGTTTATAGAAAACAAGGATGACTTAGAGAAAGCTATACAGTATGGTGGAGAGAACATTACGGATTTTATCAAACTTCTAAGGATCTATATTTATGTCCAGAGTACATACATTGCTTCCCCTAAAGATACACCTCTAAGACCTGGTTTACCTACATTCACCTCTTACCAATCCTAAACTTCAATATCGGTCAGTTAGGCACTGTGTTAGATCAGGCTGGTGATCTTTGATCAACAACTACCTTGTTCATCTACTGATTCTATTCTGGGTCCCTAAATCATTGAAGGTCTTCCTTTACCTTCTCTATCAACTAGCTCATCCCTTATTATACATCAACTTATTCTCCTATGGATTCCTCTTATGGTGCTGCTGCTAAAGGAAAAGAGAAGTCCAACCAGTGAAGAAGGACAATGATAACTATATTTTTTATGGGAATCTTGTTAATATTGTTTTATTTTATGTAATGCCCCTATTTTCTCTAATACATTATGCTCATTTCTTGCATCTCTTGTCTTTATTTTTCTTGATATTTTTTGTAAATCCCAAATGGGGGAGAAATATATGGTAAATAAATAGATATGGGAAACAAATTTGAGAACTATAAGAGAAATATAGGAGGAGAGAACACTCACTCTACATATTCTCATTCGAACTGTGTCGTTAGAACACATATACAATCTAAATATACATGGTTTTTGATCATTAAAAAGTGTGAGATTGGTGGAATCCTCATGTATTAATCATTGTTTAATGATCACAAATCCTATTTAGTCTATAAACCATGTTAACTCTATGTAATATATCTCACATGAAATGCACATTTTTATAGTAAAAGTTATCCAATGATCTTAAGTAATATATTCTCAAATTTGTTACTATATAATATCTTTTGATTCACTTTATAATTATTTATCTCAAAAATGATTATGTTTAATTCATTCTTTAAATATAAAATCATAAGTTTAAATATAGATATTTCCCAATGTATGAGACACCATGAACAAGTAGACACCGTGAACAAGCAGACACCGTGAACAAGTAGATACCGTGAGCAGGACATCGTTAACCGAACACTGTGAACTAAAAACTATGACATACTGACACCGTGAACAAGAAACTATGACATCAAGACACCATGACCAATCTAGACACCCTGTGAAGAAGTCATCGTTTCCATGATATACTGTGACACTGTTTCTTAATATGATTGTTGCCTTTCGATTTAATCTATAATGGTCATATTTAATGATTTTAATTCTTAACATAATTATTATTTCTTTTGTAGACATTTCATTTGATAGTAAGTGGTACAAGGGTCAGAATACATTCAACTTGTTAGCTCAAACACATGCACTCCACGATAAAGAAGTAATGCACCTAGAAACAAAGACATAAATGCATGGAATGATACTAAAAAAATCAATATGGGGGGGGTGTGAATGACAATAGAATAAACATAGAGAATTGTATCATTGAACTCTACGCACTGAATAACACACAAAGCATACTGGAATCCCAAGGACATCTTCGCACTATCGAACATCACAAAGAACACAAGCCTAATCTGTTTGACTTGCAACACTCTGTTTTCCGTATGTAGACTTGAGTTCTACATCTTCTTCATCTCAAGAAGTCTAGAGCTGTAAAGAATATCACTCAGTGAACTTCTAAACCTATCTCAATATTTTTTCTCTGTTTTGTATCAATTTATTAACATTTGAGCAGTGTGTGTATATGTATAAAACACACTATGTATCCTACATTAAACTGTAGGATACAAGATATCCTTACTCAAACATATTTTTACACTTTTTATAGCCATGGATAAATGTGGAAGTGGTCCCCGTGTGGCCTGGTTGTTTGTACCCACGAAGAACTATGGAAGAGGTCCCTGTGTGCCCTGGAAAATCTTGTGTACTATAGTTAACCTCTATCCATGGTGTGGATCAAGTTTATTTATATAAAATACATGGTGGAAAGTTATCACCATGTGGAGTGGACTAGGTCTCAGGTTGATAATGAACAACTTGTCTAATATCTTATGTGCTGCTTAATTTAGTCTTCTCTATTTTTCTACTTTACTGTATAATTAAGATATCACTAAATTCACATTGATATTTAATCTTGGAAAGAAGTTATAATTGTCTTGTCTTAGTAAAATAACTTCAAAAGTAATATTTATAACTAAAATTATGATTACTGTGAACTAATCAATCTTCTAAGAAGTTTTTTAAATGGTTAAACTCTTATACTAGTATAACCTTGAATAATTGGGCTGTATTTAACCCTTTGGAGAACACTTTTTGAAATACTTTTTAATAATAAATTTATATATTTAATCAATTAATCCCCCCACCTACTGAGTAATCTACTCCGACTACTAATAAGTATCTTCTCTCATGGGAGAACCATTAGTAAATCCCTATGTTTACTCTAGATTGAGTGTTACACTAGAATCTAATACCTCATTGATAGGTGGTATACTAGTCGCAATCACCATATTCCTCATGCATGATACACACAAGTGGACAAAAATCTAAAATTATAGTTGTGATCAACCATCATCATAGCTAATTTAGTGTTGTAATCCCCATCCTTGCATAGTAAAATCAGGATAATCCACCTTGTAATCACAAGTAGATATATATAATCAACCCACCTAGATAAAAATGATTCCTATGTTCTAAAATTCAAATTTCACATGTCTTTAATTACACACTATTTATATACACACGTTAAACATTATAAACACACTGGGTATACACTATTTTCTATAAAAAACAAAAAATTCCACGTTTTCATATTCCAAAACAATTTTCAAATACATTTTCAATCACTTATGAAACACATAAATCCCCATTTGGATACCCATATTAAGGACACACACAATTGATCATCCAATTCCATGGGAAAAATACCTCTTAATGTCCAAACATAAACCAAGTTCATTTTTAAAACATGTTTCCTAATGTTTATGAAAGTTAAAATTCTTATCGAAAGTTCACAATAAATGAAAATATGTTATAGTATTCCATATTCCTCAAAAAACATCACTCAAACTCATACTCACCTTAGGTTCCTTTGAGAAAAATATTTCACACCCTTCTAAAAAATAATAAAACATATCCATCAAGAACTAGTGTAAGACACATATGAAAACATAACCATTTATCTTTATAAAAATCCATTTTTAACACATAATCATGCTATAACCATCCAAAACTTATTTTGAACCACACAAATAAATCATATAGAATATTTAATTATCCAACAATTCATATTAAAATCATCAAACAATTTTTGGGCATGGAACCACCAACCTCAATCATGGAATAATGTAAAAATTTGTGTGAACCCACAATAACACCACTACAAGACCCTAGAAAGGTATTATAAAACAGTATATGTCGAGAATGGAACCTAATGAATGACATTAAATCCTAAATGGACAACCCAATAAGAAAGATAAAATAACCCCCAAGTAAATAAGATGATAAAGTATTTAATTACGAGAAAAATAATAGAGAAACCACTTACATGGAATTTCCTGAATAATCCTCATCAAATACACCCAAAGGAGGGAGCCCAGGGGATCAAAGATATGCGAGGGAGATGCCTAGGGGTGAGGAGTCTGAATGGGATGAGTAAGAGAGTTTTTTAGGTTAAATCCCAGAATGGAACAAAGGGAATTATATAATTTTTAATGATATGGCCATCACACATAGTTGTTGCACAAGGTTTTTCAAACTATGTTGTTATTGTGTTCCCATATCAGCATAAGAAGAACCTTCCACCTAGTTATCCTATATGTCCCAATTTCTGTTGATGGTGTATGGTAGATTTTGTCTAAAAATTATATCCTATTATAAAGATACTTTGGGAATGGAACACGGTTTGAAAAAACATGTGCCTACCATGTTAATCAATATTCCTATTAAAAAAATTAATTTTTTCATAAAAATTTTCAAAAATATCATTGAAAATTACTATAATGAAAATAAAAAAATGAAGTGTCTCAAAATTCAAAACCTTCATACCCAAAACTCAAGAGAGAAACCAAAATTTAAAAATTAATAGGAACTAAATTGTTAAAACAAAAAACAAGACATGACACAAGTGGTTTTCAATGACCTAAAAATGGGAACGGGGTGATGTTATTGAATATATCATATCATCTTTATTCGATTTTAATATTTTTAATATTTTTAATTAATTTAATAAAGTATTATTTTCATAAATCATCATTATTTTAAATTGAGATGATTTTCATTTTATAATACCTAATAGATATAATGAAAATGTTATAATTTAAATAAACACATTTAAAATTTAAATATTTTGGGATTTTAATATAAAAATTCATTTCATATATTAACTCATGCAAATTTTTTTCTTTTATAACTTTTAATGCAACTTATTGAATTTTTTTAATAATTGGATAATATTATATCAGTTATTGATAAGTATCTAATGTCATTATATAATTACTAATAATTTGAAATATAATTCAATCATGAAAATAATTTCATCGATAACAATAAAAATAATTACATTTAATTATAAATTTATTTTTTTCATACGTAAAAACTGTAACACCCCAAGCATCCAAGGTATGTTTCCCTTTGAATAATGCAATAGCTGGCATTGTATGCAACTTCGAGTTCTAACACACAGAACAACACATCAAACTAGCTGTTATGAATAGTAATACCCACTTTTGGTAATTTTGTAAATATTATCATTAAAAATGGACTTAATTTTTGTATTCAGAATATCGAAATTAGCTTTGGGTGAAATTTTCGTACTTTTCGGATAACTGTTTTATTTTGATAAATAGTGAAAATTACTAAATTTAAAATAAAAAAAATATTTTTAATCGAAATAATTAACAGTGCTAAATTATAAATTTGAGTGGTTTTAAAGTATATTTATAATATATATTTACGATTTAATATAATGTTGGTCATTGGAAATAATTTCACATTTAAACCGGACATAATCAAGTGTCAATCTTTGGATAGTTATTATTTCATAAAAACACGCTTTTTGTTTTGACAACGGGAATTAATTTAAAATTAATTTAGGCCAGTTATGTGTTTTGAATTTAGAAATATGGATTCCATATATTAAATCAGGTTTTCCAAATTGTGTAAATAGGTAACTTTTATTTTTAGACATTTTGAATAATTACTTCGATAAATATTTTATGTACCATTGTTAAAGGGTAAATATGGTAAATAAGGGTAATATTATTTAATATTAATTTACCATAAAATGTGTCCTAACTCTATTGGTTGATACATTTCCGACAATGGACATCTTTTTGTCGATTTTGGGTCCCCATGGAGGCACTTGTAGGTGATAAGACACTTTATATTAATTATGTTAATGTAAATACAAAATTAACATAAGCATATATCTTTTAGAAAAACAATTTTTACATAGGGTAATATAAGTTATATTTTAGACTATAAATATTAATTATAAAGATAAAACAATTTTATACATAATTTTAATTTTATATAATTTTTAGAAATTGAAAAAATAAATTTATTTATGACACAATAATGATGCATTATTTTCATTATTAATGAAAGAATCAAATAATTTGTTTTATAAATGATAAAATAAAGATAATTCCAAAGTTTTGATGCCATCCACGAATTTTATTGGTTAATATGACATGTTAGGACTGCTCAAAAGAATTTATTTCGAATTAATAATGATTTTATGACTTTAACAAAAATAAATTATTGAATAGTGTCAAAATTGACATAAACGAGCTTTTAACAGAAATATTATATTATTAACCGATATTCTATTCCTAAAAATCTAGGTATTGTCCAGAGGACTTATATCATGATATATGTATCATTAATGGACCACTTGGGGGTCTCTTGGATCTATATTGTATGTCTATTAACTGTATAATATAAAAATACAAAGTGATATAGTAAATTTCAAACTAATTAACTAAGAGTGAAAACTAAAAGATAATGTTAATATAGTGACCCAAAACATATCTAAAATCTATTGATTGAGTTAATTTTCACCTATACCCACCTTAAACTTTATAAAATATACTTTGGGGCCATTATAAATCGAATATGAATTTATTATAAAATACTATTTCTAGCGTTTCATAAGGTGCCCCTTACCCCTGTTATAAAAGGGAACCCCCCCTTCCCACTAATTCATACTCTAAAATCATTTTGTTTTTGAAAAAATATGCCCAAATATTCTCTCAATTTCCCTCACATCGACCTAGATTCCTTAGTTTGACTTGAAATCCAACCTATAGAGCTATTTTTGATCAAATCAAAAGTAAGAACCCGAAGATGAGGTAATGTTTTCACCACCCTCTTTCAAGTTCCTTTCATATTAATCTTCTTCATTCTTTGTCATTTCCATTCTAAAATAATAACTGCAGTATATTTTATATAATGAGATGTTATTATAAACATGGTAAAACCATATTTATTATTCTATCCATCATTTCAATGAAATTTCACCATACGTGCGTACATATGGCTTACCGTCTCCACATCGTGGTGTAATTGTTATTCAAAACCTTATTATTTGGATGGGTATGATAATGATGTGTAATTGATGTAAATATTAATAATAACATGATAATTATTCTGTATATATGATATAACATACAATTATATATTATTTTAATATAAAAGGAATGATATTTTCTCTCGTGCGTACGTACGGACTACAGTCTCCACAGACGCGAGGAGATTCATTCCCCATCGTATCCATACAAATATAATTTTCATTTGATTGTTAAAAATTATGTTTAAGGAATTTATATAATTATGTTTATGAATATTATAAAACCGATCCATATCAAACATGACTTATGTAACAAAACATATAAATGAAAACGATTATGTTTACACCCGAAACGATAATAATACTAAGATATTATTAACAAAGCAATGTTAAAAGATCATATATGATATAATATTAATGTATATGATTATTGTATAAATTAAAAACAATTCTTTCACCATTATAAAGGATTTTAACCCACCATCAACGAAGGAAAAGTATAAGGTAAGGGTTTATTTCACAATCTCTCCATTATCCGAGGTTGTTTATACGTAATTATCTACAGGGACCTCAATATCATCCACATCCATGTTTCTTAAAAATGTATTTCAAAACATTTTTAAATTTTTACAGAATATGGGATAAAGTAATTAATACCCTTTTTTGACTTTTTATAAGATGTTTATAAAGGAATATTTCTGTCGTTTTCTAAACAAGGTCCTTTTTAACCATTTTGACAGAATTAAGGTAAGAATGTCTTTTTTTAACTTATACGGTGGGTGCAGCTATTTTCCATCCTTATAAAATTACCGAAGCTTCCCATAAAAGCTTATAAGAATATTTTCAAAGTAAATATTTTCTTTTATAATTATGTAACTTTTATATGATTTAAAAAGAATAGATATTTCTCTCAAAATAGTTTTGATTTCATCTATGTCAACATCCTTTGATGGATTTTTAGTTTATTTGATGTTGATTTATTATCATATAAAACTTCCATATTGTATTGAAGGTTTTTTTATATGTTCGACTATGGATGTGTTATTTAAATACCATTCATGGTCTATGGAGAATGTATTGACATTTCGTATGCAATTTTTAATACGAATGTTTATGTTAGGTTTAAACCTATTCATATGAGGAATTAAGTGGACTTAATAAGTGACGGGTGGATCCTGATATAACTCCTCGATGCATCGATAGGCCTCATGAGACAAACTAGTTTCTTGGCACAAGGATTTGACAAAATATTATTTGTAGTCTTGTCACAAGGCCTTGACTATGTCATTATGATAGTCTGGCATGATACATTCCTTCATTATGAAAGTGGTTGTTGATATTGCATGTGATTATTTTAATAGTAGAATATCCATTGGAATAAGTAATTGGAATTATTTTATATTATTTCTGCCATATTATGATGAATATCATGTTTAAAAGGCTTTTGTTTTAGTTATACATTTTCTTAAATGATTATGTTTATTTATGAACGTTTCTGCTATATTTTTATCCTTAATGAGCATCTAATCTCACCGTTTTCAATGTTTTGTTTTTCCAATAATGTGAAGTAGTATTTTATGAATAACCTGTAGGGATAGTGTGAGGTATTACGATGAGAAGATGTTTTTGTAGTTTTCACTTTATAGTGTAATGTAAACTTTATGAATGTATCTAGTGTTTCCAAAGATAATAAACTAATCGGTCCTTTGAGATTTTATCTTTTGTGATCATGACAATGTAATGTTATAATGCACCGACTCTGGATAACTTGGGTCAGGGCGTTACATTTGGTTTCAGTGGATGTTTAGTAAAAACCTTGGAATCTAGATTTAGATAAACTCTGATTAGTGCACATTGACCTAAGATGGACTTTGAGGATTAATGTAGAATAACTTCCTAGAATTTTGGTATTGAAGAGATTTTGTGAGTTTTCTGATCATTACATCCTAGTCTGGATACGAGCAGGTAGAGGCGGATCTAGCACATATGTACCTAGGGGTAAAACCCAAATACACCACTTTGAGCTATACTCGAATGGGAACCGGTGCACGACAACGGGCCTTGATCCACTCTTGGTTATGACACACCTGGGGGATATTCTTAGGATAATTTTCATTATCATTACAAACCATTATGAAGGGTTTATGAGTATATACTTCCTCAAAGAAGAATTTTTTTTGATTATGTATTATATCCATAAACTGGTCAATTTATGTTAAGTGTTTTACAAGTTTGGATTTATGTATTGCGATTCATAAACTAATCAAGTGTATGCCACTATTTAGAAATGGCGTATAGTGGAAGAAATGGAAATAGTATCAATGCACGCACTCCATGTAGAGATTACCTCTTATTTAAGATAATTATTGTGGTGATGGTGATGCAACTGGTGCTGATCAGCTAATCACCATACTAGGTTAACTCACTCAGGTTATGAATAATAACCTTACCTGTATGGAGCACCCTGATCCGCAGCGTGGAGTATCAATGTAAAATCACTTCATGAGGCACCAATCACCAACATTCAATGGGAGTACAAATCCATTAGTAGCTAAGGAATGAATAAATTTTTTATAGAAAATTTTCTATGCCTTGGGGAGCAGTGAAAGGGAAGAAGTTGTCATTGATGTTTACCACCTCACTGGAGATGTTGATCAATGGTGGTCATTGATTCCAAACATTAAGGAAGATTATGAAGTATAAAATATGGAATTAATGGAGTTCAAAGAGCTTTTCGTAGAAAAATACTTTTCTCGTGACCATCAAGCAGATATTGAAAGTCAATTTCTGAGTCTGAGACAAAAAGAGGATGAGAATGTTGCAAAGTATAAGGCTAACTTTACAAGGTTAGAAAGTCATGTTGCAGATTATATACATAACACAAGACGTAAGATTGATCATTTCTTTGATGGGTTAAAACCATTTCTTTGCCGAGCATTAGTCTCCCAATCCTACTCGTCATACATAGATATTGTCTCATGTGCTATCAAGACAGAAAAATAATTCTCTATGTCTTATGACTTTAAAACAAAGTAAGATAAGAAGATATCATCTAATGAATCTGTAAATAGAAATAAGGGGAATAAGGGAAATGTTTAATATTCATCCGGCAGTAAATGTGGGAAGAAACAACCCGGAACTTGCTTAAAAGAAATTTGCGTCTGTTACAAGTGTGGTGAAAAGGCCACCAAGCTCGTGATTGCATGGGGAAGAAGGAAGCTACTGATGACCAATGCTGCAATGGCAGGGAGATGGGAAATTATGCAAATGATTTTTCTAAGCGTCAGGGATACTCACCTCAGAAAAGGAAAAGGGATCATGTCCATGCTTATGCTATCACTACTGCTGAGGTAGAATCTCCGAAAGACGTGGTGGCAGGTAATTTAATGGTTTCCTCAAGTTTAGTAAATGCATTATTTGATTCTTGATCATCACACTATTTCATATCTTCCCAGTTTTCTAAGAAAATTATAAATTACCAATTAGATTTAACAAGGGACATATCAATAAAAACTCCTAGTGGAAGTATCATTGCAACAATGTTCTGTGAATCAGTTCCCATTAGAGCATATAAATGTTCTTTATCTGCTGATCTCATCATCATACCTATGGTTGAGTTTGATATAATCCTCGGTATGTATTGGATTTTGGACCATGATACGATGATTTATTGTAAGAAGAAGGAGGTTAAATTTTTTGATGATGATGATAAAGAACACCTTATCATTAGGGAAGAATTATCACCACCTGATTCTTATCTTGATCCAACCCCAATAGCTCAACTAAATTCAATTATTGGGGAGGGATAGAATGAAATAACTTTGGGTAAGGAAAGGAATGTTCAAATATAGGATGTAACTATTGTGAAATAATATTTAGATGTGTTTCTAAAATATTTTCATGGACATCCTCTAGAATGAGAAATTTAATTTTCCCTTGATTTAATTCATGGTTTAAGGCCTATATCGAAGACCCCTTATATAATGGACACTGTGGTATTAGTTTAACTAAAGAAAAAACTAGAGGAATTGAGTAATAAGTGATTTATTCACCCTAGTGTTTCTCTATGGGGATCCCGAGTCTTTTTTAATAAGAAAGATTGATCTATGAGGTTGTGCATAGACTACAGGGAGATCAATGCTACAACAATAAACACCAAGTATCCCCTACCTCACATTGATGATTTATTGGAAAAACTGCATGGAGGTCAATAATTTTCAGAGATTGAACTTCGATCTGGATACCATCAGTTGTGTGTGACGAAGGAAGACATTCTAAAGATAGCATTTCGAACCAGGTACATGCATTACGAGTTTACAGTAATGCCTTTTTGGATGACTAATACACCCTCTGCTTTCATGGATCTAATGAATAGATTTTTCAAGGAATACTGTGATGTATTTATAGTGGTATTTATTGATCATTTCTTGGTATACCCCAAAGGCTACGACGATAATGATAATCACTTGCACATTATATTGAAGACTCTGAGAAGACATTAATTATATGGGAATTTTAGCAAGTGTAAATTCTAACTTCAGGAGATTTCTTCTCTTGGCCATATTGTCTCTAAGGATGGATTTTCCGTTGATCTATCTAAAACAAGAGAAATCCAAGAATGTCCAGCACTGAAGAGTATACCTGAGGTACATAATTTTATTTGTTTAGCAGGTTATTATCGACGTTTAATCTAGAATTTTGGCCAATTGGCTAACCTATTAACAAAGATCACATGTAAAGGGGTTAAATTTGATTGGACAAAAGAGTGTGAAGAATGTTTCAAAGAACTGAATAGAAGATTATTCAATGCTCCTATATTTAATCTACCAACAGGAAATGATGGGTTCATTATTTATAGTGATGCATCGAAGAAAGGAATTGGTTGTTTCCTTATGCAGAATGATAGGGTTATTGCCTATGGATCATGACAGTTGAAATTTCATGAGAAAAAATATCCTAATCATGATTTCAAGTTAGCAGTAGTGATCTTTACTTTGAAGATATGGAGACACTACTTCTATGGTAAAAAATGTAAGATTTATAATGGTCACAAGAGTTTGAAGTATATTTTCTCACAAAAAAGAACTCAACATGAGGCAAAGGAGATGGATTGAATTACTCAAGGTCTATGATTGCATGATACACTACCACCAGAGGAAGGAAAATAAGGTGGAAGATGCTTTGATCAGAAAAGATCACGGTGTTTTGAACATCATTAGAATTTAAAGGGATCCTATTATCATGGATCTAGTGAAGATGGACATGGGAATAACTATGGAAGGTATAACATCAATGATTTTTCAAATGGTTGCCAAACCATCCTTACTAAAAAGTATTAAGAATTCTCAGACCAATGATGAAGAGTTTCAAAAGAATATTAAAGCTAGGAATGATAGGAGATTTATTGACTTTGTGTATGAAGATGGAATTTTGAAATTTGGGAAGAGACTTTGGGTTCCCAATATACCTGATCTAAAAAGGGAATTGTTGGACGATGCTTATAGTTCCAATTTCCCTATACACCCTAGGAGCACCAAAATTTTTAGAGATTTAAAGGAACATTTTTAGTTGGACAACATGAAATGAGAGATTGATGATTTTGTGTCAAGATGTATTGTTTTTCAACAAGTGAAAGCTGTAAGGAAACAACATGGAGGAGTCATGCAACCTCTTCCCATACATAAGTGGAAATGGCATAATATCACAAAGGACGTTGTCATGGGACTACCAAAGACTCCTAGAAGGAACGGTGCAATATGGGTCATTGTTGATCGTCATACCAAGTCAACAAATTTTCTTGCTATAAGAGAATATTTACCACTTCAATGTCTAGAAAGACTATATATTAATGATTTTGTGAGAATTCAGGGAGTACCCCAATCAATTGTTTCGGATAGTGATCCCCATTTTACATCATGATTCTAGAAAAGTTTTCAAAAATCCCTGGATACACAACATCATTTGAGCACTGCTTATCACCGTCAAATAGATGGACAATCAGAACGGAATATTCAAACCTTAGAAGACATGTTGAGATCATGCTCACATGACTTTCAGGCTATGTGGGATCAATATTTACCATTGGTATAATTTTTATATAATAATAGATTCATTCAAGTATTTAGATGGAACCATATAAAGTGTTATATGGAAAGATATGTCTCATACCAACCTGTTGGGATGATGTTGGTGAAAGAAAACTCGTAGGCCCATAAATGGTGGAGGAAATGATAGAAAATGTGAATGTAATCCAAAACCACATCAAAGATGCTCAATGTAGGTAGAATTGCTATGCTGACAACTGAAGGAAGGATTTGGAATTTCAGGTCGGAGACTATGTTTTTTTGAAGGTATCTCCATGGAAGGGTGTTATATGTTTTGGTAAGAAGGGAAAATGTAGTACTAGGTACATCGGATCATTTGAAATTATAGAATGAATTGGGACTGTAGCTTACCATTTGTAAATGCCCCCAAGTCTCTCCAAATTTCATGATGTGTTCCACGTATCACTGTTGAGAAAATAAATCCCTGACCCAATGCACGTACTCACCTATGAGGATGTAGAACTGGAACCTGATCTATCTTACGGTGAAGAACCCGTCAGGATTATTGATACGAGAGAACAAGTGCTGAGAAACTGGATAACTCGTCTGTTAAAGATCTATCGAGGAGCCATAAGATGGAAGAGAAAACGTGGGAACCCGATGAACATATGACGAAGAACCACCCAAGTATTTTTATAGAGTAATTTTCTAGAAATTTAATGGATGAATTTATTTGAAGTAGAAGATAATGTAACACCCCAAGATTCCACAGTACGTTTCCTTTGGAATAATGCAATAGCATTCATTGTATGCAACTTCGAGTTCTAACACACACCACATCCAATCAAACTAGCCTTTATGAATAGTGATACCCAATTCTTGAAATTTTATAAATTTTATCTTTCAAACTGGACTTCATTTTTGGATTTGGAATATATAAATTAGATTAGGGTGAAATTTGGGTATTTTTCGGATAATTTTTATATTTTGATGAATAGTTAAAATTACTAAATTTTAATTAAAAACAATTTTTTTAATCCAAATAATTAAGAGTGATAAATTATGAGTTTGATAAGTTTTAAAGTATATTTAGAATATATTTTTATCATTTAATACAATTTTTTTCATTGTACAAAATTTCACATTTACACCGGAGAAAAACAAGTGTCAATCTTTTGATAGTAATTATTTCTTAAAAACACGTTTTCTGTTTTGACAGCGGGAATTAATTTTAAATTAATTTCATCCACTTATGTTTTTTTAATTTGAAAAAATGGATTCCATTTTTGGAATCAAGATATCCAAATTGTGTGAATAGGAATATTTTATTTTTATACATTTTGAATAATTACTTCGGTAAATAATTTATTACCATTGTTAAAAGGTTAATATGGTAAATATGGGTAATATTATAATAATATTAACTTACCCTAAAACATGTCCTAACCCTATTGGTTGATACATTTCTGACCATGGGAATCTTTGGGTCGATTTTCTGACCCCATGGAGCCACATGTAGCTGATAAGGACACTTTATATTAATTAAGTTAAAGTAAATACAAAAATGACATAAGCATATATATTTTGGAAAAACAATTTTTACATAGGGTTATATATGTTATATATTCAACAATAAATATTCATTAGAAAGAAAAAACGATTTCTTAATTAAGGGTATTTTATTTATAATTTTTATACATAGAATAATTAAATTTATTTACCACACAATAAAGATGCAGTATTTTCCTTATTAATGAAAGAATAAAATAATTAGTATTATAAATGCTAAAATAAATATATTTTGAATGTTTTGATGTCATCCATAAAATTTATTGGTCAGTATGATATTTTAGGATTTTTAAAAGGAATTTGGTTCTAATTAATAATATTTTTATATCTTAAAAAAATCAATTATTGAATAGTGTCAAAATTGTCATAAATGAGTTTTAAAATCAAATATTATATTATTAATTGATATTCTATTCCTTAAAATATAAGGTTCATCAAAAGGACCTATATAATGATATTTATATCATTAATGAACCACTTGGGGGGTCTTTTGTATGTATATTGCACATTAATTAACTATATAATATTAAAATACAATGTGACATGGTTAATGTCAAACTAATTAACTAAGAGTGAAAACTAAGAGATAAGGTTAATATAGTGACCCAAACCTATCTAAAACCTATTGTGTGAGTGGTTTTCGACCCATACCCACCTTAAACTTTAAATAACATACTTTTAACCATTAGAATACTAATATTAATTTATTATAAAATAACATTTCTATCATTTCCTATGGTTCCCCTCACCCCTCTTATAAAAGGGAACTCCCACTTCCCTCTAATTCATACCCTCAAAGCCTTTTGGTTCAGCCAAACCCTGCCAAAATATTGTTTAAACTTCCCTCAATTCTACTTATATTCCTTAGTTTGATTATAAAACCAACCTAAGAATCCCTTTTTTGATTAAATCAAAAGGAAAAACCATAAGAAGAGATAATGTTTTCACCACCCTCTTTCAAGTTCATTTCTTCTTCAACTTCATCTTTCTTTGTTACTTTTATTCTAAAATAATAACTCCAGTATATTCTATATACTGAGATGTTATTATAAATATCTTACAACCATATTCATTATTATATCCATTATTTGAATGACATGTCGCCATCCGTGCGTGCGTACGGCCTACCGTCTTCACGCCATGGTGTAATTGTTTTTAAAAACATTATTATTTGGACAGTTATGATAATGATGTTTAATTGATTCAAATAAAAAACATAACCTGAAAATTATTCTATATATATTATATAACAACCAATTATATATTATTTTAATATCAAAGGAATGATATTGTCGCTCGTGCCTATGTACGGACTACCGTCTCCACGAACGCGATGAGATTCATTCCCCATCGTATCCATACTTGTATATTTTTAATTTTATGGTTAAAATTAATGTTTAAGGACTTTATATCATTCTTTATATGAATATGATACAACATATCCATAATAATCATGACTTTTGTAACAAAACATAAAAAAGAAAATGAGTCAGTTAACACCCAAAACGACGATAATACTAAGATATTATTAACAAAGAGATGTTAAAAGATCATATATGATATCATATTAATGTATATGATTCTTTCATAATTTAATAACAATTATTTATCCATTATATAGGAGTTCAACCAACCCTCAACCAAGAAAAAGTGCAGGGTAAGGGTTTATTTCACAATATCTTCATTATCTGAGGTTGTTATATGTAATTATCTACTGGGACCTTTTTATCACCCACATCCATGTTTCAAAAAAAATGTATTTCAAAGAATTTTTACTGTATTAAAGAATTTGGGTTAAAGTTATTTTTACCCTTTTTTGAATTTTTTTACAAAGTTTATAATGGAATCATTCCATCGTTTTCCAAACAACGTCCCTTTCAACCTTTTTGACAGAATCAATGTAAGAATGTATTTTTTTATCTTATAGTTAGGTGCGGCTATTTTCATCCATTATAAAATCGTTGAAGCTTCCCTTAAATGATTATAAGAATATTTTCAAAGTAAATGTTTTCCTTCATAATTTTTTTACTTTTAAATGATTTAAAAAAAGAGATATATCTCTCAAAATAGTTTTAATTTAATCTATGTCAACATCCTTTGATATATTTTATGTTTATTTGAAGTTGATTTATTATGATACCAAACATCCATATTGTATTAAAGGTTTTGTGATATGTTTGACTATGGATGTGTTATTTTTATAACATTAATGGTTTATAGATAATGTATTGATATTTTGTATTCTAGTTTTAATACGAATGATTATGTTATGTTTCAACCTGTTCATATGAGGAATGCATTGGACTTAATTAGTGACGGGTGGAACCCTCTATAGCTTCTCGATGCATCAGTATGTCTCATAAGACAAACTAGTGTCTTGGAATAAGGCCTTGAAAAAATCTTATTTGTAGTCTTGGAACAAGGCCTTGACTATGTGGTTATGATAGTATGACATTATGCATTCCTTCATTATGAAAGTGGTTATTGATATTGCATGTGTTTATTTTATTACCAGAATAACCATGCAAATAAGTAATTGAAATTATTTAATTTTATTTCTACCATATTATGCTGAAGATCAAGTTTAAAAGGATTTTGTTTTAGTTATACATTTCCTTAAATGTTTATTTTTATTTATGAAAGATTATATTATATTGTTATCCTTACTAAGTATCTAAGATCACTCTTTTCAATGTTTTATTTTTCCTGGGATGCGAAGAAGTATTTTATGAAAGACCTGAAGGGATAGTATGATGGGTTATAAAGACAATATGTTAATGTATTTTTCACTTTATGGTGTAATGTAAACTGTATGAATGTATCTAGTGTTTCCAAGGTTACTAAACTAATCGGTCATTTGATATTTTATCTTTTGTGATCATACCAATCTTACGTAATAATGCACCAAATCTGGGTAACATGGGTCGGGGTGTTACAAAGACATAGGAGAAATTTGAAACTAAGAGTGTAGAGACCTGAAAATTGACGTACATGGACATTATATTACTTTTGCTAAATACTTAGTACATAACAAAAACAGACACACAAGGACCGTAATAGTTTAGTGTCTTTGGAAACTCGGAATAAAATATTCTAATCGTGGTAAAAGATCTTCAACATCTCCCAATAAATATCATCCCTTTTTTTCTTACATAAAACCATTCTTTATATCCTGGGGAAAAGAAGACATAAAAGGGGAGAGCTCAAATGACCAGTAAGGGTAAACATAGAGAACATAAAACAATCCATAAACATTTGAATGAAAAAACTTGAACATAAAATTTAAACATCAAAATCTTGAGAAAATACATGAATCTTCGAAGTACGTAAGACATATATCATAAGGGAACATAAATCATGATAAAATAGAATGGGAAAAAAACATGTAATTGTGGAAACCATTAAGCACATGTTATTTTTTCCATAGTAGCCAAGGCATTGATTCGAAGACCATCTTAGTGGACAAAGTCCCTTTATGTATCGAGTTCACTCCTCGTTTCAGTCCTGTAACACTGAACCAGATTAACATACCGTTCTAGCCATTTATATCTCATGAGATATAAATCTTTACCCCATGTATTGGAGGGATATATAGTTCTCACCCATCTCATAATGAAATCATTCTTACTTGTGCCACAAAATAAACATACATCATTCATAATAACCCAACGAATAAAATGGGATTCATAAACATCATACCATCATCACATAATCCATATAAAAGAAATGGATATCATTTCATAATAATAAAATTTAAACCATGTAAATCAAAGATACATTATACTAGAAACATACACTTATGAAATAATGTCATCTTAGATGAAAAAATGCTTTTGATAAAACACGTGAAATGAATTCTTTAGGAAAATATCCTTTCTTCTTCCAAATAAATTTCTTTTTTACAAAATGACATGCAATTTTAAAATAATAATAATTTGTTTAAAATATTCATGAAATATTTTTGAGGAATATTCATGAAAATAAGGCTTTATAGAACCGTAAAAATCATTTCATGCCATAAAAGTTAAAAAACATTATTTTTGTACTTTTGCCGGAAAAGTCAAAAAGTACCTCGTAAAAGAATGATTTCATACATACCATGTAGTAAATATAAAAAATGGGTAAAAAGAACATCAAATATATATGAAACCATTTTTACAAAACATGGACATGGATGAGAACAATAACCCTAGTAAATACTTACGAATAAACAATCTCGGATAAGAATGAGATTGGAAAAGTTATCCCATACCTTAGGTCTGATATGCTTCATACGTATCCGAACCTCAAGTATAATGATTTAAATAATGTCATTTACTTATTAAATAATAATATTCATTGTTATGATATTATATATGTATCACTTATGACTTTATATTACCGGTTCTTTTGTATATTCCATGTCAAAGCAGCGTTTTGGGTAAAATCATTTCAATTCTCGTATGTGTTTCGACTTTTCGTTCATGATATTATTACTTATACCATGATTTAAATAATTCCAGAATTTAAGACATGATTTATATATAATATATATTCATCATATACATATATATATATTATAGATAGATAAAAGGAATGAAATACACCGTTCCTGGAGACAGTAGGCCGTACGTACGCATGAACGTTGTTTTCGTTTCCTTATTGAATTGAATGAAACTAAATAGATGACATACATATATATATACATAAATCCAGTAGAATTATAATTTCATATATTTCATTATTATTCATTATATAAACTTTATTATCATTCATGTATGGTTAACATGCAGAATGAATCTCATCGAATCGTGGAGACAGTAGTCCGTACACACGCACGAGTGATGATATCCTTCCAATAATTATTGAATAGAATTGTAGTGGATGGTATAATATAACATAATCAATATGATTTTATAATAAACATATATAGTTATTATTTACACCATTATACCCATCTATGCAAGGTGTTGGTGGAAAAACATATTTCACCACGGCGTGGAGACGGTATTCTGTACGTACGCACGCGTGGTGATTTCGTTTTCCATAGGATGGATAGATGGTGTAATAGGGTTGTTTCATAATTATAATAACATATCAGTATATGAGTTATACTGATTTTATTACTTCATAACGAAACAACTAAAGAAGAAGAAGTGGAAGAAGAAATAAAGTTGAAAGAATCGTTAATGGACACTACCTCTTCTTTGAAGCGCCTCTTTGAGACCTCCTCTTAGGGAACTAAAATTGGTCTTTGAAGAAGATGATAACCTCTAGGATGTTTCTATGGAAGTGGAGAAGAGAATTTTTCAGGGGTTGGCCGAGATTGGAGGCTAAAAGTGGTGTGAGGAAGATAGGGAGGAGGTACCCTTTTATAAGGGAGGAGAGGGGCACATTTGGAAAAACTAAAAATATTATTTTATTATAAAGTCATATTCGGTTTTAATATCTCCAAATTTATTTATTTAGAATCCAATGTGGGGATGGGTCGAAATCCTCTCATCCAATAGAATTTAGACAAGTTTAGGTATCTATTTTAACCTTATCATTTAGATTTAACCTTAAGTTAAATAATTTTACTTTTACCATGTCTTCTTGTTTTCTTACAATATAAGGTTAATAAACTTACAATAACAGGCCAAACGAACCCCAGGTTGTTTATTATTAATATATATATATATCCTTATCTATGTTAATTTCCAGAACCATTGATTAATAGGAATAAAATAACAATTAATAATATAATATTTGTTTTAAAAACTATTTTATGTTAATTTTGACACTATTTGGTAATTGATTTTTGTGAAAATCATAACAGAATGATTAGATCGCAAAAAGTTAATTAAATCAATACTTACATGTTATATTAACCTATAAAATTAGTTTAATTCATTAAAAGTTTGAATTTAAATTTATTTGGGTATTTATAACATCAATTATGTCCATATTTCATTAATAAGATAATTACTGCATCATCTTTATGTCATAAATAAATTAAATTTTTTAATGTCTAAAAATTATAAATAAAATACCATTATGTAGGAAATATTTTTATATTTCTAATGAATATTTATAGTCGAATTTATCTTTATATAACCCTATATGAAAAATTATTTACTTATTCAACATTGATGTTAACTATTTTAACCCTTCTTAAAATAAATAATATTAAATGTCCTATTCTAATCCAAGTGGGCCTAAATGGTCTTATTTTATTCCTAAGGTTGTTTTCGGTCGAATTACTCTTATCCAATAGAATTAAGACATGTGTTATGTTAATAATAATATCATTATTACCCATAATTATCCTATTTACTTTTAACCGTGGTAAATAAAATTAAAAATTTACTATTCACCAAAAATTATTTTCATTTCATTGAACCACATTTTACTCCTTGATATTAACCGTGTCTCTCGGATTTTTGAAATTCAATTCACAGAAGTGGTAAAATTTAATTTAAATTAAAAAAGGCAGTTTTTTAACTACCATTGAGTGGTTTCACTATTCATCGAAAATTGATGTTTTTCAGAAAAATACCAAAAATTCAGCTAAGAATTATTTGACATTCCGAATTCAAAATTGATTTATATTTTTTCAAATTCATAACATATAGGTGGCATTAATTAATTTTAAATTTAATTCCCGTTATCAAAACAAATAGCGTGTTTTTAAGAAACAAAAACAATCAAAAGATTGATACTTGTTTATATCGAATTTCAAAGTGAAAATAATTCTAATGAACAACATTGGATTAAATGGTAAAAATATATTCTAATTAAACTTTAAAACAAATTAAAAATATAATCTAACCATATAAATTATTGTGATGAAAAAAGTTGTTTTTAATTAAAATATAGCGTGTTTTTATTGTACATTAAAATATGAAAGTTATCAGAATAATATGAAAATTTTATCCAAAGAAATTTTTTATGTCCTGATTCCAAAGATGAATTTTATTTTGTCAAATTGAACTTATAGACATGTCAAAAACAAGATTTAATGTGGGTGTTCCATCAAAAGGTGGCAAAACTACATTTTAAAAAAAAAATACTTTTTTACTCAAAAAATTGATTTTGTTCTCATTCCATGTGCTAGAAAATGTGTAAGATGAATAATAATGTTGTAAAATTAAAAATGTAGTTGATACTATTAATAACGGCTATTTCATAATAATATTATAACCATATATCATTGTTTAGTGAAACCTGGTATTGCATACAACACACACAATTGAGGAAGGCCGCGATTGCGTGTAATGCAAGCCAAGTCAGGGTTGCGTGTTGTGAAAGACTCCTCCGTTGTTTCAAATCACAGAATCCAACCATATTTCATTTATACATTGAATATATATATATATACACTCAATTTTTCATAGAATAACTACTATCAAAATTGTGTGTAACATGATCCAAGAATAGTGTTATGTATACTGCAAGCTCATACGGTGCAGCGTATATCGCAAGGTAATCTTGTTGTAGCTTACAACACAAGACATCAATGAAATTAAAAGAATATTTTTCATAAAATCTCATGGTGTTACCTTTTATCCCCCTTAAAATGAATTTCTCCCTCTAAATTCATCGGGGTTATAAATCGTTTACTATTTATAGAAACCCACATCGTAAAAAGTAATACTAAAACTTAATTTTAAAAACTAAAGTATGAAATGTAACGATTACCCAAAGTAACTCATCCCTTACTTTCCATATAGGAGAACATAGGTGAAAATATGGATATGGAAAAAAATCTAACCATAATGTTCTGATGGAGAGTGGTAGAGAACATGGCTATGAAAATGCCATCAATCACAAAGCCATAGATTTGTGATGATCAATGATACCATCTGATTCATCAGATATAAGGGCACTAGGACAACATTTTTTGTTTTCAAGATCATTTCCCTGAAGTTGATGAAATTGTAATTAGAATAAATACTTTCATGATTTTGTTATAGTCTCACCGTTGGTCGTTCATTGGACAATTTCTACTTCATCTCTTAAAGAAATGAAGTTGAATTTTTCATTCGTGAAGTGTTAGCAGATCATGTGATAGAATGATGGGTCATTCCATCTGTCTCAAACAAATGGTTATAAAAGTTATCAACAATACATAATTCCATCTATAGTGAGATTAATCATATATGGTTCCTAAAATGGACTTATACTTCATATATCATACTGCTTAATATAATAAAACTAGTTTCTACTAAACATGGACTTCTTGTAGGCCAGTGGTAGGCGATAATGGCCAACCGCACTTTGGTTGTGGGTTTGATTCCCATAGCCTTGTCTAATGCGACGGGTTGTCGCCCGTCCAGCAGGTTGTCTTTTTTCTAAAACTACATTATAAATAATATCGAAAAAAATCTAGCCTTAAACAATACTAACTTATGTCCAACATAATTCATTCCAATATTTAGGCTTATCCAAAATACATATGTCCACTCTCATAGTATAAAGAAAATGATTACTTGAAATTCCATCAACCAATAATGTGAATACCATCATTTATCCCCCATATATCTTCTTGGTCACATTCCAATCATGTGAATACCATAATCATGTATTCTCTTGAAAAATGAATACCCATTAAACCTTAGTGAAAACATGAATGCTATCAAAATTTAACTCTTTCCACATACCAAAATCCAAAAATTCTATATACTCAAACCATGATATAACTATTTCCTTATATCAGTCATGAGCTCCTGAATACTGTCAAACTTTTCATTTTCTCCTTATCCCTTCTTTATGCGCATATCATCTTCTTTCCAAAAATATCTGAATAACATTTCATGGCCAGTGGTACCATTCATCATATACTTTCAAAACATAATGAAAGACAACAGTTTACCAATCCTTAGATGTCTCTTTATTTCATAGTACGATGAGATTACTTATACAACATTACACTTGATAAACATGTACTCATTCCACAACCGTCTTAAACCATTGACCGTGCTTCAACAATTCTTTCATCTCAAATATCATTTGTAGTCTCTTCATCATCATCAACATAAATTCTTCCCATACGACCATACTGATTCTATTCATGAGACTTTCCCTTAGGGAATTGGTATGTATAATGCCAGTACATTCCACATTTAAAAAATTTAACCATTTTTGATGTCGTAGCAATACCATTATCCTCATCCATGGTATTAACTAAACCTTTTCCTTTGCACTTCTTAGCTTTGTTTCCTTCTTTTCCACACCCAAATAATCTTCCAGTTCCTTGGAAACATTCTCCTTGATTCCTCTTCCCATATGATTTAAATAGGGTAAATTGAAATTTGTTCCCTCTATTATCATCATGAAACTCCATCTTTCCCTTATTAGTCGAGTCAGGAAACATTCCAAATTTGAGATTATTGATCATATTATGAGATTGCTGATTCAACATAATAATGATGTTTGGACTTCCAAATCCCATTTCATTTGGTTGCTCATGAAGAATATCATTCCATTGTCCATCATATCCCCCATTATCGTGAATCATCTTCTTTCCATCCATTTTCTAAAACCCAAAAAGAATTGTGTGAGAGACAAAAATCATAATCAAGGGGGAGTAACTTCAATATCTAACATATTAGGTTTAATCTAATATTGTTACCATAATTTTAGGACTATAAGATATACTTATACATAACCTTATGGACATCCCTAGACATACCTTATAAATATCTCTCGGAATCTCACTAATGCTTTCGCATCCATGTTTCCAGAGGTTGACTAAACCTTTCCTCAAATACCAACTGTAGAGACCTGAAACATGATGTACATGGACATTAAATTAATTTTTCGGAATACTTAGTACATAACAAAAACAGTCACACAAGGACCTTAATAGTATAGTGTCTTTGGAAACTCGGAATAAAATATTCTAATCGTGGTGAATGATCTTCAACATCTCCCAATAAAGATCTTCCACTTTTTTCTTACATAAAACCATTCTTTATAACCTGGGGAAAAGAAAACATAAAATGGGTGAGCTCAAATTCCCAGTAAGTGTAAACATAGAGAACATAAAACAATCCATAAACATTTGAATGCAAAAACGTGAACATAAAATCTAAACATCAAAATCTTGAGCAAATACATGAATCTTGGAAGTATGTAAGACATATATCATAAGGGAACATCAATAATGATAAAATAACATGGGAATAAAACATGTAACTATGGCAACTATTAGGCACATGTTATGATTTCCATAATAGCCAAGGCATTGCTGCCAAGACCATCTTAGTGGACAAAGTCCGTTTCTGAATCGATTTCACTCCTCGTTTCTGTCCTGTAACACTGATCTAGATTAACTTACCATTCCAGCCATGTCTATTTCATGATATATAAATCATTACGCAATGCATTGGAGAGAGATATAGGTACCACCCATCTTATAATGAAATCATTCATACTTGTGCCACAAAAATACATATATCATTCATAATATCCCAACGAATAAAATGGGTTTCATATATATCATCCCATCATCACATAATCCATCTAAAAGAAATGGATATCATTTCATAATAAGATAAGTTAAACCATGTAAATCATAGATACATTATACTTGAAACATAAACATATGAAATAATGTCATCTTAGATGAAAACATGGTTTTGATAAAACACCTAAAATTAATTCTTGAGGAAGCTTCATGAAAATATGGATTTATAAAACTGTAAAAATCATTTCATGCCGTAAAATTTCAAAAAACATTCTTTTTGTACTTTTTCCAGAAAAGTCAAAAAGTACCTCGTAAAAGAATGATTCCATAAATACCATGTATTAGAAGTAAAAAATGGGTAAAAAGGACATTAAACATACATGAAACCAGTTTTACGAAACATGGACATTGATGAGAACAATAACCCCAATAAATACTTAAGAATAAACAAACTCGGATAAGAACGAAATTGGAAAAGTTATCCCTTACCTTAGGTCTGATATGCATCGTACATATCTGAACCTAATGTATAATGATTTAAATAATTTCATTGACTTATTAAAGAATCATATTAATTGTTATGATATTATATATGTTTCACTTATGACTTCATATTACCATTTCTTTTGTAAATTCCATGTTAAAGCAGGGTTTTGGGTAAAATCATTTCATTTATCGTATTTGTTTCGACTCTTCATTCTTGATATTATTACTTATATCCTGATTTACATAATTCCATAATGTAAAACATGATTTATATATAATATATATTCATAATATACATATATATATTATAGATCGATAAAAGGAATGAAATACACTGTTCGTGGAGATGGTAGGTCGTACGTACGCATGAATGCTGTTTTCATTTCCTTATTGAATTGAATGAAACTAAATAGATGAAATAAATATACATATACATAAATACAGTAGAATTAATATTTCATATATTTCATTATTATTAATTATATAAACTTTATGATCATTCATGTGTGGTTAACATGGAGAATGAATCCTATCGCGTCGTGGAGACGGTAGTCCGTGCGTACGCACGAGCGATGATATCGTTCCCATAATTATTGAATAGAATTGGAGTGGATGTTATATTATATCATAATCAGTATGATGTTATAATAACCATATATAGTTATTATTTACATCATTATACCCATCCATGTAAGGTGTTGGTGGAAAAATAGATTTCACCAAGGCGTGGAGACGGTATTCCGTACGTACGCACACGTGGTGATATTATTTTGCATAGGATGGATAGATGGTGAAATAGGGTTGTTTCATAATTATAATAGCATATCAGTATATGAGTTATAATGATGTTATTACTTTGTAATGAAACAACTAAAGAAGAAGAAGTGGAAGAAGAAATAATGTTGAAAGAGTCGGTAATGGACATTACCTCTTCTTTGAAGCGCCTCTTTGAGACCTTCTATTAGGGCACTAAAATTGGTCTTTTAAGAAGACCAGAACATCTAGGATGTTTCTATGGAAGTGGAGAAGAAAATTTTTCAGGGTTTGGCCGAGCTTGAAGGCTCAAAGTGGTGTGTGGAAGAGAGGGAGGAGGTTCCATTTTATAAGGGAGGAGAGGGGAACCTTTGGATAAACTAAAAATATTATTATATTATAAAGTCATATTCGGTTTTTAGTAGCTCAAAATTGATTTATTTCGAAGATAATGTGGGTATGGGTCTAAATCCTCTCATCCAATATAATTTAGACAATTTTAGGTTTCTATTTTAACCTTATCATTTAGATTTTACCTTAAGTTAAATAATTTTACTTTTACAAAATCTTCTTGTTTTCTTACAATATAAGGTTAATAAACATACTATAATAATCCAAAAGAACAACACGTTGTTTATTATTAATATATATAACTTTATCTATTTATTTTCCCGAACCATAGATCTTTAGGAATAAAATAACAATTAATAATATAATATTTGTTTTAAAAACTATTTTATGTCAATTTTGACACTATTTGGTAATTGACTTTTGTGAAACTCATAACAGAATGATTAGTTCTCAAAAATGTGATTAAATCAATACTAACTTGTCATATAAACCTATAAAATTAGTGGAATTCATAAAAAGTCTCAATTTACATTTATTTGGGTATTTATAACATCAATTATGTCAATATTTAATTAATAAGATAATTACTGCATCATCTTTGTGTCATAAATTAATTAAATTATTTAATGTATAAAAATTATAAATAAAATACAATTATGTAGGAAATATTTTTATATTTCTAATAAAAATTTATAGTCGAATTTATCTTTTGTATAACCCTATATTAAAAATTATTTACTTATTAAACATTGATTTTAACTATTTTAACCCTTCTTTAAATAAAAATTATTAAATGTCCTAATCTAATCCAAGTGGGCCTAAATGTTAGTATTTTATTCCTAAGGTTGTTTTTGGTCAAATTAATCTTATACAATAGAATTAGGACATGTGTTAGGTTAATAATAATATCATTTTTCCCTTAATTATCCTATTTAATTTTAACCGTGGTAAATAAAAGTAAAAAGTTACTATTCACCAAAAATTATTTTCATCTCATTGAACGAAATTTTAGTCCTTGATATTAACCGTGACTCTCCACTAGTGCAGAAAACGTTTTTTACGTCACCATTTTTTACGTCGGTTATATAAAACCGACGTCATAATATGTAAAACGAGGTTTTTTACGTCGGTTATTTCTTAACCGACGTAAAAACCTGTGTTCGGTACACATTTAATGTCGGTTATTTTTATAACCGACGTTATTAATCGCGCGGCTTCGTTTTTTACGTCGGTTATTTTTATAACCGACGTAACAAACGCGGGTTTCGAAGGCCCTTTGACGTCGGTTATTGAATAACCGACGTAACAAACGCGGTTTTTGAAGGCTTTTTTACGTCGGTTATAAAATAACCGACGTAAAAAAAGAATCCGCAGATGTTTTTGACGTCGGTTATTCCATAACCGACGTAAAAAAACGCGAATTTTGAGCCATTTGTTACGTCGGTTATATAATAACCGACGTAAAAAATGAATCGGAGGAAGGTGTTTACGTCGGTTATTGAAATAACCGACGTTATAAATGTTTTTAAAACAATTATCACATCGGTTATTGAATAACCGACGTGATAACTCATTTAAAAATTTACCCAGACCCGTGGATTGTCATTCACGAGTTTACCTTCGACAGTCGCGACTCGTCTCTCTCGCGCGTAAACCCGAATCAGCTCGTCCATTTCGTTGGTTTAGATTCATTTTGCGATCATCGTTTCTCATATTTAATCTCCTCGGATCAATCATCTAAACTCGTAGCACTCAGGTAATCCTCCCACTCGTTCGTTTTTTTTCGCGGATAGTAAATATATATGTGTTGTGATTTTTTTGTTGAAACTAGCTAAGATTCTTCGATTGCGAACCCTTTTAACTCGTTTTGGCACCATAATCTTATTTATCATCCCTAGATCTATTTGTTCGACTTGCAATATTGAGTAATTTTATGATTTCACTAATTTTTCATCGTTTTCTATAAATCCCCGAGAGGGTTGGGGCGTGTCCATTTGGATGGGTTGCCCTTTTACAGTTGTTACTACTTTATTCACACACAACCATGGCATAGGTGCATGGATTTGGGGTCGGGGGGTGTCCAGGGGGGTTTACAAGGGGGTGGGTGGGTGTGGGGGGCTGTCCAAGGGTGTGGGTGGGTGTTGGGGGGTGTCCAGGGGGGTGTCCAAGGGGGTAGGGGGTGGGGGGTGGTGTCCAGGAGGGGTGGGGGGGCTGTCCAGAGGGTTGGGGGGTGTCCAGGGGGGTGTCCAAGCAGGTCGGGGGTGGGGGGTTGTGTCCAGGAGGGGTGGGGGTGCTTTCTAGAGGGGTCGGGGGCTGTCCAGAGGGGTCGGGGGGTGTCCAGGGTGGTGTCCAAGGGGATGGGTGGGTGTGGGGGGCTGTCCAAGGGGGTGGCGGCCTGTCCAGAGGGGTCGGTGGGGTGTCCAGGGGGGTGTCCAAGGGGGTGGATGGGTGTGGGGGGCTGTCCACGTGGGTGGCGGCCTCTCCAGAGGGTATTTGGGGTTGTCCGGGTGGGTGGGGGGCTGTCCAGAGGGTTGGGGGATGTCCAGGGGGGTGTCCAAGGGGGTAGGGGGTGGGGGGTGGTGTCCAGGAGGGGCGGGGGGCTGTCCAGAGGGGTCGGGGGTGTCCAGGGGGGTTTACAAGGGGGTGGGTGGGTGTGGGGGGCTGTCCAAGGGCGTGGGTGGGTGTTGGGGGGTGTCCAGGGGGGTGTCCAAGGGGGTAGGGGGTGGGTGGTGGTGTTTAGGAGGGGTGGGGGGGCTGTCCAGAGGGTTGGGGGTGTCCAGGGGGGTGTCCAAGCAGGTCGGGGGTGGGGGGTTGTGTCCAGGAGGGGTGGGGGGCTGTCCAGAGGGGTCGGGGGGTGTCCAGGGGGGTCGGGGGGTGTCCAGGGTGGTGTCCAAGGGGATGGGTGGGTGTGGGGGGCTGTCCAAGGGGGTGGCGGCCTGTCCAGAGGGGTCGGTGGGGTGTCCAGGGGGGTGTCCAAGGGGGTGGATGGGTGTGGGGGGCTGTCAACGTGGGTGGTGGCCTCTCCAGAGGGTATTTGGGGTTGTCCGGGTGGGTGGGGGGGCTGTCCAGAGGGTTGGGGGATGTCCAGGGGGGTGTCCAAGGGGGTAGGGGGTGGGGGTGGTGTCCAGGAGGGGCGGGGGGCTGTCCAGAGGGGTCGGGGGTGTCCAGGGGGGTTTACAAGGGGGTGGGTGGGTGTGGGGGGCTGTCCAAGGGCGTGGGTGGGTGTTGGGGGGTGTCCAGGGGGGTGTCCAAGGGGGTAGGGGGTGGGTGGTGGTGTTTAGGAGGGGTGGGGGGGCTGTCCAGAGGGTTGGGGGTGTCCAGGGGGGTGTCCAAGCAGGTCGGGGGTGGGGGTTGTGTCCAGGAGGGGTGGGGGGCTGTCCAGAGGGGTCGGGGGGTGTCCAGGGGGGTTTACACATCGATTTGTTTTATATTTCAAAATTGTTATATTCAAATTATGATTTTTTTCATATAAACATATATTTGTCTTATCTAAAAAATATATATATTTTTTCTATTTGTTATAGGTAATAATGAGTCGAAGTTGGATTACGGCACATCGAATGAGCAATGAATATGAGGAAGGTGTTGATGCCTTTTTGGAATTTGCTAAACGAAATGTTCCAAGTAGTGACATTTTTTTCTGTCCATGCCTGAAATGTCTGAATATGAAGAAGTTGAAAAGTAGAGAGATAAAAGATCGTCTGATTTGTCATGGTTTCAATCCGAGTTACAACCCTTGGATTTGGCATGGCGAAACTGGACAGAATGTCACTGATGATAATGAATCGCAAGATGGTAACTCCGATGGAATTGAAGAAATGATTCGCGATATTGTAGCAGAACAAATTGAGATAGAACCGAGAGTTGCACGTCTATATGGTGATGCCGAAAAACCATTATATCCTGTTTGTACAGATTTTACGGTTTTGTCGGTGGTGTTAAGATTGATTAACCTGAAGGCGAAACATGGATGGAGTGACAGAAGTTTTACAGAGCTGCTACAATTGATGAAAGACATTCTTCCAAAAGATAACGATCTTCCAGATTCACATTATAAGGCCAAAAAAATATTATGCCCGATGGGATTGGGATACAGGAAAATACATGCATGTCCGAATGACTACATTATATATAGGAAGGAATATGAATTTCTGAAAGAGTGTCCCAAATGTGGGACATCACGGTATAAGGTGAAAGAAAAATCACAAGCTGATGTAGAGATTACAAAGCTCCCTTCAAAGGTATTTTGGTATCTTTCTATAATTCCTCGTTTCAAACGTTTATTTGCTAATTCACATGATGCAAAAAGGTTAAGATGGCATGCTGATGAGCGGGTATGTGATGGAAAAATACGTCATCCAGCTGATTGTCCACAATGGAAGAAAATTGATGCCCAGTACCCTACATTTGGAAATGAAATTAGAAATCTGAGACTAGGCTTGTGCACAGATGGAATGAATCCATACCGAACCCTCAGTAGCACACATAGTTCATGGCCTGTTTTATTGGTAATTTACAACCTCTCTCCTGAAGTTTGTATGAAGCGCAAATATGTCATGTTGAGTATCATGATCTCTGGTCCAAAGCAACCCGGCAATGATATTGATGTATACTTGTCACCGCTGATTGATGATTTGAAACTTTTATGGGCTGATGGTATTAGGGTGTATGATTCTTATAAAATGGAATATTTTCAACTGCATGCAGTGCTTCTATTCACTATAAATGACTTCCCAGCATATGGAAATTTGTCTGGATACAGTGTTAAAGGGCATAAAGCATGTCCAATTTGCGAACAACAGACGTCATATTGTCAATTGCATCATGGGAGGAAAACAGTGTACATGGGTCATCGAAAGTTTTTGCCTATGGATCACCCTTATAGAAGACTAAAAAAGGCATTCAATGGATCACAAGAATTTGATACTGCTCCTCAACCTTTATCCCCAGAATTGTATTTTGAGAGGGTGAAAAACCTTGATGTGACATTGGGAAAGACACAGAAATCTGGTAATGATAGACATATTTGGAAGAAAAGGTCAATATTTTTTGAGCTACCATATTGGAGGTATCATGAAGTCAAACATAATATTGATGTCATGCACGTGGAGAAGAATATCTGTGATTCTTTGATCGGAACATTGCTAGATATTAAAGGAAAGACAAAAGATGGGTTGAATGCAAGGTTAGACCTACTGTCAATGGGAATACGTTTGGAGTTAGCTCCCACTCCTAAAGGAAGACGAACATTTCTTCCCCCGGCTTGTCATACATTATCGAAGAGGGAGAAAAGTAGCTTCTGTCAGTGTCTTCATGATATCAAAGTGCCTCAAGGTTATTCTTCAAATGTAAAAAATTTTGTCTCATTGAAAGACTTGAAGTTGATAGGTATGAAATCACATGATTGTCATGTCATGATGCAACAAATTCTACCAGTTGCACTGCGTGGAATATTGCCCATCCGTGTCAGAAAGACTATAATGAGGTTGTGTTATTTTTTCAATTCAATTTGCAACAAGGCGATTGATGTGAATGCTTTGAACATTTTGGAAAAGGATGCAATTATTATTCTTTGTCATTTGGAAATGTATTTTCCTCCAACTTTTTTTGATATGATGGTGCATTTACTGATTCATCTGGTTCGAGAAATAAGGCTTTGTGGACCTGTATATCTTCGTTGGATGTATCCTTTTGAAAGGTATATGAAAATATTAAAGGGATATGTTAAAAATCCATATCGACCTGAAGCCTCCATTATTGAAAAGTATATTTCTGAGGAGGTAGCAGAGTTTTGTACGAGTTACTTGGCTACGGCGCAACATATAGGTTTGCCTCCATCTCGCCATGAACGGGTTAATAATGAGGGAAAGGGGATTCGTGGCTTGAAAGTCAAATCACTGTCAGCTGAACATATGAAGAAGTTAGAATCATACATCTTGAATAACATAGCTGATGTTCAACCGTATATCACATTGCATATTAATGAGTTGAAACAATGTCATCCAAAGAAGAAAGAAATGTGGATTTTGAATGAGCACAACAAAACTTTTTTGCCATGGTTTAAAAAGACCTTGCTTGGTAGATCAGATGTATCAGAGACATTAAAATGGATAGTGGGTGGTCCATCTTTAAATGTGATAACATGGTCCGCTTATGACATTAATGGCTATACATTTCATACGAAAGCTCAGGACAACAGAAGTGCAGTTCAGAATAGTGGTGTATTGGTGTTTGCAGAAGCAATGCATTTTTCGAGTGATAAGGACAGAAACCCAATTTCGGCATCAAGTGCATATTATGGAGTGATTGAAGACATATGGGAGGCTGATTACTTTAAAATTAAAGTTCTCGTTTTTAACTGTAAATGGTTTATCGGTAACAACAGTGTCAGACACGATGAATTTGGAATGACACTTGTTAATCTGAATAGATTGGAAGACACAGCTGATTCTTTTATAATGGCAACACATGCCAAAGAAATTTTCTATGTAGTAGATCAATCAGATATGCAGTGGGCTGTTGTTTTACAAGGGAAAAACCAATATGTTGGTGAGGATGAATTTGATGAAGATGCTGATTTATGTGAGATCCCTACTTCCATGGAAAGATTAACAGAACATAATGATGAGTATGTTGAAGACATGGTTTGTGCCATAAGGAACGATCACGACGAAGGAATTTGGGAAAACAATCCAACTGTACATTCCTAAAATTACAGGTAACACAAGTTTATTTCTTTTTTACATTTAGTTTTTTCATATAATGTTAGATACTGTAAATTTTTTACTTATTAAAATATGTATCAAACCAAAACGATAAAACAATAAAAACCGTAAAGAGGAGAAGTCCTGGGCGCACCGGCAACCGGTCCTCTCTGTCTGAACCACCGGCCGGCCGCTGGCTCACCACCGGCCGGCCGGTGGACCAGACAGAGCTTTCCTCTCTGTCTGGATCACCAGCGGCCGGCCGGTGTTGAGCCAGCGGCCGGCCGGTGGTTCAGACAGAGAGGAAGGCTCTCTGTCTGGTCCACCGGCCGGCCGGTGCTGAGCCAGCGGCCGGCCGGTGGTCCAGACAGAGACCGAGCCTCTCTGTCTGGATCACCAGCGGCCGGCCGGTGTTGAGCCAGCGGCCGGCCGGTGGTTCAGACAGAGAGGAAGGCTCTCTGTCTGGTCCACCGGCCGGCCGCTGGATCACCACCGGCCGCCCGGTGGACCAGACAGAGAGCCTTCCTCTCTGTCTGGATCACCAGCGGCCGGCCGGTGAGGAGCCAGCGGCCGGCCGGTGGTTTAGACAGAGAGGAAGGCTCTCTGTCTGGTCCACCGGCCGGCCGGTGGTGAGCCAGCGGCCGGCCGGTGGCATCAGTGATTCCACTTTTCAGCTTTCTTATGCCAACTCCTTGGAAACATTTTGCCTGTGTTTACCATGTTTATCATTGTTTAACATGCTTACCATATTACCGATGTTTACTATTATGTAATTTAGTACACTTTTCTATTTGTGAACTAATGTTTGTTTTTTTGATTTGAAGGAAAATGACAGATCAATCAGTTGATCAGCCACATGATTCTGGAGATGAGCATATTGGTCATACATCTGGGGAGGAACATTCACATGCTCCTATTACGAAAAAGAGTTCAAAGGTTGGTAAGCGTGGGTGCACACGTTTACCAAAATTATCACTTGCCCGTACGAAGGAGGAGAGGATAGTCGTGGAGTTTGATGAGGATGATCTTCCTAGAGGTCCAAATGCTAAAGATTTTAAGGGTTTTGTAGCAACTCAGGCTAAGAGCAAAGTAAGCATTCTCTATGATGATTGGAGAAGTGTGGATAAGGCGATAATTTCTCAGCTGTGGGAGACCATTTTGGTAAGATCTTTTGCTATTGTTTGACTGTTCTTTAAATGTTTCTAGTATATATAATATTTTTAACCTCTTTTTTATCAGATGACATTTGATATTCCTGACACTGGAGGAGTCAGGAAGAAATTCTTATCGTTGGCTGCTAGGAGATGGAGGGATTTCAAATCTACCCTCTCATCTGATTTCATTTATGGTCATAGGAGTCGTGAGAATCCATGTCGTATATATCCTTTTATAGATGAAGACACATGGAGAGAATTTTTTGAAAGTAGAAGAAAAGAATCATTTTTGGTAAGGGCAATGTAAACTTTTATAAGCTTTCTTATATAAATGATCTTATTATTGTTTTGTTAATGATTACTTATTCTTAATTTACAGCAAACAAGGAAAGCTCGTCAAGAGATCCAATCTAAAAATGTATACCCTCATAGTTTATCTCGGGGAGGGTATGCATTATTGGAAGAACAAATGATGGCAGAAAAATTTCAACAACTAAGAGCTGAGTCTTCAAGCTCTGGAGAGGTGGCCCCTCCATCCCCTCCATCTAGACATGAGAAATGGAAAAGAGCTCGGAAGGGCAAAAAAGGACAATATCTTTCAGAAGAATCGAGACTCGTAGTTGAGAGGATTGTAAGATATCTATTTTATTTATTTAAGTTTACTATTTTCGTCATATATTTCCAATCATTATAGAAAAGTTCAATTACTTATTACAGGACTCTCTTGAGGAGCAGAGTTCACAGGGGACATTTACACCATCTGGGAGGGAAGATATTTTATCTGTGGCATTGGGAAAGCCCGAACATCCTGGCCGTGTAAGAGGATATCCGGAAGGTGTATCGGTAAGAAAAGTGTTGCCATGTTCCTCAACTTCTAACGTTGAGGGAGTTTATAAAAAAAAATAGAATCGTTGGAGGCTGAAGTCCATAATATTAATGCGACAATGGAGGACAAGATTAGAGCATCGGTGCAGTTAATGTTTGCAGACTTGCAAAGACAATTTCAGGGTGCAGCTCCCACTCCACCTCTCCCAGTAGCTCCCACTCCCCCACCTCAGCCTGCGGACCCCATTTTTGATCCTCCTCCTCCGCCGCAGCTACCTACTTATTGTGAGTTGTATGTTGATGATCCTCAACATAATATAGTTGCATATGGGATGGTATATTGTATAGGAGATACAGTTCATCATCAACAGTTAGAGGTAGAGAATCAGAGGGTCACTGTACAGGATATTATAGATAGATCAGCTCGGATACCATTACCTACAGATGAGGTGACGACAGTTGGACATAGTATCGGCCATTTTTTACTTTGGCCATCCAGACTTCTTCGACTCATTACCATAGAGGTATGGATGTTATATCTTTTATTTTATATTTTTATTAATGTTTTATCATTTGAAAACTAATATATTTTTCAATTTATTTTTACAGGAATACTTCAAAGGTAAAGAAATACTGTATAGACAACAACAAAGACAGATAGCTATGACATCAGATGCAGATACTAGCAGTCTTGACAAATTGTCAAGATATTCAAATTTGTTGGCGGATCATTATGACTTTACAATGGAAGCTCATGTATGTGGACGTGAACTATGTGTGGGGATTATGAAAACTGATATCATGGAGTTTGTCACTGGAGATAAGTGGGGCATCAACGTGGTGCAAATTTTTATCATGTAAGTCTTAACTCCTTTTCCTTGCGTTATATTTATTAAAAATGTATACTTATGTCTGCTTTGTATTAGGTATATGTATAAAATTTGTGAGAGGAATGAGCTGACAGATGTATATGGATTCGTGGACCCACAATTGATTTCCCCTGAAGCATGTGCATTGGATGAGGAACAAAGAATGCTTTATATTGCTGATAGATTTGAAAAGAATGTAATCACACAGTGTTGGATGATGCCTTTTTGTGAGAGGTATGAAACACATCCCTCTCAAAGAGTTAATTATCTTTTAACATAAAAAACCACTAACGTTAAATTTCCTTTTCTCAGGGATCATTGGATGTTAGGGGTTTTTTGCCCTAGGGAGAAAACACTTTATTGGATATGCTCTCTCCATGATGATGTGCGAGAAAGTTTTAAGAATATATTGGAAACGTAAGTTTCAATTTCACAATAGTTTTATATATTATAATGAATTTTAAATTTACCCCATTCGTATTATTTTCTAACAGGGCATGGGTCCACTTTCGAAAAAGCGCAAAGAAAAGGAATTACAAGATCAAATATGTACATGCGAAGGTAAATATCCATTTATAATTTGTACATTTTGATTTATTACATAAAAATAATATATTGAATTTACACTCATTCAAACAGAAATGTCATGAGCAACAAGGCATCATCGAATGCGGATATTACATGTTAAGATTTATGTATGAAATAATAACAACTGGGACAGTTCTGAGTTTTGACCTGGTAAGATTTCCTTTTTCTAATAATATTTCAATTTGATTTATTAATTATACACGTTGACTACTATCCTTTTCCTTTGTAGCTTTTTGATGACCCTCAACCCTTTACTGCTGAAGATATCAAACACTTACAAGTGGAGTGGTCAAATTATTTTACAGGATTGATTGACTTTTAGTTGTTTGTAATGTAAAATGTAATTTTGAATATTGTCAATGTAATTGTGTATTTCGTAGTCGTTTAGGTTGGATTTAGTTTTTTTTGAAGTTGACATTGTAAGTTTTGAATGTTATATAAGTGAATGTTTAATTTTTCTCTACTTCTTGTTTTGGTCTACTGTTGATGGTTTTTCTGGTCTGGATTTTGGTATGGGGGGAGAGGTTCCAAGGGGGTGGGTGGGTGTTTGGGGGGTGTCCAAGGGATATGGGAGGGGTGTCCAAGGTGTGTTTGGGGCTGTCCTAGGGGTCGGGGGGGGTGTAAATGAGGGTGGGGGGGTGTCCAAGGGGCGGGGGGTGTCCAAGGGATATGGGAGGGGTGTCCAAGGTGTGTTTGGGGCTGTCCAAGGAGTCGGTTGGGTGTAAATGAGGGTGGGGGGGGCTGTCCAAGGGGTGGGGGGTGCCCAAGTGGTGGGGGGTGTCCAAGGGATATAGGAGGGGTGTCCAAGGGGTGTTTGGGGCTGTCCAAGGGGATGGGGGGGTTTCCAAGGGGTAGGGGGGTTTCCAAGGGGTCGGGGGGGTGTCCAGGGGGTGGGGGGCTGTCCAAGGGGTGGGGGGGTGTCCAAGGGGTGGGGGGGTGTCCAAGGGATATGGGAGGGGTGTCCAAGGGGTGTTTGGGGCTGTCCTAGTGTTCGGGGGGTGTAAATGAGGGTGGGGGGGCTGTAGAAGGGGTGGGGGGTGTCCAAGGGGCAGGTTGGGTGTAAATGAGGGGGGGGGGTGTCCAAGGGGTCTGGGAGGGCTGTCAAGGTGTGGGGGGGTGTCCAATGGGTGTTTGAGGCTGTACTAGGGGTCTTGGGGGTGTAAATGAGGGTGGGGGTGTCCAAGGGGTGGAGGTTGTCCAAGGGATATGGGAGGGGTGTCCAAGGGTTGTGGTGGGGGAGGGCTGGCCAGGTTGTTAGGTGGGTATAGATGAGGGTGGGGTTCAGTTGGGGCTTGGGGGAGGGCTGGCATGGCTATTTTTGTTTGGTTTCTGGAAGCTTTTTGGTGAGAGCAGTGCAATTATTTAAAAAAATAATAATTTCTTTCACGTCGGTTATAAAATAACCGACGTGGTAAATAAATCGGTAGGGGTTTATCACGTCGGTTTTTTCTAGAACCGACGTGATAAACCGTTCCCGGGGATTTTATCACGTCGGTTCTTAATATAACCGACGTGATAAAAGGCCTGGGAATCGATTTACCACGTCGGTTATTGAATAACCGACGTGCTAAAACGTTTCCCAGGCCTTTTTATCACGTCGGTTTCCTAAATAACCGACGTGATAATAGGCCAGGGGAAGGGTTTATCACGTCGGTTATGACATAACCGACGTGATAAACGATATCCCAGGCGTTTTATCACGTCGGTTTAGGTAATAACCGACGCGATAAAGCCCCCCGCGCATATTTATCACGTCGGTTATTATATGAACCGACGTGATAACCACCGTGATGTTAGGGATATTACGTCGGTTTTAAATAACCGACGTAAAAAACGTTATTTATAACGTCGTCCGTATTAACGTCGCCTAAAAACCGACGTAAATAATAAAAAATAACCGACGTAAAAAACGTTTTCTGCATTAGTGCTCGGATTTTTGAAATTAAATTCATAGAAGTGGAAAAATTTAATTTAAATTAAAAAAAAGACAGTTTTTAACTACCAATAAGTGGTTTCACTATTCATCAAAAATTGAAGTTTTTCAGAAAAATAACAACAATTCAGCCTAAGCATTATTTGATATTCCAAATTCAAAATTGATCTCTATTTTTTCAAATTAATAACATATATGTGGTATTAATAAATTTTAAATTTAATTCCCGTTATCAAAACAAATAGCGTGTTTTTAAGAAACAAAAACAATAGAAAGATCAATACTTGTTTATATCCAATTTCAAAGTGAAAATAATTCCAATGAACAACAATGGATTAAGTGATAAAAATAGATTATAATTACACTTTAAAACAAATTAAAATGATAATATAACTATATAAATTATTTTTATAAAAAAAGTTGTTTTTAATTAAAATATAGCATGTTTTTACTATACATTAAAATATGAAAGTTATCAGAATAATATGAAAATTTTATCCAAAGGGAATTTTTATATCCTGATTCCAAAGAAGAATTTTATTTTTTAAAATTGAACATATAGACATATCAAAAACAAGATTTAATGTGGGAGCACCATCAAAAGGCGACAAAACTACATTTTTTTTTGAAAAGTACTTATTTTACTCAAAAAAATTATTTTTTTCTCATACCATGTTCTAGAAAAAGTTTAAGATGAATAATAATGTCATAAAATTAAAAATATAGTTGATACTATTCATAACGGCAAGTTCATAATAATATTATAACAATATGTCGTTGTTTGGTAAAACCTGGTATTGCATACAACACACGCAATCGAGGAAGGTCGCGATTGCGTGTAATGCAAGCCAAGTCAGGGTTGCGTGTTGTGAAAGAGTCCCTTGTTTTTTTGTATAACAGAATCCAACCATATTTCATTTATACATTGAATATATATATATATATATATTCAACGTTTCTTAGAATAACTACTATCAAAATTGTGTGTAACATGATCCAAGAATAGTGTTCTGTATACTACAATCTCATACGATGTTGCGTATAAAGCAAGGTAATCTTGTTGTAGCTTACATCACAAGACATCAATGAAATTAAAAGAATAAGTTTCATAAAATTTCAGGGTGTTATAAAGAGAGGTACATTTTCTAACATTCATTGATTTAAATATTATATAGGTCATTTTATGGAAGTGTGTCCCTAAAATATTTGAAATATTTCCCTAAGGTGAAAAGGGTTGAATTATCTTCATTTTTTAAGAATTAATATAAATTATTATGCCTTTACCTCTTATCTGTAGCCCATATTAACAAGATTTACCCTTGTCTATGTTTATATATTTTACCATTGTTACAATTCATATTGAACAAAAAAGGATAAAATTTTCAAATATAAACCTTAGGATTCAAAATATGAAATAAATTTTATCAAATTAAATATATATTATTGGATGAAATTGTTTTTTAATAATCATGAAAAATGGGATGATACCCAATTTTCAGAAAACTATATTTCTAATTATAAAATAGCATTTATTGTTATAACAATCCAAGATATAATATTCAATTCTTGTAAAAATATATATCTATTATATAATATGTATATTTAAATAAAATAATTCTCTAATTGTGAATAAGTAAATTTATTAAGATAAAAATCCATTTTGTTTATATGAACAATTTATTGAATAATATACCTATTACATTCAAATGTTTTTTATATTCTTTTATAATCAACTAATGACCCATGAATTAATTTTAGTATTACATAAACCATCATTTTTATTAATTTAGTGAGTCCTATTCATACACACCAATCTGAAATAATGGTGATAAATATGAGATATTAATATATCCATTGAATCATGAGATCCATTTAGACACTATAATGTGTGTAATGCAAGATGTCTATGAAATAAAATTTATTTGAAAAAAAATACTAAAATCTTGATGTGTTACAATTCCTCCATTTTAATCATTACTAATATTCTAATATACCAAAATACATTATAATCACATTTAATACATGTATTATTTTTATTTATAATTATTCAATGAATACCATCTTTACATCAAGCTATCTAATCTTCACTTTTTTTATAACAGAAGTGTTTTTTCTTGAACATTTATTAATATTGATCATATGATGGTATATGCTACTATGTGTTGGTCACAGCCTAGTAACATCTTAATTATTCATTGGTTTCATGGATTTTTTTGTTACTATAGGTAGTTCATGCAAGAGGTTTCTTATTTGATAACACCATTGACAACACATAACAGAGAGGATAATGTTTGAATGGGTGTATCAATGTCCATAAACCTCCCTTGAATCGAACATAATGTTTGAATCATCTATGATTTTGTGTTTGTGGGAAACCAAAATTTATTATGGTGTGTATTGTGATTCTTATGGGTTTTACATGGGATTTTTATTGATACATAATCATAATGTTGTTGTATATTGTTCCTTCCAGCTATAATATCTTGATAATAAATACTAATATAACATTTCAAAGTTATATTTTATAGTTCAGTAATTGAATTGTTTATGAATCTACCAACTTTATAAGAGATTAATCATAGATATAGATCCTATGTTGTTATATTATATCTTCTCCAATTGGGACGTGAATCATCATTATGGATGTTGGGTATAGTAAATAATAAATTTTCATATTATGGTGGTTTATACAAATAAAAAAGGAATTTTTTCCTCATGGTATTAGTAGGTGGATGCAAAAACATTGAGAGTAAATGAGATTATTATAGTGGAAGAAAATGGCCTTGAAAGAAGACTGGAAGGTGGACAAGATTTAGGATTAAGGAGTAGTCTCATCTGCACCCTAATTTACAGATTTATCACTGATGGGTGGTGAAAATTCCATCTTATATGACTTCTATTTTATCATATGATTTTTTAATTTATGGTGATATATTAATGAATTTTATTATTGACCATATCTGAATGTTATTTGATATATTATTATTGAATTGTGGTGTTCTTGTATTCTATTGTAGATAAGATCATAAATTAATATTATGTTTCATTGTGAGTAGTCAAACATGTGTTAACTAATATGTATCTCAATATAAAACAAGAATTTTGAGGTTATAGTATCTATAATAATATTTCATTATTTTTCACTCATGTATACTCTTTAAAAGGATCAAATCTAAGCCTCAATGACATGGTGAGTAATAGTAGTACCATATGATGTCTATAGATAAGTGGAATGAATATATTATGGAATTATTAATTGGATTTCCTAACACAATGATAGTAAAAACTATTTTATGGTTTATGTTTTGTCGACCGACAAAATGGGATCATTTATTTCTTATTTAGAAGTCTCATGTAATGTATAACATATGAAATATCATTGATTGATATATTATGTGTTTTTAGGGGGAACTATCGACTATTCTATCTAAAACAGATGCAAAATGTATGACATGATATAGATAAGTTTTAAATAAGGTGATGGATATAAGATAATGATGATTGTTGTATATCATACACAATTGGATGGGAAAACATAGGGAATTACCTAGAACTTATATTATATTATCATGGAATGGCATCTAGATTTTTATAGAGAATGGTATAATCATTTGTAATTAATTGAATTCTTGTATAACAACATTTTATAGTTTTCATTTTGATGTATTAATTTTAGGCTCACTGTGGTTATCCACGCAATAAATTGCTATGTTGGAACGTGTTGGGTGAGCCTTTAGCCTTTAGACCCTTTATGGAGAATGAGACCTCTGAATGGGTTCATTTTATTTTGAATCATCTAGTTACCTCTCTAAGTAGAAATAGATACCATTTATTCAATAATATATGGCATTTGGAGTAAGACGTGGGTAACCCAATCTTATTTTAGGTGTCACCTTAGTTAAGTAATTTGTAATTGTGATGGAATGTAAAATTTGAATCATTGTTTTCTAAACATTTTAGACACTTCAACACATCAGTATAGTGGATGACCAGATTGAAAAATCCATCAACTTCTCATTATCTTTAAAAGTTATAGGAAAATTAAATGGCCATAAGACACATCTCTAATATTCCAATGGATTCCAATAAATGTCAAGGGATTCATTAACATTTAGGAGGATGATTTTCCATTTGGATATAAATCAACCAATCAATCAAAACATATCTAAATAACCCATTAAAAAATACAAGATATCAAGGAAATATAGATTAAGGAAAACCATTGATAATAAAATCATCTTAAACAAGGTATTTTAGAAAAATACTACAATATAAATGTTCAATATTGGAGATTAGACTCAAGGACACCAATGAAAAATCCAAGCTCTATCATTCCCCTTTTCGACGTCCAAAAAAATCCAAATTATCATGATGTAATACTACATATGTGTGATTTTGTACCATTTCACAAGTAATGACTAAAAAAATTAACAATGCACCAAAATTAAAAGTAAGGGTGATTAATGAAACTCAGTAGGTTTTAACCAAATGGCTTTCCTACGAATGACACTACGATCAAACATGTTATAACATTTATATAAAAATATTCATGTAAATAAATTTATATAATAGTTTATACCCAAATATTAACAATTTCTATGTCAAACTATTTCCAAATAAAAGACATTTTCTCAAGGAAGGTTACCAAACAAGACCTTAAAATCCTTTCACAAGTTATAGTATGTCATAATTAATTACATTCAACATATACTCATATCCAGAAATGCATGAATCATGGACTTCCATGTACTCACGAGTGATGAGTTATCCTTTTAGTATGAAGTCACATAATGATCAATTTATAAGGTGGAATTCTCTAAACCTTAACCATCCAACTAATTATTGTGGATACTTCTTACACTTATCTATATTGAATGCACCTGAAAAAAATAAATCTATTATGCCAAAACCCAATGGAAAACAACCATTTTAAAAAATTTCAGTATAAACATACTTTTGTTGGAAACATTTGAAAAACCATTCCAATTTTATTAAATAAAATAACCCAATTATTTAATATATTTATACCAAACCACTAAACACAATTCTTGAAAATAAATAATATGAAATCCTCAATTTAAAATTGTGATATCGAGAAATTGCAAAAATATTTTCCACAAAACCAACAAATCCAAAAACCATTACTAAATAGGGTTTCAAAAATCATTTCACAAATATTTCACATCCAAATTTTTGAATTTTAATCAATTTAAAACTGTGACTTCTCATTTTAAATAGAGTAGTTGAGATTGAATTTACCTACCTAAAAAAATTTGTGATAAAAGAAAATCACTTTAAAAGGTCCATAGAATCAGGGTTAAAATCCAAAATTTCCCCATAGATATCATACCCAATAATAAAATACCATGTAACATCACATTATGCATCAAATAACTAAGAAATATCCATAACAGACATAACTCTAATAATTCGAGAGTTATAGAGAAATAAATCTATGAAAAATCACTATGAACTACCAATAACAATCACTTACTGCATGAATCTCACATAAAATCACCAAGGGATTCCTTTAGATCACGTCTTGATTGATGGGAGAAGCTACCTTTTCCTCTGGGAAGGTAGATTATCAAGATAGGTCTACATAGGGGGAAATGTGTACCACCCCAATATTTTATGAGATAGATTATTTTTAATTTCCTTAATGTCTTCTTTTGTACACTAAACCAAGATTAGATTCCACTATACACATAACTATATTAGCTTGTAGTAAACACAACAATATTATTTGGTTGTGTTGCATACAATTTCAAATTTATCTGAGAGAATTCATTTCACACAAAACTGATTATTGATTCTTTTCAATGTATAAGTGAACTTTCTTTGGATTATGTTATACTCATCACCAAAGTAAGATTACACAACACACAACTCTACCTTAGCTTGAGTGACAAACAAGACATACCATCCTCGATAGCCTGCATTGTACGCAATACCGAGTTTTACTAAATAATGATATGTTGAGAAAATGTTATAATTTAATGGGATAGATGTAGAGACCCAAAGCTTGATGTAAATGGACATTACATTACTTTTGCGGAATACTTAAAACATTACAAAAACAGACACACAAGGACCGTAATAGTTTAGTGTATTTGGAAACTCGGAACGTAATCTTCTAATCGTGGTGGAATATCTTCAACATCTCCCATAATGATCTTCCCCTTTTCTTTTCTTACCTAAAACCATTCTATATGTCATGGGGAAAAGAAACATATAAAGGGTGAGCTCAAATTCTCAGTAAGGGTAAGCATGGACAAAATAAAGCAAATCATATACATTTGAACTTAAAAACATGAACATAATGTTTAAACATAAAAAACACGAACAATGACACAAAACATGGCAGTACATAAGGCATAGATCATAAAAAACATTAATTATGATAAAATAGAATGGTAATAAATCATGTGATTGTGGCAACCATTATGCACGTGATATGATTTCAATTGTAGCCAAGGCATTGCTGCCAAGACCATCATAGTGGACAAATTCCCTTTCTGAATCGAGTTCCCTCCTCGTTCTAGTCCTGTATTACTGAACCAAATTAACTTACCATTCCAGCCATGTCTATTTCATGAGATATAATTCTTTACCCAATGCATTGGAGGGAGATATAGGTCCCACCCATCTCAAAATGAAATCATTCTTACTTGTTCCACAAAATAAACATACATCATTCATAATAACCCAATGAATAAAATGGGTTTCAAAAACGTCATCCCATCATCACATAATCCATATAAAATAAATGGATATCATTTAATAATAAGAAAATTGAAACCATTTAAATCATAGAGACATTATACATGAAACATACACATATGAAATAATGTCATCTTAGATGGAAAAATGGTTTTGATAAAACACTTGATATGAATTCTTGAGGAAAATATAATTTCTTCTTCAAAATCAATTTCTTTTCACAAAATGTCATCAAATTTTAAAAGAAATAGATTTTGTTGAAAATATTCATGAATTATTTTTGAGTAAGCTTCATGAAAATAAGGCTTCATAAAACCGTAAAAATCCGTTCACTCCGTATAAGTTAAAAATAACAATCTCCTCGTACTTTTGTCAAAAAAGTTAAAAAGTACTTCTTATGGTAAAAAAAAGAATGTTTCCTTCCATACGATGTGGTAAAAGTAAGAAAATGGTAAAAATGTCTTAAACATACATGGATGTAATGTAAACATTTTATGGAAACATTTTGAGAGCATATGGAAATGGATAATAAACATAAACCCCAGTAAATACTTACGAGTAAACAATCTCGGATAAGAATGAGATTGGAATAATTATCCCTTACCTTAGGTCTGATATGCTTCGTATGGATCTAAACCTCCTGTATACTAATTTAAATAATGTAATTTACTTTTTAAATAATCATATTCATTTTTATGATATAATATATGTTTCACTTATGACAATATATTACACGTACTTTTGTAAATTCCATGTTAAAGCAGCGTTTTGGGTAAAATCATTTCATTTATCGTATGTGTTTCGACTTGTCGTTATTGATATTATTACTTATATCCTGATTTACATAATTACATAATGTAAAACATGATTTATAAATAATATATATTCATCATATTAATATATATTATAGATCGATAAATGGAATGAAATACACCGTTCATGGAGATGGTAGGCCATACATACGCATGAACGCTGTATTCGTTTCCTTATTGAATTGAATGAAACTAAATAGATGAAATAAATATATATATACCTAAATCCAGTAGAATTATTATTTACTATATTTCATGATTATTCATTATATAAACTTTATGATCATTCATGTATGGTTACATGGAGAATGAATCTCATCGCGTCGTGGAGACGGTGGTCCGTACGTATGCACGAGCGCTGATATCATTCCCATAATTGTTGAATAGAATTGGAGTGGATGTTATAATATATCAGAATCCGTATGATGTTATAATAACCATATATAGTTAGTAATTACATAATTATACCCATCCATGTAAGGTGTTGGTGGAAAAATAGATTACACCACGGTGTGGAGAAGTTATTCCATACGTACGCACGTGCAGTGATTTTGTTTTCCGTAGGATGGATAGAAAGTGAAATAGGGTTGTTTCATATTTATAATAACATATAAGTATATGAGGGATACTAATGTTATTGATTCATAATTAAACAACTAAATAAGAGAGAGTAGAAGAAGAATGGAACTTGAAGAAAACCGTAGAAGGTATTACCTCTTTCTCGAAGTGCCTCCTTTAAACTTTCTCTTAGGGCACAAGAGTTGGTCTTTTGAGAAGACCAGTACCTCTAGTAGTTTTCTAAGGAAGTGGGTAAGTTAAATGTTCAGGGGTTTTCCAATCTTAAAGGCTAAAATTGGTGTGAGGAGGAGAGGGAGGAGGTTCCTTTTTATAAGGGAGGATATGGTCACCTTTAGAAATATAAAGAATATTAGTTTATATTAAATACCAACCCCACATAAAAACTTCAAAATTACTCATATCCAAAGATTAAATGAGATAGGGTAGTAATATCATCAACCAATAAAATTTAGACATGTTAGGAATTTATTTTAAGCATTATCAACTTGATTTGTCCTTATTTATCAATTTAATTTTCTTTTTTGTAATAATATTCTAAATTTTAAATTATTATAAATAATTACAAATGTGTTGTGAATTTTCCATAATTTGACACTTTATGACATTGTAGACCATATAAATATTAATTTATAATTTTTAAATATTTTTTTTATTTTGAAACAATTTTATAATATGTTATTTTTATAAAATAACAATAGTGTCAATTTTGACACTATTCATTTATTTGAATTTAAATAAAACATATACAGAAGATATGTTCTAACTAAAACAATTAATAGATTCATAAAATTTCATATATATCTAGTTAATTAGTGGATCGCATTAAATAGGCCATATAATATTTATTTTAATATTTTTAAGATTATTTATTTGATATTTCAATCAATAAAATAATTTCAACATCACTATTGTGTCATAATTAATGATAATTATTTAATCCTCAAAAATTATTAATAAATTCATATGATGTATATAATTGAATTATATTTCTGGAGACTCTTCCTGTTCGATGTTTCATTAAGTTTATCACAATATTTAAATTATTATACTTATAATATTTAAGAAAGTGACATGTTGTCACTTTCTTTGGTTTTAATAATAATTAAATTATTTTCAAGGAAAAAGTCCATTAAATGATTCTGATCCGACCCTTAGGTTATATAGGTCGACGTTTAGTCATCCAATAGGATTTTGGCAGCTGTTAGGGTAATTTTATAATCTTATATTTACCCTTAATTACACGATTTACCTTTAACTATGGTAAATAAAATTTACCGTAGTTACTATTCATAATGCCCAAAAATTAAAAGTAGTCTGTTAATATAATTTGGTCCCAATGATTACATATACGGAATCCAATTTTAAAAATTCAATACACATAAGTTGCAGAATTTAAATTAAAATTAATCAAGTTGTCGAAAGCAAACAGGTTTTTCTTCAAAACATTGCAAAAGATTGAACTAATTTAACCTATGAATTCAATGTAAAATCAATGTTAATGACATATATAATATTAAATGGTAAAAATATTTTCTATTTATACTTTATAATCATTCAATATTATAATTTAACCAAATAAATTATTATGATGAAAAAAGTTGTTTCTAATTAAAATATAGTGTGTTCTTACTATTCATTAAAATATAAAAGTTATCAGAATAAAATGAAAAATTTATCCAAAGAAAATTTTTATATCCTGATTCCAAAGAATAATTTTATTTTGTCAAACTGAACTTATAAACATGTCAAAAACTATATTTAATGTGGGTGCACCATCAAAAGGCGGCAAAACTGCATTTTTTTTAAAATATATATTTTACCTGAAAATTTTATTTTGTCCTTATACCATGTTCTAGAAAATGTGTAAGATGAAATAATAATGTTATAAAATTAATAATTTAGTAAATAATATTCATAACGGCTAGTTCGCAATAATATTATAACCATATATCATTGTTTAGTAAAACCTGATATTGCGTACAACACACGCTATCGAGGAAAGTCGTGATTGCGTGTAATGCAAGGCAAGTCAGGGTTGCGTGTTGTGAAAAAATCATTCATTGTTTCGTATTACAGAATCCAACAATATTTCATTTATACATTGAATATATATATATATATATACACTCAATGTTGTGTAGAATGACTATTATAGGACGAACTTGAAATTGTGTGTAACACAATCTAAGAATAGTGTTATGTATACTTCAAGTTAATACAGTGTTTCGTATAGCACAAGATAATATTGTTGTAGCATAAAACACATGACATTAAATAAATTAAAAAGAATACTTATCATAAAATATCGGGTTGTTACATTCTACCCCCCTTAAAATGAATTTTGCCCTCGAAATTTGTCGGGGTTATACATGGTTTTCTACTTGAAAGTTTCTTTAATTGCAACACAGAACGTAAAATGAAATACCAAAATTTATCTTTAAAAACTAAAGTATGAACCGTAACGTTTACACAAATTAACTAATCATTGGGTTTCCACATAGGATAACATTGGAGAAAATATGGATATGGAAGAAAAATCTAACCATCAATTTCTGATGGAGAGTGGTAGAGGACATGGCTATGAAAAAGCCATGAATCTCAAAGCCATAAATTTTTGATGATCTAAGGTACGATCTGATTAATCAGATATAAGATCACTAGGACAATATTTTTGGTTTTCAATATCATTTCCCTAATGTTGAAAATTTTTAATTAGAAGAAATGCATGCTTGATTTTGGTACAATCTCACTGTTGTCCGTGCTTTGAACAATTTCCACTTCATCTCTTAAAGAAATGAAGTTGAATCTGTTATTAGTGAAGTGTTATTAGATCATGTAATAGAATGATGGGTCATTCCATCTGTTTCAAACAAAAGGTTATAAAAGTTATCAAATATACATAAGTCCATCTATGGTGAGGTTAATCATATACGATTCCAAAAATGAACTTATACTTCATATATCATACCGCTTAAAAAAATAAAACTAGTTTCTACTAACCAGGGACTTCTTGTAGGCCTGTGTTATGCGATAAAGGCCAGCCAAACTTCAGTTGTGGGTTTGATTCCCACATCCATGTCTGACATGACAGGTTTTTGTCCATCCTACAAGTTATCCTTTTTCTAAAACTATACTATCATAACATTTTAGAAATAAGAAGTTATATCCTTTACCAATACTATATGATGTCCATTCCAACCATCAGGGTTATCCAAAATACTTCTTTCTGATTATTATAAATATCATCTACCGAGCATGTGAATTCCTTCATTTGTCCCCCATAGATCATAAGATATATCTTTTTGGTCACATTCCAAATATGTGAATACCATAATCATGTATTCTTTTGAAACATGAATTACCATAGAACCTTAGAGAAAACATGAATTCTATCAAAATTTAACTCTTTCCACATACAAAAATCCCAAATAAAATCTATATACTCAAATCATGATATCGCTTTGTCCTTTTATCATCCATGATCTCATGAATACTATTAAACTTATTAATTTCCTTTTATCCCTTCATTATGCGCATATCATCTTCTTTCCAAAAATATCTGAATAACATTTCATTGTTACCATTACCATTTAACATATACTTTCAAATACTTTAAGAAAAACAATAGTGTAACAATCCGTAGATGATTATTTATTCCATAGTACCATTAACACAACATAAATCATTCCATTACCTTCTTAAAACATTGACAAAGCTTCAACACTTCTTTCATCTCATATATCATTTATGGTCTCCCCATCATCATTCACAAAAATACTACTCATATGACCATGCTGATTCTCTTTATGAGATTTTCCCTTATAGAATTGGTTTGCATAATACCCATACATTCCACATTTAAAACATCTAATCATTGTTGATGTCATAGAAATACCATTATCCTTGTCCATGATGTTAACTGAACCTTTTCCTTTGCACTTACTTGCTTTGTGTCCTTCATTTCCACACCCAAAGCATCTTCCAGTTCTTTTGAAACAATCACCCTGATGCCTCTTCCCACATGATTTACATGAGGGAAATTGAACTTTCTTTCCTCTATGATCATCATGAAACTCCATCTTTCCCTTATTATCTGAGTTGGGAAACTTACCAAAGTTGAGATTATTGATCATATTATGAGATTGATTATTATTCATGATAATGATTTTTGGACTTAAAAATCCATTTTAATTTGGTTTCTCATGAAGAATATCATTCCATTGTCCATCATATCCTCCATTATTGTGAATCTTCCTGTTTCCATCCATTTTCTAAAACCAAAAAAGAATACTATGAGAGAAAATAAATCATAATCCAGGGGGATTACCCTCAATATAAAACATCTTAGGTTATATTCTAAGATCGTTACCATAATTCTAGGACTATAACCTATAATTATACTGAAACTTAGGGACATACCTAGACATGCCGTAGAAATATCTCTAGGGATCTCACTAACATTTTTGCATCCTAGTTTCCAAAGGATGACTAAACCTTTCCTCTGATACCAACTGTAGAGAACCGAAGCGTGACGTACATGGAAATTACATTACTTTTTTGGAATACCTAATACATAACAAAAAAAATCAAAACTCCAGGACCATAATTGTTTAGTGTCTTTGGAAACTCAGAACGTAATCTTCATATCGTGGTGGAAGATCTTCAACATCTCCTATAAAGATCTTCCCCTTTTTATTTCTTACCTAAAACCATTATTTATATCCTGGGGAAAATAAAATATATAAACGGTGATCTCAAATTCTCAGTAATGGTAAGCATGGATAAAATAAAACAAAACATATACATTTGAATGTAAAAACATGAACATAATGTTTAAACATCAAAATATTGAGCAATGACATAAAACAAGGCAGTACATATGGCATAGATCATAAAGAAACCTTAATCATGATAAAATAGAATGGGAATAAAACATGTGATTGTGGAAACCAGTAAGCACATGATATGATTTCCATAGTAGCCAAGTAATTTCTGCCAATACCATCTTAATGGACAAAATCTCTTTCTGAATCGAGTTCACTCCTCGTTCCAGTCTTGTATTACTGAACCAGATTAACTTACCATTCCATCCATGTCTATCTCATGAGATATAAATCTTTACCCAATGAAATGGAGGGATATATAGGTCCCTCCAATCTCATAATGAAAACATTCTTACTTGTGCCCCAAAATAACCATACAACACTCATAATAACCCAACGAATAAAATGGGTTTCAATAACATAATCCCATCATCACATAATCCATATAAAATAAATGGATATGATTTCACAATAAGAAAAGTGAAACAATGTAAATCATAGAGATATTATACTTGAAACATACACATATGAAATAACGTCATCTTAGATGAAAAAATGGTTTTGATAAAACACTTGAAATTAATTCTTGAGGAAAATATCCTTTCTTCTTCAAAATCAAATTCGTTTCACAAAACGTCATGAAATTTTAAAAGAAAGGGATTTTGATGAAAATAGTCATGAAATATTTTAGAGGAATATTTATGAAAATAAGGATTTATAAAACCGTAAAAATCTGTTCACTCTGTATAAGATAAAAATTACAATCTCCTCGTACTTTTTTCAGAAATGTCAAAAAGCACCTCGTATGGTAATCAAAAGAAAGATTCAATCCATACGATGTGGTAAAAGTAAGAAAGGGATAAAAATATCTTAAACATACATGGAATTAAAGTAAAAATTTTATAAAAACATTTTGAGAGTATATGGACATTGATAATAAACATAACCCCCAGTAAATAATTACGAGTAAACAATCCCGGATTAGAATGAGATTAGAATAATTATCCCTTACCTTAGGTCCGATTTGCCTCGTATGGATCCGAAACTCCTGTATAACGATTTAAATAATGTCATTGACTTATTACATAATCATATTAATTGTTATTATATCATATATGTTTCATTTATGACTTTATATTACCCATTCTTTTGTAAATTCCATGTTAAATCATTATTTTGTGTAAAATAATTTCATTTATCGTATGTGTTTCGAATTGTCATTCTTGATATTATTACTTGTATCCTGATTTACATAATTCCAGAATTTAAACATGATTTATATTTAATATATATTTATCATATAGATATATAATAAAGATCGATAAAATGAATGAAATACACCGTTCGTGGAGATGGTAGGCCATACATACGCATGAATGCTATTTTCGTTTCCTTATTGAATTGAATGAAACTAAATAGATGAAATACCTATATATATTTATATAAATCCAGTAGCATTATTATTTCATATATTTTATTATTATTCATTATATAAACTTTATTATCACTCATGTATGGTTAACATCGAGAATGAATCTCATCACGTCGTGGAGACGGTAGTCCTACGTACGCATGAGCGATGATATCATTGCCATAATTATTGAATAGAATTGGAGTGGATGGTATAATATATCAGAATTAGTATGATGTTATAATACCCATATATAGTTATTATTTACACCATTATACCCATCCATGTAAGGTGGTGGTTGAAAAACAGATTACACCACGACGTGGAGACAGTATTCCATACGTACGCACGCGCGGTGATTTTGTTTTCTGTAGGATGGATAGAAGGTGAAATAGGGTTGTTTAAAATTTATAACAACATATCAGTATATGAGGGATACTGATTTTATTACTTCGTAATGAAACAACTAATGAAGAGAGAGTAGAAGAAGAATTGAACTTGAAGAAAATGATAGAAGGCATTACCTCTTTCTCGAAGTGCCTCCTTTAAACTTTCTCTTAGGGCACTAGAGTTTGACTTTTGAGATGACCAGTACCTCTAGTAGTTTTTTAATGAAGTGGGGAAGTGAAATGGGTAGGGTCTGGCCGATCATGAAGGCTCAAATTAGTGTGAGGATGGGAGGGAGGAGGTGCCCTTTTATAAGGGAGGATAGGGGCACCTTTGGAAATATAAAACATATTAGTTTATATTAAATCCCAGACCCACATAAGAACTCCCAAAATGACACATATCCGAATATTAGATGCGATATGGTTGTAATATCATCAACCAATAAAATTTAGACATGTTAGGAATTTATTTTAAACAATATCAACCTGATTTATCCTTATTTATCAATTTAATTTTATTTGTGATAATAATATTCTAAATATTAAATTATTATAAATAATTACATATGTGTTTTGAACTTTCCATAATTTGACACTTTATGACATTGTAGACCATATAAATTAAAATTTATAATTTTTAAGTATTTTTGTGATTTTTAAATAATTTTATAATATGTTATTTTTATAAAATATCAATAGTGTAAATTTTGAAAATATTCATTTATTTGAATTTAAATAAAATATATACAGAATATATGCTGAAATAAAAGATTTAATAGATTCATAAAATGACATATGTATCTAGAAAATTAGTGGATCCCATTAAATAGTTCATATAATATTTATTTTAATTTTTTTAAGATCATTTGTTTGATATTTCAATCAATAAAATAATTTCAACATCACTATTGTGTCATAATTAATGATAATTATTTAATCCATAAAAATTATAAATAAATTTATATGATATATATAATTGCATTATATTTCTGGATACTATTCATGATTGATGTTTCATTAAGTTTATAACTAAATTAAAATTAGTATACTTATAATATTTAAAAAAGTGACATGTTGTCACTTTCTTTGGTTTTATAATAAATAAATTATTTTCAGGGAACAAAGTCCATTAGATGATTATAATCTGGACCTTAGGTGATATGGGTCTACGTTTAGTCATCCAATAGGATTTTGGTTGGTTTTAGAGTAATTTTATAATCTTATATTTATCTTTAATTACCCGATTTACCTTTAACTATGGTAAATAAAATTTACCGTAGTTACTATTAATAATACCCAAAAATAAAAATAAGTCTATTAATATATTTTGGACCCACTGATTATAGATATGGAATCCATTTTTCCAAATTCAATACACATAAGTTGTGGAAATTAAATTAAAATTAATCCCGTTGTCAAAAGAAAATGGGTTTTTGTTTGATACATTGCAAAAGATTGAATTGATTTAACCAACCAATTCAATGTAAAATCAATGTTAATGACATACATAATATTTAATGGTAAAAATATATTATATTTATATTTTAAAACCATTCAATTTTATAATTTAACCAAATAAATGATTACGATGAAAAAAGTTGTTTTTAATTAAAATATAGCGTGTTTTTACTATTCAGTAAAATATGAAAGTTATCAGAATAATATGAAAAATTTATAAAAATTAAATATTAATATCCTGATTCAAAATAATAATTTTATTTTGTCAAATTGAACTTATAAACATGTCAAAAACTAGATTTAAAGTGGGTATGCCATTAAAAGGCAAGAAAATTGCATTTTTTGAAAAATACTTATTTTACCCAAAAAGGTTATTTTGTTCTTATACCATGTTCTAGAAAATGTGTAAGATGAAATAATAATGTTATAAAATTCAAAATTAGTTAATACTATTCATAATGGCTAGTTCGTAATAATATTATTAACATATATCATTGTTTAGTGAAAACCGATATTGCATACAACACACGCTATCGAGGAATGTCGTGATTGCGTGTAATGCAAGCCAAGTCAGGGTTGCGTGTTGTGCAAGAATCCTTCATTGTTTCGTATAATAGAATCCAACCATATTTCATTTATACATTGAATATATATATATATATACACTCAATGTTTCATAGAATGACTATTATAAAATGAACTTGAAATTGTGTGTAACACAATCCAAAAATAGTGTTGCATATACTTCAAGCTAATATAATGGGGCATATAGCACAAGATAATATTTTTGTAGCATAAAACACATGACATTAAATAAATTAAAAATAATACTTATCATAAAATATCAGGTTGTTACAATAGAGAATCGTTTTTATGAATAGTTTTTTCCACATTTGGAATTTTATATCATTATTATTCATCCAATAAATTTTCTATAACATAATATGAGAAAAAACTCAATTTGTAAGATAAAAGATGTATTTTAAAAAAATTGCAATTTTACCACCTTTTGATAGAGAACCGATTTTAAATCTATTTTCTGACATCTTTATAAGTAAAATTTGAGAAAGTAAACTTCTTCTTTGGATGTGGGATATAAAACATTATGTTTGATAAATTTTTTTCATTTTTCTCATAACTTTCATATTTTGATGAATAGTGAAAATAGTGTATATTTAAATTGAAAACAACTTTTTCCATCAAAATAATCTATATAGATAAAATATACTATTTAATAGTTTTAAATTATAAATAAATTTTTTTTATTCCATAATATAATTTAATTCATTATCATTAATTTTACATTGAATTCATATGTAAAAAAATTCTCAATCTTTTGCAATGTTTTCACTTTTCAAGGAAAACCCAATTTTATTAACAACGAGATTAATTTAAAATTAATAAATACAACTTATTTGTTTTGAATTTTGAAAAATGGATTCCATATTTTGAATTAGTAGGTCAAAATTATTTTGATGGGCTACTTTGAATTTTTTGGGAATTATGAATTATAACGTTGGCAATTATTATAATTACCATAGTTAATGGTAAATAGGGTGATTAATTGTAAAAATAATATTATAAAATTACCCTATCAGCTGATAAAATTTTATTGGATAAATAAAAGTTTACCCATATCACCTAAGAGGCATAAAAGATTCATTTTATTTACTTTTGTCAATGAAAATGATGTAATTAAAAACATGTCACTCTCTAAAATCTTATACATGTAATAATTTTAATTTAGTGAAAAAATTCATAAAACATAAAAACTAAATATTCAATAGAAATAAAATAAAATTATCCAATTTATTTGAATATATTTATAATTTTTATACATTAATTAACTATAAATAATGATGACACAATAGTGATGTAAATTGTTTTTATTAATAGAAATAACAAATTAATGTTGTTAAATATATTAAAAGAAATATCATATAAAATAATTAAGGTTATCCATGAATTTTCTAGGTGAATATGACATGATAAGAGTGTATTAGATATATTGTATCGAATTTATCTTTTGTGAGTATCTTATTTAAAGTAAAATAAATTAATAGTGTCAAAATTGACAATATTTATATTTTATAACAATAGCATTATATCAAATCATTTCCAAATTATAAAAATATTTATAAATTACAAAGCTATACTTATAAGTTCTAATATTTAATAAACTAACTATTTATGGCCAATTGATACCATATATGTAAAAATTTATAACCATTAAACATTTATAATGTTATTAGCACATTTAAAATTAAATAGAATTACTAAGTGTTACATAAAATAATAATTCTTAAATGGACATAAAAACATGTCTAAAATTTATTTGGTAATGAGACTACAACCCTATCCTATGTAATATTATAAATTGGGAAAGTTAGTAGGATTTTATGTGGGTTTTTATTTTATAATAAATTAATATTTTTGACATTCCCAAAAGTGCCCCTCTCTTCAATTATAAAAGGGAACCTTCTCCCTTTCATCTTCACTCCATTTTGAGCCTCAAATCATGCCCAAAACCTACCCATACTCTTCTCAATTTCCCTAGTTACATTTTAGAGGTTATGGTCTTCTCAAAAGACAAACTCTAGTTCCATATGAGAAACTTTAAAGGAGGCGCGTTGAGGAAGAGGCAATCTCTTCAACCAATTCCTTCAAATTTATTTCTTATTCAACATCCATTTCATTAGTTGTTACATTATAAGTTAATAACACATGTATCACATATATATATATATATGTATATAATTATAAATATGAAATACCCGTATTTTACCTTTAATCCATCCTATGAATAACAAAATCACCACACATGTGTACGTATGATATATCATCCCCACGTCTTGGTGTAATAAATTTTTCACCACCACCTTATTTGGATGGTTATAATGATAGAAATAAAAATTAAATATCATTATTATAACATTATAATAATTATTTAGATACTATAAATCATCCACTTCAATACCATTGAACAATGATGGGAAAAATATTGTCACTCGTGCATACCTACAACATACCATCTCCACAAGGTGATGTGATTCATTCTACATAATCTTCATTAAAACATGATTATATAAATGAAAATAATTAATAAATATTATATTTTTTTTTACTAATAACATTATGTAAATGAAATTACTATAACCTGAAAAGAGGAATAATAAATTATCCGAAGAAACATGCATAAGAACATAAAGTACATAATACCAGAATAATGACTAATAATCAAATGTTACTAATAAAATGATGAAAATATGATCATATGTGTTTTCATAAAAATTATTATGATTCTGGAATAAATCAATATCATTTTTTAAATCATTATACCAGAGGTTTGGATAAATATGATGCATATCGGACCAAAGTTAAGGGATAACTTTGAAAATATTATTTTTATCCAAGATTGGTTATTAGTAAGTATTCAATATGGTATAATTATCATTGAAATCCATGTATCCTAAATATGTATTTCCAAATATTCTTTAGATCAATCTGTAATTGTTAAAATTCAATTTTCCCATTGGTAAATTTCTAACATGTAAGAATGGATTCTTTGGTCAATTTTGGTACGAGGTACTTTTTGACTCTTCCCAGAACAATTATGAGAAGTATTTTTTAATTACAGGTACAAAGTGAATTTATTTGTACACATTCCTAATAGATTATTTCCTTTAAGACTCTCATACAATATTATGAGGTTATTTTTCACAAAAAAAAAATTGATCTCAAATTATGTGGCATTTCGAAGACTGAATATGTTTGTGAAGAAGGAATGATATTTTCATCAAGAGATAATTTCACGGGTTGTCTCCAAATTATTTTCCATCTAAAAAGACACTATTTATATAGGGTTATATTAATAACCTCATTATTTTTGTGGTTTTCTATTTATGTAATTTTATTTAGGAAATATATGTGTATAATATCAATTATGATTGAATTATGTTTAAAACTCCATTTGATTTCATAGGTTATGCAACGGTAATGGTTTTTATGTTTTTTGAGGCACACGTAAGAATGGATACATTATGAGATGGGTGGGACCTATATATCACCACAATGCATTGGGTAAATAATAATGTCTCATTAGTTATACATGACTAGAACATCTTGTAAATCTGGTTCAGAAATACATGGCTAGAACGAAGAGTGTACTCTGTTTAGTAATAGACTTTTTCTACTATGATAGTCTTGGAAATTAGCCATTTCAAATATGAAGTGATTTTCTATGCTTATGTATGTATGACACAAAATTTCATGTATTATGTTTTGACTATTGGGATTAATTTCACTTTTATAATTTATCCAATAACATGATATTTTGATCTTTAAAATGTAGACGAATATTTTCAAATGTTATTTTCTTATGAAAATGATCCGATTGATATTTCATTTTTTTAACCTTACTAAGAATTTTATCTCACTTTTTTTGGTTCTCATTTCCAAAGGACATAAATAATGGTTTTTGGTAGGAATAAAGTATAAGATCTTTATGGGAGATGTTGAAGATCATTCCCCAAGTTAGAAGATATTATTCTTACTCTCCAAAGACACTATTCTAATACAATATTTGGGAATCTATTTCTATCATTTATTAATTATTCCTAAAAATTATTGTACTGTACATATACGTCAAGATTGGTCGCTAGAGTTGGTATCAGAACGATGGTTTAGTTAACAATTGGAAACAAGGATGAAAAAACTTTTGTGAGATCCCTAGAGATTTTTCTATGGTATGTCTTGGGATGTCCTAAAGGATAAGTATAATTATAGGTTATAGTCCTAGAATTATTGTAATGATCATGAATAACTAATGATTAAACCCATGAAGTCAGGGATTAAAAGTACTCCCCTTTGATTATGATGTTCTCCTTGTACGATTGTTTTCCTCTCAGACTATTATTTTGGGGTTTTAGATTATGGCTGTAACCAGAAAAAACTATGTTAATGATCAATGCACTTTGAAAATGAAACATTGTCCTCCTAAACCACCCAATTTTATTGGAGATGAAATGAAAAATATTATTTCAATTCTAACATATGCTATAAATCATTATGGACTTCTCAATGAGTAGAGAAGGGAACAACATTCTATTGTGTCTTTCATGAGGCAACATGCACCTTCATTCAATGGGTCTTTTAATCCAATAGTTTCTGAAAAATGGATTAGTACCATTGAAATTATATTAACCATCCTTAGATGTTAGTAACATGAGTTTTTTTTCTATTTATAATTTATAAGGTGAATCAGACTAGTCATGGACTCTAATTAACAAAAAAATAACGAAAGATGAAATTGAATCCGTTGAATGGAATGAGTTTAAGGACATATTTTTCAAAAATTAATTCCCTTGTATTCATCAAACAAAGACAAAAAAAGAGTTCCTTGATCTTAATAAAAAGGATGACGAATCTGTTGGTACACACGAGGTCAATTTTACAAGACTTCCATGGTTTACATCTGGATTTATCATCTTACCTGAAAGTAAATTTGATCGATTCTTTAGTAGCTTAAAAGAAAGTCTTCTAAGGTCATTACCTATAAGATAATTCTGAATCTATGAAGATATTGTGAGTTTTTATGTGAAGGTAGAACTGGATGTTGGTGTTACATATACATCACATGGTTTTGACATGAAACGAAAGATGATGTTCAAGGGAAAATCTCAAAAAATGGTTAAAAGAAGATAAATGTTTCCTTATACTCAATGTGTGGAATAAAGCACGGTAAATATTGTCTCAAATGGACTAGACAATATTTCATGTGCTGAAAATAATTTCAACGAGTAGTTGAGTGTCGAAGTAGTGGGAAAAAGGTTTTTGATGATGTGAATAGAGAAAAGACTATAGAGAACTCACCACCAAAACTTCAAAGCTACAAGAGAAAGAAAATGGAGAATTATGGTAACCAATTACCTAGTAAAAGGGTTAAAGATGATCGACGTGGGAAACATCATAAGTCAAGAAACAATGGGAAGTCACTTGCGATAACTATTGGTGATGTTGAGTATGAAAACGACATGGTGGAATGATTAAGTGTTTTTGTAATGGGATTCCAAAATATTTTTGTAGAATCCCATTTATTGTATTATGGATTATTATAATATATATGTATTTGTCTATTATTGTTTCCCATAGTTATATGGTACTGGTCACCATGAAAATTGATTGAATTTTTTTTTAAAGAAGATAATATGTGAATAATGAAGGGACAAGGATCTAGTGAGATGTTTCATAATATTAATGATCTCATGACTTATATAAGGACCAAGTAATATCATGGTTTATGTGTATAGAATTTTTGGTAGTGAAAATAGATAATCTTGATATAGTGTATGTCTTCAATAAGGTTATAGATAAATTCATGTAATTACCATGATTCAAGAGAATACATGAATGAGTTATTCACATGTTTGTAATGTGACAACCAAAAACTGCCGAATGAGATATGGGAGATAAATGTTAAGTCAATCTAGGTCACCTCTTTCTAATGTTTTATATTTTCAGTTTTTGGAAGGTTTGTAATGATATTGTATACATTATATTTTGGTTGATATTTATTAGATTAATGTGTTATCTCACTATAGGTGGACTTATTCATATTTGATAACTGGTTCTATCCTTTTTGTTAAGATAGATGGAATGACCTATCCTTACATTGCATGATTTGATAAAACATCAAGAAAGACAAATGTAACTTCATTTATTTAAATATGAAATAATGTTGAAATTGTTAAGGGAATGACCAATGATGAGATTATACTAAAATCATTTATGTATTTATCCATTTGAAAAAAATTATTCAACTTTAGGAACAAGATCTTAAAACAAAAATGTTGTCCTAGTGCCTTCTTATCCAATGAATTAAATGGTCCCTTAAATCATCACAGATTAATGGGTTTTCGGTAGATACCTTTCTCCAAACCTTATTCTCTATCATTATCCATCAAAACTCAATGGTTATATTTCTCTTCAATACCAATGATTTAAATTCCCAACTATGTTCTAATATTTGGAATCCTAGTGATTAGTCACTTTAGGTAACTATTATGTTTCAATAATTTCATTTTAAAATGACGTTTTAGAATCCCTTTTTACGATGTGGCTTTCAATGGAAGAAACTTTCATGTATATAAACATTTATAAACCAGATGAATTTTGACGGAGAAATTAAATTTAATGGGGGTATAATATAAGACCCATAAATTTTATGAGATAGATTATTTTTATTTTCATTGATTTCATGGGTTGTAAGCTACACCAAGATTATCTTGTACTATATAAAACCCTATTTTAGCTTGCAATATGCAAAAATATTATTGGCTTGTGTTGCACACAATTTCCTGTTCTTGTGATATAATTAATTTCACGCAACACTGATTATATATTTTTTTCAATGTATAAATGAGATAAGTTTGGTTTTTGTCATATTCTGGAAAAAAGGAATCATATACTACACACAACACTGACTAGTCTAGCGTCACACACAGGAGCGATGTTCCTCGATAGCTTGCGGTGTACGCATTACCAAGTATCAATAAACAAAGATATGCTATATAAATATAATTTTTAATGGGTTATAAACTATCTATTATCAATATTATTAATTAAATTTTTAATTTTATATCATTATAATTAATCCTACACATTTTATAGAACACAATAAGATAAATCAATCTTTTCAGAAAAAAGAAGTATTTTTAAAAAATGTGGTTTTACTTCCTTTTGATGGCGCACCCATTTTAAATATAGTTTGTAAAATTTTTATATGTTCAATTTGAAAAAAAAATATTCTTTGGATGTGGGATACGAAATTTTACATTGGATGAATTTTTGATATTTTTCTGAAAACTATCATATTTTTTTGAACAGTGTAAATATGCCAAATATAATTTAAAACAAAATCATCCAAATAACTTATTTGGATAAAATATATTATTGACTAGTTTTAAGGTATAAATATAATTAAATTTTATAGTTTAATTCAATTTAATTAATTGTCATTAATTTTACATTGAATTAATATGTAAATTTTTTTTAATCATTTACAATGTTTTAACTTTTAAACAAAATCGCATTTTTTGACTACAAGATTAATTTTAAATTAATTACTGAAGATTTTTTGTTTTTAATTTTGAAAAATGGATTCCATATTTTTAATAAGTAGGTTCAAATTATTTTAAAGGGGTACTTTTTATTTTTGGGCATTTTGAATAGTAACTTTGTTAATTATTTTGATTAAAATAGTTAAAGGTAAATAGGGTAATGAAGGGCACAGTAATATTATAATATTACCCAAAAACCTTTAAAAATTATATTTTATGATGAAACGTCTACCCATATCACCTATGTGAGGGAATTGATTCATTTCATGGACTTCTGTCCAGGAAAATGATGTAATTGAAAACATGTCACTCTCTTAAATCTTATAAGTGTAATAATTTTAATTTAGTGATAAACGTAATAAATAGTCTAAATTAAATACTCACTAGAAATATAACTAAATTATCTACATAATTTGAATTTATAATATTTTTTAGAGATTAATTAATTATCATTTATGATTACATAATTGTGATGTAAAAAAAATTATTAACAGAAATACCAAATAAATGGTTTAAAAAATAGTAGATGAAATATCATATAAACTAATTCAAGTGGTCCCAGAATTTTCTAGAAGGATATGACATGATAGGAGTATATTAAATATTTTTTTTTCGAATTTATCTTTTGTGAGACTTTTATTTATTGTTATTTAATTGAAAAGTGTCAAAAATGACAATATTAATTTTGTTTAAAAAAACAATATATTAAATTATATAAAAATCATAAAAATAATTAAAAATTACAAAGTGAAAATTATAAGATCTATTATTTACTTAAATACCTATAAATGGTAAATTAATACAATATATGTAAATATTTATAACCATTAATCATTTGTAATTTTATTACCATAATTAAAATTAAATACAATAACTAAGTGTTAATGAAAATGATAATGCTTAAATGGATAGAAAAACATGTCTAAAATTTATTGGTTAATTTGATTACAACCCTATACAATATTATATTATAAACTTGGAGATTTTGGAAGATTTTATATGGGGTTTTATTTTATATAAAATTAATATTTTTGAGTTTTGAAAAAGTTCCCCTCACCTCAATTATAAAAGGGTACCTCCTACTTCTCCTCTCAACTCCATTTTTAGTCTTCAAGCTCACCCAAACCCTAACCGTTTCTCTTCTCAACATTCCTAGTTAAATTTATGAGGTTCTGGTCTTCTCAATAGTCTAACTCTAGTGCTCTATATAGATATTTAAAGGAGGCATGTTGAGGAAGAGGTAATCTCTTCTACTGATTCCTACAAATTTAATTATCCTTCTGCTTCATATTATATAGTTGTTTCATTATAAAGTAATAAAATAAGTATCACCCATATAATGATATGTTTTTATAAATATTAAATAACCATATATCACTTTCTATCCATGCTACAAAAAGTGAAATCACTGTATGTGGGTACGTATGACTTACCGTCTCCACAACAAGGTGTAATTTGTTTTTTCACCACTACTTTACTTCGATGGCTTTAGTGGTGTAACTAAATATTAGTATTATGACATTATAATAATTCTAAGATACTATAAACCATCCACTTCAATACCATTCGACAGTTATGGGAACAATATTGTCCCTCGTGCGTATGTACGGCTTTCCGTCTTCATGATGTGATGTCATTCATTCAACATAATCATCATTAAACCATGATTATATAAATGAATTGAAAGAATAGATTTGGAATATATTATGATAATGAGATGATTTAAATTATATAACTATAACCTTAAAATAAAAATAAGAACTTATCAGACATAACATGCATAAGATCATAATGCATGTAGTACCTGAATAACGATTAATAATGAAATATTACTAACAAACAAATGAAAATATGATAAAAATTGTTGTCATATAAATTATTAAGATTTTTTATTAAATAATTAACATTAATTAAATAATTATAATGTATTTTCTGATACATACAAACGATATTGGACCTATGTTTTGGGATAACATTGAAAATATCATTTTTATCCATGATTGGTTATTACTAAGTATTCACTATGGTATAATTTTAATCCACATACTTATTCTTAAATATATAGTTAAAAATGTTTTTCATATCCATCATTAATTTTTAAATGTCAATTTTACCCATTTGTAAATTTCAAAATTGTATGAATGGAATCTTTTGTCGTTTTTGGTACAAGGTACTTTTTGACTTCTTCGGTGAATGTATGAGAATAATGTTTTCTTTTCTTGTAAATTGTGAATGAATTTTTAAGTTTTTTTAATTCCTTATTTCCATTATGATTACCCTACTAGGTGATAAGTTTATTTTCACATTAAATTATTTCTTCTAAAATTGTGTAGCATTTTGGGCGAGGAAAAAGTTTTTGAAGAAGAAAAGATATTTTCCACATGTGTTAATTTCATGTTTTTTCTCAAAATAATTTTCCATATAAGATTACACTGTTTAAAATGGGTTATATTTATAACCATTTTATTACAATGATTTTTATTTTGTTGAATTTTATTTAAGAAATCTATTTGTTTAATATCAATTATGATTGAATGATGTTTAAGATAACCATTTTATTTCACGGGTTATACTATGGTAAATGTTTTTTCTGTGGCACATATAAGAATGGTTTCATTTTGATATTGGTGAGACCTATGGTTATGTGTGTATGAAAAAAAATTCCATTCTAATTTTATGACTATTTGGATTACATTTCAGTTTTATGATTTATCCCATGACATGATATTATGATATTTTGAATTTCAGAGAATATTTCCAAATGTTATGTTCTTATGAATATGATATGTTTGATATCATTTTTTACCTTATAGAGAATTTGAGCTCACCCTTTTTATGTTATTTTTTAGATATAAAGAATTTTTTTTGGAGGAAAAATGGGAAGATTGTTATGGGAGATGTTGAAGATCATTCCCCAACTTATAAGATTGTGTTTTGAGTTTCCAATGACACTAACTAATGTGGTCTTTGGGTGTCTATTTGTTTCATTTATTTAGTATTGCACAAAAGAAAAGAAATGTACATTTAAGTCAAGATAGGGTCTCTATAAAATGGGTAATTAAATAAAAAAATGTGTGAGATCCACAATTTTATGATATCAAATTCAAATTGTGCATCATCAGTTGCACACTTGTCCTAAATAAGAACCGACCACTCCTTCAAGGATGAAACATGAACAATTATTTGACAAAGTTATAAAATTATGCACCACCAATTCCCAATCCTGCTATCCAATAGATAATTTATTCTCCAAGGATGCTGCATGGTTTGGAAAAACAATTTCTATCCTGGGATCCTTATCTTTAGCTGCTATCTAAATGTTATCCTTACAAACTATGCACCGAATATGCACAATTATAAAATCCCCAAAAACATTAAAAAATTTCTCCAAACACTCCTAAACATCCCCAAAAAACATTACCTGTTAAAATCATAATTTAATTGTTAGTTATATGAAACTAGTTGTACTGAATTATACCCCCCATTAGCATTTCCATCATAGGAAAATAGAATACCATCATTTCATTAATGAGTTATAGTCAATGATCAATAATTTTATTCCATCATTATCAAATGACTTTATGAATATTACAATGTATCCACAAAACCCACACTAGGCCGATGCTTTTCCCATGAATGGAAATCTAATTTCAATCTAAAATCCACACTAAGATATGTATAAATGAAGCATTTGGATGTAGTTCAATTTCATCCCATTGATTCACATTGTTAATATTAGGTTGGTACTTCATTAATTGAGATAAATTAAACAAATATTGCATTTCGTTGAACTGTAGGGTAAATTCAATTCTATATTCCAACTCACTATCTCATTATAGTATCTCAAGAGGGCCTTCGTACTGAGGAGATATGTTTCCCTAGATCCCAATAAATTGATGTCCAGACCCTGAATAGATTCTCAAAAAAAAACATGTTCAATCCCCATAAATGGTTAAAACCATCAACGATGTTCTACAAATTAGTTATGATGAATCTTGGGTGTCTATTCATTTCCATATCCTCTGAATCTTCCTGGTAGTATCTTGGATAAGTCATGGACCTAATACTAATGTCTTACCTATTACCATAAAAAAGTGTATAATGGCAAGGTCAAACAAACAATACCTAAAAAAGAAATTATATGTATCATGCACTGATTACTATTTTTATATGATAACACTACTAACGGTATGTTCTCTTCCCACGAGGCAGAAAAATCCATTACACAAGCTTGCAATATGTCCTCCCATGATTTTATCATCTTCTTAGATTTCCTATCTTTACGAGGATGATATGTTGTTCTTATTATCAACAAAGACATAATGTATTTATATGAATATTTATATAACTGTGTTATAAATCCAGAGTCTCTATGTGATGCTAATGAAATTTTCATTATATGAATCTCTACAAAATAACGGATACATATTTTTGACAAGTCCTCCACCATTTGAGAATCAAGAATAATTTTGAAATGATCTGACTTTATAAGCCGATCAACTATCACCAATACAACATCTTATATCCAAAAAATTCTTAGGATACCTATTAAAAAAATATAGCTATATTATCACATTTTAAAATGGTAATAGGTATGGGGTGAAACCTACATGCTGGTTTCTGATGCTCTGCCTAAACATTATGACAAGCTTTCATCTCAAAATATACTCAACTACTACTCTTTTTATATCGAACCCAAAAAACATGACATTAAATGAATTATAAATATTCTATATTATAGGATGGACATCCCATCTTGAATGTTTGTTAGTATGAATAATATAATCTTTCAATACATAGATACTTCTATTTGAATTCTAAACAACAAAATGAAATTCTCATCCAGTTTTCAACCCTCAATGGCCTCACCATTATTATAATTCATTTTCCTAAACTGAAATTATATATTGGTTTTAAGTGACTCATAAACCATATTTTCCAAATTAGAATCAAATGATACATGAATGAAGTCCCTGACTTCACCTCTGTCATAACATTCTATGTGCTTATAGGATATAACCAATAATAACTGCCACTTATATAAATATTCATTTTTTGAATAGAACATATGATTTCAGATTAATTTATACACCACATAACTACCATTAACCATTATATAGATCAATTATGTTTCAAAAATTTATATATAATACATCCATATTATTTGTCTCGGATTCAAATACCTTTATGAGTAAATATGTATCAATATACTATGATTTATAAAAAAAATTAAATTTCCAACCAATGTGGTAATAATGACAAGTATTCAAAGCATGTAATAAATAAGGTAACTCTAAATAATGTTTTAAATAGTTCTGAACATGAAACATCAATTATCTTGAGCCGTAAAAAACAACATGTCCTCTATGCAAGAGAAAAAAACCCAACCTTAATCCCAAAGCATTACAATACACAACATATCCTTATCCTAATTCTAGAAAGTTGAATATTTGTTTGGATGTATGGAATAAATAAATATCTTGATAACACATATGGAATTAATAATCGTATTTGAATGGAACATTATTCTTTTTCAATACTATCATATGTGACACTAATGGTGAAAAATCATGAAAAAAACTTCGATAATAATAAACAAGACCAAGGAAAATCTTTATCTTGAAGACATTCATTAGAGGATTAAAAAAGATAATAGCCTCTATATTTTTTGGATCCATAGAAATGCCTATTTTACATATTACATGTTCATAAAAAGGAACCACTTGCATTAAAAAATAAAACATAGATAATTTGGAATACATACTATTTTCCTCAAGATTACCAATACTTTCACCAAGTGTTTCTCATTCTCATCCCTTTCTATTGAAAACACCAATATATTATCAACAAACAACACAAAATAAGAATCTAGATATCGTTGAAATATCTGATTCATTAATTCCATAAATATTGTTGGTGAATTCGTAAGACCAAAATGAATTTATATATACTCAAAATGTTCTTATCTTCTCTTGAAATCTTTCTATTGGATATCCACATTCTGAACCCACATTTTTGGATATCCTCGTCAGAGAAAAATCTTATAGAACAACTAAAATATAATTAATTGATAAAAAAGATTATATATGTGCAGAAGTGGATAAATCTTCCTTCTCATAACTTGGTTAATATTATAATATCCACAGACAATCAGATAATTCTATATTCCCTGTGAAACAATAATACTACTGCCCATGGAAACCTGCTTCGTACAATGAAACCATTGAATTTAAACTCCTCAAACTACACATTTAATTAGCTTAATTCAATTGATTGCATCCTATAAAATGGAAGGGAAATATGAATGGTCCTCAAAAAGAGATCAATCATAAACTCATACTCTCTTATGGGAGGAAGCCTTGAAAAAAATCAGAAAAGACATCTAGAAATTGATTAATAAATGAAATACAAATATTGCTCCATATTTCATCAATGAATGAAAAGAAAACTCTTCCAACATGTATGATATTTTCCTAACAGTTGGTGTCAAAAACCATGTGGATTATGGATTCACATTCTAGTCTCCCCAAAATAGATGCTTAACACCATCTTCAGTCAAAATACCATCTCTATATATATGGAAATAGATTTGAGCCTTGAACATGGTCAACTAATCCATACCAAGGATTATGTCATAGATAATAATAAGATACTATACAATTTCATATCCATAAACAATTATAGAACACTTTTTTACACAAAAAATCCTTAAATTCTCCATGTCCTAGAGGAGTATTATGCTTTAACACAGAAGGAATCATCTCAACTTTTAAACATTGGCAATCAATTACATGACAAGTCATAATGGAATGGGAAGAACTAGTATCAAAAAAATATTATATGATGGTAGAATTCAATATAATTTTACCGATCATAGTTGATGGATGTGGTTGATCATCTACAATAAACTTCTCATCTACACATATTTTCTTGATCACTGCACTTTTCCCTTTATTTAATTGTGCATGTATCCCTTGCTACGGAGTCATGGTATTCTTGTAATAACTATGGATAGAAATATTATACTGACGAAAAAAATCATATTATCCTCTCCTCATTGAATCATTTGATGCTTGAAACACTTGAGAAGTGTCTTGACCACCCGACCTTGGAGCACTATGACTATTGTGCAAAAACATTCCCATAAGATTGAAATAATTGAATGCTCTAGGTGGTTCCATATAACGTCAATTCATGTATTCAAACAAACACCATTGAAAACATATAGGATGTCCCTTTAGTTTTGGATGTAGAGTCCCCAATAATGTCATCTGGTTCTAAGACAAAATCCCACCTTAAAAATAGGTGTCCCTTTTCCTCAATCTCTCACCATTATAGTTCCCACCGTTTTCTCTAGGTATCAATAAAATTATTCCCCCCGTATCTCCTAATATGTTCCTTTCTTCCATAGTTGATGGATTAACCATATATCTAAAATCTATAATATATATCACAACTATAATTGAGAAAATATCCTTTATCAACCCTAATTCAAATATTCATGCCTTCGGGGATGCACTTGTAGAAACTCTTAGTCCAAATTGTATTAATTCAATAATTTATCTATGTTCTATATGCCATAAATATTTTCCAATGTCAAGCTAATGATGTACATCATACTCTGAATTCTGAACGTGTGATGATATAATTTTTTTTTCAGAAATTTCTCAAAATACACCAATGAAACACCATGATATAATCAATATTTAATAAATGAACCCCACCACTACTATGAATTATATTCCAGAATATACAAAGGAATATATAAATTAGCTCTACTATTGTTCTGATGGAAAAAATTATATGATTCATCCTATTCTGCCACACCTCTGGATTTTCTGGTTCATAATCACCCCAAAATATTGGTAGCTTCTACTTCTAGAATTTGACAAAATGAGCAATTTACCTAGGATCATCCCTCTTTTTCCCCGTATGCCCAGGTTATAAATCATGGACTATACATTAAACTAGTTATTGGTTTACATATTGATTAGGTCTAAGCATATTCCCATAATCATCCTCTTTATGGTTTCTATGACATCATTATCTAAAAATAAAATGATCCATCATATGTCTCAATCTCTATTTACTGATGGATTAACATTTCAAATTCTATAATATCATAGTATCACAATTTTTCTTTACCAAATAAGCCATTATACATGTTAAATAATTTTTTCTAAAAAATTTTATACTTTATTTTCAAGGGAAAAATATTTTTAAAAAACAACAATGATGCTCTTTTATAAAATCATCCAATTGAAAAAAACATTACAGTTTTCAAACATCAAAAAATAACATAAAATTATTACATAAAAAGAGACAGTCACTCCTTTTGGGAAGTAATTTCTATCGTTCATGTCATGCTCATATCATTGGATGAACCAATGAAAATTACATTTCTAATCCTATATGTTTATTCCAAACACTTATGTACCCAACTACCGTGTATCTAGATGTTCAACATAAAATGTTTAGATACATATTTCATGTTTTTGTGTCGTTTTCCATTTTTACCGTGTTTATTATTTTACGTGGATTATCACTCAATACCTATATTAGGATCTTGAAGGATTAGTTTTAAATTTTTCAAATTAATTAACTTTTTTTGTGAAATTTGATTGAAACCCATTTTAGAAACACTCATTAAGGATGTTTTGTGGATTTTGGGGTTTTTAGAAATTTGTTGTGCTAGTGATTTGGCTACATTGTTTTAAATTGACAGTATTAAAATATAGATATTAAATAATTGTGGAAAATGGTTTAATTTCAATGAATTCAAAAAATGGATGACATTATTGAATTTAATTGGAATGTTTTTCTTGAATTGATTTCAATAAATTGATCATTTTACTGAAATAAGATGTAATTGTTGTTTCGGCATTGGTTTTTTGAATAATAGTTGTATGGGTTCTTGAGAATTTTAGACAGAAAAGGGAAAGGAGTCTCCCCTATCATTAGTGGTATGGATAAGGTTTAGGGATCCCCCCATCAAAATGATTCATTATGTTATGTCTTAGTGAATGGATGAGTCGCTACTCATAAATATATGGAGTTTTAGTTTTATGTTTGTTTAGATATGGGGATATGTTGAATGGAATTACTAAGTCAATAATAGAACTTGTGATTGTATTTTAATGTATTTTTGGTATATTTCCTCAGGAAAATTGATTATCTTGAAAATTGTTTGACATTGGAATTTTTTATATTTTTATATAAATTGTTATTGAATATTATATACACAAATAATTTTATAACAATGTTTTAACATGTTCTATATTAGTGGCAATAATAAGGAGGTCATTTAGGGAAAACATACTGAGTTTCATTACTCACCCCTTCATTGGATCATTGGTGATTTTGTAGATGTTGTATATCAGGACATGTAAAATAGTAAAGTATATAACATCATTATAAATAATTTCTGATACATGGAATTTTTTTAGAGATGGAGAAAGGAGGATGATTGGATATTTGATTTGTCTTATGAGTCCTTGAGTTTTGTCATCCACTTTGTACTTTAATATTTTAAAATTCTATTGTAGAGAATGGGTTTATATTTCATTCTATATAAATGTATTTATTTGAGATTCCTGTCATTGATATCATGTATCACGAAGGGGAAATTTGGTTATGTAATGATTGGTTGGTTGATTTAATTTCAAATGGAAACTCACCATCCCAATTGTCAATGAATCCCCTACCATTTATTTTTTTACATTTATCAACTTGGAGATGACGCTAATGGAAATGTAATGTTCCTCTCTATCTCAAGATGATGAAAATAAGAGGGGTGTTACAATGGGTATCATATATGTCATTTTGAATATTTTATATACAACTAGTGGTTTTTTAGGGGGTGTTGGTTGTCACTATTGGAGTTCAAAATTTTTTATGGCCTATTCATTGATTGGGGTTCATAGAAAGGAGTATGATTTTACGAACATTAACTAAAGATAATTGAAACCTCAAATCCCACATTATATATCATCTCATATCAACATCAAGAACAAATATAATAATATTTGGATAAAAATATAATATATCTATCCACAAATACATTAATATAAGGAACTGAGAGACATAGATTGATAGATATAATAAAAAACTCACAGAACAACCATGAAAGATCACTTACCACTAGAATTCAGATTCACAATGGCAAGAGAAGCCTTTGGATCACCTCCATATCAATAAAAAAACTTCCACAGACATTATGAATACAGAATCTCAAGTCTGGGCCACAATGGAATAAAAATTTGATATTAATAGATCAAAACATATTAGATCCAAAATATTAGGATCCAACTTTTAACCAATGAACAGTTAGTGGAATGGTTAGGCAGACTGTGTGCTCACTGTGTGTCAACCACTACCATAAGGAAGAATGACACAAGGTTTCATCATACAGTTATGAAAATATTTGAAAATAAGGCCAAATCCCACTATTCATCATAGAATGGTTTCTCATAGGATGTTTTATAATTTGAAAAAACCATATGAAACCCATGTACATTCCCATTAACACATGTATCAATTTTCTTATATTCTTATAGGAGTTACATTGTTTCTAGAAACCATTCACCAACCATGAACTCTTAGAAAATCCCATCTTTTTTTCAAAATTTCCCCAAAACTCTAAAAGCATCATCCAAAGAAATAATATAGTTGAAAAAATAAATAAATTATAGCTTAAATGAAACTGGGGTTGCAAAATAGATTGACCTTCCTACATGATACTATGTTATAGATGATATGATCTATATGTCATGTATTCTGACATTTGTGAGTAATGTATTGATTCCACCCAACAGTCCACTAGAGATACTTTGTGTGGATGATAAGATATTATGGTATTTTGAAATAATTAAACTATTTTTGTAATATATTTATCTTTTTTTGTCCTTTATAAATATAATAAAAATAATTTTTTAATTTACACATATTTGAGAAGCATGTGTTCAAAAATTCATAATTTTTTAAATTAGTCTGTAGTAAAAAAGGCTACCATAAAACCACTATGTATCTGGTGGTAAAGGGTTTCTTTGTTGATGTCCTATATTCTTTCCACTTTCCCATTGGAAATCAATGAAAATAATATCTGGATAATGGAAAATCACAATAGTAAATAGAACAATGGGGAGTAATTATAAATGCATTGATTTCAAGATATTATTAACCAATATAGTCCTTCCAAAAAACAAAAATAGTTAATTATTAAAATTATAAACATAGATAATCAATTTAAAAAAATGGAATAAAAAATTTTAAAATCATTATACCACTGAATGAAATGAACCTTTATAAACTCTATATGAAAACCCCTCCTAAAAATGCATCAATAACTTTTAAAAAATCCTTCCTCCTCTATGATATTTGTTAGATAGTTGTATCCAAAATTTAATAGAGTTTATAATTTTCAAATTAAATATACTATAATTTTTTATAACATCAATGAATTTTGACTGTTATGTTTTGTTTCCACGAAAAATAACTTGTATAATATCGAAATTGAAAACATTCCATTAAAAAAGTACCCATAAAACAAAAAATAGTTCCCTATACTACCACCTAGCTTCAGAAAATTAATTTCCATATTATATTATTTAAGGGAAATATTAAATATTTAAATATTGAAAGGTTAACACTTCTAAAAGAATCTAACATAATTGATAAACCTATATATTCATCGCATTATTGAGACTAAAATCATGGGGAGAAATTTCTCTAGAATTGTAAGCTATATAAAAAGATAGATAACCCCAATTTCCTTATAACATTTAAAATATAGCCACATCCTATAATATAAAAACATTTCCTCATTTAATTTTTTTATTATCAAATTACTACAAATCCCAAATAAAAAAATCAACCATTATTTAATGTACTAGGCCTACATAAAATTCAATTTACAATCATTTGATAGAACAATAACGATCATCTTTGATGGTATATGGGTATAAGGGTTTAATCATCTCATTAATAATTTTAGTTATTATAATATTTTATAAAATGAAAAGAATAATTAGAAATAAATTTTGATTATTAATGTAATATTTTATTTTTGAAATAAGATATGGTATAGTAGTTTCCATTTCACATGGGATTCATGTACCAAATAAGGATCCATTAAAGCACACAAGACATCCTATGTGCAGATAACCCATGAAAATAAGAGGAATGATCTTATAAAACCGTCAATTACTAAAACACTATCAAGGCTCATGTTCTTGAAAAACTAAAAAACCCATCATTCATTTACAATGAAAATAAATTTTTTTATTATTTGACATAGGGATTGAATATTATTAATTAATGAAATTCATGCATTATCCAATTACTATAAATAAGATTCAGTAAGGTATTTAATAATTTTTGTATGAAAATATGTAATTATTGACCAATTAAAAATATATATATCAAACTTAAATAGACTTTTAAACATTTTAATACTTATTTTCCAAATGTGATTTTCATTATAATTGATACATGCATGAATGAACTATTATTTTATTCTTTATTCAATACTAGAAGTAGAGATTTATAAAATTGTTCTACCAAATACTTCTATAGTATAATGTTTTGGGGATCATAATTTCTGGACATGTACTTCGAAAACAATGATATACCAGATGAACTCTGATTTTTATCTTTCTCACAAGTCTTTATCATGATAGTATCTGACCCAACCCCATTATAAATATGTTTATCCTTCCTTTTAGGTGTAAATTTGTTCAGTCTTATTTTCTTTTTCAGAATGTTTCTCTCAGAATTCACATGACTACTAAAACATAGTATGTCAAAAAAAAACTGATGAAACCCTTATCCATTTTTCCATAGGTTTCAATACTTGAAACACAATTTCATTAGTGAATTGATACTATTGTCTACAAATGGAGTCAACAAATCTGATAGAAACTATAGATGATGAATCACCTATATAACATAAAATTGTTTCACTAGATTTATATTTAATGAGATTTTATATATAAAATTCCATTATCACCATTATACTTATTTTTTATTGAATGATGCTATGATTTCTAGAAATATCAATGATTAATTAGTTTATTATAAATAATAATGGACTTAATGTCCTCCCAGAAAATTTAAAAATATCCACTTCCTCCAATTTTCCAATATTTTTTATGATAGAATTAATATAACCCCAATATTTCAAGGTAATTACATAATATTGAAGATGCACAACCCATTCCAAACAATGATTTATCTTACAGACCAGATATTAGATAAACTATAGTAAAAAATAATTACTCCTTTAAATATGTAACAAAATAATATGTATTTATTTGTATCATTATATATATATTTATAAACATAGAATATCAAACCGAAAAATAAATAATAGCTAATTAGTCAAAATCACATGCATATAAGGATAATAATATAGAACGAACACAATTCCACAGAGATATGTAACCTTATTAATTAGTTCAAAAAATTATAATTTTGTAGTTTAAATAAGATACAAATTTCATGATGTATTCACACATGGAAGGTCTTCCATGTCCCCTAATATTGAAATAAATTATACATTATATAAATTGTATGGTTTTGAAATAAAATTATTTAACCACATTAATTATAGAAGTAATTGGTTCCATGTATTAAATGATTTTTTGGAGGTTCATAATTCATATGGTGATCAATGATTACCCCAATAAAAATTGGAAATGATATTTAACAATAATTTTTAAATTTTTAAATGAAATAATGCCTATTTTTTAAGGATGATGAACCGATTATTTTTTGGGAATTATAACCATCATCACATATTCAATATTATCATTGTAAATAATAACAATTTTACAAATCCAATTCAAAAAATATATTACTGTACTATATAGTTTTTTTCAGAAAAAATCACACTCTTTGGATTAGTCTCATAATTTTTTATCATAAACCAAACAATTAAATTCAATTTACATTACCTCATATCATATTTTTTATAACTATTAATAATAATAAAATATTAATGGATTAGTTTGAAATACTTATAATAATGGACTAAGATAATGTTTATATTGAATAAACATGTTAAAAAATGTCAAACCATGATTCCCACTACATATACTATATCTAATTATCATTATAAATGATAATTAATTTTTTAGAATTTTAAATAAAATAAATCGTGGTATGAGAATATTTCAACCAGAGACCATGTAAATTGATTCTTTAGGGTTATTATTAAATTTAATGAATTAATTTTATTGTAATTATGTAATTATAAAAATTGTTTTTATTTGTATAATGAAAAATAGGAGACTAAATGAGGCTTTCATTGATTTTCTTTAGAAAAATTATTCATATCATGGAGTGAATTGATGGAGTTCTCCGAATATTTTTAGTCCAAATTTCATTCTTTTCAATTATATTAATTATATTATTGTTTAAAATTATAGGAAAAGTGGTTCTTTAGGTACAAATAAAAAGGAGTCGATAAACTAATGATACTAATATTTTTTTCATGTGAAATATAACTCTCATTCATTTTTTATTGTCATTTTAATTAGTTATGAATAGATAAAAGTTTTTTATTAACTAAGGTTGTGTAGAGAGTTTATAATCAAGATGTCATGGGACTTTTATTTTATTGGAAATTTTTATTTGACAATATTAGATGGTAGTTGAATCAGAAGGATAATTAATGTAGAAAAATAACTCCATATATGGAATTTAAATATTCCCCTAGTTTAGTTAATCATATAACATCATATGAATTCCTAAATTTCTAAATTATGGAACCGAGACTAATTGTAAATAAAAAATATATTCGAGGAATTTTCTTCATTGTATCCATCCAATATTAAAACCACTATAATGAAATAGATTTTTCATCAAAAATTAATTACACATTGATCATACAAAATAAATTTATAAACTTCATATGAATCAATACAAGGGAATATATATCATGTGTGTCCCAAATGGATCAATAATGATAATAAATTCAAAATATATTACTAAATATTCAAAATTTAATTGCAAAAACATGTCTAATTATGAAACGTGAGCACTCTCTAAATTAAACATAAAATAATTTTTTATTTTTGATAATGAAAATAATTTGAAGGTATACACTATTCACATATTCTATGGATAAGCCTAATCCTCAAATAGTATATAATTCTAAAAAAATGTTATATGGGATTTAAATATACAATATATTAATTAAATACATAATTAAATAATCATGAAATATGGATATACAGTTGTTATTTCATAGTGATATATATGATTTATCCAATGTTAAAAATATTTCTATGATTTAACATTATTGTAGACTATATTTTCAGTAATTCTCAAATAATATCTAAATGTAATTTAGAAGCAATAATAATAATAATTATTCAATAAAAACCATTCAAAATATCATCTGTTAATTTTAAATAAATATTATTGAAAATGGAAATTTTTTAACACCCTATGATTTCATAGTATGTTATCTCTTTAAAGAAATTCAATAGATTGTGCTACACGCAACACCGAGTTCGAGCACACCAAAACTTACCAAATCATCCATTACAAAAGGTGGTTATGAATAGTATCTACTGAATTTTGAATCTTATATACTGTATGTAATTTTAACATCCATATTATGTGTTTCATAGATAATAATATAAGAACAAATTCATTTTTTAAGATAAAAGAAGTATTTTTCTAAAAATTCATTTTTACAGCCTTTAAATGGCTAACCCTTTTTAAAACCAATATTTGTCACTTTTATATATTTAATTTAATTAAAATTAAACTATTATTTATATGTGGGACATAATAAATTTAGTTTGGATAAATTTTTGGTACTTTTCTTATAACTTTTATATTTTGATGAATAATGAAAAATACTATGTTTTAATTGAAAACAAATTTTTTAATAGAAATACTTTATAGTGTTAAATTATGAATTTGGATGGTTATGAAGTATAATTCGATTATATTATTATCACTTAATACAATATTGGTCATTATAACTAATATCACATTTAAATTTGACATAAACACAAGTTAATATTTTTGACAATTTTTTCTTTTTTAAACCCCACTTTTTGGTTTTGACAACAATAATCAGTTTAAATTAATAAATTAAACTTCTATGTTTTCAATTTTTTAAAATAGATATCATTTTTATATTAGGAATATCAAAATTATATTTGGGTGAATTTTTTTTATTTTTCTGAAAACATTCAATTTTTGATGAATAGTGAAAACACTGTGTAATTATTTAAAACCAACTTTTTATTTAAATAATTATTTATTTTATTTACAATTATTTTAAGTAAAAATAGATATATAATATCTATATAAGTTCAATTTAATTCATTAGTGTCATTTTATATTAAAATTAGTTGTATAAAGTTCTATTGAACATTTTAACCTCCTTTACCCACCTTCTAGGACCATTTTCACATTTGTATAAATCATAATTTTACCTCTTTTGTGAGTTGAATTTAAAAATTAATAGAGACAAAATTGATATCAGTAATTATAATTTGATTCAAGAAGATAAAAATATTTTTTTGTGAATAGTATCTTTTGACTTTTATTTACCACAATGTAAAGTAAATAGGGAAATTAAAGGTAAAAATGTTATTATAATTACCCTAACACATGTACTAATTTTATTGTATAAGACTATTTCAACCAAAAACAACCTTATAAATAAAATATTATCCTTTATGTCCACATGGATTAAATTAGGACATTTATTATTATATTATTTATAGAAGAGTTAAAAGTGTTAAATTCAATGTTTAATAACTAAACAATTTTTTATATAGAATTTCACAAAAATATAAAGTCGACTATAAATATTAATTAGAAAGATAAAAGGATTTCCTACATAATGGTATTTTATTTATAATTGTTAGAAATTATATAATTTAATTTATTTATGACACAATGATGATGGAACAATTACCTTATTAATGAAAGAATCAAATAAAGGTTATTATAAATATTAAAATAAATATAACATCAACGTTTTTATGACATCCATGTATATTTAGGTGAATATGACATGTTAGGTTGGATTAAAAAAAAATTCGAAGTATTCAAGTTGTTATGAATTTCACAAAAACCATATACCAAATAATGTCAAAATTGACATAAATTTATTTTTAAAACAAATAATATATTATTGGTTGATAAAATATTCATAAAAAACTATGGATTTCCCAAAGGTCTTAAATAATATGATATATGACACTTATAAACCACTTTATATTATTTTGGAAGTTTAGTGGAATTTTATTAACTATATAGTGTAAGACTACAAGAAGACACTGTAAAAGATAAAATATTTAGCTAAAAGATAAATCTAAAAGATAAAGATAATATGGTGACCTAAACCTATATAAAACCTATTGTTTGAGTGGTTTTATACCCATAACCAACTTATACTAGAAATAAATAATTTATTATCCATTTGAAATGGAATATTATTTTATTCTAATATAATATTTCAAGCTTTTCCTAATGTGACCATCATCTCACTTATAAAAGGGTCATTCCCCTTCTCTCAAAGTGACTCCTCCAAAGCCGTTTTGAACGGACAAAAATTGCACAAAAAAACCTCCTAAATTCAGTAATATATACCTATAATCCTTAAATTGATCATAAATCCCACTTAAGGAGGCCTTTTGATCATCTTAAAAGGAAACACCCAAAGACGAGGTAATAATTTCACCACCCTTTTTCATGTTCTTTTCATCATCCACTTCCACTTTATTTATTGTTTCAATACCAAAATAATAAATCAATTACCACCTACATGAAATTATGTAATTATCAATATGGTACAACCATTTTCGTTATTCTATCCATCCCCTAAATGAAAAGGTCACCATACATTCATACGTACGGCTTACCGTCTCCATGTCGTGATAAAGTTTGTTATTAAAACATTTCATTATTTTGATGGTTATAATAATGAGTATAACTGATGTAATAATAAATATAACATATCAGTTATTGTTTATATATGATATAACATCTTATTACATAATATTTCCCCATCAATATAATGATATTGTCACTCGTGCATACGTACGAATTACCATCTCCACGAAGCCATGTGATTCATTCCCACATTCACCATTCAATAATGATTATAAAAATATATATTATTAATATGTATGTAATACATTACATAATAATTCTACTGGAGATTTATATATATATATATATATGTATTTACTTTAATATATCTTATTCGGTTACTTCTGTTCAATTAGATATGAAAACGGAAACAACGTTTACGCGTACGTACGGCCTACCCTCTCGATAAACTTTTCCTTCTATTTAATATATAAACCTATTATAAATATTTATATTCTAAATATATATTATATATAAGTAAATGTTTATATTATGGAAGAATTTAAATCATGATCTAAATTATACAATCAATAATAACAAGTTTTAAAACACTTATGATAAAGAAAGATATTATAACACAAAATGTTAATTTAACATGGAAATCATTGTTAAATGGTTAGTATAATGTCTTAAATGAATCATGAATGATATAACAAATTTGAATATGGTTCTGTTATAATTTAATAACATACTATGTTCATTATACATGAGGCTAAACGAACCCTCGACCAAAGGAAAGTACAAGGTAAGGGTTAATTCCTCAATCTCATTATTATTTGAGATTATTTATGGGTATGATTTTACTGGGGCATATTTATTATCCCTGAACATTTTTCATAAAAGAGTTTTCAATGTGATTATTTTTAAGGGCCTCATTTTTTAAAACATCATTTTAAATATTATAAATATTTATTCTTCTAAATCATTCTCATTAATGTCCATGTTTTCAAAATGGTTTTTAAGGATTTATTTATATGGAAATGAATGTTTTTAAAATGTTAATTCCATTCAAAAGTTTAAATGTGGTATTGGACACTTTGATAAAAAATTTCTTTAAATGTCTTCATTTCAAAATTGTGTGACTTGTAAATGAGTCTATGAAAATAGGATATTTCTCTCAAAGAGTTTTTCATATCATTTTCATCCATGTCAATTTTCATTGTGGATTTTATAATTGATTGAAGTTGATCGATTATCATACACATCTTCCATATTGTATTGATGTATATGTGATATGTTTGACTATGGATTTGTTATTTTTATACCATTCATAGTTTATTGTTAAAGCATTGACATCTTGTTTTCTAGTTCTAATATGAATGTTTATAATAAGACTCAACACTTTCATATGAGTAATTTATTGGACATAGTAAGTGACTGGTGGAGCCTGCTATAACTTCATGATTGATCGGTAGGTCTCATGAAATAATGAGATGGGGAATTGGGTGAGGCCATTACCAATTTGATATATGGTTTTGGCCGAGGCCTTAATCATTTTTAGATGTCTTGGATGAAGCCTTGAATTTTTTTTAGAATGTCTAGAATTATACATTCCCTTGTTATTAAAATAATATTTATGGTTCATGTGGTTATTAGATTAGTAAAATACCCAGGACTATGTTTTATTATGGAATTATTTACATGGCGCATATTTCTTCCATAAATTCTTCATTTGTATTATTTTTAAAGGCATGTGTTTTTAATTATTCACCATTCTTGTTGTTTATGTTATCTTCCTCTAAATTTTTTACCCTTACTGGGAATCTAAGCTCACCCCTTTATTATGTTTAATTTTCCGAGGATTTCTTAGAAGTGTGTTATGATAGATATGTTGGGTTAAGATAAAAGGGTATAATGGCATTCTCAATGAACTATATATGTTGTAATTTATGTTTGAAATTATAATTTGTAGTTGATGTATGTAATATATTTATGATAATTCTAGACAGATTGGTCTTTTGAGATGTGATTCCTTGAAGTCATGATAATGTAATAAAATAATGCATCGTCTCTTGGCTTCTGGGGTCAGGGCATTATAGTTGATATCAGAGGAAGTTTAGAAACAACCTTGGAAATAGATTTATATATACTCTGATTAGAGAACATTACCCTAAGATAGACATTGAGTATTATTATAGGATAACTTCTTAGAATTTTGGTACTGTAGATATTTTGTGAGTTTTCTAAACAATACATCCTTATCTGGATACGAGTAGGTAGAGGCAGTTTTGGCTCAAATGTACATAGGGGTAAAACCTGAAAACACCACATTGAGCTACACTGAAATGGGAACTGGTGCACGAAAACGGGCCTTGATACACTCCTGGTTACAACGCTCTTGGGGGATATTCTTAAGATAAATCACTATTTATTTACAAACCATTATTAAGGATATATGGGTAAATAACCTTGAAAACAAACCATTTTTATGATCATGAGACTAGATGTGTCAAAATATTAAATTAATTTTGAGATTTTTTTTTAGTTTTTGGATTATACATTATGATATGATATAACATAGTTTTTGTTGTTATTTAAAAATAGTTCCTAGTAGATAAAATGGGAACTCCCGAAATATACTAGATCCAAAGGCTAAGACGGATCATATCATTCATATTATTAAGCCATTATTTTTAAAGGAAATAGTCTCCAATGTATTCTCATTATATGAAGAAATCATATCAAGTGTTAATAAGATAAGTGAATATTTCTCTATGTCCTATATCTTTGAAGAGAATCAAGAGATGAAAAGGATGGTATATAGAAAGATATATAAATGGGAGAGGGGAAAGACGGATTTTCCCATATGTGATAACAGTGGGAAGAATTAATTTGGTAAAAATGTTTGAAGGGAATGAGGGTTTGTTATATGTGTGGAGAAAAAGGACACCAAGTACGTGATTTAAAGTGTAGGAAAAAGGTTTCAAATATAAAAGGATTCATCTGCAAGGGGTTGGTACACTATGCGAATTATTGTCTAAATAATCAGAGTATACCCCAAATGATACTATAGGATAATAATTAGGTTATAATACAACCAAAGATGATGGTGAATGATTAGATTTATTATGTTGTTGTTATATTATTGTGTACTTTGAGTATTTTATTAATGATATACAAGCTATAATAATTATATAGTATAAAAGGATTGTAATGTAGTACTATTTTATTATGGAAATGAGACTGTGTGGAACCAAGAAATCTGACTCAATAGTAGGTTAATTTTTTTGCAAAAATATATGGTTGAGAGAAAGATAAACCATAATATGATTCTGATACCGAGGTTGTGATTTTTGATTAATATATTATTGATTTGGATAAATTATATTGGATATTCTTGACTACATTGCAACTGATTAATGATTTGTATATTCCATCATTGATGCAGTTTACAATATTTTTTGGATAGAAGGAGTATATACAATATTCTATCAGGAATAAGCGAGAATGAATGTAATCAATAAGTTTTTTTTGTAATTTAGTGTGTTATAGTGTTTTAATAGAATACATGATGAAGGTATTCACATGTTATTACATTGAAAAAAGGATCTTTATTGTGTTTACCTTCCTTATAAATTTTGGATTGTGAGTTTGGATAGATGTATTTTGGATAAGTCTAATGTTTGGAATCGACTATGTTTGACATTGGATAATATTGCTAAAGATAAATTATTTCTTGAGATTATAATTGCATTGTCATAAATCGAACAACCCGGAGGTTGGGTGACAACCCATGGCATCGGGAAAGGCTGCAAGACTTGAGCCTACAACCGAAGGGTGACAAGGGTGTATCACCTACCAGTGGCATACGTGATGTCCTAGTTTGTATAATGTAGATTTTTAAATAGTCTTACAAAGGAATTTTAAATTAATTATTTTTTGAACCCTATACGATTAAGAAAAATAGTATATTTTTGAATTCTACTATCTTTGGAGTGAAAGCTGAGTTTGTGGTATGTATTTGTGGAAGGATGAAACTCCAAAAGTCAATAATATTTTATTCCTCTTATTATATGAATAAATTAATTCATATACATTTTTTAACACCCCAGGTAAATAAAGAATATGACATTTTTATATTTATCCATATTTTTGAATAAAATATTAATATTACTTTAAAAGGGACTCTATGCTCGATGGCGTACCCAATAAGCGACAACGAGTTTCTTGGGAATCTTACGTTCCACTCTAATAATAAAATAATATTATTTTAAATGGTAGTTAATTCCTAGTTGTTGTAATGGCGGGAATGAACATAACTAACTAAAAAATGAATATATATGTTTGTCAAATATTTTTACTCTTTAAAATAAATTTTAAAGGATTAAAAATGCCAATGAATCCAATTTTTAAGCATAAACATTCTAATATTCATTAAATGGTCGATTAAACGCCTTTGGATGGAGAACCTCTTTTAAATACACATTATAACAATTTTATGTGTTATATTTGACAAAATAAAATTCTTCTTTAGAATCAAGACATCAAAATTTACTTTGTGTAAATTTTTGGTATCATTCCGATAAAGTTCATTTTTTAATTTATAGTGTAAAATGTTGTATTTTAATTCAGAACCACATTTTAATCTAATTTATTTATATGATTACATTATCTTTTTAATTGGTTTTAATGTGAAATTAGAATATATTTTTACCATTAAATCCAATAGCGGTCGTTGGAATTAATTTCACTTTGAAATCAGACATAAACTAGTGTCAATATTTTGATACCTATTGTTTCATAAAAACACGCTATTTGCTCTGACCGCGGGAATGAATTATTAAATTAATTAATGTGAATTATATGTTTTTAATTTTGAAAAATAGACTTCATTTTTGAATTCGGAATATCAAATATAGCTTAGGGTGAATTTTTCGGATTTTTCTGAAAAACTTCAATTTTTGATGAATAATGAAACCACTAAGTGGTACTTATAAAAACCGATTTTTCATTTAAATGAATATTTACCACTTATATATTTTTAATTTCAAAAATCTGACTTACATGGTTGTCATTAAAAATTAAAATGTGGTTCAATGAGATTAAAATAATTTTTTCGTGAATAGTAACTTTTAAGTTCTTAATCGCGATTAGAAGTAATTAGTGTAGTTTAAGGTAAGAATAATGTTTTAATAAACTGAAATAACCTAGACAGATGTCCTACCCTCATTTGATGTTTCATAGACGACCAATACAGTCCATGGGTCAACTTGGGGACCCCATGTAGCCACTTTGGTTGGAAAATGACATAAATACCTTTTTATTTAATGTTAAAGTAAAAATGACACAAACATGAGATGTTTTACTAAAACAATTTTTACATGGGGTTATACAAGTCATATTTTTAAATATAAATAGTAATTGTAAAGATAAATATATTTCATACATCATATTATTTTTTTATAATTTTTATACATTATATAAATTAAATTATTTATGACATCATGATGTTGTAGTGATGACCTCATTATTTAACGATTTAAATAAAATGGAAAGATAATGTAATATCTAAGACCTAAACATGTCCAAAACATATGGGATGAGTGTATTTAGAACCCCTATCACCTTATACTCGAAATACATCAATTTGGGACCTTTAAAATACGAAACCGTTTTGAAAATAAACTATCATTTTGTAACATTACAAGAGTGCCCCTCCTCTCCTCTTATAAAAGGCCCCCACCTCTACCTCCTTACCCACACTCCCAAATCCTTTGGCTCGGACAACCCCTGACCATTTTGTCTCTCCACATACCTCTATAACTCTTTGAGGCCTCATTTTTGGCAGAAGTCTTTCCAAAGAGTCCTTTTATCTCAAACCAAAGGGAGTTACCTGATTTTAAGGTAATGTCTTCACATGAGTCCTTTTGTTTTATTTTGCCTCTCCAACCCCCTAAACTCTTTTTATTCATTTCTTTTGTAAAAAATACAGTATCTTCAATATACTAGGATGTTGTTATAAGAAGTATTATATATACACTTACACACACCTATATCTAATGGTTATATAACATACTGTTTCCGTGGATGGTGAATTTCTGCCTCACGAAACGATGATTGTTCAACACTCATATAACACCTTCAAAGGTGGCCATTAAGATGTCACTATATTTATATATGATATATAATATGTTTATGTTTTCCTAAAGATTCTTTATTATTCATTTTTATCATACCTTTATGTCTTTCATTATGGGTAAACACGATAATTTCATTTTAGGAAGTGCGGACTACCGCCCCCTCAAAGTGATTTGATTCGTTAATGCCATATGTGGGACGTATAAAGGATGGATTTAAAGTTATTATATATGATGTTATACTGTAATTATAATATACCTATATATAATTATTTTTTATTTCCATTAATGTATGAGATAGAAATGAAAGTAGCGTTCATGCGTACGTACGTCTTACCGTCTCCATGAACGATGCATTTCATTTCATATCCCCAAATGTAATGTTCTATTATAAGTACATGTATATAATAGATATATATGATTAATGATACATCTAAATGAAGAATATAATTCTGGAATTAAAATATAGATACCTCTCATTTAGTTTTAATTCCATTAATATGACAAGGAAATGAAAGTAGCGTTCATGCGTACGTACAGCTTACCGTCTCCATGAACGGTGCATTTCATTTCTTACCTCTAAATGATTATGTAATATTATAAATACATGTATATTCTGGATATATATGATATATATGATATAAAAATAATGAATATCATTCTATATATAATGAACCATTGACCACACGAACAACATGTAATTGTAAGAAGTTTACTTTCGACTTAAGAACCAAATATCGACAAAACAAACATTATTAACTTAAATGATTACATAATTTTTATAAAATGTAAATAAGTGATATAAAATGAATAATGAACTTGAAAAATTTTCTTAAGAAAATATAAATTAACTCAATTTTATTATTTAGGATGTTAAAGAACGATCGAGTCAAGTCGGACCCAAGGTAAGGGATCTGACTCCTCTCATTCTTTTAAAGTACACTCTGTTATGTCATTCCTTTTAAAGCTCATATTTATTGTTATTGGGATATTCTTTTATATTACTCTTACTGTAATTTTTATGTTCATATGATGAGAGACCCTATTCTCTCACATCAATCCATTTTGTAAGTTTTGAGTGGCGCCATTAGGCTGCCGAATTTTCATAAGATATCCAACCTCTCTCTTTCTTTTTAAGTACTCTCCTTTATGTCACTTCTTTTAAGCTCCTATTTGTTATGTTGGGGAATTTTCTTTTATATTACTCTTTCTGTAAACTTTCTGTTGATATGATGAAAGACCATATTTCCTCTCATCAATCCATTTTGGATGTTTTAAGTGGCGTTGTTAGGCTGCCGAGTTTTCGTAAGAGATTTTTCATCTCACTTTTATTTCCGTTAGATTTATGATACATTTGCCACAATTTCCTTTGAGTGGTGTATTTACTGCCCATTATTTTTCTCATTGTGTAATATAATTTAATTTATTAGTATTTACATCAATTTTGTATTTTCCTTCTTTCACAGGGCGTATGTTTCGAAAGATACCCATGTCGGTAAGGGAACCTTTCACCCTCAACTTTTTGTAAAAGACTTCTTTTGTTATGTCTTTTAATTCACATAATATTATGATGGGATATGTTATTCTATATCCTTATTGATCTAAATTTTATGTGCATGTGATGAGATCCCCTTTTTATCTCTCATCAACTCTTTTTCTGAATTTTGAAGTGACGTCGTTAGGCTGTCAAATTTTTGCAAGGGAACTTTTTAACACAAATTTGATTATTTGGGATAAACTTGTACTCCTTGAATATGTCATTATATGAATATGTGTGAATAAACTCTGATTGTTTTACACTTAATATCCACTTATATTTGGTGTATTCGTTTGTCACACATAATTATGCAATTGATTTATCCTTAAACTAAAGATACCATCTTTGTAAGGGACTTCGTCTCAATCTCCTTTTATTGTGACATATTTCATTTTATACCCAACTTTCTTTTATACGGTGTATAAACCCCTTTGACTTTTACTTTTATACAAAAGGAATCTTTTTCAACGAAGCGTTTTACAAAACGACAAAAAGGAATTTTTCTTTTAACATATGTGGTGACAACGACCTTTTCCACCGCTGCGAGTATTATTTGGTCTTTTGCTTCCTCAACAATCCGTGATGTTTTTAAAATGAAATAAATATTATATACTCTTTTATGTATTTTGGTATTGAAAATGGTTTTTATAATGGATTTGTTATGTCAATATATTTGAGTGATATATTGTGATCAAAGTGTGGAAATGTTTTCTTTCCATTATATTTGTTTTATGTCTTATGGTTTTATTATGGTACATGGACATTTTACGGGTGGTTACGTGATAAACCATATGACGGGTGGTGCCGTGAATACTAGGACGGGTGGTTACGTTATAACCTCCAATGCATTGGGTATGGAAGTCGGCCATATGGATATTCCATTAAGTATGTATGGAAGTTGGCCGAATGGCTATTCCATTAAGTGATATGTGTGGAAGTCGACCTTATGGTTATTCCACTTAAGTATGTTTATGTCCCACATTACCTTTATATGTTATGTGATCTTTATATGGGTTTTATGGTAATCTTTTGGTTAAAAAAGGGTAAGTAATGAACTTTTTTTCAGCAAAGAGTTTTTACTACATTGAAAATGTGAAAAGTATTACTTTGATAATGTATACATGGTTTACTTGTTGTTTTGAAAAACTAACAGTTTTCATTCTTTGTGTATCCCTTACTGAGCTTTTTATGCTCATACCATGTTTTTGAAATGTTTTTCACAGGACTTAGCGTGTAATAGGTTCAAGGATGGGATCAAGGGAAAGTCTTGCTACCTAAAAAATGGAAGTAGACATGTTTCTTTTAAGGAGTTTTTATTTTATGGAAATATAGTAGAAGCGACTACTTTGTAATCTTTTGAGATGTAATAGTTATGTCATAATTCTCTAAAACTCTAAACCTGAAAAGATATTCAATGTGAATTACTCATTTAATTCAATATTAAGTATGGTTTAAGGATGGGGACTTATAGTTGGTATTAAAGGTTGGTTTAGATAACTTTAGAGGTTAGGGTATTCTTTAAGCATAAGTGACATTACCATAATGGTTTGGATTTCAGAAAGAGTCATAGTTTTTAGATAATGTGAATGAGTAAGTATATCTTAGTGTTTACCTTCCTCATTAGTACATGATGGTTTTGTTAATATACTCACACTGACATTTCTATTTTTAGTGAATGGATGGATCTAGCAGGCACCAAAGAGAAAATAGGTTTGAAGGAAACTGTGGTGGTTTTATGATTAAGAGACTGGATGAAATGGGGGATTCAGTGAGGAAACTTGTGGTTGTTCTAAACCAACTATCAAGGAGTCATGATCAACCAATTGTACCTTGGTATGTTCTATAATGCATCATGTACGAGATGACCAACTCGATGTGGAAGTTCAGGTAATAATTATAAAGGTAACCATTAGGGTTTATATGATCCTTACTTTTCAGGTAATTATGGGTTATTATATGTTATGATGGAAAATGAAAGGCATGAGATAAACTTGAGGTTAAAATATGTTATGATTATTTTTTAAGATTTTATCTCATTTTGGGGAATGTTTTATGAATTATACAGTTTTGGAAAAAATGACAACACACAGGCCGTGTGACAACCTGTCGCGTCGGACAGAGCTGTGGGAATCGAACCCACAACCAAAGTGCGACTGGTATTTATCGCCTACCACTGGACTACGTTAAGTCCCTGGATAGTTTGACTAATTCTTTTTAGTTAGATGATTTTTGTAATTAAGAGTAAGTTGATTTTGGGTTATTTATGAAAATGATTAACCTATCATAGAGGATATGTGATTAGGTTAATTACATTTTAATACGAGACGTTTGGAGCAACTGATGTTGTTTGGTGATAAATGTTACGATTTAACATGGAAGACTATGTGACTAAATCCTTCAAATATTTGGTATTCAATCTTAGTTTGGTTTACTTTGAAGAATTTTATGGACAAATTGTTTATCGGATGGTCTTCGTTGAACTTTGGGTTTTGTTGGACAAATTTTGGAGATTAAGAATAGATTTGTTTTTTTTTAAAGATTATCCTTTTTGGGTATTATGTGATCTTTTACTAACCTTTTTGGTTTTGGTTTTGGTTAAAGTCTAAAGACATGGAATGTATATAGTTCTCTTTTATGGATTAGGCAATTCTCAAGAAGTTGATTATAGTACTCTTAATGCGAACAAGTCTTCCTAAAAACTCATCTTTTGGATAAAATATGAGTTTGATTAAGGAATCTAGTAAAAGTTGAAAGTCTATGTGACAAGTAAGTATGTTTCGTTATGATTTATTTAAGCTCAAAAAAAATAAATTCCTCAATGATGAGTAACTTAAAACAAAAATGTTGTCTGTTAACTTTTCCTACTGGGGAATCGAATATCGTTTAACCCATCAAAAGTTTGTGATTTTCTTATGGTTAACTTTCTCCTAGACATGTTTACTATCACTCTCCATCAGAACATTACCCTTTGATTTCTCCTCCATATCCATATTTTCATACATGGAATCCTAGTATGGGATAACTCGGGTGACATTTGTACTTCTCTCCCATTCTTTTAAAGTGATTGTTTTACCGACTTTTGTTCCGATGTGGGACTTTCAAAGATGTTTCCGTGCCCAATTTTAAAATTGTGAGGATGCAATTCCTAAAAGGGGGGAAGGATGTAACACCCCAGGTAAATAAAGAATATGACATTTTTATATTTATCCATATTTGTGAATAAAATATTAATATTACTTTAAAGGGGACTCTATGCTTGATGGCATACCAAATACGCAACAAAGAGTTTCTTAGGAATCTTACATTGCACTCTAATAATAAAATAATATTATTTTAAATGGTAGTTAACGCCTAGCTGTTGTAATGGCAGGAATGAACATAACTAACTAAAAAAATGATTATATAAGTTTGTCAAATATTTTTACTCTTTACAATAAATTTTAAAGGATTAAAAATTCGAATGAATCCAATTTTTAAGCATAAATATCCTAATATTCATTAAAAGGTCGATTAACTGCCTTTGGATGGAGAACCTCTTTTAAATGCACTTTTTAAAAATTTTATTTTTTATATTTTAAAAAATAAAATTCTTCTTTAGAATCGAGACATCAAAATTTAATTTGTGTAAATTTATGGTATCATTCCGATAAAGTTCATTTTTTAATGAATAGTGTAAAATATTGTATTTTAATTTAGAACCTCTTTTTAATCTAATTTATTTATATGATTAGATTATCTTTTGAATTGGTTTTAATGTAAAATTAGAATATATTTTTACCATTAAATACAATAGTGGTCATTTGATTTAATTTCACTTTGAAATCAGACATAAACTAGTCTCAATCGTTTGATACTTATTGTTTCATAAAAACACGTTATTTGCTCTGACAGTGGGAATTAATTATTAAATTAATTAATGTAACTTATATGTTTTGAATTTTGTAAAATAGACTTCAATTTTGAATTCAGAATATCAAATATAGATTAGGATGATTTTTTTGGATTTTTCTGAAAAACTTCAATTTTTGATGAATAGTGAAACCACTAAGTGGTACTTATAAAAACTGATTTTTCATTTAAATGAAATTTTACCACTTCTGTGTTTTGAATTTCAAAAATCTGACATACATGGTTGTCATTAAGAAGTAAAATGTGGTTCAATGAGATTAAAATAAATTTTTGGTGGATAGTAACTTTTAAGTTCTTAATCGCGATTAGAAGTAATTAGTATAGTTTAAGGTATCAATAATGTTTTAATAAAATGAAATGACCTAGACACATGTCCTACACTAATTGGATGTGTCATGGCCGACCAAGAAAATCCATGGGTCAGATTGGGGACCCCATGGAGCCACTTTGGTTGGAAAATGACATAAATACCTTTTTTTAATGTTAAAGTAAAAATGACACAAACATGAGCTGTTTTACTAAAACAATTTTTACATGGGGTTATACAAGTCAGATTTTTGACTATAAATAGTAATTGGAAAGATAATAATATTTCTCACACGATAGTATTTTTTCAATAATTTTTAGACGTTATATAAATTAAATTATTTATGACATCATGATGATGCAGCGATGACCTCATTATTTAACGATTTAAATAAAATGGAAAGATAATGTAATATCTAAGACCTACACATGTCCAAAACCTATTGGATGAGTACATTTCGAACCCTTAAAACTTTACACTCTAAATAAATCAATTTGGTACCTTTAAAATCTGAAACTCTTTTGAAAATAAAGTAACATTTTGTAACTTTACAAGAGTGCCCCTCCTCTCCTCTTATAAAAGGCCCCCACCTCTACCTCCTTACTCACACTATAAAAGCCTTTGGATCGGCCAACCCCCACCCATTTTGTCTCTCCACATCCCTATATAACTCCTTGAGGCCTCACTTTGGGCAGAAGTCTTCCCAAGAAAGACTTTTAGCTCAATCCAAAGGGAGTTACCCGATTTTAAGGTTATGTCTTCACTTGAGTCCTTTTGTTTTATTTTGCCTCTCCATCCCCCTAAACTCTTTTTATTCAGTTCTTTTGTAACAACTCCAGTATCTTCAATATAATAGGATTTTGTTATAATAAGGATTATATCTACACTTACACACACCTACATCTAATGGTTAAAGAACATACTGTTTCCGTGGATGGTGAATTTCTGCCTCACGAAATGATGATTGTTCAACACTCATATAACACCTTCAAAGGTGGCCATTAAGATGTAAATATATTTATATATGATATATAATATGTTTATGTTTTCCTTAAGCTTATTTATTATTCATTTTGAGCATACCTTTATGGCTTCCATTATGGGTAAACATGATAATGTCATTTTAGGAAGTGCGGACTACCGCCCCCTCAAAGTGATTTGATTCGTTAATGCCATATGTGGGACGTATAAAGGATGGATTTAAAGTTATTATATATGATTTTATACTGTAATTATAATATACCTATATATAATTATTATTTATTTCCATTAAATTATGATATAGAAATGAAAGTAGCGTTCATGCGTACGTACGGCTTACCGTCTCCATGAACGGTGCATTTCATTTTTATCCCCAAATGTAATATACTATTATAATTTCATGTATATAATGGATATATATGATGAATGATACATCTAAATGATGATTATAATTCTGGAATTAAAATATAGATACCTCTCATTTAGTTTTAATTCCATTAATATGACAATGAAATGAAAGTAGCGTTTATGCGTACGTACGGCTTACCCTCTCCATGAACAGTGCATTTCATTTCTTACCTCTAAATGATTATGTAATATTATAAATACATGTATATGCTGGATATATATGATATATATGACATCCAAATCATGAATATAATTCTGAATATAATGAACCATTGACCACATGAACAACATGTAATTGTAAGAAGTTCACATTCGACTTAAGAACGAAATATCGACAAAACAAACATTATTAACTTAAGTGATTACATAATGTTTATAAAATTTAAAAAAGTGATATAAAAGGAATAATGAACTTGAAAAATGTTCTTATGGAAATTGAAATTAACTCAAGTTTATTATTTAGGACGTTAAAGAACGATCGAGTCAAGTGAGACCCGAGGTAAGGGATCTGACTCCTCTCTTTCTTTTAAAGTACACTCTTATATGTCATTCCTTTTAAAGGTCATATTTCTTGTTATTGGGATATAATTTTATATTACTCTTACTGTAATGTTTATGTTCATATGATGAGAGAACCTATTCTCTCTCATCAATCCATTTTGGAAGTTTTGAGTGGCGTCGTTAGGCTGCTGAAGTTTCCTAAGAGATCCAACCTCTCTCTTTCTTTTTAAGTACTCTCCTTTATGTCACTTCTTTTAAGCTCCTATTTGTTATGTTAGGGGATGTTATTTTATATTCCTCTTTCTTTAAACTTTATGTTGATATGATGATAGACCCTATTTCCTCTCATCAATCCATTTTTGGATGTTTTAAGTGGCGCTGTTAGGCTGCCGAGTTTTCGTAAGAGATTTTTCATCTCAATTTTATTTCCGTGAGATTTATGCTAAATTTGCCACAATTTCCTTTGATTGGTGTATGTTCTTCCCATTATTTTTCACATTGTGTAATATAATTTCATTTATGAGTATTTATATCAATGTTGTATTGTCTTTCTTTCACGGGGCGTATGTTTCGAAAGATACCCATGTCGGTAAGGGAACCTTTCACCCTCCTCTTTTTGTAAAAGACTTCTATTGTTATGTCTTTTAATTCACATAATATTATTATGGGATATGTTCTTTTATATCCTTATTGATATAAATGTTATGTCCATGTGATGAGATCCCCTTTTTATCTCTCATCAGCTATTTTTCTGAATTTTGAAGTGACACCGTTAGGTTGTCAAATTTTTGCAAGGGAACTTTTTAACCAAAATTTGATTCTTTGGGATAAACTTGTACTCCTTGAATATGTTGTTATATAAATATGTGTGAATAAAATATTATTGTTTTACACATAATATCCACTTATATTTGGTGTATTTGTTTTCCACACATAATTATGCAATTGATTTATCCTTAAACTAAGGATACCGTCTTTGTAAGGGACGTCGTCTCAATCTCCTTTCATTGAGGCATATTTTGTTTTATACACAAGTTTCTTTTATACAGTGTATAAACCCCTTTGACTTTTACTTTTATACAAAATTAATCTTTTTCTACGAAGCATTTTAAAAAATGGAAAAAAGGAATGTTTCTTTTAACGTACGCAGTGACAACAACTTTTTCCGCCGCCGTGAGTATTATTTGGTCTTTGGCTTCCTCAACATGCCATGATGTTTTTAAAATGAAATAAATATTATATAGTCTTTTATATATTTTGGTATTGAAAATGGTTTTAATAATGGATTGGTTATGTCAATATATTTGAGTGATATATTGTGATCAATGTGTGGAAATTTTTTCTTTCATTTATATTTGTTTTATGTCTTATGATTTTATTATGGTACTTGGACATTTTACAGGTGGTTACGTGATAAACCATATGACGGGTGGTTCCGTGAATACCAGGACGGGTGGTTACATTATAACCTCCAATCCATTGGGTATGGATGTCGGCCGTATGGCTATTCCATTAAGTATGTATGGAAGTTGGCCGAATGGCTATTCCATTAAGTGATATGTGTGGAAGTCGACCTTATGGTTATTCCACTTAAGTATTTTTATGTCCAAAGTTACCTTTATATGTTATGTGATCTTTATATGGGTTTTATGGTAATCTTTTGGTTACAGAAGGGTACGTAGTGAACTTTTTTTTCAGAGAAGAGTTTTTACTACTTTGAAAAGGTTAAAAGTATTACTTTGATATAGTATAAATGGTTTACTTGTTGTTTTGAAAAACTAACAGTTTTCATTCTTTGTGTATCCCTTAATGAGATGTTTATGCACATCCCAAGTTTTTGAAATGTTTTTCACAGGGGTTAGCGTGGAATAGGGTCAAGGATGAGATCAAGGGAAAGTCATGCTACCTAAAAAATGGAACTAAACATTTTTCTTTTAAGGAGTTTTTATTTTATGGAAATTTAGTAGAAGCAACTACATTATAAACTTTTGAGATGTAATAGTTATGTCCTAATTATCTAAAACTCTAAGCCTGAAGAGATCCTCAAAGTGAATTACTCATTTAATTCAATATTAAGTAAGGTTTAAGGCTGGGGCCTTATACATTTAGTAAAAGATCTTAAAACCAAAAATGTGATATCCTAATAACTTATGTTTGGTTGAACTAAGGATATTTTAAATCATCACAGATTGATGGTTTTGAAGCCTTCAATTTCACACTAGTTTCTGATCAATGGCCTCAAAAACTCCATTTCAATATTTACATTTTCCCTCCAATTATGTTAGTATAATTTCTGCCAATTTTCTCCAAATAGTGATTACAATTTGGGGGAAAAATTTTCATTCAATTTCCCTCTTATTAAGAAAAAATTTCATTTACTAATTTCTGATGTGGGTTTTCCATAAAAGGTATTTTTCTATTTTTAACTGTTTATTTTTCTATGAACAATTTCAAATTGAGAGGACTGAATTTATTGAAGGAAGATAAAACGTAACACCCCTTGATTTCATAGTACGTTATCTCATTAATGTACTTAAATAGCTTGTGCTACACACAAAACCGAGTTCGAGTGCACCACAACTTACCAAACTAACCGTTAAAAAGAATTTATGGATAGTATTAACTGATTTTTGAATGTTATATACTTTAAATAATTTTACCATCCATACTATGTGTTTTTTAGACATAATATAAGAACAAATTCATTTATTCTAATAAAAGATGTATTTTTTCAATAGTGCAATTTTACCACATTTTAATTGTGAACAATTTTTAAAACCAATATTAGACACTTATATATATTAAATTTAATGATATTAAATTCTTATTTAGAAGCATGACATAAAATTTTTATTTGGATACATTTTTGGTAATTTTCTTATAACTTTCTTATTCTGACGAATAGTGAAAAAATACTATGATTTAACTAAAACAACATTCTTATTAAAAGTAATTTATATTGTTAAAATATGAATTTGAATGGTTTTGAAGTATAATTCGATTATATTTTTAAGATTTAAAAAAATATAGGTCTTTTTTTGTAATTTCAAATTTAAATTTGACATAAATACATGTCAATCTTTTGATAGATTTTACTTTTTAAACCCCGCTTTTTGGTTATGACAACAGGAATTAGTTTTAATTAATAAATTGAACTTCTATATTGTGAATTTGGTAAAATATTCTTCATTTTTTAATTCTAACTATCAAAAATTGCTTTGGGTGAATTTTTGGAATTTTTCTGAAAACATTCCATGTTTGATGAATAGTGCAAACAATGTGTTATTATTTAAAACCAACTATTTATTTAAATAATTATTTATTTTATTTATATTTATTTTATCTCAAAATAGATATATAATACTTATATAAGGTCAATGTAATTCATTGGAGTCATTTTATAATAAAATCAAATGTATAAAATTTTATTGAACTTTTTAACCTCATTTACCCACCATCTAGAAGCATTTGCAAATCTGCATGAAACATAATTTTACTGCTTATTTGAGTGAATTTCAAAAATCCAAGAGTCATGGTTGATATAATTAAGTAAAATGTTGTTCAATAAGATGAAAATAAATTTTTTGGAATTGTAACGTTTGAATTTTTTTACCACAGGTAAAAGAAAATATTGTAATTATAGGTAAAAATGATATTATAATTACCCTAACACATGTACTAATTCTATTGGATAAGTGTATTTAGACCAAGAAAATATTTAGGAATAAAATATTATCCATTAGGTCCACATGGGTTAGATTAGGGCATTTATTATTATTTTATTTAAAGAAGAATTAAAAGTGTTAAATTCAATGTTTAATAAATAAACCATTTTAAATATAGGGTTCCACACAATATTAATTTGACTATAATAAATAATTAGAAATCTATAAATATTTCTTACATACTGTTATTTTATTTACAGTTTTTATAAATTATATAATTCATTTTATTTTTGACTCAATGATGATGGTGTGATTACCTTATTAATGAATGAATCAAATAAATAGTAATATAAGTATTAAAATAAATATAATTTCATGGTTTTTATGTCATACTAGAATTTTCCTGGGGAATATGACATGTTAGGGTTTATTTGATGTATTTATTTCAAAGAAATAATGTTCTGAGGTCTTTAACAAAAACCAAAAACCAAATAAATTCAAAATTGACATAAATTACTTTTTAAAACAAATACTATATTATTGGTTGATATAATATTTTGTAAAACTCTATGGTCTGGGAAAAGGGAATAAATAATATTATATATGTCTTTAAATAACCTATTTTGGTCATCTTGGTAGTTTAGAGTATGTTAATTATCCATATAATGTAATAATACAGGAAGACACTGTAAATGTTAAAATATTTAAGTAAAAGTTAAATATAAACGATAATGTTAATACAGTGTTATAAACCTATCTAAATCCTACGGGTTGAGTTTTTTTCAACCCCTACAAACCTTATCCTATAAATAAATTATTTTTGATCCATTAGAAACCAAAAAGTATTATCATGTAAAATGATATTTCAAACTTTTCCTAAAGTGACCCTCACCTCTCTTATAAATGGGTACTTCCCCATCTCTCAAAATCACACCTCAAAATGAATTTGGATTAGCCAAACCCTGACCAAATATCCTCCTGCATTCCCTCAAATCAACCTAGAGTCATTACATTGATTATAATTCCAACCTATAGAGCCCTTTTGATAAACTCAGAAGGAAACACCCGAAGAAGATGTAATAATTTCACCCCCTCTTCCAAGTTCTTTTGATCTTCCACTTCCTCTTTCATTATTTTTTCTATAACAAAAAAATAAATCTTCTACCTAATACATACTATTATATTATTATAAATATGTTACAACCATATTTTTTAATCTATCCATCCTCTAAATGACAAAGTCACCATACTTTTGTACGTACGGCTTACCGTCTCCATGTCGTGGTGTAGTTTGTTATTAAAACATTTCATTATTTCGATGGGTACAATAATTTGTTTAAATTATGTAAATAATAAATGTATCATTTTAATTATTCTTTATATATTATATATAATCCAATTACATATGATTTCACCATCAATATAATGATATTTTCCATAGTGTGTATGTACAGATTACCGTCTCCACGACGCGATTAGATTCATTCCCACATTCCCCAATCAATGATTATTATAAAAATATATATTATTAATAAGTATTTAATATATTACATAATAAAGTAACTATATATATATATATATGTACTTACATATATCTTATTCACTTACTTTCATTCAATACGATATGAAAACCGAAACAACGTTTATGCGTACGTACGTCTTACCGTCTCAAAAAACAGTGCCTTCCATTTCATGTATATATCTATTACAAATATTTATATTCTAAATATATATGATATATAAATCATGTTTTATATTCCAGAAGTATTTAAATCATGATATAAATGATATGATGAAGAATAACAGGTTAAAACACGTACGATAATGAAAGTAATTATTACCCAAAATATTAATTTTACATGGGAATCATTATTAAATGGGTAATATAAAGTCTTAAATAAATCATGTATTATATAAAAAATATAAATATAGTTATGGTATAATTTAATAATTTAATATGTTCATTATATAATAGATTAAGTGTACCCTTGACCAAAGGAATCTGCAAGGTAAGGGTTAATTCCTCAATCTCATTATTATTCGAGATTGTTTATGGGAAAGTTTTTACTGGGACATATTTATTATCCATGTCCATTTTTAATAAATGCGTTTTAAATGGGATTATTTTTAAGGGACTCTTTTATTAAAACATCATTTTAAATGTTAAATATATTTATTCTTCTAAATCATTCTCATTAATGTCCATGTTTTCAAAATGAGGTTTTAAGGAATTGTTTATATGGACATGAATGATTTTAAAAGGTTAATTACCATCAAAAGATTAAAAGTGGAATGGGACACTTTGATTCAAAAATATCTCTAAATTTCTTCTTTTCTAAATTCTACTACTTTTAAATGATTTCTCCAAAAAGGTATATTTCTCTCAAAGAATTTTACAAATTATTTTCATCTTTGTTGAAATCCTTTGTGGATTTTAATCCTATTTGAATTTAATTTATTATGATACAAATATTTCATTTTTTATTGATGGTTCGGTGATATTTTTGACTATAAATTTGTTATTTTTATACAATTCATAGTTTGTCATTAAAGTATCGACATTTCATATACTAATTTTCATAAGAATATTTGTGTTATTATTCAACCTTTTTATATGAGAAAGGTATTGGAAATAGGAAGGGATGGGTGGAGCCCACTATAGCTCCTCAATGAATCATTAGGTCTCATGATACAATTAGATGTGGAATTGGACGGGGCCTTTCAAAATTTGATATATTGTTTCGGCTGAGGCCTTAATAATTTTTAGATGTCATGTATGTGGCCTTGACAAAATGTTTTAGAATGTATGGAATTATACATTCCATCATTATAAAAATAATATTGATGGTTTATGTGTATATTAGATTAGTAGAATACCCATGAATATGTTTTATTATGGCATTATTTACTTAGCTCATATTTCTACCATAAAGTGTTCGCATTAATTGTTTGTAAAGTAATGTGTTTCCAATTATTCACCACACCTATTGTTTATGTTATCTTCTGCTAAATTTTTTACCCTTACTGAGCACTTGAGATCACCCCTTTCTTTGGTTTTATATTCCCACAATTTCCAAAAGGGTATTACGATTGATATATAGGGTTAATCTAAAAGGGTATAATGGAATTATCAATGAACTATCAATGCTGTATTATCTGTTTGAAATGTTAATGGGATGTTGATGTATGTAATCTATTTCCAAGACTGGTAAACTAGTCAGTCTTTCGAGAATTGATTCCTTATAATCATGCCAATGTATCAAAATAATGCACTGACTCTGTGCTTATGGGGTCGGGGCCTTACAAATTTAATAATTATTTTTACAAAATATCTTATAGAATTTCTATTGTGATTCTTGTTAAGAAAAACATTATCACCTTAGATGAAAACAAATAACATTATTACCTAATGATATTTTTCAACTATTATCTATAAATAATTTAACATAAGTCATCCATAGAATGTTATGTTCAACAAAAAATCATATACATACCATATCATGTTAATGAAATACATCAACATCTTATGGGACCTTACATCCAAGAACGGATATTTCTCCATTATTTCTTGAAAACCTACAGTAATCATGGAAGTCATTTAAATATTTATCAACCGTTAAATTTTTATTGATTCTTAAACATTAGAATATAAATACATATATGTTACAAATATCTCTTATGATACATTGATATAAAATTCTGATTTGAAGTGCTATAGAAAAGGAATTAACCGCTTGGTAAATTTTCTCAGCTACTTTGGTATATCAAAATTTACACATAGTTATCTATTATTATTTTTATAATTCACCAACCATACCTTTTATTTATTATTTTTTAACTAACTTTTCCATGTTTATTGAATTCGATTTTTTAAATTAAATAATTCCACAAAGAATCTCATATCATTGATGAGATAAAATAATCAAATATGAAATATCAATAACTTATTCCTTATAAATTAACAATAAATTAATAATTCAAGTAATTTTTTATTTAAAACAAATTCATTAAATAATGTTTTCTTTAGTCAATCCAAAATATAATATATAACTCGAAATATGAATTAATGAAATATTCCAATCAAGAAAATAATTTATCAAAAAAAATTAATTCAACCATATTATCATTGAGAATTATTTATATCATATTAATATATATAAGTGATATAAATTGTATCTAAAAATTTCGGACAACCTATATGTGATCCTCTATTATATGAGTAATAAATTGAGCCTCTTCCCCCCAAATATTATATTTTTTATTAATTATATGACTATAATAATTTAAAATATATCTAGAGGGATCAAGTAAATATATATAATTCTTTATACACTATAAAATATATATATTTTTACATAAAATTTATATCTAATTATACAAAACATAGATGATAAAAAATCAGAAATGAATACTGATTAAACACATAAAGACCAAATCTATAACAAATAATTAAAATATAAAATAAAATAAAAAATAAAGAGAATCCCAACCTATTGTTGTGAAATGTATACTCACATGATTGATGAAAATAATGGATGATAGTAGATGTGGAATTGGATCACCCTATTCCCACACCAACTAATGTAAATCTAACAAACAATTATCCATAAAAATATGGATCTATTTCCATTTTTTATAGAACCATGGTCTTATAGTGACATATAGTCATGTGAGGACATTTATTTTTTAATATTTGAAACATATATTTGGACTTGAAACATGTATTTTGGTAACTAGATGAATTTATAATGGCCAAAATAAATTGATATAAGTTACTTATTTTGACAGAATGATTGAGGAAAGGACTAACAAACCTATGATGGTTTTTTGAAATTTCTATTTTCCATGGGGCATGGTCTGTAGAATCTTTTATGTGTGATATCGTATGGACATATTTAGTCTAGAACATGGTGATATGATAAATTAGTAAGGTATTAGTTAAAATGGGAATGATGTGGTACGAAATATTGAATAATAGAACCTAGGTTCGGGGAATAGATTTTAAATATAGAAATTGACATCATTGAATGATCTAAATCATGTTTATAAGTCAACATAGAAGATTTTGAAAACAAAACGTAATATGGATTGTGGTGTTGGGATGTAAAATAGCCAATATCCTTATGTCCATTAATCATAGGCTGATATTGTATTGCCTTCTATACATGTGACACATTTCCTATAGTTGAATGTCTATACAGAAATACATATTTACTTTATTATAAATTTATAAAAATTAATTTAATAAATACTTAAAATATATTTATATATCTTTTTATGTAAAATTTATCTTATATGTAAATAAATTGTGATATATGGTATTGGAAAAATTAATTTTCATACTACTACATGTTTGGGGGATTAAAACTCATTGGTGAAATGTTTTAAAATTTTATAAGAGAAAATTACATGTGGACTATATGAAGTATTAGAGATATTTCTAGGGTAAATATGTTTGGATATAAAACAATAGCCATGAGAACAACCTATGGTAGAAGAATAATTTTTGGGGGACCTAAAAATAGACATATGCATTGGGTTACTTCAATACCACAAATCAATGATTAATTCTATGGGAATGGTTAATGGTTAAAGGATATTGGGATATTGCCGTAGAAATATACACAAAGTGATGATGGACTAAAACTATAGAATAAATTCATGGTCTAGTAAAAGATGGACAAAGTTTTCATAAATGATCATAGTCATTTTGTCTAGAAATGAATGAAAGATATAAATGGGATAAATAAGGGATGTTAAAAAGGTATGTAATTAATAATGGGAATTTATCATATTTTGTATTGAATTAAAGAGTATATTAATGTTCAAATACAGTAAATTAAAAATAATAAATGTCTAAAAATTTTATTTTTCACCCAAAATATTTTTCATCCTCTTTTATATTTCACAAATTCTTCTCACACAACTTAATATTTTACTTATTATTTAAACAGTACAATAATTTATTATTTTCTAATTATTATTTAAAAAAATTGGATTTAGTATTTAATTTAAAAAATTCGAAAAATATATTTCTCTAATTAATTAAATCCCCATTCTAGTAATCTAATCTCATTAACTAATCGAATATACCAAAACTAATATACCATTAATATTTATTAAGGATTAATTAAATGAAACTAATATTACATGTCCACAAAAAATGAAATCAAAAATATTATTAAAATTAGATCAAATATGTATATGATAATTAGATGATTAATATATCAATAAAAACCTAAGTAAAATAATTTTATATTTATATTATCATGTTTTTAAATGGATTTACAATCACACTACCCAAAAATATATTTATCATTATAAATATAACTTTGAGTATTGATTGATCCATGAATATTTTAATTTTAATTTTTTAATATAATGAATATTTTTAATTTCTTTTAAAATATTTTGGTCATCGACATAATATTCATGTAAATTGTATTTTTTTTAAAATTATTTAAAAATTACAACAATTAGGTCATAATGGTTGATTTTTATATTTTAAATTATAATATTTTAAGTTAAATGAATTTTTTGTATTTAATATGTGATAGAAAGATGATTTAAATTGTGGAGAAGGAATATCAATGTTATATTGAATAATGATTTCCATTTATATTCAATGATTTTGGGATGATGCTAGTAGTGATATTCATAGGTTATATTGACTTTTAGTTCGAAATGTTAAAACTATGTAATCATAAATGGTGATAAGAAAATTCAATGCTGATGAAACTATTCTAGATAAAAAATATATTATATAATTGTATAAAATATTCCTATGAAAACTATAGAAACTAAAATAATAAATCAATTTCATCTTTTATTAATGATAATAAATATGTTTTATAGATTCATATATAATATAATTATTTTATATCATTAATTTTTTAACTTATTGTATATAATTATTTTTACTGAAAACTATTTTTTTATTATAACTAAATTGTTTTGGATGAATTAAATGGTACTATTTAAAAGTTAAAAACACTAATTTCAAAATATTAATTTAACTAAAACTACTTTTTTTGTCATATTAGCATACCAAAATTACAATAGGGTGAAAATTTTGTATTTTTCACTAACAGGTGATTTTTTTGTCAATATTGAAAAACATTGTTTTACAATTTTAGTAAAATTTATGTTACCCTAATGATTTAATCATGAATTAAGAGTTTATAAAACATTTAGATAGATAAAATATCTATTTTTGTGTTGTATTAATGAATTTAAAATTAATTATGAATTTTAAAAACAAATCATGATTATTAGAACAAAATATATATTTTATTATAATAAAACTATTTTTGGATCATTTTATTTAATAGAGTGGTGGTATGGTTCCATTTAGTGTTTACTTTAACATTATGTTCCTCATATGTTTAATAATAAAATGTCATTTATCAAAAAAATGTTTTTATTTCTATCTGTATACTTATTTTAAATAAATTTCTCCCACTCAATGAAATTGAATTTTTTTAAAATATTTTGATATGTGTAATTAGAGTGCTAAAATTATCTAATAAGTCAGTTTTATACAAAAAAATAACTTACAGAGGTAAAAATTTTGTTTCCAAGGTAATGGTATGATGGATAAAAAGGAGTTATATTTAGGGATAATTAAATATATATCAAATAAACATGTCAAGATTTTATTTTTTGAGTCAATTAGGACACAAAATTATCATTCTTTAATATGAGAAAAATTTACTACAGCTTTAAATTGACAAAAACATTAATGTTATTTTAATGTTAAGTGTATTTGTAATAGCACCACTCCTCTCACTATAAAAAGTATCCCCAGCACTCTACACACATATCAATACATATTGGGAAAATTACCTCAAACAGGAACATAATAATAATTTTATAACTCCAATATCCATATTATATAATAATTTTACTTCTAAAAATACTAATCTAATATTCCCTAATGGTTTTTGCAAAGGCGTATACATAGGTAAGAGATATTTGTTCTGAATAATATCCTATATGTTTTTTTCTTTAAACTGCATTAATAAATATTCTATAACAATATTAATATAATGAAATAATTGTAATTGATATAATATAATGTTATTAAATTAATTGAACATATCATTCTATACCCCTTTTAAAACCATAAAAAACTAAAACACTATATATGGGTACGTATGGAAACAGACTCAATGAATGATATATTTTGTATTCCATCATTGATGCACATGTATGTTAATAAATATATATTCAAAAAATAATTATAATATTTATTACATATTTATGATTTTTTAAATTATAATCTAATGACCTTCTATTGTTCCTTCTATTAATTGTAATGTTAAAACTTTACACATGTGTACATGAAATCTACAACTTCCAAGAATGGTGTGCTTCATTTTTCATCATCAATGTAATTGATAAGTTAAAAATAATTAAAGCATATATCATATTTATCATTATGGATGAAGATTATTATGATATGATTCAAACACATTGTGATATTCTTTGTCGAGGTAAAAAAAATAATCTCTTTTCACTGTGTAATTAAAAAATATCTAGAATAATGTTACTAGATATAGTAAAAAATTAAATAAATTAATAAATGAAATAAAAGAAATAATGAGAAAAAATTGAACAAAAAAATTTAATAATAATCTAAAAATATATATATTATTATGGTCATTAAAATTCATATAAGGAGTGTTAGGACTCAGGGTAGTGGATTATTCATTAAATTTTTTTTTATTATTTTTCTCTCAACCATTATATTTAATAAAAATATTAATTATTTTCTTTAGAAATTTCATACTATAAACCCCAATGTTTTTAAGGTCATATTCAATATATATCATTTTTATTAAAAATGACTAAAATGAATCATTTTATTATTTATTGGGGTTTTTTATTTTTTTAAATGTTTTGTCAATAGGTTTTTTAAACATTTACCACATGACCACCACATATCATCATCTTGAATTTTATTAATTATGAAATTTACTATAAATATTTATTTTTTTTTCACAATTAAATTAAATTCCAGTTTTGTGGTTAAATTATTGTTTCTTCAAACACTTTATGATCATAAAAATTATACATTAAAATGGGTTAGAATAATTTATTTCCCTCCAATGAATTGGGTAATTGTATCGTCTTAATGAAAATTATGATTAAATTAAGATGTCATAATTTACTTTTTTACAAGCGATATATGACTAATCATGGGTGATGAATATAGTGACCTAAGAAACCTTTAGTATTGTTTAATAATTTCCAAGACTCATAAATTATTTTAATAAAAATGATTGTTTTCACATGTGGATTGATTATATTAGTAATATAAATATTTTATTATTTTAAAAGGAAAACATTTGAATGTTTTTTAATGTGTTTCAGTCACGTAAAATTATTAATTTATTTCATAATCCTTTAATACTGTTTTTTTCAAATCTATAACATTTCAAAAATAATTTGGACTAAGGATGGGTAGGAACTATAGAATGATCTCTAATTTAATACTCTTAAAATATGATGAATTTTTTTCATGAACATAATGAGAGATTAAATAAAATAAATAAATATGATAGGAAATGTTTTAAACTCTATTTAAGTGTCCACATTGTTATTGTATGGATTTCATAATTCAATAAAAATCTAACCCATAATATTTTTGGAATGTGAGAATGTAATGTTCTTGATATTAATGTCATAATCATTGGTTGTTCAAGGTACGAGTTATTACATTTGTATCAAAATAGGTTTTAATTTATATTAATGTCGATGTTGTAATTTTTGAAATAGACATTAGATATGTTGATTTATTTTTATATCATAAAAATAAATTATTTTAGAGTTATTTATTTATTTCTCTATTAAATTTCCATTTAGTGTGGTTTTATATTGAGGTAATAAGGTTAATGTAGTGAAAAAGGATGTGTGGGGATAATATCCTTATGAATCAACAACATTAAATGTCTATAGTTAAAAACAGTCATTATGGAGTTATGTTAATGAAATAATAGGAGAAGATAAGTGCTAGTGTAGATACCAATAGCTTAACATACATAGAAATTAAATTACTTTTGTGGAATACTTAATACATAACAAAAACAGACACCAAAGGACCATAATAGTTTAGTGTCTTTGGAAACATGAAACATAGTTTTCTAATCATGGTGAAATATCTTCAACATCTCCCATAAAGATCATCCCCTTTTGTTTTCTTGCATAAAACATTTCATTGCACCTTGGGGAAAAGAAAACGTATATAGGGTGAGCTCAAATGCTTAGTAAGGGTAAGCATGGAGAAAATAAAACAAACCATATACATCTGAACATAAAAACATGGCCATAATGTTTAAACATCAAAATCTTGAGCAATGACATAAAACATGGCAGCACATAAGGCATAGATCATAATGGAAAATAAACAATGATAAAATAACATGGGAATAAATCATGTAATTGTGGAAAACCATTAATCAATTTATATTATTTCCATAGTATCCAAGGCATTGGTGCCAAGACCATCTTAGTCTACAAAGTCTCTTACTGAATCGAGTTCACTCCACGTTCCAGTCATGTAATACTAAACCAGATTAACTTACCATTCCAGCCATGTCTATCTCATGAGATATAAATCTTTACCCAATGAATTAGAGGGAGATATAGGTCCCACCAATCTCATAATGAAACCATTCTTTCGTGTGCCACAAAATAAACATAAATCATTAACTCTAACCCAATAAATAAAATGGGTTTCATAAACATCATCCCATCATAACATAATCCATATAAAACAATGGATATCATTTCATCATAAACAAAATAAAACCAATTAAATAATAATAATATTATATTTGAATCATAACCATATTAAAAAATTTAATCTTAGATATAAAATAGATTTCAATAAACACTTGAAATGAATTCTTGAAGAAAATATCGGTTCATCATCAAAATAATTTTCTTTTCAAAAAATGTTATTCAATTTTAAAAGAAAAAGAATTTTTTTTAAAATAATAATGAAATATTGTAGAGTATTATTCATGATAATTAGGTGTTATGAAACCATAAAAATCCATTCATACCGTATAATTTAAAACAAATTATTCGCATACTTTTTCCAGAAAAGTCAAAAAAGTACATCGTTACATAAACAAAAGAAAGATTCCTTACATAAAATGTAGTAAAAGTAAAAAATTGGTAAAAAGTACATTGACCATACATGAAATTATTTTTAGAAAATGGGTACATGGATGATAAATATAACCCCAGTAAATACTTACGAATAAAAAATCTTCGATAAAAACGAGATTAGAAAAGTTATCCCTTACCTTATGTTCGATATTCTTCATATGTATCTGAACCTCCTGTATAATGATTTAATTAATGTCACTGACTTATTAAAGAATCAAATTCATTATTATGATATCATATATGGTTCACTTATGACTTTATATTACCCGTTCTTTTGTAAATTCCATGTTAAAGCAGCGTTTTGGGTAAAATCATTTAATTTATCGTATGTGTTTTGACTTGTTGTTCTTGATATTATTACTTATATACTGATTTAAAAAATTCCATAATGTAAAAAAACATGATTTATATATATCATATTTTCATCATATAAATATATCTGATACATCGATAAATGGAATGAGATGCACCATTCATGGATACGGTAGGTCGTACGTACGCATGAACGCTATTTTCGTTTCCTTATTTAATTTATTGGAATTAAGTAAATTAAACATATATGTACATAAATCCATTATAATTATTATGTAATAAATTTCATTATTTTATTATATATACTTTATAATCATACTTGAATGGTTAATCGTGGAAAATGAATCTCATCGTGTTCGTGGAGACGGTAGTCCGTACATACGCACGAGCGAGGATATCATTCCCATAATTACTGAATAGAATTGGAGCGGATGATATGATATCTAAGAATATTTATGATGTCATAATAACCATATATAGTTTTTATTTAGACCATTATACCCATCCACGTAAGGTGGTGGTGGGAAAACTGATTACACCACGATGTGGAGGCGGTATTCCGTACGTACGCACACGTGGTGATTTCATTTTCTCTAGCATGGATAGAAGGTGAAATGGGGTTTTTTCATATTTATAACAATATATCAGAATATTATTGATACTGATTTTATTACTTTATAATGAAACAACTAAAGAAGAATAAGTCGAAGAAGAAAGAAACATGAAAGAATCGGTAGAAGAGATTACCCCTTCTTCGATGTGGCTCCTCTTATCCTCATATTAGGGCACAAAAGTGGTATTTCAAGAATACCAGGACCTCTATTAGGTTTATATGGAAGTGGATAAGTGAAATGGTAAAGGTTTGGACGAGCTTTAAGGCTCAAATGTGTGTGAATAGGAGAGGGAAGAAGGTGCCCTTATATAGGAGAGGAGAGGGGCACTTTTGGAATCCATAAATATATTAATTAATAATAAAATGAAACCCCACTTAAAAACCTCCAAAAATGACTCACTTATAATATTATATGATATAGTGTTGTAATACCTTCAAAAAATAATATTTAAACATGATTTATGTTTATTTTAAACCTTATCAACTTGATTTAACATTATATAATCTGTTTATTTTTATTTGTATTAATAAAATTTTAAATTCGAAATTGTTATAAATACAAATTTAAATGTGGTAAATTTTCTATAATTGTATAATTTATTACATTAACGACCATATAATTTTCAAATTTTAGTTTTTAAATATTTTTGTTATTTTAAATAATTTAATTATATGTTATTTTTATAAAATATCAATAGGGTCAATTTTGACAATATTCATCATTTGAATTTAAATAAAAACCACACAAAAGATATGTTCGAAAAAAAATATATAATAGATTCCTAACATGTCATATTCATCAAAAAAATTCATGGGGAACATTATATTGTTCATATATAATTTATTTTAATATTTTTATAACCATTTATTTGGTATATACCATAATAAAATAATTACTACAACATATTTGAATAATTATTTATTATAAATATTTTTTCCATAAAAACTAAAAATAAAATCTTATGATTAAGATAAATATATTAAATTTCATATTAATATTTTTACATGAATTTATCATCTTAAAATCATTACATTTAAATTGTTATATTTATTAAATTATGAAGGTGACATATTTGACATCATTAAAAATAAAAAAATATGAATGTCCTAATCGGTTTTATAAGGCTCCAAATGGTCCACAAATCTACCCATGGATGACTAGGGTATATAAATACTCGACCAATAATTTTTTGTCAAGTTTATGGTCTTTTTGATAGGTATTTCTATTTTAATAAAAACTATATTATTGATTTTTCACTAAATAAATAATTTCTTCATCATAAATGTATAAGAAATTAAGGTAATCCAATATTTCTTAAAAATTACTAATAAATTACTATGATAAATAAAAACGTTTTATCTTTCAATTGAGTCTTTATAATAGTATTTATATTCTGTATAGCCATATATTAAAAATAATCTAATTATTGAAATTTGAGTGAGACATTTCACTTTCCGTTAAATAAAATAAATAAAAGGTATTAATCAAATACAAGAGGGTTCCATTACATTCCATTTAGACACAAGTATGATTTATGGTAAAATATTATCATCCAATCATATTAGGAAAAATTTTAGGGTAATTTTATAATATTATATTTACCCTTAATTACCTGATTTATCTTTAACTATGGTAAATAAAATTTACCATAGTAACTATTCATAGTGACTAAACATTAAAAGTACATTATTAACATATTTTCAACCTACTGATTCAAAATATGGAATCCATTGTTTAAAATTCAAATCACAAAAGTAGCAAAAATTAATTTATAAATTATCCTGTTGTTATGAAAATGAGTTTTAAAAGTTAAAACATTGCAAAAGATTGAAATGATTTTACATATGAATTCAATGTAAAATCAATGATAATGACATAAATTATATTAAATGGTAAAAATATATTATATTTATAATTTTAATCCATTCAATATTATAATTTAACGATATAAATTATTACGATGAAAAAAGTTGTTTTTAATTAAAATATACCTTGTTTTTACTATTCATTAAAATATGAAAGTTATCAGAATAATATGAAAATTTTATTGAAAGTGAAGTTTTATATCTAGATTCCATATAAGAATTTTATTTTTTCATACTGAACTTATTAACATGTCATAAACTAGATTTAATGTGGGTGTGCCATCAAAATGTGGCAAAATGCAGTTTTTTGAAAAGTACATATTTTACTCTAAAAAATTATTTTTTTCTCATATGATGTTCTAGAAAATGTATAAGATGAATAATAATGGTATACCATTCAAAATTTAGTTAACAATATTCATAATGGATAGTTAAAAATATTATAACAATATATCATTGTTTAGTGAAATCCAGTATTGCGTAGTACACACGCTATTGAGGAAGGTCGTGATTGTGTTTAATGAAGTCCAAGTCAAGGTTGTGTGTAGCACAAGATCCCTTTGTTGTTTAGAATAAAATAATCAAAACATATTTCATTTATAAATAAAAAAAATCTATACTTAATGTTTCCTAGAATTATTTCAACAAAATGAATTTGAAATTGTGTGTAACACGAGCAAAGAATAGTGTTGCATATACTACAAGCTAATATGGTGTGGCTTATAGAACAAACTAATTTTGGTGTAGCGTTCAACGCAAGACATTAATGAAATTAAAAAGAATAATTCTCAAAATATATCTTGTTGTAACATTCTACCCCCCTTAAAATGAATGTCGCCATCAAAATTCTTCGGGGTTATAAATGGTTTACTACTTGAAAGTTTCTTTCATAGAAACCCACATCGTAAAAAGGAATACTAAAACTTAATTTTAAATGTGAAGTATGAAACATAATGGTTACCCAAATTAACTCATCACTGGGTTTCCACATAATAGAACATAGGTGAAAATATGGATATGGAATAGAAATCTAACCATCAAATTCTGATGGAGTGTGGTTGGGAACATGGCTAGGAAAAATCAAACGATCACAAATCCATAAATTTTTGATGATCTAAGGTACTATCTGATTCATCAGATATAAGAGTACTAAGGAAATATTTTTGGTTTTCAATATCATTCCCCTAATGTGGAAAATATTGAATTAGAAGAAATACTTACTTGATTTCAGTGTAATATCATTGTTGGTCATCCTATGAACAATTTCCACTTCATCAATTATTTTAAGAAATGAAGTTGAATTTGTCATTCTCGACGTGTTAACAGATCATGCGATGGAAAGATAAGTCATTACATCTTCATTTATCACAAGTTATTAAATATACATAAGTCCATATATGATGATATTAACTGTATATGGATCCTAAAATTGACTTATACTTATTCTATCAGACATCTAAATAAAATAAAACTGGTTTCTACTAACCAGGGACTTCCTGTAGGATAATGGTAGGCGATAAAGGCATGTCTCACTTCGGTTGTGGGTTCGATTCCCCCAGCCTTGTCCGACATGATGGGTTGTCTCCCATCCTGCAGGTTGTCCCTTTATCTAAAATGACATTATTATAACATTCCTACAATAATATCGAAAAATGTTCTGTCCTTAATCAATATTATCTTATTTCTAACATAATTCATTCCAATCATTAGTCGTATCCAAAATACTCAGGTCCATGATCATAGTATAAACAAAACAATTACTAGATATGTCATCTACCGAGCATATGAATACCATCATTTATCCCTCATATATCACAAGATATATCGTGCTGATTTCATTCCAAACATGTGAAAACCTTAATCTTATATTCTCTTGCAACATGAATTACTATAGAACCATATTGAAAAAATGAATTTTTTCAAAAGTTATCTCTTTCCACATACCAAAATCCTAAAAATTATTTATACTCAAACCATGATATAAATTTGTCCTTATATTAGTCATGAGCTCATGAATACTATCAAATAGATTATCTTCACATTATCCCTTAATTATGTGCATATCATATGCTTTCCAATAATATCACTTTTAATGGTTACTGATTCCATATTCTTATAGAAAAACACAATGTAACCATACATAGATATATTTAATATACCATAAAAGTACCTCATAATCATTTTTCTTGAATATCAATACATAAACACATCAATCCATCCTCTAGAATGATTTTCATGGAATAAGTCCTTCCAGGATTTAAAGTATCCTCTTAGGTCCGGGCATTGAGATGGGTAATGCCCATGATCTCCACAGATAAGAAATTGAAATCTATAATAGCATGTCACTCTATGACCCTTCTCTCCAAACAGATAAAATCTTACCCTCCATTTGATGTACTAATCAAGGTTCTTCTTCCCTTCTTTAGAAATCTCAATCTTCCTTTCTCTATGCTCCTCAACATGAAAACATGCATAAAATTCCATATTCCTCTTATTTGATTAATTGGGAATACCAACAATGTTCACCTTGTTAATCATATCTCATGATGGATGATTCAACATATTCACAAAATCTTTATTTCTAGGAATTACACAATTTCATTGCTCATAGTCACCAATTATTCCCTTGGATTCAATGTTGACCCAATTCCTTCTGGTTCCCTCCATTGACTAAAAAAAGTCCATTGTGTATGAAACTTTTAAAATAACAGGGGACCACATAATCATAAAAATTCAATTATGGGATGTCTAACTTATCACACATTCTTTAATCTAGGACCCCATAGGTTCACCCTAGGTTATTACTGATCATCAACATAATTCTAGGACTGTAAAATATAGTTATACTAAACCTTAGGGACATCCTTAGACATACCTTTGAAATATATCTAGGGATATCACTGAAGTTTTTGCATCCTAGTTTCCAATGGTTAACTAAACCTTTCATATGTTACCAGCTGTAGAGACCCACAGCTTGACATATATAGATATTACATTACTTTTGTGAAATACATAATACATAACAATAACAGACACCAAAGTACCGCAATAGTTTTGTTTCTTTGAGAACATGAAACATAATCTTCTAATAATGGTGAAAGATCATCAACATCTCTCATAAAGGTCTTCCCCTTTGGTTTTGTTTCTTAAAAACATTCTTTTAACCTTGGGGAAAATAAAACATATAAAGAGTGAGCTCAAATGCTCAGAAAGGGTAAGAATCGAGAAAATAAAACAAACCATATACATTTGAACTTAAAAAGATGAGCATAATGTTTAATCATCAAAATATTGAGAAATGACATAAAACATGGTAGTACATAAGACATAGATCATAATGGAACATCAATCAGGATAAAATAGCATGGGACAAAAACATGTATTTGTGCAAAACCATTATACACTTGATATGATTTCCTTAGTAGCCAAGGCATTGCTGCCAAGACCATCTTAGTTGACAAAGTCCCTTACTGAATCGAGTTCACTCCCCGATCCAGCCCTGTATCATTGAACATGATTAACATAAAATTCCAACCATGTCTATCTCAAAAGATATAAATCTTTACCCAATGCATTGGAGGTAGATATTGGTCCCACCCATCTCATAATGAAATCATTCTTTCATGTTCCCCAAATAAACATAAATCATTCATTCTAACCTAATAAATAAAATGGGTTTCATAAACATCATCCCATCATAACATAATCCATATAAAACAATGTATATCATTTAATCATAAACAAAATAAAAACTTTTTAATAATGAGAACATTATATTTGAAACATAACCATATTAAATAATTTAATCATATATATAAAATAGTTTTGAATAAACACTTGAAATAAATTCTTGTGGAAAATATCCTTTCTTATTCGAAATCAGATTCTTTTCACAAAATGCTATTCAATTTTAAAAGAAAATGATTTTGTTGAACATAATAGTGAAATATTGTAGATTAATCTTCATGAAAATTAAAAATTATGAAACCATAAAAATCTGTTCATGTCGTATAAGTTAAAAAAACATTTTTATCATTCTTTTTCCAGAAAAGTCAAAAAGTACCTCATAACGTAATGAAAATAAAGATTCCTTACATACCATGTAGTAGAAGTAAAAAATGGGTAAAAAGGACTTTAAACATACATGAACCCATTTTTAGAAAACAGGTACATGGAAGAAAAATATAACCCCATTAAATACTTAGAAATAAACAATCTCGGATAAAAATGACATTGGAAAAGTTATCCCTTACCTTATGTCTGATATACTTCGTATGTATCTGAACCTCCTATATAATGATTTATATGATATCATTGAATTATTATTGAATCACATTCATTATTATGATATCGTATATGGTTCACATATGACATTATATTACCCTTTCTTTTATAAATTCCATGTTAAAGCAGCGATTTGGATAAAATCATTTCATTTATTGTACGTGTTTCGACTTTTTGTTCTTGATATTATTAGTTATATACTGATTTACTTAATTCCAGAATGTAAAACATGATTTTTATGTTACTTATATTCTTCATATAAATATATATGATATATTGATAAATGGAATGAGATACACCGTTCATGGATACAGTAGGTTAATATGGAATTGGAGAAGTGAAATGGGAAGGGATTGTCTGATCTTGATGGCTCAAATGTGTGTGAAGAGGAGAGGGAAGGAGGTTCCCTTATATAGGAGAGGAGAGGGTCACTTTTGGAAACTTAAAAAATATTAATTAATAATAAACTTAAACCCCACATAAAAATCTCCACAAATACCTCAATTATAATAATAGATGAGATAGGGTTGTAATATAATCAACCAATAAAATTTAGACATGTTTTATGTTTATTTTAAACCTTATCAACATGATTTATCATTATTTAATCTAATTAAATTTATTGGTGTTAATAAATTTATAAATTATAAATTGTTAAAGATACATAATTAAATATTGTCAATATCCAATAATTGGATAATTTATAACATTTTAGACCATATAAGTTTCAATTTGTAGATTGTCAATTTTTTTCTAATATTTAAATAATTTAATAATATGTTATTTTTAAAAAATATCAATAGTGTCAATTTGGACACTATTCATTATTTGAATTTAAATAGAAACCACACTGATGATATGTTCAAACCAAAATATATAATAAGTTCCTAACATGTCATATTCATCAAAAAATTTCATGGGAAACATTATATTGTTCATATATTATTTATTTTAACATTTTTAAACCCATTTATTTGGTATATGTCTTAAGAAAATAATTACTACAAAATACTTGAATAATTAATTAATATACATATTTTTTTGAAAACAAATTAAAAATAAACTCTTATGATGGAGATAAATATAATTCATTTCATAATAATCTTTTCACTTGAATTTATCATCTTAAAATCACAAAATTTAAATTGTTATATTTATTACAGTTTGAAGGTGACATATTTGACATCATTTAAATTAAAATAATATGAATGTTCTAATAGGTTTTATAAGGAGCCAAATGGTCCAAAAATCTTCCCTTATATTCTTAGGTTATAGATATACTTGGCCAATATTTTTGGGTCATGTTTATGGTGCTTTGTATAGGTATTCATATTTTAATAAAAACAATATTATTGATTTTTCACTAAATAAATAATTTCTCAATCATTAATTTATAAGCTATTAAGGTAATTAAAGATTTCAGAAAAATTAAAAATAAATTACCATGATAAATAGAAACTTTTTATCTTTCAAATGAGTATTTATAATTTAATATATATTCTTTATAACCTTATAATAAAAATAATCTAATTATTAATGTATGAGTGAGACATTTCACTTTCCTTTAAATAAAATAAATAAAAGGTCTTAATCAAATACAAGTGGGTTCCATTAGATTCCATTTTGAACCAAGTATGATTTAGGGTAAAGTTTAATCATCCAATTATATTAATAGAACTGTTAGGGTAATTTTATAATATTATATTTACCCTTAATTACCCGATTTACCTTTAACTATGGTAAAATAAAATTTAAAGTAGTTACTATTCATAATGATTAAACATAAAAAGTATCTTATTAACATGTTTTGGACCTACTGATTTTAAATATGGAAGCCATTTTTTCAAATTCAAATCATAGAAGTTGCAGAAATAAATTTAAAATTAATCCTGTTATTAAGAAAATGAGTTGTGAAAGTCAAAACATTGCAAAAGATTGAAATGATTTTACCAATGAATTCAATGTAAAATAAATTATAATGACATAAATTAAATTAAATGGTAAAAATATATTATATTTATACTTTGAAAAAATTAACTATTATAATTTATCAGTATAAATTATTACGATGAATAAAGTTGTTTTTAATTAAAATATATCGTGTTTTTACTATTCATTAAAATATAAATATTATCAGTATAATATGAAAATTTTATCGAAAGTAAATTTTTATATACTGATTCTAAATAAGAATATTATTTTTTCAAATTGAACTTATAAAAAAGTCAGAAACTATATTTAAAATGTGTGCGCCATCAAAATGCGGCAAAACAACATTTTTTGTAAAATACTTATTTTACTCGAAAAATTTATTTTGTTCTCATACGATGTTCTAGAAAATTTGTAAGATGAATAATAATGTTATAAAATTCAAAATGTAGTTAATACTATTCATAGCGGCTAGTTCATAATATTATAACAATATATCACTGTTTAGTGAAACACTATATTGCGTACTACACACGCTATCGAGGAAGGTCGTGATTGCGTGTAAGGAAAGACAAGTCAAGGTTACGTGTAGTGAAATATTGATTTTTTATTGCATATAAAATAATCAAAACTTATTTGATTTATACATTAAACAAAATCTATACTTAATGTTGCGTAGAATAATTTCTACAAAACAATTTTGAAATTGTGTGTAACAAGAGCCAAAAATAGTGTTGCATATACTGCAAGCTAATACGGTGTTGCGTATAGAACAAGATAATTTTGGTGTAGCGTACCACACAAGACATCAATGAAATTAAAAAGAATAATTCTCATAAATTCTCGGGTTGTTACAGCTAGACCCATCCAAGAGATTTACTAAGGTGTAGATGGAGGAATATTTCAGTATTAAATAATTTCATGAATTATAACCCTCTAGAATTTAATGAAACATTATGTATTGTGGTAGATGAAGAATTGATAAATTCATTTGTAAAGATAATTTATGTTTTGTTCTTTTAATATCATCAAAATCCAACTCTTAAAATCTATCATTTAAAAATATCAATGGTAGTCAATAATTTAAAATTTCAAGGAGAATATTTAAATTGATACTATGTATTATTTGATATATAAATGTGTATTTTGGGAAAAAAAGATAATTTTCTTTAGTATATAATGGAATTTAAATTTATGGTGGTAATTTAATGGGAAAATCATTTAGTGACTGCTTACGAAGAATATTATTCCTTCTCTTTTGATACTCACTAAGATTCATTAAGGAAATTAGGAGTAAATATGTTAGGTCTTACATAGTTATGAATCAATTATTATGAATAGAATTAACTTCTAATGATTTAATAATTAATGAGGAATTTATATTACATCCTACTGATGTTGTTTTAATGATTATCGATATTTATTTATCTAAGGATATTAAAAATACGAATATATCAAGGTGGAAGGAAATGATGAAATAATAGATAATGAAACCTAGCTAGCGGAAGCCACAGAAATATTTTGAAATATAGTTTGAGATATTTAATGAAATATTTAATAGTATCTATAAATTAATAATGATGTGATTTTATGGTTATTTGGTAGGTTACATATATGAAAAAATATGGATCAACATAACATTGGAAAATGTGATATTTAGTCAGAAGTGAATATTTTTAATTTCAATTAGTTTAGTCCCATTGAATATACATTTTAAAATTTATATATTCAAGGCATTAAAAATAATATCAAAATAATAATAATATGGGGAAATTTCATTTTTCTCTTAATCGAAAAAGTATATTCCCTTAAAATAAATGAAGACATGTATATTACATGTTTACTAAAATTATTCCAATGACTTTATTATTAAAAGTTAAATTTTTTCTTTTATGTGTGATGTATTTTCTAGTGAAAATGTAATATCATATAATTAAAATGTCATATAACATTTATTAATGACTCCTTGGGTAATTATATGACAAACATGGATATATTAGAATTATACTATTACAATCAGTTGAACTATTATTCCAATAAATATTGTGTAATTTTAGATAGTAATTTTTAATTTTATTTTATAATTAAGTTAGATATTGTGTTCTGATTATAATATATATAGGGATAAAATGATTTTATAATAAAATTTTTGAATTATTGTTTCTTCATATATAAGAATGTGTTCATAAAATCGATAAAATTTCCAGATATTGAGATATTGGTTAAATATGATGGTAAATGCTAGGTTTTTCATATAATTTTAAATAAGCAACCTATTAAAATTTGTGATATGCCTATGATAATTGAATATGGGGATGAAACTTTAATATAATTATTCTTTTACTATTCTGAACAAGGTGGCCAAATTCACGATTTACAATGGAAAACATGCCTAGAAAATTTCAAAACAACATATCATATAGCATGATTAGTGATATTTGAGTTTAAAAAGTAGTTAAAATAATTTCTCAACGAGTAATTCATTCATAGTAACACATTAAATTAGGTATTCTATGTTATTTATTGTAAATAAATATGGTTCTATTAGGATTCATATAAATTATGGAGCATTCAATAACATTAAAATTTGTATAATGAATTCTGTTCCTCATATTTATGAGTTGTTTGATTAGATCTAGGGTTCAAAGTATTTTTCGTAAATTAAAATATAATGTAGATATAATCATGTAAATATAATTATTGAACAAAAATAAAAAAAATAAACTTTCAAACTATTAATAGATTTTTCATTTTTATAACAGATTTTGGGTAGAAAAATGAAACTACGATATTAATGGAGTTTATTAATAGTTTTTTTTAATTATTGTAATCAATTAGTAATGGTATTTATCAATTTTATTTCAGTACATTATATAATTTTTCAATTTCATTATAATCATATATGTTTTTTTAATATTTTAAAGGAAGTGAGATGTTTGAAAAAATAAATATAATTTTTGTATTTATCATAGATTCCATTCCTTATGAATATTGTATCTAAAAATTGAAATCCAATTGATCTCAATAGGATACATTTTGGGTAAAAATTTCATATACCTACTATTTCGACTAGGAATAAATGTTTTCATTTACTATTAGTTTATTGAAGAAAATTATTGAAAAAATTCTATATTTACAGAACGTCGTATCCATTTCAATTAAAATGGGAGAAAAAATTATTTTGATTATAGAGTTTTATGAATGTTTTTTTGAATTGAATAGAACATTAGTTAATTATCTTATAAATGAAATTATATCATGTAAAAAATTATATTGTATTGATTCATTGATAAGAATTATTTTCCTTTTAAGGTAATTTCATATACATCTCTATCGTTGAAACATATTGAGTAGAATAATCCATTTCTTTTCATAGATATATGAATGAATGGTATTTACATGACATATTTAGAAAAATTATGTATATGGGAAAAATGTTATTAATTCAAAGAATATAAAATAATGAATTTATAATTAGCTAAAAAAATGAAAACAATTTTGATAAGATAGTTGGAACTGAAAAAAATTATTATTTCATGATTTACTATCATCTATGTAAAAATAACTTGGTAAAAATTGTCTTGATTAGATTGGAAATCTCATCCTTAACAATGCTTTGTATAGAATGTGATCAAATTTTTAATGATCAAATAAAATTTAAGTTATAAATTATGCATACTATTATGTTTTCACTTTTGGATAATGAACCTATATAATTATTATTATAGGATATAATTAAGATTTTAAGAAACAATGTCACTCATTGAATGAACAAAAATAATTGGATAGAAAATAAAATTTTCTATTTTTTAATATTGACCAGTATGTTGGTATATCATTTGGATTGAGATTTTGTTTACTATGTGATTTTATATTGTATAATTTTTTATTGAGTGTGTAACATAACTCTCCATTTTCATTTAATCCAAAAAATCTAGTGTCTATATAAATGTTTTTGACTATTAATTTTTTTGATGGAATGTAGAAAAAAATTGATAATTTTACCATGTTAGTTTTGATTTTATGTAGGTTAATTCCAAAAAACTACCAAATTTAATGACACATATGAATCTATTTCATAAATTAATATTATAGAATCTATAAATGGATAACATGATAAGTTTAATAAACATATGTTTTGGTAATGATGTAATTTGGGATCTATTGATTGTTTGAAAAAATATTATCATTTTATTACAATTTGAGGTTATATTTTTTTGGATCATATGTATAAAATCTAGAATAAATACATAGTCATGTTATTTAGATAAAATATCTATTTCACTAAATCTTGCTCATAGATTTGAATCAAATATTTTCAAAAGGATGACATATGTTTTTGGGTATTGAGTAATGTTTCTGCATGTCTTTTCACCCTAAATCTAATATATTTTTATAGATGTAAATTTATACATATGAAGTAAGTGAAATTTTCATATTCAATAAATTATTATTGAAGTAGATATAAATACCTATAATTATTATAATTTTTATATTATAACCGTTCTTATTGTACTATAATTTTTTCAAAAAATGAGGTATTTTATGGGAGCAATTTTCAAAAAAAAAACAAATTAGGATGGAGTCATTGTGTGAAAGTGGTTGTCACTATAATTTATAGGAGATATTTTTAAAATGGAAATATGAATTCAGCATAATATGTTGACCTCTTATATAAATAACCCATTTTATATAGATAAAATGAGTAAAGATCTATTATTTTCGATATAATGACATTTTTTCATAGAATAACATCAAGGAAAAGTGTGATTAGTTTGGAGTAAAGAGAATATTTTCTACATTTTATTATTTCAAATGAAAATCATGATATAGTTATATATTTTTCCAATATAGTACCATTATATCCATATTATTTTTTAATGTTTATTCATTTTATATTATTTAATGAAATTTATATGTTTTCCATCTTATTATTTTGATAAAACGTTATTAAATAATAGAAAATTATTAATAAAATAGAAAATTTTAATTAAAATTATAGATTACAGGGAGATAGTGTTTCCGAATAAGTTGTCTCACTCTGAAATTTTTTTATAGAAGAACCATGAGATTTAATATAGATCATTAAAACATAAAAATACCATGATAGAAAAATATTTTCACTATATTATTAGTCAATAAATTTATTATTAATGAATTTTTTATGTGGGGATAATTATGAAAAACATATCTAATGATAATAATATATTAATTTCATGAAAAATTAATTTTAAAATTATAATTTTATAGAAATTTATTATATATTATTTTGAAATAATTATATTCTATCCAAAATTAAATTTATATTTTTGCCATATTATTTTCAATATAAAATATTATTTTATATAATCATTAAAATTCAAAATGATTGAATTTTGTTTTTATGAAATTAAAATCCTTTTTATATCATTAATATGGATTTAACGTATTAAGAGTTTTTTGGATTGTTCTCAAATGGATTATTCTTGAGTGACTTATAGAAATTACATTTTTTTTAAAAAAAATTCACTATAATTGAATTTTCATTATATATGCAAGCCATAAAAATTTATAAAACCATTGGAAAAAATCATTGAGGATTGTAATAACATATTTAAGACTATTATTTTTAATTTGAAAATGATTCTTGACTTTTTGGAAACTATGTAATATTTCATTCATGTATAGAACCATTTTTGGATAGTTTCTATAAGTTGAGTGATTGGAGGATCAAATAATTTTTTTAATTAGCATAAATTACATAGGAAAATACGTTTTTTTTAAATAGATTTCATAGATATAATTTTGGTGTGTGGAACTTCAAACAACTTTTTGTTTTGATAAATACAATTATATACACGTTTTATTTCATCATATTCATTAATATTTAAAATTTTACTTTAATTAATGTACGTTTGACATTGATCGTAACATAAAATTAATTTTCATAATTCTTAATCAGATTTCATGATATTTTTTAGAGAATATTAAACATTTTTTTAGATGCAAGGATTAATATGTCTTTTTGGGACATAAAATATCACCTATATAACATTTATATTGTTTCCATTAAAAAAATATTACATACCATTTATCTAATTCTACAACTACACAACCAATTGTTTATTTACATTATCAATTTTGAATCCACATAATTGATTTCCTAGAATAATTTTCCCTATATATTTTAACCCTCTCATATGATGCATAACTTTAAATTGACCCTTTTGTTAATCTATGGATATATTATAATTTTCACTAGAAGAAATAATATTTTTAATATAAATCTACCAACATTTAGAATAAGCTTTAATTTTTGGACTGTTTTCAGAGGGAGTTTAGTTATTTTATCATCCTAATTTTCTAATATTGTTTGATGATAACATGAGATATAGACATATAATAAAGAGTATTTTTATTAACCAAAATTGTAATGACATTTTATAAATATAATGAGGAAGTATTCAATGTAATTTATTATATTTTTTATTACCCATTTATCTCCTTATTTTGAAAATGATTTCTATTTACAACGGTTCCAAATCAGTTCCCTAAGTATTTAATATACGTGGAAAACTAACTTACACTAGAACATTTGACATGTGAGAATAATTCCAACATGATAAACTAGTATATGTGGATCCATTACATGAATAACATATGTATAATCCCTTCTATGGCCAATTATCTTACGAAAATAAATGATCATTTGTGAAGATATCCTACATAAATCATTTTGTAAGACAAATTTCTTTTCCATTCTCTATCATATATCAAATATATTTGTTTTTATTTCTAGTTATTATATTATTATAAGGAAATTATAAATTATTTTTAATTATTTAGAACCTCTATGATGTTTTTTTAATGAATAAAAAAATATGAATATCAATGATTTCTTTATTTTTTTTTTATAATAAACAAACAAAATTAATCTCATAATATCGTTTTTTGGTTAATTTTTATTATATTATTCAAATATGTAGTTTATAATTATTTATTATATTATATTAAACAAATTAAAATATATTTTATAGTTTTAATGTTGGGTTATTATGTTTTTAATTTCACCACATTTGTACTACTCCTTTTAAATTAGAACATTTTATAATTTAATATTTCAAATTCAATGATTTTTTCCCATAGGATCATTCCATTCAAATAATATTTCAACTATTTATCATATGATTTGAAATTTATTGGAATTTTAATTCATAATTTTAAATATTTTTCATCAGTATTTCAATTATTATGAAATAATAATTTCCCTCTCTTTATAATAACATAATTTTAGGAATTTTATTATTCATTTTATTACCATGAATTATTAAGAGAATTTTTTATGAGAGGGTGTAAATTTCTTAAAATCATTTATTATTATTATTATTATTTGAGGGTCTACCTTTCATAACAAAATTGAAATCATAAGATGAACATTTTTAATGATATATAGATCTATTATTTTATTTATTAGTGATAACTCATATTCATATCCTTGAAAAGGCTAATTAATTTTCTATTTCAATAATGGATGGATAATAATAATAAAAATTAATAAAAACAAAATCGGGGGATTTTGATGCACTCTTCTAATGTGATGAATTATTCTAGCCATGCATGTAATATTGTTAATTCAAATAAGGTTTTTAATTTAGAATATTTAATTTATTATTATATTATTTTATATGAGATTCATGATATTTATCATGAATAACATATAAATTTGTGAATTTACATATATATCATGATTAAAAATATAAAACAGTTGTTCAAAATAAAATGATAACTCTTGATGTTGAATGATTAATGAATTATAATCATTAAAGATTTGATTTTAAAGATAATAAGGGTAGATTAATTTTTTTCAATCAAAAAGTAATAATGAGTATAAAATAAACAAAATGTTTTTGTTAGATGATTTATCCCAACTTGATGAAAATTATAAAATTTTACAAAATTAAATTAAATGTTGAAGAATTATTATTATTGTATTAATTATATTATTTATTGATATTATACTAAAATATGACATTGATAACATAATAATAAGAGGGAATTATTACAAAAACCATACGCTTATTTTAAAATCCAACCATGATCATCCTGTTAAATTAAATAATTTTTTATAAATAAATATTAGTTATTCATTGTTTACATGATATGGGTATTAGATGAATGGAAATTATGCTATTTAATAATCTCTTAGGTTCCCTCAATAAAATGTTATAACTATAGTATTTATATATAATAAATTATCTTCTTAGGTACTATATAATAAATACATTCAATCTGGCTGGGAACCAAAATTTATTTTATGAAAAAAATGGGAAAAAATATACTTTATACCAAAAATATATTTTATTTTACTTTTATAGAACAATTCCACTTTTTCCTCATTGTTTATTGAAATTGTGGCTTCACTAAAAGTAATGTTTTATTTCATACACATATAGAGAGTATTTAAAAAAATTTATATTCCCTAAAAATTGTATTCTAGGAGGTCTCCTCATTTATTTAATGTTTTCCCTTTCAGGCGGATATTTAACATTAATTTATTTTTCTTTCGAATTATAATTTTATCACACCATAATTGTTTTTGGGGAGTTTTTATTAGAATAATTTCTCAAATTTCCTAATTTAAATGAAATCTTTGCAATCCATAAACTATTATTCCTATTAATATTTTTTAATTATAGTAAATAATTTCATGTTCACAATTTATTGTTGTATATAATTCATTAAATTATAACATAATTTTTTTTCATTATGCATGTCTTTTACAACATATTTTTATTATTATCGAAATTTTGTAAATAATTATTAAATTATAATAGGTTTAGTAATTATAAAAAGGGATATAATATTGAGTGGATCCTTAAAAGGAATTATATTTTTATAATTGAAAAGGTTTTCCTATTTTATTTTACTATATTGTCTAAATATAGTTAATTTTATATTAATTAATGTGTGTTTTTCTTTGATTATATCATAATATTTCATTACGTAAAAGCCAATTAGATTTTTTCTTTTGATTTGACCTAACATGTTCTCCATGTTTTATTTTGAGTTCCATGGATGAATAACTCATTTGGGACCATAAAAGATCATTTATATAAGTTTTTGAGTATTCCCAAAAATCATAATTATTGTATAAGATGTTTCAAATTACATAACTATGAATCTAATTGGTTATTCCCATATCCAACACTGAATTTATGTGGCTGATTATCCATAATTAGTTAACCATTGCATTAAAACCAAATCCTAGGATAATGACATTCAAATTTATTGATTATATATTTTTAACATTTAAGAAAATATTCTATATTTATATAGAATAAATGATCATCTAATTGAATCTCTATATTATCTAAAATTATTCCATGATTTACTAAATGTTTTTAGCCAATTTTATTCCATCATCACAATTTTTTATATTTTTTATTACCAATAAAATGAGATATTTATTTCCAAATAAGGAGATTCATGATCATTTTTAATGAAATTAAATTTTCTAAATATTATTCAGAAGGGTAAAAATCTAATTCTTCTAGATTGAATATATGGGTTTTCTCATAAATATGAAAATTATATTAGTTTAAACTTTTCTAGAAATAGTTTTGTGACCAATTCTTCTACATTATCCATTCTCATTGTGAGAAATTAAAACATGTGAGAAAATATTCTGTGCGAATGATATTCAAAGATGAAAACACTGTAATAATCCCCTTGTTCATTCCCATGCAAGGATAATTCATTAACGTAAAGAAAAATATCTACATTAAAATATCTTACATATATCCAAGAGTAAATATTCTATGTTTTAAATTTTCATTCATATATTGATTCACCATATGTTTATTTATAATTATTTAAGTTTTGTAATAATTTTATAAATTATTAAGAATTATTTAAAACTTATATTATATGTTTTCCATTAATTTAAACATGTCATTATGAATAACAAAGTGTGTTTTATTTTCACTCATGATATCACGACCCATCCCCCACGGCCCGTGACGTGACTACCCCAAGCCTGCCTTCCATAGCCCATGGGATGGTGACTAGCACCAAAGGTGTAATTCCCTAAAACTGGGAAGACATTACCTTTTTAACCTGTGAACACACACATAGGAATGCACAAAGCTGGATGAAACACCAAGAAAACATTATAACAAAAGAGTGTTGAATGAAAAAGGGGACTGAATACAATCCCATCTTCAAAGTACAAGTACAATAGTGATACAATACAACTAAAAGATAAGGGAAGACAACTACAGGATCATACTTCTGGGTTCCTACCTAAAGGGTAGGTACAGATAGGCTCCTTAGCACTCCATGTCCCACCATCTCCTCTATGTACTGACTCACCATATGGTCCACCTTCAGGTACCGTCCAGTCCTGGTACTCTAAGCCTCAATTAGTGATTTCTTTCATTTTCAACCAACACAACAAGGTGTGGGCATAGACCCTGCCGGGGTGAGTATAACAATACTCAGTAGGGACCCTGAGAACATAAAGGTCTCACAAAATCCAACAAAGATAAACCACAAAGTATGAAATCAGCATATAACCTTAGGTATATGACCATACATATAACTTAGTTATCAAGTGATACATCTCAATCATGAGGAAAACACAGAAAAACATACTTAGCTCAACCAGAATTTTATTCTAGGGGTAGTATCAAGTAACATCCCTGGTCACATTGTCGAAACCTCATCTCTTAGAGAACTATTTCTCTATTAAGTAAAGTGGGAATACCATGACTCCAAGTGCACTTCCAACTAACCATGGATTGTAGAGATACTCCTCTTGTCATATATCGTGGATCTGTCACGTCACCAAGCATGATCCCCTCTGTGGGTCTTCCATGTCACCAAGTATGCTCCGCCTCGTTGCCTGGTTAGGTAATCCTCCTATCTAGTATCGTGGGTCGCCACGACACCAAAGCTCTCCCCAATGTGGGTCTTCTGCGACACCAAGGTGCTCCCCACTAGGCTAGTAGAGTCATGCCGAGTCAAATGGTCCGCAGTCGTTAGGTCTCATCTAACTACTAGGTCTCTGCACTATCCTCGCTCATCTCTGGGAGGATCTGCTCCACAAGCTACTGGTCAATACACTAACTATCACGAATTCTGAAAAAGATTTATCATAAAGGTCCGCCACATCATAGGAGTCTCAACGCAATAGACGTCGCGTCAATCGGATGCCCAGTCTGGGAGTTATTAGCCATTTTGTCTCGGGAGCCCTATTGGATTCATGCTTGATCCAACCTGACTATTACTTATCTCAAACCAAAACTCCAATGGAGTATACTGAAAGAGACTGTGACGCTCTTATATTTCCAATACTGGTAATGGTTCATCAAACGAGGGGTCGTGGATCACACGGGTGTCACAGGGCATATCGGTCGCTGGGGTGATGCGAGGGCGCGAGGCCGATGCGATCGAGGCGCCACGAGGGGCATGGGCCAGAATGGCTGGGGCACTGTGAGGGGTGCAGGCCATTACAACAGGGGCGATGCGAGGGGCGTGTTTGGGTTCGGCCGAAGCACCGCAGGGGTCACGGGCCGGTGCAGACGGGGCACCGCGGGAAGCCCGGGTCGGTTCAGCCGGGGCACCGCGCGGGGCACGGGCCAGTGCGGCCACGACATCGCGAGCGCCGCAGGAGGAACAGGTTGTCGTAGGGTAGTCAGGATCCATGGTGGCTCGGAGGGCTGGTGGCGGCATGGATGGTTTGACAGCAGGGCGGCGCGGCCGGCGGGTGGCATGACCGGGAGGCCAGAGCGTCGTGGGGGCTGCGCAGGTCGCGGTGCCCTCCGGTTGCGGCACCATTGCCTTCGACACATTCAAAATCTTCCTTAATTATAATGAACACCACAAAGAAGAATAATAGAGGGGTTTGGTCCATGTTAGTTTGTCCCACACCCTCCGCATTTAGAGTGGAAACATATGGCTCCACAAGAACGAAGAACAACAAGCTTCCCAATTCCAGCAAAGTTTCATTCTGAAACCACAATTGAAACCAAGGTAAGATTATGAAATATGTATTATTAGGTCAATAATCTGCCTACCTTGGGTTGATATGTTGACTAAGTCACAAGGAAGTATACAATTCATTTGGAAAAGTCAGACGTCGGTGTCATCAGCATTTTCCTCGATCGCCGGTTTGTTCGTCGGTTCTTCGTTTTTGAGGAAGTTCCGCTTCGAAAGAAGCCCTAAGGAAGAAGGTCTAGGGAGTTCAGTGTTCCTTTTCCATGGATCGTTCTTCGTTGGAGAGCATAATCCTCTATGTGTTGGCATTGTGACACTTTACCAGCAATTCATCGCTTGGTGAAGTCGTCCCAAATCCTCCTCCCAATCTTCATATATATAGAAGAGGGGGTGAGGTATGTAATTTTTGGGAAATTTACGACAGTTGTTTTATTTTTAACCTTCCATAATTCCAACGAAGTTGTTACATAATATGTAAAAATTTTCAAGCCAATTAATTTATGTTGGCATAAAAAAGTGGTGTGTTGGCACAATTTAAAGTTGAGGATGTCAAGAGGCTCCCCCACATTAATGGTGGGTTCATAGTTTCATTCAGTTAAAGGGGGTTTTAATCTCAAGTGGTCCCCACCACCATAACCTCTCATGGGGATGTTATGGGTCGGGTGGTCCACACCACCATATCCTCTCATGATAGGTTAACGTCGGGTGGTCCCCACACCTCATCATCCACATGGATGTTTAGTTCCGGTGGACCCCACCTCCCAACACCCACATGGGTGTTGCAAATAAAAATAAAAATGTGATACACTTTTATTTTTATATTATTCTTACACAAAAAACAAAAAAAATAACTTTCACCATCGACCAACTACCGTCAAGGTGAAAGTCTTCTTAAATGAATACCGGCACCGTGAGTTCAAGAGTGCCCTCCGATTTCAATTATGAGCAACGGTTCAAACGTTTGAAAATCCTGCCCGCACGTTCACTAAACGTACCTGAAAAAAAAAATTGGAAAATTATTTATTTCCACCCTCAACCTGTGTCGGTTGAGGTTAGGCTCTTCCCAAGTGAAATATTCCCCATTGAACCCAGCAGTACTCTCAGATTTCCAATTCGAGTTACAGTTTAAAAGTTATGAATTTTACAAGAAAATAATTTTCACTTAAATATTTTATTTACAGCCTAAAACTAAATTTCATTGGTGGCCCACATTGGACACTATTAGTATCTTCTTAAATAAATAATGCCTTCATGATTTCATCAGTGGTCTCATATTTTTAATCTAAGCTACCATTTGAGAGTTATAAGCATCTGAAAAATAAAATAATTTATTTAGCTATTTTATTTAAGGTTAATCTACTTTTGGGTTTTCTCACAGGAGGCCCATGCCGACTAATCTTAAGTCCCTTTTAGGGTAATCCCACCATCTTGAGTGAAACTGTTAACTCTGATTACTGATCCAAGTAACCATTTAAGATTTATTCCATGTTTTTTGGAAAAATGTTGACACGTGCTAATTAAAGAATCACAAAACATCAATGGATCATTCCGGGCACTCAGGGCCTCAGAATCAAGATCCATCATATTTTATAGTCTCGAAAAATTTCAATTTAATTATAAAAATTAAATGGAATTTCAGGGACTTTACTTTCTCCCCATCTCAGGTATTTGCTTCAACAAAAGCCACATTACAAAAACTAGGAAAACAAGTGGGCTACTGACCACGAATATTAGCCTCTCACTCTTCTGTTCTCACCTAGAGGTTCCTCTACTACCAATGACCACACAATAAATATATCGATTTCCCATGAAGCACTATATCTTGTCGATCCTCAATCTCTACTGGATCTACTGAAACATCTCCTCATCCTCGATATCCAGCTCACCATGGTCGATGTCATGGGAATGGTCGTGGACATATCTCCTCAGATGGGATACATGGAAGATGTCATGAACCTGGTGCAACTGAGGTGGAAGAGGTAAGAATTATTCCACCTCTCCAACTATGATGAGGACCTAAAAGGGTCTGATTAACATTGGAGATAACATGCTGCCTTCGCCAAATCTCGACAAACCTCATCAAGGTGAGACCCTTTGAAAAAGGTGGTTGCCATCCTCGAACTCTAGAGGTCTTAGTCTCTAGCTGACATATGACTTCTTCCTACTCCGTGTAGTCTTCATCCACTCCTGGATGATCTGCACATTCTCTATGGTAGCCCATACCATCTATGGTCCCACAAGTGCTGACACCCCTAGGTCAGTCCAGCATAAATGTGATCTGTACAGTCGCCCGTATAATGCCTCGAAAGGTTCCATCCAAATGGTGGAGTGATAGATATTTTTGAATGTAAAATACACCAATGGAAATTGATCCTCCCAACTATGACTGAAGTCATGGACCCAACCACACAACATGTCCTCAAGTGTTTGAATGTTCTGCTCAGTCTGACCATCCGTTTGAGGATGGAAGGTGGTGCTCAAGTGAAACTGCATCCAAAAATCCTCATTCAGCCTCTTCAATAGCATGGAAGTAAAACATTAATGACGATCAGATACAATCATTAAATTTACTCCATGTAGCTGCAAAATTTCCTACACATAGAGGTGTCTCATGCCCTCTACTGAACCGAACTATCTGATCGGTAGGAAATGGGATGACTTGGTGAGTCGGTTCACAATCAACCAAATCAAGTCATGACCCCTGGATGTACATGGATGTCCTATCACGATGCCAATGGATATCCCACCCCTCTTCTATTCTGGAACCTCTAAAGGCTGAACCAAGAATGCAGGTACTTCATGCTCCACCTTCACTTACTAACAAGTGAGGCACCGAGAGACAAACTCTACTACTGCATTATTCATTCTAGGCCAACCGTGTTGTCTTTGGAGGTCCTGGTACATATTCACCACTCCTGGATGTACCGGTAGAGGGGATGTGTGGAACTCCCTCAACACATCCTCCAAAAGTGACATAGTTAACATGGTACATCCACTAAAGAGAATGACGTACTCCCCACTTTCAGAAAATCTATCATGTGCATGTACTATCAATATTTGAGCTCATCGAGTCTCGCACTCAGAGTCCCCACACTACGCCTCCCTAACATGCTGAAGAAGTGGGGGAGTGATTGTAATAGAATATAGAAAAGCTGATCCATATCTATCCACAATGGGTATCTGTAAAGCGACCAGCTGCTCCATCTATATCCACAAATGATATCTGCAAAGCGACCAACTGCTACTTTGTCTCACCCCGCAGTTGTATACCAGATCTCTTAATGAGTGCATCTAGAACCATGTTCCTCTTTCAAAGAGTATAGACTATCTTAATGTCATAGTCCTTGTGGAACTCTAGACACTCTTGTTGGGAACTGAAAACTCAAAACATTTGCTGCAACGAGAGTGAGTATGGCTGACTCATGAGTGATCAACTAGACCCTCCAATTCACATGTTTGTCCTATGATTCCTGGGTTTCCTTTTTCACCGACTAATGAAAAAATTATCCCAACATTGTAGATAAAATACAACTCTTTTTCCTAATACAGTCAATCTGATTATGAACTCAGGATTTCCAGTCATACCCAAACTAATGTCATTAGTCCTCGACACTACCACCAAGAGGTCCCAACCAAAACTCTCGCCTCAAGGGTCAGATCACACCATCAACGTAAGTGTGATTATCGAGTCTCCTCCCAAATGTATCTCTAGACATGAGGATCAAGTGAATAATTTAACCCGAAACTCTAGGTCTTGGACATGATTCTTGGAAGGAAGGAATGATTGGTTCCTATATCGATTGATACGATAGCTAATAGTAGAGGCAGACCATACCTTGAATCATCATTGGAGCGTCATGGTCATAATCCTTAGCTTTCTGGAGCTGAGATCTTTCCTATCCACCTGCTCTCTATGGTCAGGGTGGACCTCCTGGTGGTGGTGGTGGTAATATCTTGAATCGACTCCCATTGCCAACTCTGCAAATAGTACCTCTGCCACATTCACCTTATTGGAGACTTCATATGGATTGTGTCTTCAAAGACAGTCTTTAGGTGAAATCATTATTCATTACATTAGAGTGAGGATTATTAACAATAATTTTCAGATCGTAATTATAGACCGATGTATAAACAAATTATTTTTTTCCTAGAAAATTAAAAGGGTTTTTGTTGTTTTTTGGAGGCATATATATTGTGGTTTGGGTGTCTTTTTGCTAATGGTGACCATGTGGTATCTTATAAACTTAAATAGATTAGAATTAATGAAAATATTTATAAAGAATATATAATTTAAATAAATATGGGGTTTTATGCTCGGAAACATTAATATATTTTCTATTTGGTAAGATATTCTCAATTTTTACAAATCATATAACATTGATAAAAAAAATTCAAAAAGATATTTAACCATGAGAAAATAGTTATATAAATAATATCTCACGATGTTTGACATGGACTTAGTTTATAAACAAGGAAAACTAAATTCCATATATGATTCATTGGGATGTAAGCCATAAATTCAATTATTAAAATACACTTTTGATTAATGGAAATTAATGATCATGTTTGAAAATATTCACATAGATTCAATAGAGCACAATGAAGATCTAATTTAATTTCTAGCGACATTTATTCCATAAATAGTATATCAATTTATTTATTATCAATAATTAGAACCTGATTACATAACTATTATGAAGAAATATTATTGTGGGAGTCCATTTATGGCTAGAAATAATATGATAAATCTATTTTAATTTTTCATGATTAATTTTTTTATGATGTCTTGTCAAGATAAACTCATTTCATATTATCATCACTCAAAATGGGGTTCCCATAAAAAAATTCTACAGTATGTATATCGAATTATAAATTTAATTTTGAAGGGATGGAAAGATATGCAATGTGTAAAAGTGTCTTATGAGATTCCTTAAATTTGAGTATGCCAAGGTTGCGCACTAATGACCAGAAGATATGTGTTACAATATACCTATTCTCAAATGAAAATTAATGTTCTTAAATATGTAACTTATCACATATCTACCAAAAAATGGTTGGAATGCATGGTCACATATCCGTGTCTATGGATCAGCTTATAAATTTATCTCACATTATCCATATTCTAGCATCCATTAGGGTGGAAGACGTGAAATAAGTCTATATTCAATAAGGTATAATGTTTCATGGAAAACTAGTTTAATAATAACTATATTTTACCTTTCAAATTTTTAAATATATACCGTATGCATTGGGAATCCATGTGAGACCTCATATTTTAGGTGTGTCTTGTTTGATCATGAGTAGATATTTTGAACATTCATTACTAAATTGCGGGTTTTTTGTGTGTTTTAGAGGCTAATGAATGAAATGTACTATGTGGGTGAGATTATTTTAGCTTAATGATTTTAAAAACCTCAACTAAATGGATTTTTGGCTCCATCGGAAAGATGGGTGAGTCCATAGGATCTGTAGGTTGACTGCAAATCCCACCAACCAAATGGTCGGTTCGTACAAAAAATTCATCTTATTGAATAATGGATCATCATTGTTCATACTATGTAGAGTTTATTGTCCCCAACACCCACCAGTCGTTCTATAGAGGAAACTAAGTTCCCATATGAATTGTTTTGGGGCCAATGGGGACAAGTATTTTGATGGTGATTTTTAAAAATCCAGGAAATCCCCTCAACATCTCAATTTTATAAAAAACCTCTTTAACCCCCAACATCAATGGATCCTTCTCCTTATTATTTTTTCCTCTATTCTATTTTTATATCTCATCTCTTAGTTTCTCAGTAAGCTTTTGATCCATTGATTTTAATATATTGAGTTCTATTTAAATCTGAATAAATATTATTCCATTATACACTATCAATACCCCTAATATTATAGTGCTTTTTTTCATATCTAAGGGTTTTCACATGGTATTACAAATAATGGTGGATCATATATGTAATTTAAACCTAAATTATGGTTATTGGATCTATAAATGCTTGGATGTAGATCATTATCATAAGAAAGTATTTTGGTTAGATCTTATCATTTCCAACTATTAGGGTGATCTTTCTCCATATTCATTGATGTTAGAATTCTAATCATGTTTGATTGTGTATGTTACTATGATTCGGTGGTGTAATTGGATTTATATAGTGACAATTTCCACCAATTACTATTGAACCAATAAAAGGCCATCCTTATCATTAGTGCATGTTTATAGGAGTTCTTGGATTAATTGTTTAGTGTGTGAGTGTGTGAGTGTGTGTGTGTGTATATAGCCCCGGAGAGATATGTTTTATGATTGATTATATAAGGTGTGTGTATATCCTATATATCCAATGATTGATATATAATCTCACATAGATAATTATGGTTGTGACACTTCTTAAATGTGATGTTCTGTTTGATCTATAATTTTGTATTGGAATATATTTAATTTTTTTTTCTTATGTCTCTTAAAGATGAGAATGTAGGATGGGATTTTTGAACTATAAATCTCAGCAGGATGTGTCGAACTACATTTTCAGATATAAATGGGTAATAAAACCCGGTAGGATGTTTCAAATGTTTTATACAAATATTAATTCAAAGAGGTATTATTCAGACATGTTTGGACATATACCTTCCATCATGGGGCTGAAACATATCTATCTAGCCTCTACATATCTAACATATTCATTATTCTTGATGATACATATAATTCATATCTATGCTCTATTAAAATTTATGGAATTCACCAATATATCATGTAATCATGTGTTAAGGAACATTAGATGTACCCTACTGGCCCTTATAAACATCCCCTAATTAAGAATTTAGTCATTCTTATAGATTTCATGGTTAATCACCTAATTATGGGAAAGAGAATTATGATGAAATCTCGAGTCAGTTTTGTTAGTGGAAGTTTCAATTGGAGGATAGACCTTAAGGCTAAAATTTTATGTGGATTATTTTTATTTAATTTAACTCATACATTAATCCACCATGTTTGGGGATCCCTTCTTTTAATACTGTAGTTTTATTTACATTACATGATATATTAATTATCTATTAACTACTGATTGTGTTTTCTATTATGTTGATGATTTTTTTTCAATATTTATTGATTTATATTTTTTTAATCAATAATTAATAATTTTTTTAACATAGTACCAATGGAAAAGTGTGTCCCTCACCACTAGTAATAAATATATTGGAAAAATTGATGTGCACATGAATCCGTGTGGTCTGGAACCAATGGTTTTGGTTATGGTGCTGAAAATTTTATTTTCTTGTTTACTAAATTTTTTCTTCTCATTTCCATTATTTTGTATATTGTATATTCTTTATATTACTATGGGGACTATGGGGTACATTTATTAGTTCCTAGACAACAGAACATTATGGACCTCTAAGATACCAAAATGTGGGAATTAGTGATCTTGTTATTTTATATTACCTTTTAATTATATTCACCTAATTTTTTTGTACATGATATTGGTATATAGACTTTTGGGGTTTTTTGGGTTCTCATGCAACATGTTTAGTAATATATGATCACATTCCACAAGAATTTTTCATAAATTATATATATATATTAAATAATTAAATGTATTTTGAAATAATGATATTTTATTTTAATCTATTATTTATTTCATTATATTATTTAATTATGTTAATTTGATGATTGAGTGTAAAAAATGACACTATGATTAATGTACATGTACTGGAGACATTTCATGGCCCATTATGAGTCCTAATGGGGTTTATGAATTGTTATTTTGGGTATCCTCATAGGTTAATCATTTTGTAGCCCCTTATGTAGGTATATGATCTATTAAGAGAATTATTTTTTAGTTGATGTCATTATCCATGAGTTGGTTCTAAATTTAATTGCAGTATATGTCATAGACTCATTTTAAATCCCTCTAGAAAACTAATTGTGAAGGATGATGAAACTGAAAATTATACATTTGTTTTCCTATGGTGGAAAGATACAAAAATCTCTATGGGAATGTATCATCTAGTATCTATTAAAGGTGGGATGATTATGGTTGATTATGCTTGAGACATTCAACACCAATATCACCCATCCTTCAAAGGAACCAAAAATCACAAGATGTAGAGGAATGTATATTATTCATCGAATGGATTGAGAATTGATGGTGGTATTATAGTATCAGAAGGTGAATCAGGATTCCTAAATACATCTAAGAATCTCTAAATGATTGTTGAATATTTTACTTCAGGTTGTTATATGTGATGGAATAACATCAGTGAACTTCAAGGATTCTATCATTTATTATTTCAACCCTGATGCATTGATGTTAGATTGTGCTTTTCATTTCATTTAGCTCTATGTGGGTATGAGGATAGTTTCTCACTACTCAAAATGATTTAAAAAATTGATCCACTTTACTCTACATCTATCAGGGATTTCGACATCGAAGTCCAGAGGTTTTAAGATCAGGATTCATCTATAGGTAATGTATTAGTATAGATATATAGATTCGATGACAAATGTTGTTTATTATTGTAATTTGTGGACAATAAAAATGGGGATTTATGTAGACAAATAGATAATAATATATCCATCTAATAGTGGATCATCTGGTTTTTTCTCTTTTGTTATCCCTATTTCCCATTCCTAGAAAAATAGTGTTATTTCATATGATGGATTCTTGGGAAACTGCCAATATTTAAAGAAGAAAAGAAGTTTCTTGACACCCCCTTTTGTATATTTCTCTCTAGGGATAAATAATTCTTGGATAAATAGACAGTAACTTATGTATCATAACTTAACTCTTAAGACATGTCACCAGTGTCTAAAGACTAAATAACTAAATTAGTTCTTTTATAGGTCATCATAGATACACCTATAAAATTCAGACTTGAGTTTTGGTACATGACCTCAATAGAAGGTGTGGACTATATAAGGTTTTGTGAATCATGTTACTCATGATTCTCTATGGTTACATGAAGTGGGTTTTTCATCAATTATGTATTTTAATTCAATTCAATGATATTATAGAGGGACCCTCAATAATTTTAGGTATATTTTTTATTTCTTATAATGTATCAATTTCTTTTATGGGTATTAGATCATGAAATTCATTAGTATCATCTCAAGTGATTGTTAGGTTGTTTTTAATAGTGAAATACTCTATTGATTTTTTATCAATAGATATAATAATAGGAAACAATGTGGATCATCTTCATATTTATCATGAATATTTGATAGAGGTTGATGGTTTTGATAAAGGTGTATGTTTATAGATTAGATATGACATCCTTTGATGTGATCCGTATCATGGAATTGATGACGAACTACCATGAAAACATTGAATTTTATGGGAGATGAGTAGATTTTATTATTCCTAATGGTAAATGATTGAGAAAACTAATGAATTGGATGATAAAATAGGCTATGTGGGATTGAAACCACATCAATGAAAATAACATTTAACAAAAAATTCTAGCATGATCCTTCGAGTTGATTACATATGGTCACTACCATCTCTCCCTCCAATAGTTCAATTGTACTAATATATTTTCCCCAAGGATATTTCATGGATACCTCAATATTTGGGTATGCATTTAAATATATCATTTCTAGAAATTTTTTGTGAGATGTTATTATGCAGAATGGAATAGAAGTTTCATACTGTTCACATCAGTCATAACCCCATGAGAATAAAAATCCCATTCTCATGACATATCATTTGATGTTGCCCATTTTTCCTTGAAATGATAAAGAAATTGTCTACTAGATGATGTATTATTCATGTATGTGGACCATAAAAGTTATAGGAATATTTTTTGTTAGCATGAAAATAGTCTTCATTAGATTTTTTGGGTTGAATATTTTTAGATGATTGATATTGAAATGATGTATGTTTCAGGGAAAGGTAATGTAGTTATAGATGAACATAGATGAAAGACATAGGAAGATAGACAGAAACGGATAAAATAATATTGGAAGTATATTTCCATGTTTTCATATTGGTATGTTCAATGAACATGGAATCATGGTGTTGCAGAATACACAACTTTAGTGACATCATCACATTTTTTGGAATGAGTTATGTCTAGTTAGGTTCTTGGTCTAGAGTGTATCTTGATGTGAAATTGGTTTTTAAATAATATTTTGGAACTAGGTTGTGTATGAGAAATTATATTTATCATTATTGTTCATGGTAGAGTATTTTTCCCTAATTTTATTATATAGAATAATATTACATATGATTGTGCTTTATAATGGGTAGTTCACTCAATATCATTAAAAAATGTACAACAACAATATATAGTGGGTTTAGTTTTCCAACATAGATGGAGATGTTAAATTATTTCTATCACATTTTTAATATTTTAGGGAATCAAGGTAGTGAACCAGACACTGGGAGGGATTTTCTGGCCACTTATTGTGATAATGTAGAAGTGGGATGATATAATCATGGACTTAATGATATGTTTTCCAAGGATTACATGAGGTCAGGATACCATGTAGGTTGCGGTGTGTCACATAAAAATGTGTCTTATTTAATATCAATCTTGAAGGAAAAATTAGTGGATATGATAAGCATGTTGTATGTTTTAGAGATTATATATCTATATGTCATGCATTTGAGTTTGGTATCTGATAGAGATTCCAACTACACATCACAGTTTTGTAAAGGCATATAGAAGGGATATGTGACTAAATTGAAAATGAGTATACCTTTTGATCCTCATAATGATTGGAATTCAAATAGAATAATCTTTAACATAGTGATAATTATTTTGGAATTTTCTCTTGATTTTATAGAATCGTCAGATAATCCCATGGATCTAGCAGTGTAATACTATAATAGATCTTTCAAATCATAATTTATATTGAACTATTTCAGGATCGTTATGTGTTACCATGTCATTAACCACTATAATTGATAATTGTCAGTTAGTATTTGATTGTTTTGAAGATAATTGTAGAGGATACCTAGGATTGTGTGGAGTTGGTATGGAAATTTCTAGTTACATTATTGAACATGATGTTATCATTTTCAAACTAAATGAGATTTCCATTGTTGTTTTATGTGGGTTACATGTTTTTATTGTGGGTTTCCCCTCTGTTAGAGAATAGGAATTTATGGATATAGGTGAAGTGGGAAATGAGGAATATTTATTCATGTTATATCATTAAATATGTCTGTATGGTGGCCTATAGATGGATCATCTGTTATCATACCAAGGAATCCACTCGGTTTTCCACATATCAAATCGTCAAATATTTTCATCAAATCCAAAACATGTTCTCAACTAAGAGAATGTTTTGAGGGTAAGAAATACATTTTTTAGGAGGATTATTTAGATATTTTTCTTAATTTAGAAGATTTTATAAGGAAAATATTTCCCCATTTATTGGTTTATAATAATCAAGGGGGTTTTATAGAGGATGTATGGGAGTGGGATGTAGACATATGTGAATAGTCGAACATGTTTTTTGAAAAAAATACAATGGATGCTTATTCATGAGGAGAGTTAATGAAATGGATATAATTATAACACTGAATATTCTATGTAATACCCAATATATCTTTAGAGTATTTTTTGAACATGTTTTAGATAACATGAGTTCGTTTAGTGGTTTTTCGGGTAATGATACATAGCCAGTGAGCTTGGGGTAGCTTGAATAAGTTTTAGTATCTACATTCGCTCATCGTTCCACATTATCAGCCAACCGTTTGACATTAACATATCTATAGAGTGAAAAAAGTTTCCACTAGGTAGTGATTGCATCAGTTGTATAGTTCCTATTATACCTAATTAATTTGTCTAGCTAGTGGGGTTCATAGGTTTAAGTGAATCTACCCATCGATGATTGGTCAACTTATGGTATAGTTTGGAACCCAATGGGGATGTTGTGTTTTATAATGTTATTTTATATCCTAATATTTACCCCTTTATATAACATAATATAGGTCCTCTTAAACACCCAATTCCCTTGGTTCCCTCTTCCAATGATTACAGGATCTACTATCTACTTTATTATCCACTATTCAATTTCTACGCAATGTTAAATCATTCTGTTCTAATATATTGAGTTATATTTGAATATATATCATTGATATTCCATTATCCAGGAGAAAAAAATTAATATTCCAGATATTTTGAACATATATAATTTTTTTGAGTTATAATAAAGTATCATTGATCATTGTTATTACTAGACCATGAGTTAATTGAATTGTATTCTACACAACATTTGATCATATATAATTTTTGTTATATATTCTTCTCGAGTATGTGTGACCTTACCCAACATTTTTGTTTTATTTTTGATAGAATATTAATATTGAAATTATATTAATTTTTTTTTATTAATGGATTTTATGAATAAATGCTATAATGGGACTTGGATGGTGATCATTTCCATAATTATTATTTAACCAGGGATAAGTATTCTTTATCATCCCTTTATGTTTAGATTGGTTGATTGCATAATTTTCTGGAATAAGTGTATAGCCTTATGAGACCTATGATAGATAATTTACCACAATAGTAGGGTTTGTGTGTGTGTATGTGCATTTATGATAAGAAAAATTTGATCAATGTTTTCATATATATCATCTGTTAAGGTTGTGAGTCTTACTCGATGTAAAATAATGTTTTATAATTCATATTATATATATATGTATATTTTCTAGGTTATTACTCTATATATTGTATTTTATCATTAATTATTCACCATATCAACTATCAATGTGAGAGGAATGTGTTAGATACGCTTTCATTGGGTTCATGGGATATCCCATCTAGTGGGATGTGTAAAAAGGTTTTTTGGATAATGCATTCGAATGAGGACGTTTTAGTCATGAATGGAATAATATTCCACCATCTTGGAACTAAATTAGTTAAATATGATCATTAAGAACTAGATATATTACTTATTTTAATATAATATATTTCTTCCATATATTTTCATTCTTTCCTTTCATGGAATGAACTAGTGCATCTTATACCCTTGTATTTAGGACCATTAGTGGTATAATAATTTTTTTTGTACTAACACCCAAATTAGGAATTTCTATATGCTCATAGATTTCATGGTTTGGAATACAAAAAATGGAAATTACCCAAAAGTGGATCTAATAGTATGCTTATTAGAAACATATTATATTTAAAAGAAGGTCTTTTGAAAGGATTTTTTTTTCTCAAATTATGTTTTGTTTCTTTAACTCATAATTTTATTTATCATATATATGGATCATTTCTCCACTTAGTTTTTGTTTTTTATGTCCACTATTAAATATTGATAATTAATTGGATAGTGATTGTTTATGAGAATACTCATATAATCATTTAATATTCATTATTTTTATAGTTTTTATAAATTCTATCATTTTTACTCTTATATTTACCTATTGTCAAGTGAATAGTCTCTCAATGATGTACTTATCTCTCTCATAGATGACAAAACCCTGATTTTGTATGTAGAGGCACACATTAGCTTATGTGGCATCCCAACATGGTCCTATTGGTTCTTGTTGTGGACATTCAACCCAACTGACCATGTAAATAGTCTATCATCCTCAAAAAGGTGGATAACAATAATTATAAATTCAAATGTTAGATGAAATTCACGAGGCAAGTGTTAATGGTTTTGGGGGCTCTTGGGAGGATCATAAAAAATAACTGTAGTTATCATAAAATAAAATTTATTGGGCCTCAATACATATAGATATTTTTAAATCATTGTATTTCTATACTTATGAGACATCACTTTGTTGGGAAGAGACGATAGAAACATCATTTTTAGGACATAGTCATCTCCAAGAGAAAATAAATACAATTTTTATGATCACAAAACATATAGGGTTGAATTAATTTTATATTTAATATTAGTAATACCTTCATCATTGACCCCTATAATTTTTTATGAGGCCATATTTTTTTAAATGTATATAATAGGATAGATAATTAATGCTTGGGTAAGTAAGTTAAATTATCTACTCAAAACAGGATCCCTTTTGATATACTAGAATAGATTTGTGATATAGCTTAATGGTTTCATTTACCACCAAATTTTAGTTATATAAAAAATTTATTTCATGCATCTCAGATGATGAATAATAATCTATATCCTAATCACATGATTCAATATGAATACATTGATCTAACACCATATTATCTTTTTATACATGTTCCAATATTAATTCTTCATAGAAAAGAGAATGTGTATAGGGAATGTGTATCTATTTGGTGAAAGTATTATGGAAAACCAATTACACTTTGTATAAAACATGGTAAAATGATAAATAAATAGTTAATCATTGGTCTAAACATTTAAAAATTACTAGATATTAATAACTTTTTTAGAATGGAAATATTAATAAGAGATGAAGTTAGATTAGGAGATTAAGGTTTGTTCTATTTCCTGTATTTGTTTTTAAAAATTTTAATTATTTATTGGTGTTTTGAGAGATTGAGTGTGTTCATGGAGAGTTTATGTGTTTTTGGATTCCTCTAGGCTTACCTTGGGTGTGAAAACAATTGTGGTGGTGGTAATTATCTACTTATGATGTTCCTTCACTAATTATATATGCCGAAATTGGGAGTGTTGGTTATGGTCATGGATTTGGTTCCCTAGGGTACCCACAGTTGAAAATGGCTGGAAATGCCTCAATGTGGTGTGTTCGAGGGCGTAGTGATCATAAAATCACTATTCCATACGAACTAGGGTGTATTGGTTGACCAATTAACACCTCATTATTATCATTTAATAAATGTGACCATGGTGAACATGGCTCCACCAAGTCATTGTGATGATTGAGGATATTTTAAATTCCTTATTTTTGACATAGATTTATATGGGCGGTCTTATAAATTTACTTCTATTAATCATGTTAGGGTTATAATGTATTTTTTTATTTGAAACACCAACATATAACCAATGGAAGTCCTCCCGAACTGGGTTTTTTTCTCATCTGTGGGTGATCATTGGATCTCCTCAAATTGGTTATTTGTAGAGTTATTCTTAAATCCATTTTTTGTTTGTATTTTTATATCTCTTGATTTTTTTTGTGTGATTAGAAAACGACACCAAAATATAACATTAGTGGTAGTTCTTTAGAAGCTATTTATGAAACAACTGAAAAATATTTTTAAAATAATTTAGCAATTGTTTTTTAAAAACCAATGCTAAATATTTTAATTTTTTGAAAAACTCTTCACTTCTACCTCGACCCCTCTGATGCTTCACCTTGACCCCCTGTCCCAACCAAAATATACAAATCCTCACCACTAATCATATGCCTCACTATAAATCCAAATGATCACTACTCATTACCACTGATCCAATAATCATGGACCCCTCCGATGATTTACCCCGATCCCCACCCCCCCCCCCCAATGCCTCACCCCTGACCACCCGGACTCCCCGAAGCCCTACCCGATCCCTCAAAGCCTTTCCATTAATCTCAACCAAGGTCGTGTTTGTTATTTAAGTAGATGATTTTCATGGTGTATCAAATTAGTTTCTACTTCTTTGAGCTATGTGTTACTATTAAATTGAATCATTTTAAAATTATAATCATGTGTTTACTTTCAATATTCTCTTTATATGAAATGATGAATATTTTTTATATAACAATGGTTTTATGAAAATGTTTTATTGTGTTTTGAGGTTGTTATAAATGTGTTTTCACTTGAATACCGTGTTTTCATTTTTTTATTGAGTTTTTTATTATGCTACTATTATTGTGAAATCCCTAATTTCCTTTTGAAATGGTTTTCATGTTTTGAAATGGGTTTTGACCTGATTATGAGTTTAAATGTGTGGTTTTTTTAATAAAATTTGATTTTTAATTGCGTTTTTGTCCATTAAAATTTTCTATAAAATTTAATTTAACATACAAAAAATTTATATCATAAATGTGTCCATTGTTTTAACTATTTAAAATTACTTGTTTTCTTCTCTTAAGTGGTTTGATGTATATGGTTTTCCTATTTCCATTTTTTTGACTTTAAAAGAGAAATAATCATGTTTAAGTGTTTTATTAAACATTTTAAAAGAAATAGTTGTTTTTTTAGACATGCATAAATGTTTCAAGTTGCATTCATGATATTTTTTATGGAAATTAAGTTATTTTCCAGGATTTTTTTATCAAAAAATATATCCCTTGCATAATGTTGAAATTGAAATGATTTAAATGCTTTAGTGTTCTCCATAATTTTCTAGATTGTGTTTGGTAATTATTATATGAAAAATGAATTTTGATTCCTTCAAAGACATGTTTTTTGTATATATAATGTTTAAACCATTGGTTTTAAATAGTGTATATGGAACAAAACCCTTGATTCACACATTCTCTTTTTCCACTTGTGTGGTTTTGTGATAAATATGGATTACGTTTTTCTCACAATGCATGACCATAATCCATTTTTTTTACTGAAAAAACTACATTAAGGGTAAGTGGGAACCAATCTCACAATGCATGATAATGTGATACTTATAACTTGATTTTATGTTATGTATTTATGGGATAAAACATCATTGGGTGTTAGGGTTGAGTGTAGTTATGGTTATTACTCATGTATTAAACACGTCTCACCTTTACTATGCCTCAGGTATACTATTGGTATTAGGACACGAGGTACTAATTGGATATTGAAACTTATTTCCCTTGTTGGTTCACATGCCACTAGTTTTTAACTAGTCTTTATCGAAACACGTTCTAGGTGGGTGTTTTCATCAAGAGGATTATCTAGGAAACTTGTTTTTCTGTTATATATGTAGAATAATATAGTATATAAATTTTTTTGTGGTTATTTAATTATTTGATTAACTGATTATCACATTAGTATTCCCATGGTTGATGCTATGACAAATTCAATTATATGGTAAATTATTGATTTATGGGGGGTTTTATTTAGTGCTATATTATATAATTTCCCTTGATTTATTCATTGTGGATCCATCCTAGTTTATATTATATTATATGGTTACATAGTTACAAAAGAGAGTTTTATCTTGTGCTGTATTATAACTTTTCCAAAAGATTTCTTTATTATGGAATCATTCTAATTTATATTTTATTTTTAATTTATTTATAGTTTTTCTTTCTAACCATAACATGGCATTTATATTCTATGTCTCATCATTGAATATGTAGCTTTGTACCCATAATCATGATTTATATTATTTTTTGTTCCCGTATGTAAGATCCACATACATTTACACAAGTGTATAGTATATTTACGGAAGTCATTCTTACCATTACTAAATTGTTTCTTACCTATATGCATTTTTTCATACCGTTACATGAGTTCAAATCTACCCTTAAGCAGTATGGAAACAAATAAAGATACCCTTTTCAGTGAACTAGCTATATTTAAATAGTTTATGGAATTTATGTTTTTCGTTAACACATGTTTTATAAAATGCATATTAAACTTATGTAACATATGAGTGCCTTTATAAAACTTTTCATGTTACCTTTACATGACCAGATTATGTAAAAGGTTACCATTACACAATTTTACTAGTTACCCTTATGAAATGCTTATAATTTGTTTCTAACCATACATATAATTATAATTTATCAATATAAATCATATGTATGATGCATCTTATCATTATGTGAGCTTTATATTTTGAAGGATACGTTTACATATATTATAAAAATTGTGAGGTACCCTTATGTAGCTTGTAAAAAACTTAATTTACCCATTCATGGGATATATAAGTTTACAATTTTCCAATTACATTTATGTACTAGAATCTCTCATCTCCTTGAATGGTAGAAATCCTCTGTCACTTGAAAATGATACCATGAATGAAAAATATTAAGGGTTTTTAAATTATATTATGGTACTTTAAATAGTAATATGTTTCTATTTTAATTTCATTCTTTTGGGATTTAAATGTATGATAAAGAATTAGGAAACACCCATGTTTATAAGATTTATTGGATTTATAATGAATTTTTTCAATTTGTGTTTTGTCAAAAAAATATAAACTAAGGAAAGAAGTGGATAAATAATAAGAATGAAATTAAGAAAATCATGTAATAAATATACTTATTGTTTGAAGAATTTATAGTATCCTTATATTTCCTAATTCTGTATCAATTAATGAATGGTTAATTTTCAATATTTTACACCCGTTTCTTTATCGACATATTCTAATATTCCAAATAGTTTAATTATTTTTTAGATGTATCTATAATTGTTATTTCATAGATGGTAATATATACATTTAAAGGAATTATATGTTTATTTAACATATTCATATTTTTTTACTATTATATATAAATTTATTTTACTATTTATTAATTTTTTTGTGTTATAATTTTTTTAAATAATGTCTAGACACATTGTGGTATAAATGTATAAAATCTGGATCAAATTATTGGGGAATAAATCGTAGTATGCTATGGTTTTGGAGGTGTTTTTATATTTTGAAAATTTCAATTAATATATTGATGGAATAATGATATTTCCTTGTCCAAAATGTGGATTAAGAAGATGGTTGTGGAGGGATGATGTTTATGAAAACATGATATTGATGAAATTATCTTCTCAATTTTTCTGTTAGATTTGGCATGGTGAATCCAACGTTACATAAATTTTGATCACTGATGATAATCCTATGAATGAGAACTTAACATCATCGAAAATGGAAAATGAAATGAATAACATTATAAATTACACATTCATCATTGAAAGATACCAACATAAACATCCAGACATATTAGAAGATCTATTTCATGGTGCTACAAATATAAATGTGACAAGTGATGTTTTTCAGACTGTAGGACAACCAAATCAAGATTATAACATATCATTGGATCATCATCATGATTATGTGGAGACTAATCTAAGAGAAAACATGATTGAGTAAGAAGATATGTTTTAGGGTTTTGACCACAATGGGAATAAAGAGTTTTATATTGTATTTTTGAAATATTCTAAACATTCTTTTCTTATGGAATTGAATCAAATCAAATTCCTTTGTGTAATTACAGATAAGTTTATGTCTATGATGTTCGAATTTTTAAGTAATGCATTTCCTGAATCAACAATCCCTGATACTATTTATATATATGAAATTTGTTAACAATTTTTCTCTAAATTATAAAAATATACATGTTTTCCCCAATGATTAGAGAGGATTCAAGCCCATATGATTTCAAAAAATGTTAAGCTTCATGATGGTCGTCTATGGGAGATATTATAATTTGGAATCAATATATTACCATAAAGAAAAAGAAATGGAACATGCCTGCAGAGGTTTCTATTTACCTTCCTTTAAATCCTTGATTTCAAAGATTAATATTGTCATAAAAAACATCCAAACACATAAAGTGGAATTAGGTAGATAAGACCAAAGATGGTTTACTGTAACATAAAATAGATTCAATATTTTTTAATACATTTTATTAATTACATATAGATTTCTCATTTGATCATAGGAATGATCAATTTGGCTTAGAATATAATGGATTTAACCCATTTGGGGCAATAAGTACTAGTTATAGCATTTGGAATGTAATTTTGATCACTTTCAATATCCCTACATGGATTTGTATGAAACAAATGTCTTTTAAGATTTTGATGATTTTTTTAGGAAAATAAATTCCTGGAAATGATACTGATGTATATTTGCAGCATTTAATTGACTAATTATAGGAGTTATGGTGAAATTGTGTTGAGACATATGATGCATCATAATGAAAATAGTTCAAAATTAAAGATTCACTAATGTGGACCATTAGTGACTTTCCTGGATCTGATAATTTATCTGGTTAGAACACATTCATAGGTTTGGCTTGTCATGTTTGTAACATTGATTTTGATATTGAACAACTACCTCAAATTAAAAATAGTAATTCTTGTGTTATTTAATATTTATCGATGCTTATCATAGATTTCATCTAAAAAATCCAAAAATTAATGGTTTCATTGATCATAGACCACCTCCAATGTTATTAATAGGTTCTGAAATATTGGCACAACATGGAAATGTTAAAATAGAATTTGGGAAGGTGTATCATTTGAATTATAGATGGAAACTAATTTGACGTTCATTATCAAGTGAAATTAGAACACAATAGTGGATGAAAAAAAGTATATTATTTAATCTTCTATAATGGGTATTTAATTTGATACTGCATAATCTATTTGTGATTCATAGAGAGAATTATTTTTGTGAACATTTTATCTTCACATTTCATTATGAAAATGGAATGTAGAATGTTCTAATCAATGCTCGTAAAGACTAATAAGAAATGAAAACAAAGCGTTATCTCTAGGTTGATTATAATAGAAGGTATTTTGTATCACTTTGTTAAATGAAAAATTGGGATAAAGATACACTACTTCGATTATTAAAATATGTGAAGGTATCTGATGGGTAATCAATTAACATCTCAACGTGTGTTTACTTAATGAAACATAGGTTACATGGATTCATGATACATGATTCATATATTTTGTTATAGTAGTTACTTCCATTGTAAGTATGTACATTATTACCTGAATATTTTGTTGATGTTTTACTCCAATTCCGCACATTTTTTCAGAAAAATATGTGAGAAATTATTCATCCATTTTAACATCAAAAACATCAATAATGATTCATATTAACACATTGTGCAATGGATGTGATCTTACCTATGCTATTTTTTCTATCATGAAGAATTTAACTATTAATTTTGATGAGGAATAAAAATTAGGAGGCCCCATACATTATGAATGTATGTATCTTGTTGAGAGTTACTTTATTTATATGTTTGTAATTTCAGTAAACAATTATTTTAATTTCTTTAAATACATAATATTGTTTTTTATTTTATTTCATAGATTTCATCAACATTTGAAATCATACATGAAGAATAAAGATCAACTTGAAGGCTCAATTTTTGAAGTGTATTTGGAAGAGGATTTTCTTTCATTTTGTTCTAGATACCTAGATGTTATAGAGATATTATTCAATAAAGTTGGCCATGTTGATGACACTTTGAATAAATCTGAAGGACATGGGAAATAAAAAATCATTCATGTTTTTGGTTGATCAGTTGGGAGGAGCTTAAGTGTTTTAATGAGACAAATGGAATTATTACAGGAAAATATATATATGCTGCTAAATAGTAAAATTTCATATCCATTTATTGAATAATTGATGATACAATGAAATAGAAAAAATAGTGTTCGAATATGGAATTAGACGTATATAACAGAAGATGTTTATAAATAGATATTAGAATGGATTTCACAACTATTCAGGTCATTAATATTAAAATCAATATGGATATTAGGTTAACAAATATATTTTTTAAATCTAATAATGTATAATACTTTTTTAGATCATGAATACTGATACTTGATATGATTTTTTATGATATTTGAAGATTCCAGCTAGAGGTCCTCTAAAACAAGATAGAACATTCAACTCTTACAACATGAATGGATTTAGATTTCATATAGTTGATCAAAAAGAGGGTTTGAAAAAATAGAATTGTGGATTATTTATGTTTTCTGAAGTGGAATACTATGGAAATTTTAATAATATTATTGAATTAAACTACCACATATATTTTTATGTTTTTTTATTCAAATGTAATTTTGTTGATATTATGAGGGGTGTTAAAAGATATTCATTACAATTTACACCTGTGAACTTCTCTCGCATGATGGATTTTTGGTGACCATGATCTACATGATTCGTAGTTCTTATAATCACAAGAAAAAATGTTATATTATGTGAATGATGTCATGGATGAGGGGTGTGGTGTATTTTCCCTTGTTAAAAAATGATACTTCTATGATATGGGTGATGAATTGGATGATTTGACCTCTGACATTGATTCCCATCAATAGTAAGAATCAAACTTCTTTTTCCATCCTGATATTAAAAATATTACTTTTTTAAGGTTGTGTTATGTAATAGATCTAAAACTGACATTATTTAAGGATAAAATGATTGTAAGTGCAGTTAACCATTAATTTATCAACCAATGATGCCATTTGTGAAGTCATTCATTATCATTGTTATATATATTTAGTTTTTTAGTATTGGGAACCTATTGTAATTTATATTTTTTATCCATTATCTTTTTGGATATATAAGTTCTAAACTAAATTTGATTTGATAATATGATATAAAATCTATGAGGAAGCATTATACTTTTATATCACCAACATTGATAGATAATGATTCATCTATCTCCCACCCTCACCATCTGAGGCACAATCTATTTAACCCCTTGCACCATCATTCACACCCTCTATCAGTGTCCGATCAGCTCATTCATTTCCTTCACATCCAGCATCCTCGGTAGTGAAGTAGCAGGGGGCCACTCCTAGTTCTTCACGGGGATATTGGGGGGTTATTTTTATTTGCAAAAATTTTAATATGAATAAAATTATTGTATTTTTATACTACTAACAGTTTTTTTCTTAAAATAAGAATAAAATTCAACAAGGGAGAAAAATATTAAATGTTCATATGTAAGAAATATTATTCGAGTAAAGATAGTGGTCACATTTGATTTCTATGGGGTCCCTACGGATGAAACTACAAGATTTCTTAGACGGAATCAAGTACAACAAGTGATAGAATCGATTAACCTCCCCATTATGAATGTTTATTAGAGGAATGTGCCTTCATCATGTAAAATGAAGTTTTTGATTCACAAATAATTGTAATTTTAAAACATTATGGTGTAATTGAATTTGATAATTTTATTAAATAAAAATATGTTAAAAATGAATCTTTGTGAAAAAATATTTTTTCCAGCAATATATTTAGAGATATTTTGTTTCTAAGAAAAACAAAATTCAGGAAAATGGGGCTTAGATATCTTAATTTTATAAAGTGTTAGTTGATTTATTTCTAAATTCAATCAGATCTATACTCATGGTATTGCATCCCCTGACTAACACTGAACCAGGTAAACCACACAACTTCAAAGTTATTTTTCTTTCAAACATTTAATTGTTTTATGTTTAAATATAAATATAAAAAATTAATTAATTTTCAATATATTATTTGTATAGTTGCTGGTAGCTAGAGGTAGATATAGAGGTGCCAATGGGGAAAGAGATGGTGAGGAGCAGTGTTTATCATCGGAAGATGATTAGAGTTCTTTTAAATATTTTGAAAAACTATAAAAATATGATGTGTTTTTTGTATAATTTGTGGCACATAGTATTGATCAAACATTTTCATGACCTACCACTTTAATGATATTTTTGGTCCCTTATTAATGATGAATTTTGGATCTTGTCCAATTATCAAGTCGTGTATGATTAGATTTAACTCTTGGGCGATAGTAGAAGGAATAATTTAATGCATCACATTAAGCATGAATGGTTTACATTACACATAGGATATCTTGTGAGTGATTTCATTAATGAATAAGGTATAGTTTATTCACGTTTCGAAAACTCCTCATATTATAGTTTCTAATCTAATTACTCAGTGGGATTATAATAAATTGGGAAAAAAGTTTATGGAATTTCATGTAATGGAAACTCATGAGTGTAATGTTTTTTATTCTCAGTGATGATGATGATACCGTTCTCATACAAGGGATCATGAATACCTATGGTGTGTCTACATGGAATTTGATGAAAAATTAAAAACCCAGTGTATTTTATTGTTGTTAGGTTTTTTTCTCTAATATTCCAATAATATCTTATATTGTCTTTTTCATATGTCATGGAATACTCTACTATAAATCTAAACCATTAGATTGTGTTTTCCATTGATATGTAAAATCTAGGGTGATTGTATAAGACATGGTAGGATTTAATTAGTGAGAGATGATCCTCAAGAGAGGGGGACTATGGGTGGATGCTCATGTGGATGGGTCCCATGGTTTGGGGTAGTGATCAACATGTGATGTAATCATATGTGAGACCCTATTAGTTGGTTTTTTGAACATTGATTTTTTGGGTAAATATGAAACTGTAAATGATATTTCATGTGTTGCGATCCAAATATAATACCTGATTGGAAGAGATGATCAGTAGACATAGAGGCCTTTAGTTTCAACCAAGTCACTAATGGGTTAGCAGTTGGTATGATCAACTATATCCTATGAGAGTATTTTTCAAAGGGTGTTTATTTTTTAGATATTAATTTAGGGATAAGATAATTTAGGTATGATATTGATGGACCATAGGTTCCCCAGTTTTATTGATAGACACCTTAGATGTTTGAGATATTATAGTGTAGATTACTCAATTGTATTTTATCTAGACATGGTTATTCTATGAAACATTATTATATGGTTGAATACTGAAAAATCTTGGATGGATTACTCATTATAATATTTAGATTATTCCGTTATATCTTCTCCACACTTTATTTTTTTATTATACTAGTACTGGGGCTATAGAATCCGTATCATTATTTCATTTTCAAATCCACATTTATATGTGGTTTAAACCCCCATCATAAAGTTTTATTTGTGTACCAACTATGGTATTAACTACAACTAAATAAATATATAATATAATTTAGCAGCAATTTCGGTTCTTTAATATGTGGTGTTCATGAAAAAAATGTTTCTTTTTAGTGGAATTTATAACCACTGTTAAATACATTTTATATTATTTACAAGAAAACAACCTCTTAAACCATGAGAACCATCACTAAATATGTTTACTATGAGTGGTAGTTATAACTGTTGCTAAATAAATTTTATTTTTTTATAGAAAAACCACTATTAAAAGAACAAGATCTTCCCTTGAATATTTTTACTAGTACACAGATCACAAACCACTATTAATTTCAAGAAACCACCACGTATTGGATGTCAGCAACCAATTTAGAATATTTTTTATGAAACTATTGCAGATGCATATGGAGGTGGGTTAAACCGCCATTATACCATAATTTTATTGTAAGTTAATGTGGTAGGTCGGATCTCTTTCACTCAATTATTTATGTAGTTACTAATTTTTTATTTCAAATTTATTTTATATTATTTTAAAAAGGAAACCCTTATGTTATTATTTAAAAATAAATTCATTTACAGAGAATTATGTAATTTACACTTCTTGTTTGTTTAATGGATTTTATAAATAATTTTGATAAACCATTTAGAATACTTTTTAATTATTTGAAAATTAAATTATCATTTCAATGTTTTGAAAAAATTTAATGGAATATATTAGTAATGATGAAATGAACTTGTGGAATATAGTCTTGGAATTCAATGGTGTAATGAGTTCGTATTTTTATTTTATGGGGCCTTTTTGGTATTGAATTTGTTTTCAATACCTCGTGGTAATAAATTTATATAACCCACATATGAAAATGGTGAAGGGGTAATCAATAATCTAATATTTTTGGATTGTCATTCTGCATACATGTGTCTATGACTAGAAGGATTTTTTCTGTATTACATGTGGTCATTATGGATAATTACAATAAATATGGTTTTAAATTATTAAATTAAATTTATGTATGAGTATTTTTTACTTTGATTATTTTTTATACATTATGATAAAATATTTTTTTCTTAGTGAATGTGTCAGATGCCATTGGGGGATTACATACTGAGTATGTTTTCTCACTGCATGCTTATGAACATTGGTTCATATGGTGATGTTATTTTTCTTAAAAAATATAGAGGACTGGTATTATTATTTTATATTGGAAAATCTTGAAACCAGTTTCATAGAGTGATGTTGGATCATAAAAGTTATCATTTAATGTCATTAAAGATATTTCACATCGGGGTTTCTATATCAATAAATCCTTTAGTGTCAATTTTTTTTATTATATAATTATTACTCTGATATAAATTTTTTTTATTTTTATTTGAGTTTTATTGTATCTACTAATGCATAAAATAGTTGGTTTTTTATATTGTCTCTAGATAGGTTTCTTTGACGAAAAAATGAAAATCATCCCTAATGTTTATATAAGACTACAAATTTATTTCCAACTTTTCTATGTCTTGAAGATCTCACATATAGTTAGTAGTACATCTTACATGTCCCAAACTGGTTGGGTTGTCGTTGAATTACAATGACCCGAATTAATTTTATTTTTTATTGATGGATAAAATCATGAAATTATCTAAGGATTATAAATTGCATGAGAATCACATGACTATCATTCCTGAGGAAAACTTGTTTTATGAGTAATTTTTTATTGTGAAGGTTTATTTTAATTTTTTTTAAATTTTTGAAATATTTTTTCCATTGAAGGAATATGAGTTGATCTTTATAATACATAATGAAAAAAATAGTATCTTTAATTGATGAATTTAATCTTTGTGGTTTGTAATTAAGTATAATTATATTTAATTATAGAATATATGATTATTTTTTTCTAATATTATTAAAAGTAGTTCATTATGATAATTAAGAGAAAACTTCCATGTATCGTTATAAAAATATTTATTTGTATGGAATATTAAGAAAATATGATTTTTTTTAGAAATATTTTGAATTGGATCAAATAACCATTAAAATTAATTATTATGATAATGGATTAATATTGGAATAATTTATATATATCTATTAATGTTATTATATGAAATTAATTCATTTCCCTTAGTGTTGTTTACTATATTTATTTGTTTCTAATTAAATTGTTATTTTGGTATTTTAGAAAAATATATTTTGGAATATTTGAACAGGAAATATATATTTGAGTATGTGACTATTTATGTTAAAATGGATTTTTATAGAAAATATAATGAATAAGGGATGAACCCTTTTTCTTTTATTATTATATTTAATCTTGAATGTTTTCGATCATTTAGAATTATCATTGGTTATATATTTATCTTATGTTCATTGTTTCTGGTTAAGATTGGAAGAATAAATTTTCCACATTTTATGGATATTATGGTCAATTAAAATTTTATTTCAGTAATCATTCCAAGGAAATTAATCATGATTATAAATATTCAAATCATATAAAAAAATTATTAAAAAATCTGAATAAATAACGTACATAATATCATATGTTTTGTCATGATGTAAATGTAATTTACCTAACTTAACAAAAACATAGGTAAACCCAATAAAGTGTTATGTTGAATGTTATAATAAAATACGATGGTATATTTTTAAATCTCTTTTAAAATTATAATTCATAGTAGTATACATGAATAATATGTTATGTGGTCATAATATACAAATTAAAATTTCTCATAAAATCTATATCTTGTTTTATTATTATCTTACAATATTTCTAGTTTTGAAAATTATAATTAATATTAATTGGTTGAAATTTTTTGTAATGAGTTGGAAATTTAATACCTTGAGTTTTTTCATTATGGTTTGATTTAAAATAAAAATTTGTTTGATAGAGAAAACTATAAAAAATATATTATTTGATGAATCATGAAATCTTATTATGTAAATATGAAAATAATAATCTTTTAATTGTTTTATTAAATATAAATAAAATTAATAAAATTATGAGTTTTATGTGATATATGTTTTCATTAATATAAATAATCAATTAAATAAATAATTTTATAACTCATCTATTTGTTATTATTAAGAATAAATTAACATTAAAATGATTTGTTTCTATAAAATTACATCACCTTTACAGATGGTTTTATTCCTTTTTAATGAAGTATAATTAGAATAGATTAATAAAACATTTTTATTTTTATTTTTAAAAATGATCATAATGATCGAAATCATCCCCCAAAAATTATCATATCGTGAATCTTTTTAATTATTCTCAAAATATTTATATTCAATTGAATAATATAAAATAGACATTTTGATCAAAACTACAATTTATTTTCAATTACTTACAATATTTAGCTGCATTTCACATTGTATTGAAATTTAAATAAGTATCCTTTGACATAATATTATATAACTAATCTCATATTAATTCAAATTATATATGATTCTGGTGTAAATTCATTATTATGTTAATAAAGGGTGTTTTTATAAATATTCATTTTGATGAATTTTGTTTACTAATTTAATTATTCATTTTTACCAATTATATGAATTTAAAATTTAAAATTGGATTTAATATTTAAATTAAGAGGTTAAAATTAAATAAATAGTTCAATTTAATTTTTTTCAATATTTAATAGTAAACATATTATATATTAGTACCCATGAAAATATGGAATAGGTTAAATGAGGTTAAAAAGGTGTGTTAATCAGTCAAGGTAACTCTAAAACATTCCATAATTTTATTTGAAGATTTAAAATATAAAATTATAATCATAAATTTAATAATATAGAATTTTGTGTAGTTTTCCATTCATAATATAATTTATATTACTCCATGTAAATAATTAATACAAAATGTAACTCTGGATATCTTAGTATCTATAATGTGTGTTCATTTATATGGAAATAGTTAATGGATGGTAATATATATATATATATATATATATATATTTAATATGAAAACATTATTTCTATGATCGTAATATATTTTTATATTTTTTGTGGCATCATTACCTATAATGCTTATGTGATGCCAAAGTAGTGATTGTGAAAATTGTAAAAAATTCATGTAAGTGATTTTAAAGACATTAAAATTTATATTTTTTCGATAATTTATGATTCCAAGAATTTAATGAATAATTAAAAATATTTATAAGTGGTTAAAGTATTTATACTTATTTTTCATTAATATATCGATGTATTTACACATCAATTTTTTGAATCCTCTTGAAAATGACAATAATTTGAATTTATTGAATAAAATTTATTTTCAAATAATTACAGAATATTATAACCCCTAAATTAATAAAAATCCATCTGAAAATTTATATCCTATAATAAATATTTTATTTATTTCCTACATGTAATTTTTTAATTACTATCACCACCCTTATGTATTGACTAATTGGTTATATGGTTAAGTGTAAATGTGGCTATCAAATGGGTTAAATCAAAATATTATCTTTAAAATGGAATTTAAAAATGAATAAATTTTATTGGTTTAATTTATGTCAACAATTTACTCCTTATATTTTATGATATTTTATTTGGATCCTTGTAAAATTTGTTTTAAACATTTTATATATTAATATTTCATCTCATTGCAAAATTTCCTCCCACCTCACTTATAAAAGGAAATCAAATCTCCTACATTCATTAAAATCATTGAGACATTTATATAATACATTATAAACTCAAAAAAAATTCTTATTTATTATTAACTTCCTAAAAATTTTGGAATTCCCATCCAAGAATACATAGAAAGTATAATTTGTAAACAAGGCAAATATTTCCAAATAAAAGCTATTACTCTTGTCCAATTCCTTTCATTTTATTTCTTCTTCAAAAACCTTATCATATATCATAATCATGATGATATAAAATCATAAGTATCATTAATATAATTAAATTTTAACATATTTATGACCAAATTGACGTTTGTCTATTCTTATATCATATGCGAAATGAAAATTCCACTTATGTGTGCAAGTGGACTACCACCTATATGACGTATTGTGTGTTTTTTTCCTAACAACATCAAAAGTTTTGTTAATGTGATATATTTATTGAGTATATATTATATTAATTAAATATTTTTTATTCATAAATGATTATATTTTACATGCCTTCAGACCCTTTCTTCAATTGGAAAATAGTAACATCATTTACATATATCTGTGATCCACCACCTCCAAAAAACGGTTATTCCCTTTTCATGTGTTCTATTAATGAATTATTAAAAACGTGTTTTAAGTGAATAAAAACTATAATTATTCCCTTATATTAATTATTTATATGATGAAATATTTACTATGATACATGGACAAGAACTATAGAATAAAAACATATATGAAAAATAATAACTATAACAACTGAGATGAAGAAGATAATAATTAAATAATAATAAATTAATGATAGAATATTATTAGTAAACAATATATAGGGATATAAATATGAATATTTGTATTTTATATATTTATAATAACTTAATACTTATTATAGAGGAGGCTAAGAGATCATGCAATGAATGTTGGACTAGGGGTAATGGAATTTTCGTCTCGTTTTCAATTCAGTGGGATATATTTTACATTGCTGATCTAATTTATTTTTCATAGTCTATGTAATAAAAAATATAACATATTATATCCAAAATTACTCTTCATTAATAATATTATATTTATTTATTCAATTTTTCTCTTTTGTGGGGTCTTGATTCATCTGTTACTAAATCAATATGGACTTTTTTCTTAATGTCAATTTTTTCTATATTTTTTGTATTATAATAATTCTTTTATAATTTTTTTAATTAAATATCTCTATCCACAATATATTTTTAATGTGTTAAATTTAGTTATTTTCCCATGTTTTTGTATAAAATTTTCACTCTCTTTTAGTTAACAATGTTATGATTTTGTAAAAAAGAAATATCTACCTTATTCTCTCTTTACTAGATAGACTATTTCATCCATGTCTATATAATTTAAAATCTATTAATTAAATTTATATTATATAATAAAGTGATTATATAAAATAATTATCAACTATAATTGAATATATATTCAATATTTTTAAATTAATATTCTTTTGATTTTCAAAATGAGGTAGTTCTATAATTTTTACCAAATGTATACAAGTATTAATTGTTCTTAAAATTCATAAAATGAATAAATTTTTACAATATAAGGAAAATTATTTTATTTGGATATTCAATTATAATATTTTGTGGTTATTTTAATATTAAATAAATTTCTCTATATTTATAAATTATTATATTTTAAAAATACAAAAATAAAAATATATTTATAAAATATTCTATAAAACAATATAATAATTTTTAATGGTATTTTTCTTCTATGTATAAATTATTTAATTTTTATTGTACTTAATAATGGATAATATATAACAATACCATTAATATCATTTATCCATATAGATTATGATTATTTGATATTGATAATTGTATTAATAATTTTTATCTTCTATGGGTTAGGGAATTATTATTTGATGGTATTTTTCATCCATTACTAATTATGGGATTTTTAGTCATTAATTTTTAGGGCCACCTTCTATATCACAAACCATCATTTCATTTGAAATTAATTTATCCTCAATGTATATATTTTCTGTATTATGGATTTATGGAGTATCATTTTCACCACTATCATTTTTTCCTAACAGTATACAATTTCTTATTACGATATTAGTTGAAGGAATATTATTTATAAATATAAATTATTAAATGCGAAATTATTAAGTATTAAATATTTAATATTTATCAATTTTTATTTATATATATATATTATAAGGAATAATATTTATCATTGAATCTTGGTGGAGTTAATTTTATATTGATGTTTCTTATAGTGCATAACTATAGATAACCCCTTGGTTTATCGACATAAATCATGAGATAAAAAAGTTAGAATTACATATATGTAGGGTTTTTAATATAAGTACATGATATTGGGTTTTTTTTTGGAATTTGGATTTATATAATAATTCACAGTTTAGATGCCATGAAAATATGAAATATTTCATTATTGATATTCCTTGAATGTAATTTCAAGAATATATGACATTATGAATTGCATTCATAAAAATATATACTATTATTATATATTTTTTTATTTTATTTAATAATGATATATTTTTATTGTCATGTTAATAATTAAATGGAGTGTGGATTTATTATTTACTCTAACACGCATTCTATTACTAATTTACCCAACAACTTCAGTCAGAAGATAAGCTTCTGACCATTTATTAATGTAAAAGAAAAGTAGAAAATAGATGATCGGGGTTAAACATTGGAACATTAACTCATCTATAGGGTACAAAATTATAGATCATAATAATTCATGTCATTACCATAGTCAGAATCATCACATGTTTCCCATTCAGACTGAGACGTGCCCTGGTTTAAGATCTTCAAAATATCAGAATTGAACTTGCCTGCCAACATCGAAGAATCTTAGGTAGACACAGTGCGAGGTGTGTTAGAATAATCCTTTTTCGGCCTTCTCATCGAGGGAGCATGAGCATCATCTATCCTCCCTTTTTCAAATAAGAGTGCATCCTTAAAAGAGGCCAGACCAGCGTTGCCCATTTTCACCCCTTCCGCATAAGAGATGTCACCCCACTTATCAGCAATCCAAGAGTAGTTCTACAAATTCTGAATCTCATGGTGACAATCAACATGTTGAGGAATCCCAATGTAGTCATCCAATATCGGATCAGACACACCAGGCCCATCACGGGAATGGATTACACCAGGACAATCAAGCATGAGAGGGTTTCAATTTTCAGTGTAAGTAGGATGAACAACAATAGTGGGGAAAGCATTCACTCTTGTTTCAAATAATCCAATTGTAGAAATAACATGACCATCATTCGATGTATTCTGATTAACAAATCCAACCTAAGCAGCAGAGGGGACACTCATCGGATACTTATCCACAATAGGGGCTTTTCCTTTCAAAATAAGCATGTGAGAGATCGATTTATTAGCAGACATCATATCAACCTTAGTGTAAAATGTTATTTTGAGAACATATCCATCATGATCAAGAGAATTTGATAGTGATACATGATTCCTCTCCAGTTTCCTTCTTTAGAGGTCAGCTAAATTACCCTTCAACCCACATTTCTCGCAAGAAATCCTCCTCTGACATAACTCCAATGAATACCCAACACCCATACATTCGGTACAGAAGAAGGGATTTCATTCATATTTATCATAAATATGAATATTATCATAGGTAGTAGAGAGAGTTACATTATCAATAAAGATAGAGCTCATATCAATCACCATCAACATTCAGGCAAAGTGTCCAAATTGCAAAACCTCAGTTTCCCTATCGAGGCGTATAAGAGTCCCAATTGTCAAGCCAATGCCATGCAATATTTTTGGGGTGCCAAATGACCCAATTAAGTCTATGAAAACGAACCCAATCCTAAGAAAATGAATTACTTGCATGCAAGGCATTGATGTCCAAGGACTATTCAGGTAGGTGAAGCCATCCTAGTTTCAGAGACAAAGATCTGTTACTCCACACATTTCCTTTAAAATCATTCGAAAGGAAAATACAATGAAAGAAACCATGACAAAGAGAGACACATCTCCAATCGAAAGAACCCCACAATAATGGGATATGTCTCACCAGATCCTCAAACCTCCATGACTTCTCTCCCTTCAATAAAACAAGATGCATAATCAGAGAACTATTCCCAATGGTAATCATTTCAGCAGACACTTCATGATTAGCCTCAACATGGGCTCATGACACTTTTCGGAGAATCCATCTAGATCTAGTGTCAATGAAAGATGCAAACATAGGTGTCGTTGGTTCTTACACTACTTTAGTGGGAGATTTAAAATAAACACTACCATTCTTGACCTACAAAACCACCTTCGATTTCACCAACAATGGGTCAGAGATCATATGAACATAATTTGTAACAATCGTCAGAGCAGCTACCCACCTATCACTATTACTGTGAAGACCACCGATGATCTTTGTGTCTGGTGGAGATATAGAATCCAAAACAGCATCCTTCGATGTAATCAACTGATCCTGCAAAGATGGACTGCCTCCTCTAACGTCGCGTCGTGTAACACAACCCACAACATGTGGTTTTTTCTCCCGCGACATCACTACAGAAGACTCCGCCTCCTCACAGATCTTTGTTCCATACTGATCCAAGTTTTCTAGAAATAATCATCGAACCCAGAAAGTGGGGAATAAGAATCCCTTGACCATAAAGAAGATTCGAATATTTTTCACGTGGGAACATCAAACCCTCCACTAAGCGAGACCCTCCCCGAAGCGCCATCTTATCACTAATTTACTCTCTATTTATTTTGTTTTACCATTTCCTACAATGAAATTTTTATCTCACCCTTTACTTTATTTACTTATTCCATGATATTAATATGGGATCATTGGATGGAATTAAAGGATGAAATATCAATTTTTTCATTCTCTGTTTATATATTTCTAATGTAATTTGGGAATCAATTGTGTATTTATTTTTCTCATTCTACTAATCTTATATTCTTTATATGGTGTGATACCACATCTCATGTACCATTGTAATATATAAGAAACAATTTTTGGAACTCTGGTTGGGTTCTATTATTTATATTCATTTATTTCACATTTGTTACTGATTTTAGGTTATTATTGATCACCATAGTTAGTAATTTTCTCTATTCATTTTCTTTTTTAATGGTTTTGGATATCATTAAATTATTATCATTAGATAATCTAAAAAATTATAGATTTCTATATTATTTATCATTTATTATAATGAATGTTATATATTTCGATACAATGTTTAATAGAAATTTAAATTATAAAAAAATTGTAATGAATGTTTTTGGGTGGTTAAAATCATTATAATATCTTATTTATAATGTCTATAATATAATGGACCATTTATTATTATATAATAATAATTATTTAATAAATTTCATATTTAATAATTAAATATATCTCTCAGAAATTTTATGATAGGCAGTTATGAAAAATGAACTATACCATAATTAGAAGTGATAAACTAACCATAAAAGAATAATTTTTTTTTTGTAATGGACTAATATAAGGTAGACAATGGATATTATATAAATATAATAATATTTTTTTAATATTTCTAAAAATTTAAAATATATTTTAATATTTATAATGGATTTGGAGGTGGTAAATAATAAAAAAACATAAATTAATATGAGTGGTTTTGATTCCTTTCATTACTCCTTTGGACACCTCTTTTCTTCATTGGGTAAATCCTTTAGAAGAAGGATTTTAGTGGGACCAAAACCACTGGGACATTTATATATGTTTTATGAATGGTTTCTTACATATGTTGTAAAATGACATGCTTAACATGTGAGGGTATGTGGGATGGAGAGGGGGTCATTTTATAATTGAGAAGAGTTACATATTTTATAAATATTAATTTCAAAATATAAAAAGTACATTATTATTCAATGAATGTGGCTCAAAAACTGGTAATTATTTTTTATAAGATATGTAACGTTCAATAAATCCATCACCCACAAACATAGAAATGAAATGTATAGATCTTTTGTTACTTTATACCTTGATTTAACAATTTTCTCTAATTTGAAATTGTCTTGTGGATATTAATTTTTACCTTGGTACCTTTTTTGGAAAAAAAAATTAAATTCAAAAAATTAAATAATGATAAAATTTTGATTCAAAATAATAAAAAATTTTATTTTATTGAATTCTAATTTGTAATGACTAATATTGACAGATATTATATAATGTAGGAAATAACATTTTTTTAGAAATGTAATTGAGAGAAAAATTAAGATTTTATACTTATCTAAGAAAATGAGTTTTAATTGTATTAATTTTATTATTTTATGTTAAAAAAGAGTTAGTTTTTATTAAAAAAATTCAAACATTTACTGGATTCTTATGAATATATAATTAAATTAAAATACCAAAAATATTTTTAATATAATAAAATATAACATAATTAAAAAAATGTCAACCATTGGTTTCTAAATAGAACATATTATTTTCAAATTATTTATGTTACTCCTAAAATATATATTTAGTTGATAAAATGTATTTGAAATTTTTTATGACATTCTTATATCCTTATTGTGTTATAAGAATATTAGTCTTTAAAAAAATACATTTTTACTAATCCTAATAGAAAATTATTCTAAAAAAAATAAAAAATAACTATAAGTTAATATTGAAAATATAAATCTACAAATTTATATCATTTATTTAAAATATTATTCTTATATAAGGTATTTTAGCATTGGAATAATAACATAAAATATAATGAAAATGTTTTAGTGTGTTCCTAATGCTTTTAAAATTTTAATATATTAATATTAATCCAATTAATAGTAAAATATTACCTATATATTTCTTTATTAATTATATTTATTCGAATAAACTTTTAGGATATTATATATTTACTTATTGTGATAAAAAAATTCTTGATATATTGAAAAAATTATTCTTAACAATATATGATTTTTATTGAATCTGATAATTATTTATCCTCTAACGATTAATGTTTTTACATTCCATGGTATTAGAACACAACAAATTTTTATAAAAAAATATTTATAATATGTACAGAATTAAAAAATTTAATATTAATTTATTACTTGAGGATTTACTAATCTTGTAATTTCAATATTGACATTTAACATTTTTTCTCATTATGTTTTCATTCTTTTTCATTACTTTAATGTATATGTGGGTTTATCTAAGTCCGAAATAATGTATCACACAAGATATTTTATGTATTATGTATTTAATTGAATAATAAACAATAATATATATAGGTGTTATATTCAACTGCAAAAAAAAATCATCTTCAAAATATTAATGTCACTCATTGAAGAAAATAAATATTGAAGTTCTTAATATAACCACGAACTATTATAAACAAATGAATTTAAATAATTTAAATGGTTTGTAAGGATCATGTGAAAAATTTAAGGCATACCCCATGGGAGTGTCATACCATTTCAATAGCTTGGGCCATATTTTGTCCATTGGGTATAGATCATGTTAATACTCAACTAATTGTTTTTAGTGACATTACCCCTAAATGCATTTACAATGGTTTCCTATATTTATATTTATCCTTATTATTTTCCTTAATGTATTCTTGTCCTTATTCGGAGTAATAAATAAACCAAAATGTATCATGATCATTCATACGACATTTAATCCCCAAAATTTATGAAATAAAATGATCCCATCTTTCAATTTACCCATTATCCCCAAATGAGATTAATCACATACCAATATATAAACCGTAATAATATATACATTCTAAAAGATATAATTTTATCTCCAAAATATCCTAAATTTATTTGACATAATATTAAATATAAAGCCTATGGGAATCCAATAAATCAATTAGGTATACTTCCTAAAATCCTTACAAAATCTCATAATTTAAATAATTGGAAATAGAAACTAATAATTGAAGAACATAAAAGGGGTATATATATTTAATCAAGTTATGATAAAATATATATTCACGTGACTGAAATATGATATAAAACTCTGAATATATCCTCACCTGATAATATCCTAACCTATAAATATATCAACACACTTCTTTTATATAAACTGAGAGTCCATGACCTATGAACATGGATATGGTATTAATAAAATTACTTTTATATAATTTTATAAACATTGTGTCAAGAGATCCCAATATAACCATCCATATTTAAAATTTAATTTTTTTTATTTTCATACATATCTATATCCATTTTCATTTAGAGTATTATATAATTAAGATAAAACCTCTAAATAATAAAAGAAATATCAATCTCATAATGTATAAAGTTTTCCTCATTATATTGAGTATTCCAAACATAAAATAAGAAATTAGTTTCCTAGAAATATTTCTATATATATGACTCATATATAGTCCAATCATATTTTATAGTCTTTTTATAGCTGGGGCAGATAAAAAATATGGTGAGGTGGTCTCAATTTCTTATTATATGTAAAGGTATGTAATAAAAATAAACTATCACATATAAGTATAAGATTAAAATATAGGTATGACATCATAATAAATTTTCAATTGCATGACATAAATAAATCATACCTTGTATATCATAGATCATAATTCATAAATACCACAATATATTTATTTTATAGATAAATATATTACAAAGAATATCTTAATAATAATAATGTGACAAAAACATAAAACAAGATATCATAAGAATACATCATGGATCATTTCCCAGAGTTGATAAAATAGTGTATAGTGTACTTGTGTCGATATTGTTTACATTATTATCAATTACAAACAACATAATGAGATAAATAACAATACCAAATAAATTATGGGAATGTATAATTTTAGGGATTTTAATCACATCATTATATATAAATTACTATTTATACCATATGAATAAATTAAATACAATTACCCCAATTATCATATGATAGTAAGCCCAGGTAAATTAAATGGGTTTCTAATTAAATTAACTAAAATTATATATAAATAAAAATCTATTAAAATAATTATTCATATTCTATTTAGACAAAAAATATTAATTCTACATTTTTTTTCAGTAAAATCATTATCTAATCGATGTGTGTGTATTAAGATGAGTACCCTTCAACAATAACAATTAAATACAAGGTATTAATAAATGAATGGAATTTGAGGATATATTGTGTTCTTACACAATGGATGATTAATAAATACAAAATAAGTTATGAAACACTTCTCTTATAGAGATTTAATTTCCTTCCCATTGAGCATATTTAAGATCATTATAAATAATCCAAGAATTATGTTTACATGTATGAAAGAAAAAGATAGAAGGACATTACAAAATGATATTTAAAAATTGTTATAAATAATATTTTCTTAGATTACCACTTAAATGTAAATATTCATCCAATAATTGTAATTTGATTAAATTTTTATATCATGAACACTTGAGAAATTAATATAGAAAATGAAAAAGAAATTTGAAATTGGGAGAATGAATTCATGTGGACAACATTAAAAACAATATTTTCCCATATTTTTTATAAAGAATATAAAAAATCCCATATATGAAATATTTAGAACTAATATACATTTTAAATAATATAAAATATAATATGAAGTGAATTTAAAAAATCATATAATAATGAAAATGTCATACAATATTGATAATATGGACAATGAAGGGAATGATTACTAATTGTAAAGAATAGATAATTTCGAGTTCACATACATGTAATTGTTTTGTTAAATTAAGAACCCCAAGGAGGATAAATATAAATAAGAATAATAATCCAATAAAATGAAATCATGAATATTATAAAATAAAATCATATAGTACAAAAAACCAAACATTTAAGAATTAATTTCATGAATAATTTTTATAAAATAACTAATGTAAATTAAGAATACAACATCAAAAATATATGAATAAAAGGAAAATATAAAGGTAATGATTACATGAAAGAGAAACCCCCAAAAATAATAATTTATTAGAAATATAATAATTCAATATATATGTATTTAGAACATATAAATGTAAACTTATACATTATAAGAAACATATCACACGAAATTTAAATTTATATAAAGACCCCGTAACATGGATTTTTGACAAATTAAGAAAGCACTAAAATACTCTATTAAAAAATATAATTCATTAATACATAATTTTAGGACTATATTTATGTTTAATACCATTCATATTAATCTTTTATGTTCATTTCTTAGAACATTGTCTCTTATTTTTATTTAATATTGATCATTATTGTCATTAGTTTTTTACATGTGCTTCTCAATTTCAGTATAATGGATTCTATTATAATTTCGTGTTCATGATTTTTAAATTTAAGAAATATTATAGTTATATTATATATATCATTATAATAAAAAGGTGTATATTAAAAATATTTTATCATATTGATTCTAATTATAAATACGAACTAATATTCTTTTTTTCTGGGTCATTAAAATTACTATACACATTAATTAAGAGGACGACCATTTTTATATTTTAAATTGAAAGATGAATGAATATAATTGAAATTAAATTAATATAATATCATGTATAGATATTTATGATAATGATGAAATTATTTTATAATTATTTTAAATGATTTTTTGATAGTATATAGGCATATAAAGAATATAAATATGAAAATGGAGATATGGAGTTTTAATGTCACTCATTGGGGAGACTCCATTTATAATTGGATTAATATTTTTAAATTTAATAATAGAATGATTCAGAATCAAATATAACATGGATATAATTATTCGTAATTGTTTTGGAACATATTAGTTGAGTTAAGAGGATTTATGGGTGAAATTAAAAAGGTCTGTGAAATGGTCCTTTTATAATTTTGAGAAGTTGATTTTATGTAATATTTATTTCTTACTATATAATGGATTTTCTTATTCAACTAATTTATATATAAAATTGATAATTATTGATTACCTGACTCGTTTTGTATTATATGTCCCATATACAACCCTTTATAGATAATTTTCCATATATATTTTGACATTATCTTTTAATTTAATAATTTTACATAATTTTATGATTTATCATATTAACTAATTTTGAAATTCATAATTCAATTTTACAAAAAATAATTTAATATGTTTTTTAAATAACTGGAAACTAATAATAAAAAATTTTAAATAAATTTTATTTTCATTATTCTCAATATTATAATAAGTATCTTTAAAATAAATCACATAATGCTCGGAAGGAATAATTTAGGGTTAATGAATTTTTATAGATATAATGAATTAATATATATTATATTTAAATATTATTAATTTAATTCATTTAATTGGTTTCTGATCATAACAATTGAGACAATTTCATTTTAAAACTAATAAAAACCAAATGTAATCCTTTGTATACTTAATTAAATGAAAATTACCACAAATATTTTTTTACTAGAGTAAAATATAATAGACGATCCATTTTTTCTGTAATGGGACTACAAATTAAATACATTGTCTTTAATATTTTTTTTAAATAATAAATATATATTTTCTGTGTTAAATAAATAGTATTCAAAAGATTTTTATTCATAATTAAGTCATGGTTATGTCATTAATTTTATTATATTTATAAAAATATTTTTCTTATTTTCATAAAAAAATAATTCATTAAAATATACAAAAAATTAATTTTAATAAAAAATTAAAAATGATAAAAAAATCATTTTTTTCAAATTAAAACACCAAAATTCAGAGAATTATTTTTTATGAAAACAGGTCGATCATGAAGAAAAAAATTATACGAAAATTCAATTTTTAAACACTAAGATTTTATTTTGCTGTCAATTTTCAAGGTGTTTAAATTTATTTATCATTTTATGAAATGATATATTCAAATCATCCTTTAAATTTTTATAATTTAATTTATTTTAATAAAAATAAATAATATAAGGAAAAAAACTTACTAAAAAAGTAAGTGGTTTAAAAATAAAGGCTTTCAATGGAATCCAATAAGTATTTATGCTGAAACCATAAAATATAAATTTTTTATTGTTATTATAAAATAAATTTATTGGATATGAAATTACTAAAATAAAATAATTCGAATGAATGAGTCATTTTAATAATATTATGAATTACATGAGGTTTTAATATTCACGTAATTTTTCTATTCATATTTCATATTTATCTCAATCTGTATTAGTGTTTATATATCATTATAAAATATATCATGGATCACATTAGGTCAATTATTCATACGATATTATCGATTAAACATAGTATTTATTCAGATGAATTTTTTTATAGTAATATATATAGGAGTTATTATGAAATTTATTCATTCTTGCTCACAAACATCAACCTATTTTTTTCTAGATTACATTATGTTTTCCATTTCCCATTTCAATTATTTGGGTTTATATATTTTTTAATCAGATTTGGATCTAAGATCCATCAATATTATGAAAATTTATAAACTTTATACAATATAGTTACTGTAGTTACACCTTGGTTGTTACTTTCCCTTACAATTCATCTTTCCAAGTTTAAACAATCTTAATATAAGTGGTAAAATTATATTAAGTAATTCATTTCATTATATAACATTATAATTAATTTATTTTGATTATTTATCATTATTGAGAAAGATTTTTATCATATTCTCAAAGTTCAATTCATCTTTTACTTTATAATTGAATGTTATAATTTTCCACATTCCATAAGTAATGAGAATATTATATTGTTAATCTAGTGGCATGACTTATCTAGCTTCTATAGATGAAATATTAGGATAAAAAATAATCAAACATTTTATCATAGGTTCTTTATAATAATATAATCATCAATATTCTAATCAAATTTCCACTGTAGTTTTGAGACCTATGGTTATTAGGTATAAAATTTAATATAGAGATATAAAAAATAATTTGGAGCTATTCAATCAACATATATATTACTTTTGAATGGAAAATACATTAGGGTATCCTTCATAATGGGTAGAAATCCTACAATCAAACCATCTCACACCTATAGGATATGTGATATATTGTAAGGACACAACCTATTTTTAAAATTTCTATTGTTCATTACATTGAATCTATGGAAAACATTATTTTCAATACAATATAAATTCCCAAGATTCCACCTGATATTTGAACATTTAGATAGAACCAGAGATAATTGTTATACTTCATATATAGTCATGGTCTATTATGTACCACATATTTGGAATTTTTCATCCACTTTTTGAATATAATATTTTTATTTCAATACATTATTCCAATTAGCCATCAATATTATAACTTTTAAATTACTCAAAACCATAGAAATACAGTTGAAAAAAAAATACATCATTGGAACGATGAACTTTTCAAGGTTCACACCTAAATTTATACTCTTTTATATTAATTTGGAGGCCCCTAATACACATATAGTTAAATATAACCCAAATTGATTACACCATGGATTATGAAAACACATAAAATTAGCATCTAACTATTCTTCCTTAGCGTCTCACAGATGAATATATATTACTATTGCATTCATTTCCTCACATAGAACATAATTGTTTCTTCATTAAACCCTTATTAATTTCATAAATGGTTATTTATTCTTTGTATAGAATCATTCAATTCATTCAATTTATTCTAAATATTCTTTAGTTTTCTTTTCCACTACATTTGAATATCATATCTTAGGATGGTGCTCCTAATTCTCAACATCCCTTTGATATTTTACATTTTAGTATTGTCCATTTATTCCTCATTAATTATATATATTCCTAAGAGATTTATTTTTTTATCATTCCCTTCTATGATTTTACAGATTTAGTCACTTATCTCTTTGATATTGTTGTGTATTTTCTTCTTCGAATTCATCATTTTTAGCATTAGTTTTTTAGTGTCATACAAGTTTCGACATGTATCACTCCTTTCTACCTCTTCTAAATTATTTATGTTCACATTTTTATGAAAATTAATTCAATAATCCATGTTGATGGATTCCACTGCTAATTTTTTCAAATAATCATTTCATTCAAAAGATGACAATATTTTCAGGTTTTTAATCCTCATTTAAATATTACAAAATTTAGTTCAAATATTTTATTTTCAATATTTATTGTTTATTTATCAATTTAAAAACTCCAACAAACCTTCATCAATTAAAAATTATTTTAATTTAATTAATGTCTTTTTTCAGACATGAATCATTATAACATGGCTCACATTCTTGTCATGTAAAACTCCCCAAATCATAACATTAGGGATCATAATAATTTTAAATTATCAAGATGTTTTAATCATTGGGGGAAATTTATTGATAATCATTTGACATACCTTCATATTTCATTAAATTATATACTTTTATAATTTTATTGTATATTGGGAAAAATATATTCTTGTACGATATTGGTTTTATAAGTCACAATACATCTCATGCCATTACTAGTTATTTAGTCATCACTACAAAGTAATATAATTTATAAAAGTAATATAATTTCACTGATGAATTATTATGATGATTCTGAATTACTAAAAATGTATTTGACTCAAACACTTAACAAACACACATTAAATTTCAACTCATATCTTATAGGTCCACATAATTCTAATCACAAATAAAAAGTATTAATAGATCCTTATTCTGAAAAAATATTTTTTATTACATGCTAGCCTAATGTATTACAATTTTTTAATCTTTTAAAAAATAAAAAATTTCTAAAAACATTAGGGTACTATTTGGAGAGATAATATATTAGGCATCGATGAAAAGTTCCATTCTAAAGCCCGGACTCATATAGATTATTTTATAAATTTATATGATCTTCTGTATTCTCATCTGTAATGTCTTAAAAACTTATTTATTAGAAAATATTATATCTCAAAATATGTCATGACCCATCCCCCTAAGAACGTATCGTGACTACCCCAAGCCCGCCATCCATAGGCTAGGGGGTGGCGACTACCACCAAAGGCATAATACCCTAAAATTGGGAAGGTATTGCCTTTATAAAATTTAAACAAACAAAACTAGAGTAAAAGAGGAAGAAAACAATAAGTAAAGCTATATAACCAGATTGATGAAATGAAAGGGGGAAGAATACAAGCCCAACTGTAAATTAAAAATACAAATGAAAGAAAGTACAACTAAAAAGGTACAAATAACTGAAAGGTGAAAGAAGCTCCAGGATCGTCCTCTGGGGTTACTACCTGAAGGGTAATTATAGATGGTATTTTTAGTACTCCATGTCTATAAAAATCCTCTATGTATAGATACGTTGTATGTTACTCCTCCGGGTACCATCCAGTCCTGGCTTTCTCGGCCTCTGCCAGCACTGTCCATCATCTGTATCCAACACAATGAGGTGCAGGCATAGCCCGTGCAGGGGTGAGTATAATGATACTCAGTAGGGACCCCATACCCTCAAGGTCTCACAAAATCCAACAAGGATAATCCACGATGAATTAAATCAATGGATAACCATTACTTAGGTATATGACCATACATATACCTAAGTTATCAAGTAACCCATATCAAACATGATGAAATCGCAAAGGTCATTTACTCAGCTCAAACTAGGATTTTCATTATCAAAACCATGGCTACAAGAAAACTCTTCCTCTATCAAGTACAGTTGCCTTGTGGTGAGTATCAGGCACTACTCACTAACCTTATACTGTTGAGTTACTCTTCCTGTCGAGTACCATAGGTCTGCTGCCAAACCGGGCGCTCCATCCGATGTTGGTCTGCCACCAAACCATGATTTCAACCTAATACCCATTAGAGGTACACCTACTTTCGAGTGTCCTGGGTCTTCTTCCAACTAGGTTCTCTGTCCTTTGTGGGTCTGTGGACAACCCGGGTGCTCCGTCCACTGGGCTAGTCGAATCACTCCGAGTCGAATCGGTCAAGGAGTCATCAGGTCTACAGCTACTAGGTCTCCACACTCCGTATGCTCGTCTCTGGGAGGATCCATTCCATGGGCTAGAAGATGATATTACAAGTGTCACAGCGTCATATATTGAAGTATCTCAATGTTCCTCTAGGTCATAGGGGTCTCAACACAAAATATGGCGCGTCAATCGGACACCCGATTTGTGAGTTATTAGCATTTTTGTTCCAGGAGCCCGGTTGGTTTTTTGGCTCAAACCAACCCTAAAGTACTACAATAATTATTAAACCTAATTTATAGTATTCAAAAAGAACCATCTCATAAAAATCAATACAACGTAGTTAATGGAACGTCAATCGGGAATCTGGTGCTTAAGTTATAAGCGTTTCCGCTCTGAGGGCCCGGTTGGTTACGATATCAAACTAACAAATTCATACCCAAACATTACCAAAACCTTGAGTGTGATATACCAAAACGTTCATCTCGAACCAAGGAATCCAGTGCAACTGACAGTGCATTGATCAGAGGTTCGTAGCTCACGTTATGGGAGAAACACCATAAGCGGCCTGAAGATGGGGGTGTAGGTCCAGTCCGACCCGACCTAACCCACCCTGGGTCGACCCGACCGGGGTCTGGTTACGCCCTGGCGGTAGGTGGCCCGACCCACGAAAGGGTGACCCAGCCCGTGGCAAGCCGCGGCTCATCTAGCTGACCGAGCGGAGCGCCCCCCCCCCCCCCCCCCCCCCCCCGGCTTCTTGTAACGGCGGTGTCGAGCAGTGCCACCTCTCTAATCCGGTCGTCTGAAGCCGGACGTTTTTTCCGGCATGCCGCTCATCCCCTACACATGGTTTCCTTAGGTTATGTGGTTTCCTGCAGCCTTTTCGGAAGGTGGCTGGCCGATTCTCCCCCTGAAGCGGCCTGCCCAGCACGGGTCGCGGTTCCTCCGTAGCACGACACCACACCGACACCGTGGTCTTCAGCCCAGCTAGCTACGACCAGCCGGTTCGACTCGAAAAGCAACCCATGGGATGTGCGTCACACCTCATCTACAACGCAGTGCCAGGGTTCACCGTAGTTCCTTCAACCTGGCCGACTTTAGTCGTCCGGTTCTTCTTCGGCCGAGCGGCCCGTGCTTGTTGGCCATGGTTTTCCCCACACTGCCAGTGCGACGGTGTCGGTCCTCTACCGCCATAGCCTGGCCTGGATGTGGCCTCTAGTTTTCACTGCCTCATGTTTGTGGCCTCTTTTCTCTGGCATGGTGCATCGGCACCATGCCCTTCTGGCTCTACATCCGTCACCAAGATAAATATTATTCAACAAGGGACGTCAGGCCGTGTTTGTTTGGCCCGTTCCCTCCACGTTATTTGAAAAAAACTTGATCACCATCAACCAAAATCATATGACAAGGTGCAAGGGTAATTTACAAATGTAATAAAAAATAAATATTTCATATTTCCCCTACCTCAATTTCAATTGAGTGTATGATTTTTGAAAACATTATTCCATCTTTAAATAAGTGAAGTTGGAGGTGGGGCCTACAACCATTATCCACTAATGGGAGGTTATGTGGGCCCCACCACCATTATCCACTAATGGGAGGTTATGTGGGGTGTAGGCCCCACATCCAACTCCACTTTTGTGGAAATAACCAACACCATAAATAAAACTATGTAACACATAATTTTATTTAGTTTAATAAAATTTCCTAAACAAAACTTTCAAACTGCATAAAACACAACTGCGGTAAATATCCCCTTAAGTGAATACCAGCACTGTGAGTTCAGTGGTTCCATCAGATTTAAATTCCGAGAACTGGTTCAAAAAATAGAAAAACCCCCACATAGGATTACTAAACTTTCCCAAACAAATCTTCAAAAATTGATTCTGGGAACACCAGACCTCAGAATCAGGCGCTGTCAGAAACTGCGGACTCATAAAATTATAATGAATTTAAGACAAAAATTCCATGAAATATCCGGGTCTTTACATTACCACCACCTCAGGGATTTACATCACCTTAAAGCTAAACACACACTAGGGAATCAAAGGGGGGGGTACTGAGCATGAATCTCAGCCTCCCACTCCCATGTCCTCTCTTGGAGGTTCATGTGCTGCCAACAAATTCGCACCAGAGGAATCGACCGTCCACCTAAGAACTGCTCCTATTGATCCTCAATCTCTACTAAAACCTCCATTAAAGTCATCCTGTCATCGATATCCATCTCCTCGTGGTCGATGATAAGGGACAAGCTGTTCTTGCATCTCCTCAGCTAAGATACATGGAAGACTTCATGCACCTGATGCAACTGAGGAGGAAGGGCCAGGTGGTAAGACACCTTGCCAACTCTACTGAAGATGTTGAGAAGTGACAGCAAGAGACTGTAGATAGGATGCACCAACTCTATCCACAAAGGATATATGAAAGGCAACCAACAGCTCTATCGCCTCTCCTATCAGCTGAAAACCAGTCCTCCTGCTGAGCGCTTCCGCAACAACATTCCCTTTCCCATGAGTATATACTATCTCGATGTCATAGTCCCGGAGGAACTCAAGCCATCGCCACTGTCTCAGGTTTAGATCCTTCTGAAAGAAGACACACCTGAGACTATTGAAATAAGATTAAACCAAAAACTGTTTGCTCAGTGAACTATGGGTGAGACTATCCAATTGTAAGAAGTTGACTTAACCCTTAATCTCCTACATTTTAGAGAAGCTGCTGAGATTTATCCTTTTCTGAAAAGGCAAATCTGGTCTCATCCCCTGGATAAACCATGTCCTTTGCCTAATACAGTCAATACGGAAATGAACGGTACTAATTCATGCCATGGAAGATGTCGTAAGGCCTCAACGCTACTACCAAGAGATCCAATTGTTACTCTTGCCTCCAAGGGTTGAGTCACACTATTGGCATCAGTGTGTGGTTACTAGGTCTCCTCCAGTAGTAATCTCAAATTTGAGGGTCATGTCAATAGTTTTAAGAGGATCCTCTTAGAATTAACCACAGAAAAGGGCATGAAAGCAAACATCACAAGGACATGTGTCTTTTATTACTACATATCATAGTACAACAACACAAATCAACCACAAACAACGACATCAATGAAGCTAGAAAAATAATGAACAAAGGCCTCTAAGCGTGGAACTAGTACCGCTCGAGTATATCTTCATCCGCAGCTCCATGTTCATATGCTTCAGATACCTGATGTTGTGCTCTCCCCTATCCACCAATTCCCTGAGGTCGAGGTGGACCTCCTAGTGGTGGTGGTGGCAACACCTCGAAGTGTCGTCCACCACCAGTTGCACGACCAGCTCCACTACCACATCCACCTTCGCCATGCAGACTGTCTCGATAAAACCTCTGCCTCTGCCTGGGAGGTCCTTCATCTATCTACTTATCGTTTTCACGGTGGGTCAGACAGTCATGTGCCATCTGACCAAGCCCACCACAGGAGTAACACTGTTCGTTACTGGTATTCCTGGCTCTGTCTCCAATCGGGGTGCCCTGCACAACGTATCCTGAGTCATGCGGTCGATCTCCTGTAGGTCTAATCCTATTGGACCTCTATGACAACTATCTACTGACAATAGTAGAAAACTCTGCTGCATGTCGGCTAGTGGTGGGTCTCGCTGCAAGAGACAGCCCAGCAAGGAAACTCTCTACTAGGAGGGCCCTCTCCAACATCCTTGTCTGCATCGGGATGCTATGGGAGACAACTGAAGCTCTAATATCTCACCTGAGGCCCTCCTTGAAGGTCTATGCCCTGAAGAATAGGTCTCGTACCATATTAGTGGTGTAGCGTGATAGGTTGGTGAACCTCAGTGAGTATTATGCCACAATCATGCGAACCTACTGTAGATGCAGTTGATCTTGTATATGCCCCACTCATAGGGTGGATAGTAAAAACTCTCCCCGGAACAGGCTCTTAAAGTATTCCCATAGAAGTGATGCCTTGTCATGCATCTGGAGAATAAGGCACCACCATCCTCTTGCTGCTGCCTGAAGGAGGCAGTTAGCAAGGATCACCAGGAAGTCGGCTGGTGTCCTTACCAGTCCGAAGACTCTCACCAACGCCTCCAACCAATCCTCAGCTGCCTGCGGGTCCATATATCCCCTAAACCTGGGTGGCCTCTGTCACTAGAACTCATGTAGCGCGCTCAAGGGGCGTGTAGGCTCTACTGTCGGGGCTAGTGGCATCGGTGGCCCAACTGGAAGTGGTACCGCTGGTGCCTCCACTGGTTTCTCAACTGGAAGAGGGCCTTGTACCAAGGCCTCATCGCTAGGATGGCTATCAGTACATACATCTCTCGGGGCTCCTGCTGGTCGTCCGAGGAATGACGTCATGAAAGAAACAGATGCGACATGGTCAAAAGAATATACCTGGTGAAATGACCTAGTTTGAGATGACTTAAAGAAAACTTTTGAAAACACACACGCAATCAGTTTTTTAATTCACTGAGTAAGAAATCAGAAGTTATGGTCCGAGTGTATGGATATGTATGTCGCCCGCACCAACACTGAACTCCCTGGACTGAAAACCTCACATAGTACCATTAACACTATTGCGTCATAGAAATGAATTACTAGTGTCCTATGTTCTGCCATAGAACCAATGTCCTCTGATACCAATTTTTCATGACCCATCCCCCAAGAACTGTATCGTGACTACCCCAAGCCCACCTTCCATAGGCCCAAGGAGGGCGACTAGCACCAAAGGTGCAATTCCCTAAAACTGGGAAGGCATTTTCATTATTAAACGTAAACACTGACAACCAGATTACAAGTGGAAGAAAACACTAGGTAAATCTATATAACAAGAGTGCTGAAAAGAAAGGAGGCCAGAATACAATCCCAACTATGTAAAGTACAAATACAACTGAAAGCATGTACAAATAAAAAGGGACTAACGGCTGAAAGTTGAAAGAAGCTCCTGGATCATCCTCCAGGGTTTCAACCTAAAGGGTAGGTACAGATTGCCTCCTCATCACTCCACATCCATCAGACTCCACCGTGTACCGATACATCGTAAGGTCCTCCTCTGGGTACTGTCCAGTGCTAGCTCTCTCAGCCTCCATCAGCATGGTCCGTCATCTACATCCCACACAATGAGGTGCAGGCGTAGCTAGTGTAGGGGTGAGTATAACGATAGTAACTAGGGATCCCGAGACCCTCAAGGTATTAAAAATCCAATAAAGATAAACCACAAAGTATGAAATAAATGGATAACCATTACTTAGGTATATGCCCATGCATATACCTATGTTATCAAATAACCCATCTCAGTCATGAGGAAAAGACAAAGGTTTTTGACTCAGCTCAAACCAGGATTTTCATTATCGAAACCACGACTATTGGAGAACTCCTCCTCTCTCGAGTATAATGGCCATGTTGTGACTCTGAGGCGTGACATACTAACATTAGAAAGCTTAGGTACTCCTCTTTTGGAGTACCGCGGGTCTACTTCCAAACCGGTTGCTCTGTCCACTATGGGTATGCCGTCAAACAGAGCGCTCCCACTAATAGCCGTCAGAGTCACTCCTCCTGTCGAGTATCACATCTCTTCTGCCAAACCAGTCACTCTGTCCACCATGCTTCTGCCACCAAACAGGGCACTCCTCCTACTGGGATAGTCAAATCACTCCGAGTTGAATCGGTCAAGCAGTCGTTAGGTCTCATCTACTAGGTCTCCGCACTTAGTATGCTCATATCTGGGAGAATCCGTTCCATGAACTACTGTTCGATACTCCATGTGACAAAAAGTCTCAGGTGGAAGTATCTAAAAGGACTGCCACTTCATAGAGGTTTCAACACAACAGACGGTGCATTAATCAGACGCCCGGTCTCTGAGTTATTAGCATTTCTGTTCCAGGGGCCCAGTTGGTTTTTAGGCTCAAACGAACCCGGACGTACTCCAAGAACGTCCCAAACTCATGTAGATTATGCCAAAATAACTGTCTCATCAAAATCAATCCAACGTAGTGGACGTCACGTCAATTGAATGTATGGTCCTTATGTTATAAGCGTTTCCTCTCTGAGGGCCCTATTGGTTATGGGATCGAACCAACCTGTAAATTCCCATACTATGAAAAAACCTTGAGTTTGATATACCAAAACGACTGTCTTGATCCATGTAAAATAACGCAACTAATTTTGATTTGGTTGGAGGTCTGTAGCACATGTTATGGCGGAAAAACCAAAAGCGGTCTGAAGAGGGGGGTCTGGGTTCGGTCCGACCCAGCCCCACCCGTCCTTGGTAGGCCCGGCCCTGTGGGGCGCAGCCCGGCCTGTGGCTAGCCGCGGATCGGTCAGCTGGCCAAGAGGAGCAGGGGGCACGCCCCCCACCCCAGCTTCTTGTAATGGCAGAGCCGAGCGGCACCGCCTCTCATGCCCGGTCGGCTGAAGCTGAACGGTTTATCTGGCACAAGCAGCTTACACAGCGGGCCGATGATCCTCTTCACGAGTCAGCCTTATGGGTCGTGGTTTCCTGCAGACCAGCTGGCAGGTTCGCCTGTCGAAGTGGCCCACAATGCACAGGCCACAGTACCACTGCAGCACGGGGCCACGAGGGCACCGCAGTCTTCTGCCTGGCCGGCTACAGCAGGCCGGTTCTAGTCGTCAAGGGGACCGCGGGTGTGGGTCGCACCTCCTCCATAGTGCGGCACCAATGGGCGCCATATTTAATTCAACCCTGTCAGCTTTAGCCAGTCGGTGCTTCTTCGGACGAGCAGCCCGCGTTTGCGGGCCGCGGTTTTCCCCACATAGCTAGTGCGACGGTGTTGGTCCTCCACCGCCACGGCCAGACCTGGACGTTGCCTCCGGTTTCCGTCGCCTCATGGTCGTTTCCTCTTTCCTCTTGTATGGTGCATCGTAAACACGCCCTTCTGGATCTTCCTCTATCACCAACATAATTAAGTTTCAACGGAGGGACATCGGGCCGTGTCTATTCGTCCCGCGCCCTTTGAATTAGTTGATAACAAGTTCATCACCATCAACAAAAATCAAATGCGATGGTGTGAGGATAATTTACACATGTAAGAATAAATAAATATTCCATATTTCCCTTACCTCGGTTTCAAGAAAATTGCACGTCTACGAGCCGCAAAAGTCGGCCGTAATGGAAGACGGTGTCGTTCCCTAAACTTTAGAGGAAAAGTCACTGTCGTTGGTAATGTTCCTTGCTGGTGGTGCCTTCTCCCATGACATGAAGGAAGGTTGTTTGAAGAAGTTATTCGTGTTCTTCGTGGGAAGAACACCTCCTCTTTAATCCTCCAAGGCTCTCCAACAATTATGCCAACCCAAAATAAAATAAAGGCTTCAATTATTTAATATTTGCATAATGTTCTCAAAAATCATACACTGTATTAAATTAATTAATTGTGGATATCAATTAATTAATTAAAAGATGTAGGAAAAATTTATGGGAGAGAGAAGAAGATGGAGAGTCTCAATTAATGTGGGGTGGTGTCAAATTAATTAAGGGAAGTTTAAGGGGAAGTTGAAGGGTTAGGGCCCATGTGGGACCCACCAGCATTATCCTCTCATGGGAGGTTATGTGCATTGTGGGACCCACCTTCAACTCCTATTTGGAGGAAATAACCACCACCCTAAATAAAACAATGTAACACATAATTTTATTTAGTTTAATAAAATTCCCAAAAATTAACCTTCAACCTGAATAAAACGCAACTGCGGTAAAGGTCCCCTTCGGTGAATACCGGGGCTATGAGTTCAATAGTTCCCTCAGATTTCAATTTTGAGCACCGGTTCAAAAGATAGAAAAACTGACACGTATGTTTACTGAAAATACCGAAACCAAACTTCAAAAATTGATTCTGGCCACACCGGGTCTCAGAATCAGGCTCCGTCACAAACTGTGGACTCGTAAAATTCAAAACAATTTAAGAAATAAATTTTATTAAAATTTCCAGGTCTTTAAAAAATATAAATTGCATGCCCCTATCAAATAGTCATATAATAACATCTAACTAACTCAAATTAATTCATTTTACCTCTAAAGATATTACTTTATATTTTTCCCTTAAATAAATATAATATTTTTTATAACTCGTTTCACATGAAACATTAAATATACTACACCATATTAGATGAATATTATTAATAAAATTGATAATAATAAATCCTATAGTTACTAAGCATAGGTTAATTATTAGAAAATTCATACAAAATACGATTAAGAATAATTAATGTTTTCATTTATAAATTTTCAATAGATGCATTTCATTCATTGTACGTTGTATTTATATTTATAATAATTAAATTTCAGAAATTTAATTTCTAATAATGAAATATATTTTTTAATAAATAATGTGAAAATTATTTTAGTTATAATTGTTTATATTTTTCTAATAAAATTTAATATTATTTCAATAGTGAAAAATATATATATTTTAATCACAACGTCACTTTTATTTAATTATCATAATAAAAGAATAAATTAGATAATTTTTTAATCTTTATACAATGAAAATAAATATTGTTTCAAAGTAAAAAAAATTAAAATACCATGTTGAATTTATTAAATACATGTTTATAATCTTTAAAAGGTATGTAATATTTTACACTGACACGTGTTTTTATCAGCTTTTATTAAAAATGGATTTCAACAACTACAGAAAATTAATATAACACAATGTAATTAATTTTTTTATATTAATATATAAAAAAATTATTAAGTGTAATATCATTTTTAGGCAAGAAAATATGATTACTAGGATTAAAGTTAATTACTATGATAATGGTGAAATGATTATTTTAAATGATTTGATTTATTTTTGTTTTATAATTTGTAAATAAAAATTAAATTTTGATTTTTAAAATAATGAATTTATTTTATTGTTTAACCATGTGTAGAAATATATTATCACATATTTAATTGTTAATTAATTTCTTATAATATTAAGATATCTTAATAGTAAAAAAAATATTTTTTCCACAGAACATTTTTACTATATATGAATTATTTTAATTGAAAAATTACTAATGTATCATTTAGAAGATTAATTATATTACATGGATCATAATTATTGTTTTAAAAAAATCAAAATGGATAACATTAATTTATTAATAAAATAAAAATTACATGGGTATACACTATTCCCCATTGTAAAAGCATAAATAGTAATATTTAAAAAATCATGTCGTAAAATACATGAAACATGTTTAAAAAATGTGTGAAAATGAATGGTAGAGTATTTATAGACGTTATATCACCAATTACTGCATCATTAACAAATTTTGGAACAATTGACCCTTGAAGAGTATCATTTCATTATTGATACGGTAAAGGGTATTTAAAAATAATATTTTTCTCTCTAATAATATGAGATTAATTCCAACAAATTTATCAACACATTATAAAAACATATCTTGAGAAAACAAATGACAATAGTCAGCCTTAAAATATCTCACCAACTCATAGAATCCTTTTTCTTTCCAAAATACAAAACTAATGAGCCTTATGCTATTAATCGAGGGAGAATATACAAGGTTATATTTATTTTTATGAACTAAGCTCTCTCAATTATATTCATATTATACTACATCAAACCTACTCTATCCATTAAATTATAGCCTAAATGACCCAAATTCCACATATTTTAAAAAATGTTTAGATAATTACAATGTTAAATAAGATGATATGGAACTCTTAAATAAACCATAGTCCTATATGCACAAGTACTAGTATATGAATCGAAGAACAATAGACCTGAATACACATAAAATGACCCCTCCAAACAACTGCTTCATTGGTGGTGAAAAGCTCCCCACCTTGCATGGTTCATTAGCTCAGATATCCCTATGTAGAGATTCATTGGATCTTGTACTAATGTTGAATTTAGAATCTCAATTTATTCCCAATCCAATTATATTCTTTTTTATGGATTCAACACACTTTGACACTAATTCTAGAGCCTCCTTTTGCGTTTTCTGACATCATTACTTTGTGGCCTAGAGGTCATGTGGCCAGAAAATCCATAGTGCATATGCATGATGTTTCCTAGAGGCCTTATGGCCCAATTTAATATGATTTACGAAAGTCCATGACTCCCATACACCCATTCTGATAGAAAGAATAGGTAAACAATGTGAATAGTTCTTCCTTTAATAATATTTCTACAGTACTACTATAATGACATATAAATATCCCTCCACATTAATTTTGTCATGGGATTCATGTTAGATTAGAGTTTTATTGACCACTAATCTACCACCCCAACTACTATACATAAAATTATGATTACTTATGTATTAATAACAAGATAAAATATTATTATTCTAATGAAAAACAAATTTTACACCCTCCTCCTCATTGTTCAAAAAATAAAAATAATGGTTTTTCTATAAGAAGAGTACCACACATATAAGCGACATGATCTATTTTTTCATAACATCGGTACTGAAAATATTTAGTGGGGGAATTGAATTAAAATATACTCTATTTAAAACATTATTACATTTCTTAAAATATATTCTATTTCATTCTTTCATTCCATTTGATTAAAACAAAAGATCCATGTTTGAGTACGTGAGGACTAACTCCTCCATGAAAGTGAGAAACTTTATTTCTTCGTCACACCATATTAATTTATCTAACACTATTAAAATATCAATTATCACCTAAAATGAATCAAAAATAATTTACATAGTATTATGTAATTTATATGTTATCCAAAAATAATCACTTTCTTAACCCTACTCAACCATACATTATATCTTGTTCTTCTTTGTGTATGTTTAACCACATACATGAAAAATTAATTAAATTATTATCAAAGATAAATAATGAAACAAAAAATTGAAGATATCAAACAATAATAAGTAAAAAATTATTAATATTTCATTAAAAATTTATTTAAATATTTAACCCAATGTAAGGATACCACCCTGTATTCATAAATGTTACCAAAACAATCTCATCAATAAATATGTTGTCAAGAATTGTATCTAAAATGCTTATGAAATGGAATTCCAAAATTATAATTCATTATATTAAAAATAACCATTCCTAAAATAATATTTAAATGATCAACATTGAATCTATAAAAAATAAGAAACAATTTCATTACTAATCATTTTCAATACAACAAATCAAATCAAACAACCTACGATGATGAAAATAAAATATAAATATATATTATGTATTTAATAAATGATTATAAATAATTTATAAAAATTTATATAGGTATGAATAATGTTATAAAATAGGTCTTTAAGAAAGTTAAATTTCTTATACAAGAGGATAAACCACTTTCATTTAATTTAGGAATTAATGTAAACGTTTTTTTTCATCTTTATTTATATTAACTAATACATGATATCAATTAATTTCTAATTCCCAATTTAGTTTATATATTGTAAATGTATTTCTTATTCACAATATTTAATAAAATATTGATAATGTATTTAATAAATAATTATTTTACCCTTCATGAATTTTCAATTCAACAAAAAATGTTAATATATGGATCTCATTTTCATAATTTTGAAATCCATTAGACATTTTTGATATCTTGAACAATGTTTTTTGTTGAATATTTACAAAAAAATTGATTCCCTTTATTATAAATATATTTAATTTCACAGGTTTTCAATTTCAATTTCATGGTCATCTAATCATTTTATTTTTTTCTTACTTATTTAAATTATTAATTTATTTTGAAATATTATTCATCCATTCTTGTGATATAATGACTCTTTCATGAACTCCTTTATTCTATAATTGGTTTCCTCCATCTAATGATTTTGTTATTTGTAATTTGTCTTCATCTGTTAGGAAAACTATTTATTAACTTTAATATTTTATCTGTATGAATTTATATCTAAAAAAATATTATTGTTGAGAAAAATTCCCATCCTCTTTAATGATCAATTTTCTTCCTCACCCATGTTTTCTCCTTCTTTCAATGATCAACACTAAATTTTTAAAAACAGTTTTCTTTCACCTCATGTGAAATTCACATTCCTCTATTAATAAATTAATAATTTTTTTAACCCTTTTTGTGATTGGGGTTTCAATAAATTTGTTTTAATTATCAATATAGATTTCCTTTAATGATGGGTTGTTTTAATTTTCAATCCAACTTCTCTTTAAATAAACATTATTCACTTAAATGGATTAACTGTTAGCTTTTATTTTTAAAAGAAAAAAATAAAAAAATTGCCACTACTTTTTTTATAATAATACTGAAAATTTTATCTAAAAATGATTTTTAGAATATCAATTTCATTTCTTTTCCTAAAAACATATTTCATTGGTAATTACTCTATTGAAATACAATTTAATTTTTCATTTACAATTTTTTGTGGTTAATATCTTGAAATACATCATAATTTTTTTTATTCCTAATAATCCAAAATTTATATACACGATTTTGTTCTAATTCTGATCCTCTAAGAAGATAATTTATTTCATTTAGTTTATTGAATTGTTATCCCCATGATAACATAAATTTATTGATTAACAAAATTATTATCAATGACAAAACTACATTTACTTATTTTTTGTAGGAAAAATATATCATTTTATCATAACTAATGGGTATTTACCAATATGGTTAATCAATATCATTATATACTATCATATTTTAAATGGTCCTGTCATTAAATTATTTTTCATGAAATTGTGAATTATTTTTGTATGTGAATCTATTTATAAAATGTATGAAACCCATGTTATTTCCATGGTTTCATTATGTTATAGTGATTTTTTTTATTTCAATTGGTACATGTATGTGTGGATGAATTACTAGTGGGTTCCTATATAACCCTCTAATACAATGGTTAAAGTTTATATCACATGAAATATTTATACAAGGGATCAAATTTTATTCTCATAGGCATGGGTGAATGTGTGTGAATCATGAAGGTGATTTTTTCCTATGCTATTTTTTTATAAATTGATATAGTATCTTAAATTTATTCTCTATTGGATATTGTTTGTGACTAATGTTTATAAAATATTTTTAATCCTGAATTATTGTTTTCCAAGCCTTATTCTGTGATACAAGTATTGTGACCTATTCTTTGATGGGTTTGATTTTCATATATTATGTCCATGTACTAGGATTATACCCATATGATCAAATTACGATCAATCATGATCATTGATTATTAATTCTGGTATTTAGCCTTGATAAGTGTTTATACTCATCCATTTTCATAATTATTAATATCCCCATTTTATGAAGAGAATTAATACATATTATGTGTATATAAGAGTTTCATTTTGTAGAATTTTTTTAAGATGTTAAAGAGTTGTTATAGATTAATAATTTGTCTATAAAATTAAAAAAAATTAATTTAGTAAAAAATACAAGTGATTTATTATTAAATGAAAAAAAATTAATTCTCTAAAAATAAAAACTGAAAAGATCATTGTATTGTATTGTAATTAAATATTTTATTAATATTTCACTACTCTGTAACCCAATATCTTAGGGAAACATATTTCCTTAAATATGATATAAATAATGATAAACATTGATAAATCCAAGGATCACACAAAAATTCACTATCATTTCTTGATCATAGTGTGATCTATATCCATCTCACTTGAACTTGATACACCTAAAAACAATCACAATAGAAAAATCATTGATAAAATGAAATAACATAAAAAACGTTAGAAGCTAGGAATTTGTAAACAGATATCACCTTTATGTATCTCCAATCACTATAGTTCAACTATATTCATATAAAACTAAATACATGACATTATACCATAATTAACCTCATTATACTACAAATTGTTCACACATCCAAGACTGGGGAACATAAAATATTGATGGATTTATCACGATTTAGAAATAATATTCACAACACAAGTAAAAAACTATCATAGAAAATGAATCAACAAATCATAGTCAATTTTCATCATATGATCCTTCATTACAAAATTTCGTAGGATTTAATATATGTAACAACATCCCTTACTCAATCTACAGTAATTCGGTTAATGCACCAGTGTAACTTAAGCACATATCCTTATTCACCAAAGGTATACAACTAATATTGAGGTTCTATGGGACGATATCGGGGAGACTACACCCTTGGGAGATATATAATGACAGTTACACAACAGTAATGAAAGTAGTTGTAAATAAAAAAATTGACACACATTCTAAGAGAAGTAAACTTTTAAAATTAAATACCAATAGAACATTGATAATTATGATAAACCATTTGATAGATATATAGGAACATGAAATAAATTTATAAAAAATAAATTCCCTATAATAAAATAATGAAACAACTATTCTTTCAGAAGCACCGTAGTGATCTATCTATTATCCATATACAAGTCTATTACTATTAGACACATGAGTTCATACTTATAGACATTCCAATTAAATGTGTAATGAGCCATCCTAGATTGACCTATCTGCTCAAACTATTCATCTCACCATAATGACTCAGGTGTGCCTCCCCATTTTCTAGAGGCCAAAGACTAGTAGTGAGTGTGTAAATGAACCATTGGGGATAATATACCCTTTATTCATAGTCTAACAATAATGAAAAATAAAAATGAATTCGTATAAAAATAAACATCAGAGTAACAATAAATTTTTAGCTAATGTAAGTGAATAATTTATTGTATTATATTGGACATTAATTCATATCTACTCAATTGAAGATAAAATTAAAAAATGAATCTCCACCAGTCCAGTCAAATATACAATAAGGTTAACTAAAGATAAATAAACTGGTTTCTACTACCAACTATGAGTCACAAGTCAACCTCACATCGTAATTGACGAATTACACAATCTTGATCCAAAGAAACCACAATAATTATCTCACTTGATCATGTAGAACTAGGACATAGCTTTATCCACTAAGAATTTTATCAGACTAAAAGCATATATACAGACAAAAAATATAAGAATTTTATTTTAAATGGAGTGATAAATAATTTTAATTTGTACACTATTAATATTGAACTAATAATATGTTTTTATATACTAGTGAATAAGAATATAATATTACAAAACAAGTTAAAAAAAGATACCAAATAGCATAAAACCATAAAGAACAAAATTAAGTATAAAAATCATAAATAAAGGGGTCTCTACATAATTAAATAAAATAGGGAACCATAGTTTATATCCTGACACTCCAGGAAAATCTACCCCTCCTATAATCCATGTAGTGGGACTTACATATTGCGGATAACCTAACCACACAATATCATCTATGTACTCAATATCTACAAATGAGTCTCAAGATGTCTACTAAATGTTGGAGGGCATGAATATTGGTCCCAAGGATCTCATCCTTGACATCCAAAAACACATCATGCACCAACAATAGGTACTAGGACTCCGATACACACTTTTATTTGGAGACAGAAACTCTACTAATATTATGAGAACCTATCCAGTAGAGGATACACGTAAAGATGTAACTAGATATATAAAATATACAATTATGGAAAATATAAACTTGAAACCATTTTCTTCTAGAATGTATGGAACTATTGACAACAACCCACTATTAAGGTTATAACATAATACATTATGGAAGGCCTATATTCCTCAAGATAAACCATTAGATTTCCCAACCCATCTAGCGATAACCTGTTGATAAACAGATGATAGATAACAACTCTTGGTTAATTGCTAGTCTAATAATATGACAAATTCCACATCCCACATATATCCTATGTATAAACATCCAAAAAGCCATGGACTGGAAACGATTGAATGATTTAATCAAAACTAAAATGCTTTATATTTTTTTAAAATCACTATCTCATAGAATATGGTAGAAACAATTCTTCAGTCTCCAAAGATCCCCTAAAACACTAAAAAACAACTATGGTTTCCCATTACTAGTATAATGGATATCTGGTGTAATCTAACATCATAAAAACTAAAACACCATTGACCCATAAACTGATTCAAGAAAATATGGGTCTCCCATTGTTCAATATATCACATCCATCATAAAATAGAAAGCATGTCTGATATAAGGATACTAAATTGGAGGCATGACAGACAACCAATACACCACCATCACCCACCCACAAGGGAATCCATAATCAGTTATTAATGAAATTAATATATCATTGATCTAAAAATTTCCATCATGATAATTTCTAGTAGTCTATAAGACTACATCTCCAACATGAAACCCTTAAAGTGGATCCATCATCATAAATAACTTCATGCAAATCCCGTCATAATAAAACCATATCCAAAATTCCTAACATGAAACATATATTCATTCATTGTCTTGATAATAAATGTTATTGTAATATGTACTTCAGACCTCTCATTGTCCATTCAATAGATACTATCTATACATGACACCCCAATGGTGTCAAACTAACCCCCAGGCTCGAGTAAAAAAAACCTCATGTAAGAGTTCTAAAACAACAATCTCCCAAACCATGTGGAATAAGTCACAATATCCAGGGCCTATTTTAAGATTTCCATAGAGATAATACATGATCCTATTGTACAGGAACATTATCAATGAACCTTAAATATATCTCCCCTCCAATCCATTTTCTATTTCATCCAATATGATCACAACCACCACTCATGCCTTCAATCACACAACCCACAACTCATGAGTATTATAAACCATTAAACACAGTGGAATCTATATCAAGAACTCTTACATCAAATTAAATAAACTAGATATAATCTATCCAATGAAGGGATACCACCGGTATAATCTACATGGAAGAAACATTTATTATACTACTCAAAAATACAGTTCTATCTCCATGGGAAAAGAAGTAAAAATTCCAAATGAGAAGAAGTAAATGTAATGAACTTCATTTTTGTGGTGTATACACTGAAACATAAAAATAGGTTGTATACCTTCATCCAAAACAATTTTTACCTCCCATGTCCATGATTTATTCCCCTCATAAAAGGAATATATTCCACACATAGTACATGTCTATGTACACCAAATGGATTGTACATAAGTACCAGACATGGCCTCCAACCATGTGTCACACACATGCTCAAGAAAAGATACATACAATGTAACTAGTCATGTGCCCCACATAGTCCCAATCATTGAAACCTAAATGACCCTTAAATGTACACTACACATGGGAACTGGCTATGTGGATCAAATGACAATGTTCCCCAACACAGGTTCTCTATATTTTCATTACGATAAAGATAGACTAATCTAACATAACATGTCCCTTACTGGCATATCATGTAACCCCTTTGTCCTCATATTTCTATTAAAAGTACATGTGATGTGTGTTCATTGAAAAACATATATATAAGATATTTTTATGGGATATCCATTGAGTTATTACTGAAACCCCAGTTTATCCCCCAAAAAACCACATAAAGACACTATAAGGGTGACTAAAAACACATATAGGTCATTAATATTAAGAAAGAAAAATGAAATAGTGATCCATGAATCAGAACAAAAATAAGACCTAACATAGTTGTGAGATGTTTAAGCTTCACTCTCATGTCCTTTCCACAAACCCACCAATACTTGATTTACCAATAAATAATACCCACTATTACATCCTCACATCCCTAACCCATTTATCAATTGAGAAATCACAAGTCATATAAGGTGTGTATATGAAAATCCACATGGTTGAGTAGGAAAATATTAAATGAGAATCAAAAATAGAGAATTAACATTAATATTAAAATTAAAATGGGTCCAGGCTCAGATCCATGAGTATAAAAATGATATAAATCAGTTTGAAAAACCCCTCATTCAAGACTCAATCGTGGATCCATAACATGAATCCAATAATCCGTTGAAATAATATACAACATAAAAATATTTAAAATTTATTTAATTATTATTAAATATTTTTTTAATATTTTGAAATATATTTCAACCAAAATCATGTCTAACATTAAATGTCTGATTCAAATTCTAACAGAGTGGTTAAAGAAATTATTCGAGATCATTCAATAAAATAGATAATAATTTTTTCACTGATACACCCTCAAAAATAAAAAATACTATTTTTTCCCTATATTCACAACCTTTAATGACTTTGGACATTAAAAACTACCCACCATAATGATTCATTCCTGATAAAATGCATAGTAGTTAACTATAAAATATCATCCCACATCCGTCAATTTCATAACCAAATATAACAATAACATCCACCAAATGGTCTCACAGTTCCCACAATTGTGTCAATTCACTAGAAATTAAACAATGATATATCTAATGCTCCCCATCATTGGAGTATCTTTGTAATCACCTTGCAGGAAAAAATCATTCCTTAACTACCCACATGTGGTCCACTACAAAACATAATAACTAGAAACTACTATTCCAAACATCTCTATGCACTAACATGAGATATATTAAACACACCCAGTCACAACTCACAGTAATGAGATTCATACATTCTAAAAAATACACATAAAATAGGGAAGATAATCTCTAGTTTCTTTGGGTTTGTGACCCAGTATACGGATTTTCATACATTTCTCCATAATTGAGGACCCTAATTAGTCCACATACACTACACACCATGAGTTTTTTAAGATAAAAAAATATCCATATATCCACAAATGAAATAATGAGCACTTGGAAAAACAATAATGCACATGCCTTCATGAAAAAGGCATCTTCATATGATTCCTTGTTAACCAAGACTCTCCTTAACAGTGAAATGTAATTCTCCAAGAACATATTATATGTAATCATGCTCATGAATGAACAAAATGGCTCAAAATCATGTTATCCGAACCGCATTAAACCTATAAAAACATTCCCAAACCACTAACCAAGCACCACATGGAGGTAATTTATAACAAATTGAAGCACCACATACAGTCCTCCTTAAAAAAGAGGTATCTCCATCAACAAACATATAACCACAAAACCACCCACTTATTATGTTTTAATCTAAAACCAAATGATTCTTACAATTATCACACAACACTACCAATAGTAAAAGAAATTTATTTGGTTATACATCTAGTAAATAATTCCCTATGCATCCAACAATGATATTGGGAACACTCCCAATACTCAACCTCATAATTAAAATACATCCTCATGCCTAGCCACAGAATACACTTCCAATACTACAAACACTTGTGAACTAACACATTTTTGGGTACCATAAATGGAATGTAAATCCATTCCTTCCAAATCCCCTAGTGAAATTAGGCCCTGGGGCCCCATGGTCTATCCCGAAGAAAAACATGTAGTCGAAACTGAACAATCTTCATTATTTTGTCCTAAAATGAACATAAAAAATCTAACACCATTTTTTTCTTATAAAACACATTAATAAGGAATCTAAATTTTCATCCAAACATATAATTGGTATCCTCTCACTCATTGAGCATAAAATGTATCACTCAAAGGCCACACTGAACAACTAGGGGCTCTAAAAATATCATGATGAAGGGAATGAATTTTGAACACTAGAAAACATCCATCTATGTGATCCATGTGTCCTATAATCGAAATAACTACAATCATAGTTTATTTGACTAGAATGGAACCAAGGATTAATATAGTAAACAAATATACATGTCATCATAGTTTCATTAATAATCTTAACCATCATCATCGATAAAATTTCATAGAGATAGGGATATAAAATGTGAAGGCTATGTGTCTAAAGTTAAGCACTAACATTATCCTCTTTCAATAATATAAATAGAAAAATACCTTAAATCATATATCTATAAACCCATGTGTATAACATAAGGTGATATCATACAACTATAAATGGAATAACCAAGAACATCAATTACATAACACTATTAAATATGATAGCTTATCATCAAAGGTGTTTATCGTACTATTTTATATTATCCATCAAAAGATATAATATATTCCTAAGAAACATGTATACCAACTCATAATATAATGTTAATATGGAATCATATGATACAATTTCATAATGAACCTTCCCAATTTGAAAAAAAAACATTTCACGTGATCTATCATGGAACGATTCATCTAGAAAACCCACTTGTACATCAATGTATTCCCACTAGATGTGACAGTCTAAAAACTAGAGTGGGGAGACAATAAACATTATTTATAATGTAGTAACTAGTAAATAAAAAAAAATCAATCACATATAAATCAGAGTACACATTAATAAAAAATCAAAATAAAATCAGGATAATATAAATGAAATGTTGAATATGGTCATAGAAAATAAAAACATGATAAAAATAATAACTATTCATACACCATGATTATAAAATATAAAAAATAATAAAAAACAAAAAAAATACACTAAGTTCAATTATTAACTGTAATACATGCCTCAACTTGGTCTCTATAATGGATGATCTTTACTAGCTCAATCCAATGATTCCATAATAGTAGTCACATTAAATTATGAAATATTAGTCCTAAACCTCATCTACTATACATCCTTGGTCAACATGAAACTATATTTATGATCTTTACATATACCCAAGTGCATGTATCAGGGGTGTGATATAAATATCCATAAAACGCATCCAATGGTGAACTAGTAATAAATTATCATATATATATATATATATATTCATGCCCATGTGATATACCAACAATGTTGAAAAATAAAAATAACTAACACAAAACCATAAAAAATGCAGTGACATAAATATCTATAATGAATAAATGGTGCTATAAATAATTAATATAGTCAACCTTGTGATTGAGCCTAACCCCGAGGTAAATATACCCCTAAATTATCCCATATTAGGGGAATTATAAAATGTGGCTCAATAATCAATCCCAAAAAAATTTTGTTTGTAAAATCAACATAGGATATCAAATATGAATAATAATGAAACTAGAAGAAATATCATATTCTTAGGTGACATCCTCAAAAAAAATCCAATACACACATCTACTGAGATCTTGGGATCTAATGTCTTGATGTGAATTGGTGAATGGAAATATAAAAACACTAGAGAGCATATGAAAATATAATAATATATATTAACTAACATGTTCAATAACATATTAAATCATGGAATGAATTTAGCGGCATCATTTGTACTCTGAAACATTGGGACCATAGACACCCAACCCCTAGTATGGTAAATATCCACCAGCCTATAGGAGTAGTGTAATACTCTATATCATCTATTAGATTATCAAACATATATAAATATAACAAGTAGACATGAAAAGTATAGAATCAAATCAAACATAATGCTAATTCATGATTTAGTAATAACTTGAAGCCCCCCTTAGACAACTATCCAGAGTATAAATGAGCTCAAACCACGTATATATAATAAAAAAGATCAATTCATTGATCAAATATTGAATATATAATAGAAACTATAGAATCATCAATAATACCATTCTCATGATCAATGAAGCTAACATCTCCCATAGTCCCATGAATCATGTAATCAACCACTATGGGTATAAATTATTTTTTTCGATTTAGGGTGCCACCGAACTTAACGAACACTAAGAAAAAAATTGTCCCTATAGTGGGTAAAACATAACATGAGGATCCCTTTTCCACTTGATCACATCCTTATAAAACAATAGTGGAGGCCGGACACAAGAATGCTTAAAAATTTCCTTCGAACCTAATTCATCCACAACCATTAACTCCCCCATAAGGGCTTCCATAAGCATCTATGATCAACACCCAATTATTCATTTATAATGAAACAAACCCAAAGTCCATTCCCAATGGTTATTCGAACAACATCAGTGGTACTTAACCATACAAGGGTCCCTTTAGGTAAACATAAAATTACATGTGAATCTCATTAATAGAAACCATTATCCATCCTTCCCAGCATAGAACCCATCATGGTGTTTATCTCCCCATCAAGGGCCCCCTATAATAGGTCTATATGACCTATAAACATTTACAAAATAGATCATTGATATACTAATGACCCCATAGTTTCATCTATTCCTAAAGGATCCAACTGAACATAACCTCCTGTGATATTTATAAAACAACATCATCTCAACCCTCGAGCATCAGGTCCTAACATCTAAGAACCATATAAAGATATCATCAAATATACTAATCAATTATACCTTCCAATATCCATAAAAAAGAACCTAAATGACAACATATTTTTTATTCTAAAGCCATGTTTTCTATGAATATCACAATCCTCACTCAAGACATGCAACATAAAACGCATAATTCATAATGTGTCTAAATACATAACCTAAAAAATATACTCTAACCAATGCATTAAAATAACAAAAAACAACCCATATTGCCACCAAACACTAAAGGGACTCCACCAACATGGTATATGTGGTAAAACACAATGACTAGACTACTCAAGGAAATATTCTAAATCTAGGGTGAGAAAAAAAGATAGATGACTAGGTAGGGGAATTAAACAACACACACCTCATATATGTCACATGTACTGACAAAAAAAAACCCAGTTTATCAATATATATCCAACTGAAGATTAACATCCTTAAAATTTATTATCTATCTCTCATACATTGGATGAATCCCACATGGGGAACATGTTTTAATAACTCACATAACCATTGGAAAACTACCCACATAGTAACCTTCAATATGTGGTATAGTATCTCTGGATAAGTTCCATAAAAGGGAACTATACATACAACCAACACTATCCTTGGTTACATAAACCCCTTAAATACAAGCCATATACTATATGTGATCATTTATTGTGTTCCTCATAGAGACATGTGACGCCACACATGGAATCTATTCATACCCTATTCTACAACTTGATTCATACCACATGATGTGTATTTAAAAGACATTTCATATAACATCATATTCCTCCCCTCAATAAAAAATAAGAACATGGGGTTTTATTTATATCAACCACATCTCGTGAAAATAATTTTCTTGAATGGAAATCCATTTTAATATACTAAAACGCCTAATTTCACCTTAAAATACAAAAAATTGACCATCTAGTTGTCCCCAATTAAAAATATGTAGAATTTTAATTAAAAACTATTATATATATAAGTAATTTTAACTCAAAATGAATGTAGTGCCAACCTAAAAGTGTAAGGCACAAAATCATCAAATTGGGATCTGTTCAACACACCCATTGATGCTTGATTTACCTTCAGATGAGCTCCTCGATAACATTTTATAAACCCCTATGAAATTTTCACTCTATACATAGTGGTAACCATATGGATCATATGAGATAAGGCACATAGGTTAGGATGGAGAGAAAGAAAAAAAGGGAAATAGAATTGATGGTGAAATAGAATACAATCTCATTCCTAGTTGGAGTTCCTATTATGGGATTATCACCACACAGGAATAACACATTTCATAGATTCCAAAATATTATGTGAATTTAAATCTAATAGTATATTCAAAATATATCACCATTAAAACATTTACAAATAAATTATATTTTTCTAATTAAATATTATATATTTCACAAAATTCTAAACCACATGGAATCTCACCAATCTATAATTATAGATTAAAAACCATATTCTTGGACCAATGAAATAGTTGAAAAAATATGTGAGGTCACCTTATATGATAAATTATAATTTTTTTATCAGTACATTCAGAGGGAAAACTGTATTTTCTCCTTATCCACATGTAACAGTGCATAATATTATAAAATGAATAAATTTTCTACTCAAGTCCTATGATCCCATTTAAATAATGAGGATGATCAATGTTTCCCACCACCATGGATTTTCCTAGATAATATCTATATATATATATTTGTATACAGTGTACAATCAATATAAACCATATATCAATACTCAACTAACTCAACTCATTCTTGTCCAACTTTTAATGAATATTTACAAGCTTCAACAAATGCTAGAGTGGAATTATGAATCTATAGTCTATCATACATGAGGTTACACCATCCATCCATCTTGTTATGTGTCAAAAGATATCACATTAAAACACATAACCAAGTAACCATATTGAGTCATCCATGAAACACTAATGACACATCCATAATTCAAATATAGATTATCATATTCATATAAACCATTTAACAATATACACTTTAATATGTAGATCAATAGCATAATGAACCCAAGTAATAATAGTCATCATATATTACAAATTTTTTATCTTCATCTATTACATATCAAATAGATTTCAGAAAATCATGACCACATATGGTGTTTTCAATCACTAACCACATGTGGTCACTAATGGTGTGCTTTAACGCCATTAATATGGTGTACATGATCATCCCAAGGCAACTTGATATATAGTGGTCAAAAGAAATAGCTACTTCTCAAGGCCTCTTATTGGTCTGTTGCATGTGTCTGTATGGCCCCACTTGTCGTTAGACTCACAATGGGTGGAATAACCGACATCCTACGGCCAAAACCAGTTAAACCATCATTATGACTCATAAAAATGGTGGAGACCATTTTTATCACAATAGAGAACAGAGGGGAAACATTATTTATAATCAAAACCACTAGTAATCACATGGTTTACACACATTATGATTAAATGTAACTACATCAATTTAAAATCCCATGAAAAAATTATCAATGACATTAAAAATAATTAACAAAATACATCGATAAAATGAAACTAAAACTCAAATATCCACGTGTCCAAACCCATTAATGTCTATACATGATTACCATCGTGATCTATTACAATCAATAGATATAACAACTAACCCCAACCAAATTTCTCATATAACCCAATCATTAAACACATATCAGGTAACGAATCTACACATTTATAAAAAGAAAATATATAAGGCCCAATTAATTGGTGTTAATAATAATCTATTTGTTTGGAATAATTTGAATGATCTAGAATTATGTCAAAATAAGTACTATCTACAAAACATCTTCATTTATTTCACAGTTGATTAAAATAATGACATTAAAGAGAAACTATGAATAAAAATCCATTGCCTGTTATACATAAAAACTCACTACAATTACATGTATGGGAAAAAATATAATAAATAAAGATCTCTCAATAAGTAATAAAAGGTGAGATAGAGACATTTGGTAATGTTGATTGTATTCTAGAAAATTATGAGGAGACTTTTATATTTAATTCAACCATTTTATTAATTAATATTCAAAAAATATGAAATCTATCAGCATTATTTGACCCTCTTTTCAGGAAATCATCTTCCCACAATAATTCCATAATAAATCATTTTGTTACCCTCTTGGATCATGATATGATTCTCCCTTCTAGACCAACCCTCAATGAATATTCATTTTCATCATATTTTAAAAAAACAGACCCCGATGATAGATAAAAAATTCATCTCAACTATTTTTGGATATGTCATAATGTGTCATGTTGGTTAATGGGGTGGATTCCTCCAACAGAATAATATTAAATCAAAAAAATTATAAAAAAATATATATCATCCAATACTTATATACTATAAGTACATCACTAATGTATTAGTACATAATCCATACATATGAGAACCTAGTAATTTTTTAAAATTATAAAAAACCCATCAAACTTTGATCACCTTGGCCATGGTGTTACCAATGGTTAATTCTAGAATAAAAATTAACCTCCACCCCTCAACACAATTATTCCATGTTTCCATGGAATAACCTCATCCTGCACTAAAAAATCATTTTAAACTACAAACTATTGCACCCCTTGTACATTAAATGATTTTAATCTGACATTGAACTCATGTAACCCATTTTTCATGACACTATCATATATACCACATCATAATAATCTTATTACAACATAATTATGACCTCATGCTATTTCTGATTCAAAAGGATTGAATCCCATATTATATCAACACCTAGAACACCTCACCAAATTGTATAGTCTTGATATAGATCTGATATTAGATACATATCCTCACTACTATAGACCTAGTCCATTTTAATCACTATATAACATTACAAACCATCCCTAAGATATATCAAGACACAGTATAACCCCTTTAATAATGTTGATCACTAATACCTTTTAAATTACGAAATACAAAGATGTATCCAAGAAAAATTTTGATCCAAAATATCCTAGATAACCAACATAAATAGGTAAATTTATCCCATTGTCCACCCTATTATATGAATTTACAACTTAGTAATGTCATGGAAAAAATACTCAATATGTTAATGGTAATATATCCATCATAATCCAAGAACATACATGTTCTTATAACTATACATAATTTTTACACATCTTAATGATGCCCTCTATCATATTGTATCTCACCTGATTCCCATGCTATAATTGGTACTAATACATCAAACAATTGGAATGAAACATATCTAATTCTCATGACACATAAAATATCTGGTCAATCCATTTATCACATATAAAAATAATTCTTCAATACTAATCATAAAAAAATAACGAAAATTATTACATCATACTTCTAGTTTTTAAATTCTCTCCATCAAACATACAATGCATCTAATTGACTGCATGTAATAAACCATAAGTCTTACTATACTATATTATTCTTCCATATAGAGCAATATTTATCATTTTACAGAGCACCCACTACTAGATATTACATCTTATTCCTTGACCAGTATATTTATAGTAATCATAGATACCAAATTCTTGTAATACTACTACATTAAATTCCAGATTCCTACATGAACTATGGCCCATATATGATAATGATATAATTTAAAATAAATCCCTCTAGACATTCCATCAGGAAACATTATTGAAATTAGTTTTGTATATGATCACACATGGCTCGAATAGTCCTGGTTATACTATTCTATTAATTGAAAACTCTTTAACCCCTACATGGAGGAATGAAATTAACCATTACACTGTTTGAATAATTGGGCATACTCATATCCTTGCTTCTAGATAACAAGAAATCCACTACTTTTCTCCCCAAAAAACTTTTTCCATATCATTATACAATCATTTTTATTGTTTTAATCTAAGATTTATGTTTCTTTCACTTCTTCTAAAAATTAATTTATCAAAAATATTCTTACATATACCCAAACAATATTATATAAACAACAATAATGTCATAAGACCTCAAAAATATCATATCTATATAATTTCAAAATAATCTGTAATGTTTATGTAATCCTCATGGCATGCACCATGACTGAAGTCTCTCCCTATACCAAATGCACAATCATCTAGGTTATATCCACCTTCAATATCTATTTGATAAAGTAATCATGTAACCCTAAACTTAAATATTTAAAAATCATACCCTCATGACTAATTCATATACTTGTATATACCACTATAATTTCACTAGTTCATTTAGATTATAATTATTGAGATTTACCCTCCACCCTATCTATTTTGTAGAATTTCTCAATAATCGTCCCTACAGATATAATTAATTAATATAATTTATATGATCTACACTCTCCCTAAAAAATAGAGTATAATATGAAAATAAAATCCATATCTGGTACACCATGGATGACTCAGCTCCTCAAAATCCTCAATCAATTCTCCAGATTTGACGATTTATGCTCCCCAAGAATTTCTCATTTTTGAACAAACTTAGATTGACTAACCATTATGCTTAAATTACATTATTTAGAAATAATTCTAATATTTCATGATCATCATCTCTCCCATGGGTCTCATCTGGTTCCAACCTAGTGGAACACTATGTCCTTCCTCAAAATTATCCAATAAAAGTCATCTAGGTGGCCTTTCTATTTTTACGAAATATCATTATCTAAATAAATATAGTAGTCTACATAACTAAAATTAGGTATTTCATGACATGAAATGAAACCCGCATTCCCATGAACATTTATATTATTCCCATATATCATATCATCAATGTTCAGGGAACCACATACCAATAAAAATGTTGGGTACCATAGAAACCATAAACAAGTAGTATACTCATACTTGACTGATCTGGATGACAGTTGGAGGCATAGGGTGGTAGGAATTCATAATAAATATTGATCCAAAACATTCATATGATAACTAAAGTATGTTTATACAATGTTACACTAGTCATTCAATAGAAATAATTATTTACTTTAGTCTGATAACATATGTAAAAGCATAAAAAGTAACCAAATATATACTACCAACCCAACAAAAAAAAACTACTTGGTCTTCCTTAAAAAACAAAGAGTCCAACCCACACATGATTTACTCATATTTATACTCTATAATCAAGGGATTTCACTCCTACATTTTCCATGATGTAGAATTTTTAGGTACATCCAAGAGGTCCCCTTTAGGTTGTGAGCGTGAACTCGTCATGTGAATGAAAATAGTGTACATATAATATATCCATACCAAGATTACTGTTTGATAAGTGAAGTCCAAATCAACCAATGTACACTATATTAACTAATCAAATCATACATGACCATCAATAAGTATGGCCTTTAATAGTTTTCACTTATACTAGGGTGGAACAATGAATACACAACATGTCCCTATAGAAGATACCAAGACAATCCCTAAAATTTCTTGTTATATTTCATCACATGCAATATAGAACCCTGTATTAATTATGATCCAATAATGATTATTGAATACAATGTACCAACATCTTATCACAAGAACCACGTTTACCTGAACCCTTAACTAAATATTGCTTCAATATTTTTTAACCTCAGGAACTGGGATATATTTTATTCACAAATAATAGATCATTTCCCCACTATATCACATATATAATAGAATAATAATTCTCTCATAAAATTGTATCAATCACTACAAAGCTATTTCAATCCTGTTAATATTCCCATTATCTGACAATGGTCAACAACATAACCATTATACCACTCACTCTACAATGGGAACCAAAAAATTATTGACGTTGAAAAACACTTCATAGCCTATTTCATATGTGAATATGAAACAATAGGCCTCAAACACCATTGTGACAATTATCACCAATATCTTATTATCAAAAATTGCCATACATTTATCCCTACCCAATGTAATCTTCAACGCTGCACTTACCACACCAATAAACCATATCAATTGATTCATAGGGATCCAAATCATTAATAGTCACATGGGTAACACCCATCTTGTTCCCATAATTACTTAAATACTTCCATATCCAATAATAGCATCATTAACACCCTAGGGAATCATACCCATCATACCATAAAACCACACAACCAAGGATTTTGTGGACCACAAATCTAAAACCATCAATTTCAACATATGACTACGCTATGTTATCATGAAACAAAAAAATAAAAAGTGAATTGTTTATCAATATATAAGAAAACCAATACATCTCCAATTTTTTATGTGATTTAAAAAAAATCAAATAAGAAAATATATTATCACCACCTACTTAGATTTATTATGATATTATAAAAGAAACACTATTTATCAAATATTCTATAAAAATAAATAAGATAATCAAATGAAAATGACTTATTTATAGAATAACTAACATAATATATAGAATGGTGAAATAAACCAATAATATAAATCTAAGTTTATCTATCTTAACCATGGTGATCCCATATCATAAACATTATAAGGAATGGAGTTATAAATATCTGGATCATTCAAATGTATTTAATGAAGGGTAGAGTTTATAATTAAGGAATTCTCATAGTATTATTGATAAAATGAGTCAACCACCATTTATATTTAATTTTAGATGTTATTTTATGGTTTTTAAAAAAAATAGTTACATTTAATTTCATGAAATAACACCCTCTCCATAGTATGGTCGTCCCAAAAAAATTTATCACTCCATCATGGGAGAAACTTTAGGCTGATGGTGTGATGATCCTTCATTGATAACCCTTGATGTATGATCTACCATCATCATAATGTGACACATAACACTAGATTCTAATAATAATCTTGACTCCACTTCCTAAGATAACATCATGGTGTCACCCCTTGATCATAACATTGTATCACTTTCTAAAATTAGAATACATTTTTCAAAAATTGTGAAACCAGTAATATCACCCAACCTTTTCATACATATGATAATACCCTTTTGTATTATGAATTAATTTTTATAAATAAGGACGTTACCAAATTTTTAATTGTTATATAACTATCATATTGTGATTCCACAAGGCTATAACATATCCTTATGATAGTCCCCATCCCAATAATTCACATCCACCCCTACATAGTAAATAACCTTATCCAAAAAGTGACCACTTCCAATCCAATAGAATCATTATATACTTCATGTTATGGTATCCCACATTTCAAACTAAAGAAATTGTACATAAAATTTCCTTAAACAAGAATCTATGTTATATTTTCCTAGATTCATTCTTTATAAACATTATATCAAAATTTATATAAACTCAAAATTTTACAAAATCAATTTTTTGTATCTAAAAAAAATCACAAAACACACAAAAGAGAGGACATACCAAAATCCAGAACACAAAATCAACTTGTTGCAAGTATCTCATGAAGTCACCCCCATCACTTGGTGTTACGTAAATAAATGTATAATGTAAAAACAAAATGGTATGTGGAATAATAGTTGATTAGACCACATGGTTTGGGGGACCACATGCCAGCCAAAAAACAATTCATAGAACCTCTCCAGATCAATCATGTGGTTACCCCTGGGAAACATAAAAATGAAAATTCGGATCAATTCATGATCAAAATTAATAAAATGATCATTAATAAAAATAAAATTCCATACTCATAATTCAAATCCAAAAAACCCAAGGTGACTAAAGGCTCTGGGAAGGATATGTTATCTAGACTCTCCCTACACCTAAATCTTGAGTTCCAATGAAAAATTATAACTTTCATCTCATATGGTGTGAGCTTAGGTCTAAATAAAAGATCTATAGAATAATCATGACCTCGTGATCCATTTAAATACAACATTGTATTGTTCCTTCTATAGAATTCTAGATCCGCGCTTATGAAAACATCTGAGACTGAAGTCCAACACTATAACAACACCACAGTTTCCATAAAAGGGTCTATGGGAATAAATTTTTTCATGGATCTAATATGAATCATGAAAATGGAATAAGTAATTACACAATAACACAACCTTCCAATATTGATTTCAGTCAAAAACTCAATCATTCCTTAACCATTCAACTATATTCATTCCCCAAACACCTCTTATAACACATAAACATAAAATAACATATTTGAAATGTATTTTTTATTTTCCTTGCAAACCTTTAATGTGATTATCATTATTGAGAATGAAAAAAAAATCATTTATAAAAACCATTCCTTATAATCCTTAATATCCTAAGGACATAAAACTGAATTAAAGTTATTACTTGCAATGATAAACATCTATAATAAAATTTTAAAAAATATATGTCTAGTCAATATAATCAAATAATATCCTCATTTGAAAAATTATAACATTAGAGATAAACCATACTCACATACCCAATTAAAAACATTAATTGTTGAATGACACCATAATACATGAAGTAAATTAATGCCAACCCCATCTAGCACCTTCACCCAATAATATTGAATCATGATCGACTTCATCAAAATAGTTACATCTTCCCCAAAATCCTATTTTCCCTAGATAGTTACATGGTTTTCATTATGGAGGTTTCAATTAATATATGATTAGGGGAACATGTTTTTCATTCATTATATCTATTATGGATGATAAAAATTATACTCTATATCACTGAGATCGTCCAATACCTCAAATAGACCGATAAAAAGGGATAAAACATATTCTTATGGTTGATCTTCTATAACCATTTACATTCAGACGTAATTAGGAACACTTAATCTCTAACATCAATATTTTGAGGTCTACTCCTTTGATCTGTACAGAACTATTGATATTCCAAAACCATATTCATCTAAACCAGTATCAAAAACTCCTTTTGATTCGTGCTCCTCACAAAATATCTTTTATGAGCTAATCACAATTCAACATCGGTAGTGAAATTTGGGGATCTATAAGCCCCCCATAAAAAATATTTAATAGAACCTAGACCATAAGAGATTAATGTACGTTTTTATAGGTTTACTCAACTAAATTAATATTTAGAACACATAAATTGATAAATAAATAACACCAAAAAGAAATATTTTCACTAATTTCTGAAAAACCCATGTAACAAACCAATATTTTGTGAATTGTGTTTTTCAAATAAATATAACTTTTTTATATTTTTCTTTTCATGTGACATGGGAAAATGTTCATTATATATATATTAAAACAATAATTTAATCATGAATTTCACATGAAATTGACATGGCTTGCACTATAATAAATATCAAATTAGCTTGCATTACACCTAGTACAAACTTAGACTATGTTACATGCAACAATGAGTTTCTAAAAAGCATCATGTTATTTTATATTTTTTAGAAATGATATAATTATATCTAAAATGTTAAAATTTGTGATATGAATATATATAAATGATATTAATACATTTATTATAATGGTTTTATATAAATAAAATATATCTATAGTGAGTGATATAATTTTTTGTAAAGTTGTTATATGTTTAAAAATACTATGAATTACGCTTCATGTCTTTATAGTAAAAATAATAAAATTAATTTTTGACACGTATTAAAATTTAAGTTGATAAAATAAGATCCATTTTTAAATTTATAATTCTAAAATTATTTTTTGGTTAATTTTTTTTTGAGGAACTTCTTTTTCCAATAAATAGTTAAAATACTACTATTTTAGTTAAAAAATTCAATATCATTTATATAGTTAGTAATGATAAATTATATTTTATGTTTTTTATGGTCACATTATATAAAATCTAAATCTATTAATACAATTTAGGTCATTACCATCAATATTAATTTGAAAAAAATGTGAACATAAAAAACTTTTGAACATCTTTCTACCTTAAAAACATGCGATTTCAGATCGTCTATGGGATTAACATTAGTATAAATTTTTATTCTTCTAGGAATTTAATTTCAAAAAACTAAAATAAAACACTGGAATCTGATTAATATTTATAGATATATAATATAAAATAAGTTCATTAATAAAAATATCGGTGGAAGTGATTAAAATTAATCACATCGATTAACGTAAAATTATTCTTAATTAGAAACTAAAACATAATATTTTGGGACCAAATGACCTATAAACATGAAAAAACCCAATTTTATAGATATATTGTTTCAATAAACCTTTAATTATTTATTTATGTTTGTTTTTTATAAATTTTTATAGGTAATAACATGTGTACAACTAACATGTTTTCAAAATTTCCATGTGATTCATTTTTCATCCCTATAAATGGACATCAACTCTACATCATAATAAAACATGTACAAACTCATAGGATCATCCAATATATTCCCAATATACTTCCCAAAATCCATTTATTCATCTTTGAAGACTCCCTTTGGGAATCTAGTCTTCCAAGGAAGCCTTTTGGCAGAAACCAAATGGAGTTACCTGATTAAGAGGTACTGCATTCTCTCAAGATCCTTTATTTAATTTTATTTCTAAACCACCCCACTCAATTTTTACACAATTTTATAAAATAAAATATATCATAAATATAATAGGTTGTTTCAATTATAAGGATTAAGCCTAAACATAAAGACACCATGCAAGTTGTCGATTATTTAATTTCCATACCACCTCGCATGATATAAATTATGATGGAAAAATGTTTATATATGTAATATATTATATTTATTATGTATTTAATCTTATTTATTAATTTATAAAATAATTATTGTTAATATTCAATGTTTTCTTAATAATATAATTTCAATTTGAGGAAGTGTCGACTTCTTCCCACTCAAAGAGATATGAATTCTAACCTAGTACATGTGTTGTATTAAGGTTAGTTTTAGTGAGTATGTATGATATATGTATATATTATCACAAAAATACTATAATATTTATTTCTATATACATAAATATATTTTACTTTTTCTTCTTTCAACATGACAATAAATTGATAATAGCATTCATGTGTGCGTAAGACCTACAATCTAAATAAACGTCGTATTCTGTTTCATACTTATATATTATATGGATTATTTTATTGAAAATATAATGTATATAAATGATATTTTTAACATGTTTTATATTATTTAAATCATGTAATTAATATAAGTACCAAATATATAATAAATTATGAGACACATGAATAATAGAGATAATATTACCCATTGTGAAACCATAATATTGGATTGTTTAAAAGAGGAAAATATGGGGTTATAATAATTCCATATAGGGAAATATATATAATAATATGGTTCTTAAAATCATTTATAATAAATTTATATTTTTTATACTTTTGATTTTTATGTGTACGATGAGAGTCAAGACATAGGGTAAGGGGATATCATTCCGTTTGGTTTCATGTGATACATGATAGTTTGTCAATCATTAGAATTGTGTGGTGTACGTGATTACCAATAATATATTCAATGTATTATACAATTAATTTTTTTAATTAAAATATGATTTTATTATCATTCCTGCATGGGGTATATGTTTAAAAATTCACCAAATCGGTAAAACAGTTTTATCCTAAATTTCCCTTCTTTGAGACTCGTGTTTTATTATGCACCTAATTTTTTTTATCACATATATAATTAAATTTTATATTATATATCACATATTTACATATTTTAATGATATTATATGAATCCTAAAATTTATTTTTCTTTTATAGAGAACATCATTTTATGTTACCAAGTGAAAATATTTTATTGAAACAATCTCATCGCTTTTCAGGATTGTTAATGATTATGCTTCCGTAGATGAACTATTATTACTCATCTCCCAATAAAATCATGAATTTTTTTCTACTCTAAGTTTCAATACTATATTAATGTATTTTTAAAATATTTTATTACTTTATTAAAGAATAATGTTATGAAATTATTTTTATGAAATCCCATCTTTACCCTCTCTTAATTTAGAATTTTTTTCTTTCAAAAATTAATTCAAATAATATTGTACCCTTATCCTGTAATCATTAAAAGAAATTATTTTTGTTTTTTTCTTTTTCTAACTTTTTCAATGGAATATTGTTTTCAGATTCCTAATCATTATTTTTTATAACATTTTTATCATGTAAAAATATTTTTCTTTTTTACTTCATATGACTTGTAAGGATTTATCCACTATTAATCCATTGAAACATTCTTTTAATGCATAAAGATTAATTTTTTCAATTTTTTTAAATATAATTTTTAATTTAATAGTTTTATAAATTATTTTATGCCTCATTTATAAATTTTAACATTATTTTAGAGTAATGATTTTCAAAACATTTTCAAACTTCATTGTATGTTTTCAATGTATTATCAAGGAAAAAATTTTAGAAATGGTATTTAACTTATTTTATACGTTTTTAATCAAAAGGTATTAAAAATGATTTATTCATTATTTATATGTTTTCATGGTACATTCTAAGAAAATTATTTTCAAATGGTTTTATGAGTTAAAAATAAATTTTCAATAAAGAAAGGATATTTTTTTCAATAATTTTTTTAAATATATTTCAAAATTATTTTCATCCTATGATGTAATGATTTTATGTTACTCATTACCATATTCGAAATAATATAAAGGTTATATTTATATTATTAAATTGAATGGGTTATGATTAATATTGGTCTCATTATCATAAGTATTTCTCTATAATGGTTTATATGTTTAGGAAGTAAATTTCTTTATCATGGGTCATATATTTATAAACATTATTTCCCCTTCATGGGTTATATTTTTAAAATGGATGTTGATAAAGCCTCATTTTTTTATTAATTAAAAGGCATATTTTTTTACTAGATGTATAACCATTACATTTCCCAACAATCCACGGCAGGTTTGCCTCAATATAGTTCTTTGAAGCTCATTTTTTGGCCCAATGGGCCCTTCGGTGTATAATATTACTATAGTAACCCAAAATCAATAGTACTGTCATTGATATAGTTACTTCTACAATGCCTCTTCCACTACATCGTCACCACTACTACAGTTCCTCAACTGCTAAAATTCTATTACAGTGCTCTGTTATAGTGCCTCAGATATTCATCACTGCCCGGATTCGATCCTAGGTCTTTTGGATGCCAAATAGGATCCTTCACCAATTGGGTGTAGGCTCTTTAGAAACCCCTTCACATATTATATGTTTATGAAATACATTTCTATTCCACATGTTTTATTTATATTAAATCGGTTTCTCTTTCAAGGTTAATATGATTTTGAAATCCAATTCTCTATCATGGGTTATGATTCAGATGAAATTTTTAGGAAACATGAATATTTTTTCATACGTTTTTATTTGTTTAAATGTTTATGATACCCATTTCAATGCTTGGATTATGAAATGATTCTATGTAATTTTTTGGCATATGTATGTATGATTTCTCTTTGAGGTGGTTGGGAATTATGTGTCCCTCTAATGCATTTGGATGTGATTTATTTTTCCTGATATATACATGGAAGGAATAGGAATATAACATGGTTGAGTATTATTTGGATGGAATGAGAAAATGACCTGGTTTAATATAACAGGGTTGGAATGAGTAGTGAACTCTGTTTAGTAATAGAGGGATAGAATGGGGTGTGAATCTAGTCTCGTAATGCACATTTTCTACATATATAGTCTTGGCAGAAATACCTTGACTACTATAGAAATAATTATATATTCTTATGTGTTTTCAGAAACTCAGTCTTTCATTCATATTTTTTCGTTCTTCTCTTATGTTCATTTTTTCATTATGATTAATTTCTTAGGAACTGAAATTATTTAGGCCATGATTCAATTATTTGATATTGGATAAGCGGGGTGTGACTCTGAATTTTTATAATCTTATTATCATACCCTTATTCTCACAATGATTCTATCATATATTCTATATCTACCATTACTCAGAATTTGAGCTCACCTATTTTTCATATTTAATTTCCCATGTTTATGATTAAAATTTTCAATGTAGAAGTACTAAAGGTGGATCCATTTATTAGATATTTTGATGATATTCCACAATGATAGAGGATGTTTTGTCTTTTTCCCTAGAAACTAAACTATTATGGTCCCCAAGAATGTATTATTATAATGTACATAATATTCATATAAAAATATGTAATATCTATGTATATTAAGTCATGGATACTATGGCCTAAAAATTTATACAATCTATATAGTGGGTAAATATAGATCTAAGATGGTAATGAAATCCTAAATCATTCTAAATACAACATCATACTCATCAACTAATATTTCAATCCTTATAAGTGAGTATCATCCAATAAAGCCAATTAATATTTATTATATCATCATATATACAACCTCAGTAAATATATACAATCCCAGACTCTTGAGAGCAATATAATATGATGGATTTATAAAATTATCCATAATTACTCACATATAATAATGTTATCATTCATATCAATACAAATTGGTGATGACCATCATTAAAATATCATTGAATTTTCCACTCATTGATGTCAAATACTTGGATCCAATATCTAAAAATAGGTTACTAATTTTGACCCAATGAAAAATTAAACATCATGGAAACAACTCTTCAATTAAAATATATATCTAACCACAAAAATTAACTTCTCTATGTATTGTGAACCTTTAATATAACCTAGTACACTGATATTAGTAATCTTTATTTGTTAAAAAATACCACCCCTCACATTATCGATGAACCAAATAAATTTACATTACAGAGAAAATGATGTTGATCATCGTCTAATCATATATGTACTTCATCTCTATAGTAATCAAAATATCTTCATACCTCCCCATTTGAGTATCCCTAATGCGTCTCCTCAAACAGTTTCCAAAAGTATAATTCTATAATAATATGAATATAGAAAAATATACCACAATCTATTATAGAAATATTATCTCATTAAAAACATATCCATGTGACATCCTAATCATCCGTCTACAACAACATTCTCATTATAATTGATATAGTATATCACATAGTTATAATCCACTGAAAACCATATCTAGCTCAAATGACATAGATGAAAATCCCAATAAAAATATATATGCCTCAATATATTATGATTTTTGATGACCATACCATGATCATCGATAAGGTAATGTCAGAAAATAAAAAGTTGAAACACCATTATCATCTAAATGAGTTCATATATGAAAAAATAATAATTCATATCGATAAAAAATTGGAATCTAATATGTTATCAATGAACCTAGAGTCATTCTGGTATAACCAACATAAGAAAAAAATCATTAATGAATATTCTTATCTTAACACTTTCTTTTTGTAATTAATGGAAATGGGTGTTTATTATATTTTTTTTGAGGTATTCAAATTTTATTTAACACTAATCGATCTAGATGATGTTATTGTCTCTTATACATCAGTATTTTTGAGGGGATTTCATCATAGATAAATTAAAACCAAACCATAATTATTTCACAATTTACCAAGGAAACTTTTAAATCCTATTATATTCTTGGATGATCCCTAAGAAATATTTAATTTATTCATTGATGGATCCATCAAAATTTATTCTTGAGACACCACATAACCAAAGAAATACATATAACAATTCACGATTTTTTATGTTGATATATTACATAAGAGCTTATATTTTAAATTAAATTAAATAATATTCCATAGATACTCATAATTTTCTTGCAAGTAATTGATAAACATGTTATTGTTTTATACGAGTAATATAATGAATTGATCTATTAACTTGTGAATAAGAGTCTCCAAGAGTCTTATTAAAATATTATGGAAATTTGAAACACCAAACTATATAAAAATAAAGTCAAAGTGCTTATAATTACACATAGAGGAATTAATTTTTCCATCATACTCTAATACCTTCATTTGATGTTATCATGATTCACTAGAGGTAATATTGAAATTCAGAGTGATTTTCTAGTGGTTTTTTTCAAAACCATCGAAAAATATTATATCACAAAAAATGTATGAGTGGTTTTTTCATTACCCCCACTCAAATATGATTTAAAAAATTAGTTTTCTTGAAAAGTTTATTATATAATCGATTTAATAAAACAATTATGAAGTAGTCATGGTTTCTAAAAAACCCTATATTAGCAGTGTTGTTTAGAAAATCTTCGCTAAAAATAAATTAAATTTAAATTAAATTAAAATCAAATGTGCCTAAATATTGATTAGGGTGTAGGTTTAAGATCCAAAACTACCTGAATCAAATATTATGAAATTAAGTAAAATAAAACTACTTAATAATTTCACAATAATTAATAAAATGAAATCTATTAATATTTTAAGATAATTTAATAATTGAACTTAATCTTCATACAACCATAACTTCCAATCCAATAATGAATTTTGGTTTTACCATATGTCATAAAAGTGCTTATGAAATGCATTATTTTATGATCTACAACATACAAACTTTTTTTGATGTCTAAATAAGTTTTGGATGGCCTCTAAATATTATTTTTTATTTAGACAAGATGATTTCTGAATATCTGATGTGATTTTATCATCATTTAGAGCATCATTATATGATTTATTGGCCATGTATGGTAATATTCCATAAGTTTAAACTAATATATATTTGTTGGTATTTTGATTTGATTGGTTTTCCCTCCTTTGGTTATTTACAATATATATATATATATATGTAAGCAATTTTTTACATTTATGTATATATATTTATAATTTATATATATTTAAAAAAAATTTCGTACAAATGATATATAATTTCATCTATGCATAGATATTTAATCCCCTTTATTCATATTATTTTATATTTATATATATTTTCAACCATGTATGCATATTTATGTAAACTAATTTATATTTTTAAATATGATGTTGGTATATTTTTTAGGTATTCTATTAGTTAGCATGTCTCTAAATTTGTTCTGGTATTTATATACATTTATTTAAATTTATTTTTTTTGAAAATTTAAAATGATATATATAACTCAATTTAAATGTATTTACTTGTAATTATCCATTATTATTTTCTATTTTCTATTTTTTAATTATTAATTACAACATTTATTTCTTATTTACTAATTACAATTTAGTATTTCTTATTTCTTATTTCTTATTTCTTATTTATTATATATTTATTTATTCTCTATAAAATTTTTTATTTATATTAATTTAATATATATGATGAAATTATGTATTTATTAAAATAAATATTTGTAATATTTTATTATTTATTTATCATTTCATTATTTCTTTACTATTTTTGGATTTTTTACTACCTATATCATTTTTATTTCCAATTTTTTAAATTTTTTTATTTAATCTATTTTCTATCTGTTTTTTATATCTTATTTGCTCATTATTTATCAATTATTTATTTAGATTTTATTATTCTTTAATTATTATTATTTACTATTATTATTATTATTTTGGTTATGTTAATTATTCCTTATTCTTTATTCTTTATTCGTCATTTGTTATTCTTTATTGTATATTATATATTTAATATTATTTAATAATTATTAATAATTAATTTTTTTAATTTTTATTATTTATTATTTATTTATTTAATTGTAATTTGTTATGTATTATTTTTGTATAACTTTAATATATTATTATATTTATTCATATTACTATATAAATACACATATTTTTATTTATATCTATGTACATAGATAACTATATTAAATTAAATATATTTTTGGGTTGGGATCTTACCCAAGTGGTGAACGCTCCTAGTAATTCTGCATTAGACCTGGGATCAAATCTCGGTAGGTGCAAATCTCAACATGTAGGCAGTGACACTAGCATGACATGGGAAGGCGGTGATGTGGACATGATGCAGATATACGATGAGGCATTCTTGATGCTAGTATGAGGCTGTACTCGTCCTTCATGCGAGTTTCTGTGTGTTTTTTCATGTAACGGGATTTATGCAACAAAAAATCTATTTTTTAAGTATCCTCTTTGTGGAAATGTGGTAACCATACAAAAAACTCCAAAACCCACTCACACAACCCTAGTAGGAATTTCAGTTATGTAATGACTAAATGAGGCTTGATTGGTGGGATATCTCATGGAATGCTATGGCCATCCTTTTAGGCATGATTGTGTGGTGTCTCTGTTTTCAATAATTTTATCCCCAAACACATCATATATATTTTAATTTATATTTACCCCACAAATTAGTAGCCTCTAAGAGTTGTAATGTAATTGTAGAATAACTAACATATAAAGGGATAAAATCTCACCCAACACATAAATATGCTTAATTTATGCAAGATATGTATGAAATATTCATGTATAGTAGGATAAATAAATAAGTAATGATATTATTAAATAAATAATTAATAATTAATAATTAATAAATTAATTATTTAAAAATTAACAATTAATAAAATGTAAACAATTAATAAATAAAAATTATTAATTGATAAATAATAATAATTTATTTATTTATTAATAATAAATAATATTAAATAATAGATAAAAACCCATCATGAATCATTTAATGATGGTTTTATCCACTACTTATAAATTATATTGTGGAACTTCATGAAAACGTCAACAAAATGTTTTGTAATGCCCATTTTAATATGTATTTTCAAAACAGCCACTACAATAACCCCAAAAAATGTTGATAAATACTATTTTCAATGTAGTGATTATAGATTGAAATTTTAAACTCATACATCTCGCTATCATGAATTTAATAATCCTTTTATCCTTATAAGGGTGAAAATTTTCTTCAGCATTAACCAACTAATCTTTTATAAAACAATGCAGAACAGTATAATATCATTCTCCATCAAAGAAAATAATTTTAGAGGTCCTAATTGAGTTATATTGTGAGGTATATAATCTTTTTTCTTCTAATCTTCAATGAAAATACCCACCTCCCATAAATCATTAGGTATTATTCTTAAGGGAGTCATCAAAATTGAATATTTTCTTTGTTTTATGAATATCCAATACTTCATATCACATAAAGGGTGTTTGAATGATTTCACGAGTTATATTAACAATAATTTAATTACATGATTTAATAATATTCATCATTATATATATATATTAAATATAATAATTTTATGATGTTTTACAAAAGAGAACTAAATAATTGTTATTTTATATAAATTGTCTTTTCATATATCACATCATTTTATTTAAAATAAATATATCATAATTTTATTATTTTAAATTGATAAAATGGAATATATATTTATATCATCATATAAAATATATCTTATTGTTAATTGTGTGTATTTTCCTTCAAAAATATTTTTTTGGGTGAACATGAAAGAATATAAATTTTTGTAAAACATTTCATTTCAGTTCATGTATATATAAATTACCATTTTATTATTTATTGGTTTTAAAATAAAATGTTTCCTTATTCATTTAAACATATTCTAATTAACTCCATATGAATCATTATTATATTTCATTTTGATTTATTATAATTTTTAGGATTCAAATGCATTTTTCTAAAAACATGTTTCATATTTTGTTTTTTATTAATATATTAATATTTATATATTCTTCCTCTAAAAATATATTCATGATAACATTATTTCAAATTTTTAATCTAGGGGACAAATTTTGTAAATATTTCAATATCATTATTATATACTAAATAGTAACCACATAAAATTGTTATCACCATAGCGAAGGGTAAACAATGTTAATATGTTATAAAAACATATAAGAGTTTAAATAAATGACTTATTAAATATTTTTGGATGATTATATTTCTTCCTTTCTCTCCTTATAATCAATATTATATTAATTTATATACAAATTTCTACATATTTTAATTTATATTATTTGAAAACAATTAATAATTACAATATTGTCACTCCACTCAATTATAAAATATAACCTCCTCTCATCACATATTATAATAAATTGATAACACTATATCATCCAAACCCTACCCAAATCCCTTCCCAAATTAATTTCCCATATTTTAGAGGTTTTTTACTCACCATAACACCAACCTAATATTGCTTATGGTGTAATAAATTGGGTGGATTTCCAAATAATAGTTATAACTCTTAACCAAGTACATTCATGTTTATTTATTCATCAATCGTCATAAAACATATGATAACCATTTTTAAATAATAATATAACTATCTAAAATATACTCAAATGTTATTATGTTTATGTTGAAACATTATTTCATCCCGTTTTACATCGATTAAGTAATGAAAAAAAATTCTTGTCTACATAAGGATTATTTTCTCTAAGAAGTGATCTATCTCAAATTTTATCACCACCTCTAATGAATATTTAACATTATGGATCATACAAATATATATTATCATTATTATATAATTATGATTCTTTGAATTTTATATATTACATTCTTTCTTACTCTTATATATGTTGAAAAATGATAATGTTTCTTGTTCACATGTGTGGATGACAATCCTCATGAAACGATGTTATTAGTTTTATATTACACCTTTGTATGGATGATATAATTGTGAAACTAATGAAAAATTATGAAATTTATGTCAGATTAATAATTTTGAAAAATTATAAAATAGTCTAGTATTTATATTTTATAGCTTGAAAAAAAATAAAAATTTCATTAATTCGTACAAATGAACTACTTTCTCTACAAAATTATGTGCATCATTTTTTAAAATAACATTATGTGGATTGTTTAAAATGTATATTAAATGTATAAATACAATTACAAAGACATTTATAGTATTTTTAATAAAATATAAATATAAACCTTTTAACCATAGTCAATGCATTGATGTTATTCTGTGTTTATAATTTGAATGACCCTAGAATGACAATTGTGAACATAAACCTATTATAAAAAAATAATGAATAGAAACAAATTAAATAATTTGAATAATGATAAATGAATTAATATTAAAATGGATCCTAATTAAATAAATATATAATATAATTTTATTATGTATGAGTTAAATAATAGATGTAAAATAGCAATTTTTGAAATTGATCACCTTATGGAACATTTGTTTATATAAAAAATAAAAAATGACATGTTTCATAACATATATATCTTTACTACCTTTTACATCTGTCATTATATGATTAGATATCAATTTTCCTCTAATATGTTTCTTAGTTTATCAATAAATTTCTTATTTTCCACTTATTCTACAAATTTTATATTTTTATGATTTTTCTATGGATTTGGTTATTTATAATAATTTTAATATGATTCCAAAAAATTCAGATGCCTATTTGTTAAATATTATAATTTATTATATTTTATTAGATACAATTAATATTCCATTTTTAGGTATTTTATCGTCCTCAAAATTTTTTCAAGATGTTGGGTGACCCTGATATGGGTCTTCATTGCATTGGTTAATGATTTTTTCTCTAAAGAATATACATTGTAATTAACATAGTTATTTATTCTATTTGATATAGTTATTGTAATAGTTATATGAATATTATTTATGAAGGAATATATATGACTTCTCTATGGTTAAAATTTATTTTTCAGGTTATTTATCGGACTTAATATTGTATGATAAGAATCTTATATTTAAAAAAATGTTCATTTAAATTAGAATGGTTTAAATTATTTTTTATAAAATATTATCTTCAGTACACATGTATTACTAGAAAGCCTCCTAACTATTACTATTCCATTAAGAGTGGTTATGAGATTTTTCATAAAAACAATTTGGGAAGTACATTTTATTACTTTAGTAAGTAAGTGATAATTTATTTTTTAAGGTTAGTAATATACATTGAAAATATTCTATGGAGTTTCATGATTTTTATAATAGACTAAACTGTTTAATTATTTGTAGATATGGTTAATATCTTTTTTTGGTCATACAAAAATTTATAACATTCTTTTTAAGGGATAAGGATGTATATGAACTATAGTATGGACTGTCATTCTGTTATGGAGATTATTCCTAAAATAAGAGAATGAATTTTGAATGAATTGGGAGTTGAAATTTATGAATTTTGTTTTTTTGGAAAAAATAGATATTTTGTGGAATTATAATAAAATAAGGGGTTAATATAAAAGGGTTTTTCCTAGTTATATACATATATAGACATAAATTATTAGTTCATTATAATAAAATCCAATCCTTTCTATTCAGCACATAAATATGGGTTAATTAAGGTATTGGATTTTATATATAGTGTCAAAGAAAGTTTCATATAGCACTGTTGGATCAATTGTTTTTAGGAAAAGAAATTAATCATGTTTTAATAAATGGATTTTATTATCATATGAAAACCTGAAAAATTATATTTTACTTCATGAAATCAATTTATATTCTTGAATACATATCCCTACAGTAAATATGGTGAATAAAATAAAAAATAATCAAAAGGGAAATATTATTTTTTATCTGTAACCTAGAATTAAAAAAATTAGAATAAAATAATTATATTTCATAATTTACTTAGTTAAAAACAAAATTTAATGATAGTACCCTTACAAAATAGAGAATAAACTCCCCAAATATAAACATGTTTATAGTGAATCATTTTATGAAAGAACACCGTCGAATATTTTTTATAACCTAAAACATAGTTGTAGTTGATTGATGAATAAAAGCTATTGAAATGATATTAAATGTTTTGTGTTGTAGTAATCATCATAATGTAATTCTTATAATATTTAATATTAAGGTGGTTCTGAATAGTTGTGGTCATTGTTTAAGAATACCAAGGAGAATGAAGAGATTGATTCCAAGGAGTGGTAATTATTTAAGAATATTATCCATGAAAAGTAGTTCTCCTTGGTTCCCTGAGATAGGATTTCATAGAATTATTTAAAATTTAAATCAAATGATCAGGACTCTATATGCAGCAATGAATCTACCACTATTATATTGGATATGTTTTCATCAGATATTATTGTAGACTTGGATATTAAAATGGAAATGTTTTACTCAATATCTAAACCAAAATTTTTATGATACTAAGCCAAATATGAATTTAAAATCAATGATAATGTTTTGAGTTGTGTTGAGAACAATGAGATAGTGTTCGTAGAAATTTATTAATATATGGATAAGAAATTTTCCATGTGGCACAAAATTTATTTACATTAATGATGAAATTTAAGGTAATACATATAAACATCCCTTTTGTGATAAGTGTTCTATAAAACATCATGGGGTGTGTATTAATAAATCTAGAAAGTTCTATCAATGTTGTATTCCTTGTAATGTTTATCACATGTTTTAGTACCGAATAAAAATACATGGAAACAATTTATAAAAGGGTTAAAAATTAAAAAAAATAATTTTTGTGTTGATAATAATTTAAGTACATTTCTTTATATTATTTTACAAATTTCATATAGACATATTCACTAAATATAATTTTAAATGAAAATTTAAATTAATATTATCTTAACTAAATTGATTTCCCATGAATTACGTAGTTATATTTAAAATATATATATCTAAATTAGAAATTATTTATATAATAAATTGGAATTAATTTTTTATATCATTCTATCAAAAATTACTATATGTTATATTTTGGTGTTTTTATAAAAACAAGAGTTTTTAAGTGAATATTTAAAATATTGTTTTTTATTAATACTTTCATTTTTATCCATATATTTACAAAGTCTTAATATATTTTTGATTCTTTTAATATAAAAAATTACCATTCTAATTTTTATGTAATATTATTATTTATATAATAATTATAATTATTATTTATATATTAATTATAATTATTATTTATATAACTATAAATAAATTTTTATGATTAAAAAACATTTTTCTAAAGAAACTATTTTGAATTTATTTTTTCATTTTTAGATGAAATATAATTTATAAGGCTTCTATAATTTGAATATTGAAAGCCAATTTGATATTTTGAATCAATAAGTTAAAATTTCATATTGATTTATTTCTTTCAAAGTGAATAGTGCCCATGATAAAATTATATCACCATAGTAAAACGTAAAACATGTTAATAAACATTAAATCTACATGATAAGGTTCCAAAATCTATTAATAATTCATATGTATAGAAATAAATTAAACTATTATAACATTACCATTGAAATTTGATTAATGTAGTACCAAATTCTAATGAAAAAGAAATAGTATTATTTTAAAACATTATATAATTACAATAGAAACACTCCTCAGACAAATAAACCTACAACACCTCTTGTTACTTTTTCACAAATCATGAGAACTCTTTCAAATTAAATCACAATCCAAATCCAATCCAAATTTAATTCCTCATTTTCTATTACAACCATTAATATAAAATTTCATTAGTATCTTCAATATAAAAATATTTTTTTTGGTTTACAATATGACAATTTTACCTTTTCTTTTACATTTAGTGAGAAATAAAAGCATCACTGATGTGTACATATAAACAATAACACTACGATATCTAAAATTAAAATTACCTTTAAAATGTAATACATTCATTATCATCCATCACATGAAATTACATATCAAAATAAACCATAAAACATTATATAAGTATAAAAATATGTCCATAGTATTAGTGGGAAAAATATAAGTAACTGAATTATGAAATATATGAAATAATTAAAATAATGGTAAATTTTAATACTTATGCGTTGATAAAATTTGAATTATTTTTGTTGAAAAACTAAAAAGACATTTTATGAATGAAAATGTTACCATTATACAAAATTATATTACAAAAATAATGTATTATAGATATAGCAAATAATTGGTATTATTAATATATTAAGTCCAATTTTTTTATAAATTTATATGAAATAAAAATTTAAAAAATTAATACATTTAATATGAATATTTCCAAATATTTTTCTTCCCTATAAAAATCATTTTCATTATGACTTAATATTTATATTAAAGATATGCATTTTAAGATTTTAAATTCATTGTTTAAAAATTTTCATTTCTAGATTCATCAATTAAATATTATCTTCAGATAAATTTCTTTAATTTTTCTAAAATAGTTTATTATTTAGTGAATAAGGAAAAATATAGTTTTTATTGAAAATATAAATACTAGGAATATATCACAAAAAAAATTTATTGATAACTTCAAATTGAAGAAATATTTATTTCTGTAGTAAATATTTATATATGAAATAACATTATGAATTTAGAAAACCCAAATTTAACAAATTATAAATTTAATTAATATTTTTTAAAAAATAGTTTCTCTTTTGTATCTTTTAGATATATATAAAAATTCAATTTTTATTTTGGGATTAATTTAAAAATGATACAAATGTTTTTATAATAAATCAATTAATATCATGAAAACTAAACACAATAATAATTTTATCATGCACATTAATTTCAAACATAAAATTATATTTTCATATAAATAGATTTTTATACGTTACATATCCTAATTTTAAAGATAATTTTTCATGTATGTGGAAATTTTATAGAATTATATAGATTTTAAATTTGTAATAATTTGGAAAAAATCATGTAATAAAACCTAATTCATTTTTATTATTTGAAATAAAATTTATTATGTGAAAATGAAAATTGTATAATGTAAAAAAATTAATTTTAAATTACAGTATACATTTTTAAAATTATTTAAAGAGGACTTAAAAAAATATTTGAACCAAATATCATTATATATCTATTTTTCATCCATTGGCCCTCAAATAGTGTAATTCCATTATTTTAAAAATAACTAAAGATAAAAAAATAACATTTTTTCTTTACTAATAAATGGTTATCACTTCCACTTAATAAAGCTAAACATCCACTTAAAAATTTCCAAAAAACATAGTAAATATTAATTTAGTAGAATTATTTAGGACAAAATAAATTCCCTGATAACCATATATTATCCTAATATATTCATTACAAATGATACTTTTAAGATATTGTTCAAGGTCCCGATGTGATTATAAATTAATCCTTCTACTTTTATTCTTCACATTACCCTAAAAAAATCCGAACCATATTAATATTGTTAATTTAGTATCATTATTAAACATATGGTTTGTCATATTAATATTAAAATCCATATTTATTTATTTCCATCTACAAATAATCACAAAAACCGTCACTATAAAGTTTTTGAAAAATACAAACTCCACGATATAATAACTTATATTATTCCCCACATACTTTATTCACTAGCTATAAAGATATAATTGATAAATAAATGGGAAATAGATAATATAATTATGAATAATATGATATTTATTATAATCCCACTTGATTCCCTATCATTCATATGAAATTTAAAAATAGTAACTATGGGTTGTGTGGACTACCAGCTCCGTGAAGTAGTTTATCTCATTTTTCATCCAGTATCGTTGTTATTTATTAAACTATATTAAAATTATATTATCCACAATGAATATATATAAATTATATAATTATTCTTATTCAATAATTATATTATTCCATACGAAACAACTTTCATAACCATAATCATCCATTAATTATGGTATGTACATGATTGAGTCGTCTAACCACCTATATGAACAATGATATAAATCTCTATCATGGATTACTATGAGAAAATAAATAATAATATTTTAATATTTTAATTATAAAAAATGATTACTTTACTATTCTATAATATATAATTAAAATAAATAACTTTGTATTAAAATATCATCTTTGAATGCTAAAATTAAAAAAATAAGCCAACATCAATAAACATTTAAAACAAAATGACTAAAAAACATATAGAATTAGACAATATTCTTATAAATGAATTTATCTTATCTATTATTTTATCTTTAATCATATAGGAATTATGATCTTTTTATCTAATCTTGGATACTTAAATTCATATTAGAGTGTTTGTGTGAAATATTTTAATTTACAGGAACCAGATGGAAAAAATAATCATTAATAGACTAATATTATCATAATAAATGATCATAAATGTTATATATAGAAGAAAAAATTTCATAATAAAGTCAAATAAAATAATATTTAGATAGTTATGTTTTTTATATAAGGATATAGTCTATACTATTATGCAAAGAAACAATATAAGTGGTTCTTGGTAACAAATTTAATTTAATTAGACATGTTTGATATTGTGAAAAGTTATTTATTTTATACAAGAAATCCCCTACCATATTCCCTTAATTTATAATTAATATATTTCATTTAATTATATTTGAAATTAATTTTGACTGAAACCCTCCAATTTTAATTTTATTCCTTACATTACCATTATGGTATGGGTTTCTTCTTTAATATGAATTTCAAACTATAGACTTTTTTGAAATATATTCCATCAGGGGAATTTTAATGATATTTTTTATAAAATAGAAAATATTTTATTATCCTATTAAATTTTGTAGTTATACATGTCCTCTCACTATTTCATTCCCCCCTCAATAATTATACACCTATCATAACAAACCCTCCCTCTTCTGTTTAGTGAAGAAACCTCATTATCCATTATGTAATTCATTATATTATTTGATGAAAAATAAAACATATGAATCAATAATTTATTGTGGACATTTTCTACTACATTGGACCAATTTAAAATTTTTTGAATCAACACTCTATTAGAGTAATGATAAATCCCTACCTTTGTCTTTCCAATTCATCTTCTTATATAGTAATTTTTATTTCTCAAAATACATTTCTCTATGAATACCATATACTTTATTACATTTTGTGAATGGAATTCCCCATGATACACATGAACTGAACAATTTTAATAATAAAATTGAAATTACTATGTACCATTACTCTATATAGTGTTAGTTTAGGAAACTTACACTGAATGGTATTCAACATATTTATTTGAAAAATATTGATAATTGATATACTTATTACTATAATAATTATTTTTAATTATTACACCATATAGTTGATTACATATTTTCTTACTATCCAACTTCATTATCAAGATAGAATATATAGAGGTTATATCATTTTCTAATTATTAAATTATTATTTTTATATATGTTGGTATCTCAGTATGAATATATATTTATTCCAATAGAATATTAAATTTGAATTTTAATGATATTCATATGCATCGTATGGTAATTCTATTGGAATTAGAGAAGTGATCATTGCAACATCATATTATATAGCTCTTTTAATTGACTGTGATTTTCTCCAAAATTATTTTAATAAATTAATTAGGAATATTCTAAGACCATGAACTGAGAGGACATGAAATTATGTGGTTGGGTCATTCCCGAATTATATTATAAAAAATGTTACATTTTTATTAAATAATGGAGGTGATTTCTCATTTAAATGGGAATAACTTCTACAAGGGTTCCATGACAACAAATATGAGGGGTACCATTGCATTCAGGGAAGCAACTTTAACTTCTGTGGGGCCTAACATCGACTGGTACAAGTCGACTATGAATGTTATATGTAAGACGTAACCTCCATAAATACATTTAAATAAAAATATTTATGTTTGACATTGTGTTAGATTCATTAAGTTATGGTATATTTTTAGGAATTCATGGTTATCACCATAACCATGAAAATTACTATGAGTGTAGTAGATGTAAAAAACTTCGACAATCAATGGTGAATACTGGTTGATTGAGGATTGATGACGAAATCAAACCCCATCATTATTCAACGTCTAATCCATCATTGAGATATAATTTAGATCTCATTGTTAATTCATATTCCATCCGTATATCCAATGAAGAATTAGGACCAACTAATGAATAAGTTGATATGTGGTCCGGTCATTCTTATGGGATGGCTAAATTATTTTTTGTTCAAAATGAGGGATTAAATCATACTAATTTGTCTATTTTTTTTGTCTTTGGTCGTAAAAATATGAACTGATCATGTTATAAATGAACAAGACCAAGATCCTTTCTTTGGGTTTTCATGTTCATAGTATCACCCTTATAAATCTATCACATTCTTTGTGAATTCTTCAAATTTTTTAATCCAACATGAATGATCGATCGTTGCACCGATGATTTATAGTGAAATGATATGAGACCAAAGGTTGTGATCTATGATAGAATTGAAGAGGTGTGATGGGATCACAACTGGATGGTGGAAGCTTTTAGAAGAGGGTGTGATGAATGGAATACCACCAATAAAGTGGACGGTGGTGATGAAAACATGTGGCCCACTAGGAGGACGGGTTCCTGTGGAGTGCAAGATAGATGGGCCACAGGTGGGGCAGCCAACGGTGTGGCGCACAACCATAGTCCTAGAGAGAATGTTATAGAATCGGAGGCCATGATAGTTCATTAAATTGTTAGAGATCAAACATTTTGGTAGGATGCCACAATAGTGGTAGCTAGGTTGTGGCCTAGAGCCTCATCATGTGGATGACACCGTAGTAGAGGTGCTACCAGACTAGGGAGTCATGAAGGGACAACCACATGAAATGTGGTCTCTCACAATATTGGCCATGCTTGATAAATTGGTCGGTCTAGCAACCCAAGGCCCTGGAAAAGATGACCCTTAGGCCCAACAGTCTTAGACCATCAGGCCAGGACAGATCGAGCTGGCCCAGAACGATCACGAAGGGTCGGTTTGGCTAAACCGGGTCAGTTATGGTCAGTTGGATGGTTTTCGGTCGGACCAGGATTACAATCTATTTTCCTAAATTAGAGATATCTTTTAAACCATGTTTCCATTTCACTGGTATTTTTGTAGTGTTGGGACACTTGAGATGACAATATCCTTTTGGGAAACTCTATTTTATTTTTTTTGGAGGATTCCACAAGACCTAATGACTTGAGGTGTAGGTTCTTCTACAAAAAATTCACTATGAAAAAATTTGATGGATGTCTCTGACTATTTGAACTTGGTTACTACAATACATGGGGGATGCATGACCCATCGCCACTCGGTACGTCATCGACGCTCTATGATCCATAGATTCAGCATGTTACAAATATGCTCCATGTTCTATAGATTCTTTTTCAACCATGAATGACCCATGCATCATCGCCTCCCGGGGGATCATCAATGCTCTTTGTGTCATCGATGGTTTGTGCACCATTGATGCTCTTTTTTCTATCGACGCTGCTTTTTTCATTGATTCTTTGTGATACATATATGGTTTTTGTTACATCAACACTTCGTGTTCCATATAAGTTCAGTGTTCCATTGATTCCTAATACGTCATTGATTCATAATGAACCATCAACACATATAGTTCAATAAATACTAAGACATATGTGGACTAGAACTTAAAATTCTCCTCTTTATGTTTAGTCTTATACCTGTGTCAGATAACTATATCAACTATTCATTTTGTGTTTCCTTTTTGGTGTGCTCTAGTGTTTTCTATGTTGTATACATCCTTTATTTCATAGTGTTATTTTACATTGTTGTTTCAGGGTCCCTACTAAGTATTGTTTTACTCACCCATGCATGGGTTATGCTTGTACATGTTGTGTATTGTGCAAATTCTTGATGCTTTGACTAAGTACAAGGTGGATCAAGACCAGGTGGTGCTTATAGAGTGTTTCAATATATGTGGTGTGCATCATTGACTTCAAAGAGATATTTATATACCTACACATCAGGAAGGGATTCATATGGATGAATTTCAGGAGCTGGAATATTCTTTTTGGTTGGGATTGTATTCTAGAACCGCTTACATTCTAGTTTTTTATAGTTACTCTCTACGGATATTTTAGTGGAATGCATGAATGTTTAATTAGTGTTTTCAATCTATAAAATTTTTTATAGACGTGTTCATCTGTACAGATACATATGTAAATTTCTCCCATTTGTGGGATATTCATACTATGTGGTAGTCGCATGCCCCTAACCTACTAGAGTAGGACGTGTGGTAGTCCCAACATGTTCCCCCAAGTTTTGTTTGTGATATAGTGGTATCAGAGGTGGTTGGTTCAAAAAACATAACCAATAGTTCGTGAGGTTGGATTGGGGTAATATTTTTAGGTGTTTCGTGTTTGTATTTCTAATGAGGGACGACAGTGTTGGTGCTAAGGCTAGTGTATGCATACACCAGGACTCTAAATTCATCTTTTCAACTCAATTTATAAAAATACTAGTCGTAGTAAAAAATAAATAGTACGTGCATCATATATGAATTATTTTGTTCGCAGGACCTTCTTAAGTCAATTTTAGATAACCAAGAAAACTCTATTTAATGTGTTAATCTTGATCTATTTTTATGATACCTCCACATAGACTGCCAGATAGGATTCTGATATATAATCACTATGACGATCCTCCTATATATGACGCATCGATACAAAGACTAGTAACAAGTATAGCACCCCGAGGTGGTGTAATAGTGATAGCACCACCCAAAGAATAACAATACTTCCATTATTACCAATAGAGGATTCACATTGGTTGAGTGTTTTGAATGAGTTCTAAAGGCAGTGACCTACCATGTTTTGGGATGAGCTGGACCCCTCGGTAGATGAGGATTTTCTAGAGGTGGTTACATGTGTCTTTATCCTATTGGGGATTCCTTTTGAGTAGATGTAAATCCTAGTAGTGAGTCTTCTACAGGACTCAGTAGATATGTAGTGGATCTTAGTGATACATATGGATGAGAATAAGAACCTCACCTGGAGAGAATTCAAGTGTCTCTTTAGGGAGGAGTTATTTTTAGGGATGTAACTCACCATGAAAATATAGTAGCTACTCCATCTGTAGTAGGGTATACTGATAGTGGCATAGTACTTGGTGGGGTTTACGGATCATTCTAGCTACTCCATAGATATAGTTCATGACTCATACATCAAGTCACCGACCTTTAAATAAGGAATACATTGGTTGATCAGGGTGCCATGATATCTATTAATATTCCAAATTTTGTTTGGGTACTCGATAAATATTTGATAGTTGAGAGATTTCTAGTAGAGAAACCACCAGCAATAGGAGTTACCAACAGGTGTTAGGTTGCGTAATCATTAGTTTCTCGTATCAAATAGATGATGTAGGGATCCAAGAAGATTATATAGTTCTAGGGACAACCCCATGACATGGGTCAGTGGTGTGAGCCTCCCTGGGCAGGGTGAGTTAACTGATGTACTAGTTGTGTAACTAATGTAGTAGTCAGAGACATCTATTTTTAGATTTTCTAACTCATCATACGACCGATCAGGATATGCTCAAGGGAAAATATAGGTAGAGTAAAAGGATTAAATCTTCAGGCAACTAATGTGGTAAGGGTGATAGATGGGTATCTGGAGTTTTTGCAGAGGTTTGAGGTGCTTTGACCACCACCCATAGTTTGTCCACCCCGGGCTTAGGGAGATGGTGGAAAGGGATGAGTCCAGCTTTAGGTGATAGAGGCAAATGACCCTTGTGCTCCAAATATTGTCAGAAGTATGATCTATTCTCTTTCCACCATAGATTTATTTTTCACAGACTTAGGTTCTCGTCAATATTTTTTCACAACAACACTTGTTTAATACACATAGAATCCAGGGGAACCGTTGACTTGATCCCTATTCATATGGACTCCTACAGGAGGATATTCGATGATCGCACACTATTTCCAATGGTGTTCCCTTACACAAGAAGGGAGAGAGTTTTTTTAGGATCTATTGGTTTCATGTATTATATGATGGACACACACATAAGTGCCTACAGACAATCACACACTAGTTTTCTAGCATAAACCTCAGTGTAATAGTTGAGATGAGTCCTCTATTTTCTGTAGTGGTGAATAAGTATGAGGATGTATTTCTATAACATGTTTATTAATTACATCCACATAGGGAGGTGTACATTTGAAATAATATTTACCATAGGAAGACACCAATATCTATATTAACATATCACATGGCTCCCAAAGATAATTGTTAGTTAATGGTATAGCTGGAAGTCATTCAAATGAAGGGCTTTGTGAGACCCGATGTTTCACCAAGGGAGGCCTCACTATTATTTTCTAAGAAGGTAGATGGGATATTGAGATTATTTCTGGGCTTTTGGTGGATGACTCAGTTGAACATGAAGAACAAGTATCTACTTTTGATGATTACTGACCTCTTAAATAAACTAAAGGGAGGGAGGTGGTTCTCAACGATTTCCATCAGAGTGGTCTATCACCTAAATCATGTACTGGATAAGTATGTACTGGATATAGTCTTAAAAGTCAGTACAACAACTAGAATTACCTAGTGATGCCATTTGGAATGAAAAATTCCCCTGCATATATTATGGGACTTATGAATAGGATATTTATGCTTTACAAAGTTATGTTTTTGATGTATTCATTGATGAAATTTTGGTGTAATCAGTGTCTCAATATGACCACATGATGCACTTGAGGATGGTTTTGGACACACTCTGAATGCAATAGGTTTATGGGAAGCTCTTGAAGTGTTGTTCTAGATTTTGGAGACCTTTATTCTGGGACATCTAATTTCAGAGGATAGAGTTGCTGTAGATCTGGTAGAGATTGAAGTAGTTCTTTCCTGGGATCCACCCAATAGTGTTACCAAGGTTTAGTGTTTCCTAGGATTGTGTTGGTACTATAGGTGTTATTTACACAAATTTTCTATATATAGGACAATGAAATATATATTTATCCCACTAATGATATTTATTTCCATATATCATAGTCTTCATTTTTTTAGAAATTATTTTCTATAGGATATTTACATCAAAACATAAAAAAAATCCATTCCATTTAGAAATATTCTTTCTAATATATGACACTTTACATTTATACTAGTAAATTCATTTTAATCATCTATTCAAATCCTTCATGATAGTTTTAAAATAAAATTTAATTTATCCAATACATATAACTAGGGGTATCAAATGATGTCTTTATTAAGGTCTTTTTTCATTCAATAGGTGATAATCAAGCTAACACCAATGATCCCATTTTAGATTTTGTATCCCTAGTCATAAATACTCCAGAAACATACCCACTTGTAATATCTAGGATGTAATATATTTCCAATAAAAAACACATAAAATCTACCTTAACATACCATAAGAATGTTCTTTTATACATACCCACAAATTATATAATAATTGTATGTTACATGTTCTATAATGTCCTAAATATATTTCCCCATGTTTCATCTAAACATAATTTGATACCAACAAGAGCCACCAATACCCTAGTAGCCTAAAGCTGGTGAATTTTTTATTACATTGGTGTAACATACAAGGAATTTCATCCCGAAGAACCAAATATTTTAGTAGGGTTGGAAATCTATAAACCCAATTAAGTCATTCATTTCATTTGAAAACATAATTTCAAATATTTTCTTTTAGAATAACATTATTACCCCTTTGATATCCTTACATAACAACCATAGGATTCTTCATGGGTTCCTACGAATAGAAAAAATTAAGGGAGATCTCATATTCTTAGTATAGATAATGGATAGTAAAATATATCATTAATAAAAAAATATCCAACATATTATGATATATAATAGAGAACCCATTCAATTTAAATAATTGGATTATCCCTAAAAAATATGGAAAGGTAAATAACTAAAAACACATGTCATTATTTAATTAAAGGAAAATGAAATTCATCCAAAGATAATATCATATTTAAAATATTGTAGATAATAATAAATAAAATATTAATAAATTAAATTCTAAATTATTAGTAGGCATGTTATTGGGAATATTATACCTCTACCATAAAGAGCATAATATGATGGTTTAAGGTAAGAACCTATTTAATAATAGGTTAACTTAATTGTTTATTGATGCCCATAGATGAATGATGGGATATATAATATCAGTCCAGACCCTTCACTATTGGTCCATATAATTTTTTATATACGAATAGTGGATTTAATTAAGGGATTAATGTTTTTTATCATTAAAAATCCATATTTGGTAAATAATACAGATCTAGTAATATTTCTCTAGTCAATAAAATAACATTAAATGTAAAATCCCATATGTATAAATGATGTACAATTTAATAGAAATGTATATCCAAGATAAGTTAAATGGATAAATAGAGGAAATAGTATGTCCAATGATTATAAGAAGATAAGTATTTAATGGAATGATAATTATTAAAAATTTAATCAAGATATTGAATATGAATAATTTCCAATGTTAAATGATCATAAAACATTCAAAATAATAATATTTATAGTATCTATAAAAATATACACATTGGAATAATAAAATTGTTTCTCATTTATGTATATAAATTCTATAAAAATATCTATAATATAGTCTTTTTTAATATATATATTTATGTTGAAAATCACATTTCAAAACGTTAAACATTTTAAAAATATTTTTTTTATTGAAAATAACATTAAAAAGTAATATTTTCAGGAATATTATGGAAAATTGGTTATTTAAAAATATCCCTACAAACATGTAAGGTATTCTTTAAATAAAATATGGTCGTTTCTATGTGTAATTCAATACATGTCCAACCAATTGTATAAATATTCCTTCAAAACAATAGAATGGTCTAAGAAAAACCATCATATGAAAATGAAATGAATATTTTGTTGAAAACTATTTATAAAAATAAAATATGGGTTAATATTCCATAAAAAATAATTATGAAAATTTTGGAATCATTTAAGAAACATTTATATAAAACATGTTTTTGGGAGAGAATATATTTTTTACTAGAGAGAGAAATAAAGTAGCTTTTCATTAAAAAATTCTCAATTAGTTCAGCTACCAAAGAGTGGAAAATAATACCATTAATTAAATATATTAAGAACAATAAAAGGATAATAAAATTAAATTTTAATATTATTAAATAGTAGAATAACTTCCTTATACTGAAATTCAAGAATGAATAGTCTCGATTAGAATGAGTTTATGAAATAAACCTTTCTAATGATCTTAACAATGAAGTGAGAATAATTCCAGGAATCAATTATGTATATCAACTATAATTATATATAATATATTTAAATGAACCATAAGATAATTGATATTCATTATTGACAAAATCTTAGAACATAATTGACAATGAAGAGGTAATATAACCTAATGAAAAGAAACAAAATTCGAAATGCATTACCACTTGGAAATTTTAATATCGAATATAGTTGGATGAAATAGTAAAACTTGTAATGTAATATACTAATAATTATTAATTAATCAATATATAACATGTAAAAGAGTTGTATATATTCCTTAAAAAATAAATTATTTGTATAACATTACAATATGCCTCAATGAAAATAAATCAGATGAAATCCCTTGCCTTATATTTTCTTATTGTTAAATGTGATTTAATCTCTTATATAGTAATTTTAAATATGTAATTAATCTATAAATAGACAATATCATTTTTTTATATTGATCTGTTATCCCTTTATAAAATCTTATCACCCTTCTATTAATAATTTTTCATTATGTTCACTATTTCTGGTGTTATTTACCTTATTTTCTAATACATGTTTCATTAACAATGATCTAGTTATTTTTTCTATTATATAGTTCTATCATCACCAGAATAATAATATAAAATAATTAAAAATATATATATATTAACTATTATTTTAATATGAATCATGTAAAATGGTTTATGGAACATACAGTTATGCTCATGGAGACGGTAGGCCATACTTATGGAGGGGTAACATATTAATTTTTCATCAATCATTATATAATTAATTTAATTAATGAAATAACATGACATAATGATAATTATATCATATATACTGTATTATATCTGTAAACAAACATATATATATATATATATCATCCATGTGGTGTAGGGATGAACCGATAACCACATCACTTCGAGAAGGGAGTTTTTCACACATTCAATAATAATGTTTTTATCATTATGAATATTAAATGAGAATAATATTTTATATTTTAATAATAATAATAATTTCATGAATATAATAATTTTTTCATTTAATTTACATATATACATTACCTTTATCCTTTTTACCTTCCACGTAAAGCATTTTTGAGAGACAAATCACATTGCATTGTGAGCTGGTAGTCCATTTTACATGTGATCTCAATTATCGAGTCCCATATGGAATGAAATTAGAATATATATATATGATTTAATGACATTATAGAAATAATTATGTTATAAATATCACATATATAATTTATTTTCATCATCACACCCAATCATTAATGGATTTAATGTAATCATGAATGACATCTATTATCAAGGTGGTATTCTAATATATACACAAAAAATGAATTCATAACCCATTTGAATGAAGTGGAGAATGATGTAGGTCATGAAATTTCTATTAAAACATCACAAATTATTTAAGATATTTTGGTTATTATATTATCATGGTTTTATAATAATTTGAATAGGAGGATGTAAATAAAAAAAATTCTCATTGAAGAGTGTTACCACTTCTTCAGGATCCTCTGTTGGTTTACCCAAAAGACCATCAAACGAAGAATTTATACAAAAATACGGACTTTAAGATGAGTTTATGGAACATTAGAATTGATTGTGGTATGTTTTGGAAGAAATGTTTGTTTTATGGTTTGATGAATTTAGGAGTGGGAGGGAATTTTATAAGTCAGCAAAGTGGAACACTTGTAAAATTGTGAAATGATTAATCATACTCATGTTTTTATCAAGAAAAAAGTTTTAAAATGTAACATTATCAAACCTAAAATATATAAGTTCAATATATGTACATTAATGGGTTTTTAATGTTTTTTGGTCATTTTTAACACTTTCCTTTTTTATTTAACACCCTGTTAAATTTATGTTTACTACAAACACGGTAATTTGTTATTACTATATTCAAAATTAATTTATTTGAAAAAAAAAATTAATTTAGCCTTTTTAAAAATATTAAATACATTATGATTCTAAATATTTAATCCATTTATCCTAATTCATATGACATAAGATGAACATGTTTATTTAAAATTAAACCCTCATACACGAAGAGAAAACATGTTTTTTGAGAAAAAATATAAAAAAATAAAAAACATTTTTATATCTAAAATCAATATTAAAATTTTCCAAATGTCCTAAATTTGATAAATTGATATAAAACATAACTAATTTTACTTTTAAAACAATTAAATTTATATTTAACATTTTAAATTATTTAATAAAAAATAAACGGTTTAACTGAAATTTAGAATTTTTACTTTTCATTAAGTATTAAAACTATTTACAAAACCCTCAAAAATTCACCCTATAAAATGATTGATTTAATTATATAGAAAAAAAGTTTATTTTTAAAATAAATTATCAAAAATTGTAAAATAAATATTAACTGATGTCTTTAAAGTGTGAATAATACATCTTTTTGAAAAATATTATTTTACGAAAATATACATTTCATTATAAATAATTCTTATTTTATTAAAAATAAATAGATAACCAATTTTTTTGAAAATTAAATATAATCATCAAATAGTTTATTATATTCATAAATATCATTCCATTATCTAGGAAATATATTAATTTATAATGCCAATAATATATTTTTGTTGTGTATAACTCAGTCTTACATCTGACATAAGCTATCAAAGAAACTCATTGTTGCATCTAGAAAAAACTATCTCAGTGCTATGTGTAATCAAATCTATCAAAGAGATTAAATTTATAAATGCATCACATAGTATTTCGGGGTTATATTTCATTCTATTATAGTTGTTTTATAACTTATGATATCAAATATAGTGTTTTTTTGAAATTTCAGGGTGTTACAATAATTGTGAAAAATATAGATCCTCAATGAATTGAGTAATGGTTTTAAACATTTAGGAATATATGAGAGAATTAAATGAGTAGGTTATTATATTTTAAATAATTCTTTGAAGAGATATTGAATGATTTATATGATAATGGGGGGCCAAGGTACACACAAGAAATTACTATTCGTTCAATGAAGTTATTATTTATGTAATTTGATTTTAGACTTTAATCTTTTCAAATTATGTTTTCAGGTATTTTTATGTCATTTTAAATGTTGAATGGATTGTTTTTAATATAAAATATTCATTGATTAATTCTAATTTAAAAAAAACACCAATATTATTATTTTCCTTTAAATTTTTTTTATGAGATTTTTAATAAAAATATTTTGGAAGTAAATTTAAAGTCCTTATAAATTATATTTTTATTTTTATTTCGATGATATATAGATAAATAAAAATGTTTTATGGGTTTTCAATATTTTTAAATATAGTAATGGGTTTTATTCTTTTTATATGCTATATTTATTTTATTTGACCATAACACTTTCTAAAATGTATATTTTTAAATATTAATGATGAGTAAGAAATTTAGAAACTGATATAATTCTACTATAGGGAGTCATCGTTAATAAACAGAATGTTATTTTAAGGAAATGATAGATTCAATATAATAATATTGTTTTTTATGTGAAAATTTATAATTTTGTAGATGTTAAAATTTTGTTTTATAATGGTTTTATATGTAAGTGTGTTTACAATTTTACAATAATTATAAATATAAAATATCATAGTAATGAATGAAAATTCAATTTATTCATGTTAACTCATATTTATAGGTTTATTTTGGTTTGAGCTATAATATTGTCATTGAAAATGCATAGAGGAATAAATTCAAAAACTAAAAAATAACTTTTAAAGACACCACAATAAATATATCCATTAAGAACAATACTAAATCCACTAGGTGGGGAAAGTGGGAATCAGATCACCACAGATATATTTTACGATCTTATTATCTATTTAAGAAGACATGGTATCCTTAGACATAAATAAACACAACTCTCCAAAATATGAAAATTTTAATGGGTAATTGAAAATATGAACGTTCTATAAAAATAATAACATCATATTCTTTGAACTTATACTAAACATAAATTATCTAACCACGAATGATTCCACATAAAAATAACACTATTGTGAAACCTATAAAGAAAAATATACTAAATCCAATTATAATAATGAACTAATATATAACGAGAAATATAATTTCCATAATACAGAAATATTTAACTAAAGTTGGATTAATAATATCTTTTATGTTTATTGAATCAATAAAATTACAATCATGGATAAAATAATAGAAAATGGTACCTTAGAAAATACCATGTTTTCATTATAAATACCAATTTCTTACATGTAGTGGACATACCGTACACACATAAAATGCATTCTAGATGATGACCACCTTCATACCAATGATATTCCCTCTATCCCAGATATTGGGGAATATTATGAGGTTATCCTCCACCCTCCACATTCAAACATTATTAGATGAAGGTTTTAAAAAACTAAAAATAATAAGAATGTTGATTAAATATCTACATTTTATCCAAACATATATAACAACTTACTATATCCTAACACTTAAGAATGGTCTAGGGATGATTAATTTTGTGGGAATGATTATGAAATGTAAAACTAATTGGACTAAAATAGATTAAAAGGATAAAGAACTATCAACTATATAAATAAATAAACAATTATGTGACCAAATCATTCTTAGAAAAACCCTTAACAGAACTAATTTCTAATTATCTCAATATATATATATAATAGTTGGAGTATTATTATTTATTCCCTCCGTGAAACTCCTAATACATTGGTACCAATAAATTGTGTAACATATTCATAAATGTCTAATTGTTTTTACCCATTAAAATATTTATTTTTATCTTATTATTTTTTGTGGATATTAATTTTATAAGAAAGAATGTTCTTTA